>CM062928.1:1231004-1837757 GCA_031878705.1 Tapirus indicus
TTATGTCCAAGAGGATTTGCTGCCAGCTTGCGATTGGAGCATTTTTGGGGGGCACCGTGAGCTCAATTATTCATACCACTAATATTTTCCATCTGTTTTTCTGCTCCAAAGAAATTAACCATTTCTTTTGTGATATGTTCCCACTCTTCTCTCTGTCCTGCACTGACACTTACATGCATAAGTGTTGTTCTGGTGGTTATTGCTAGTTTGGTGGAGGCTGTCTGCCTTCTAACAGTTCTTCTCTCTTATGTCTGCATCATAGCAGCTGTTCTTAAAACAGGTTCTGTTGAGGGAAGAAGAAAAAGGTTCTCCACTTGTGCTTCCCACCTGACCATGGTCACTATTACTGCGGTACGCTGATCTTCATTTATTTGCGCCCCAGTACTGATCATTCACTGGATATGGACAAAGTGACCTCTGTGTTCTATACTTTGATTGAACCTATGTTGAACCCCTAATTTACAGTCTAAGGAACAAAGATGTCAAAAATGCCTTTAGGAAAGTGATTGGCCTAAAATTGCTTTCTTAAGAAAGGATGAAAATTAGCTTGACAACTTTGCAACCTGTCTGTTTCTTGACCTTTGGTTCTAACTGATGAAAAAGTCAATTTAATATGGATGTTTCCAATTCTGTGGGTAATGAGGCCTCAAGCACAGTATAGGGTCAGAGCCAAACATCAAAATCAAGCCCTCTCATATCACTGTATTATGTCTAATTCTTTATCATTTTAAAGGTGAAATTTTTATCACATTCCTTTATTGTTGGTGGAAGTGTAAATTAGTGTTGTCTATGGAGGATAATTTGCTAACATTTTCTATGGAGGATAATTCATCTAACATATGAAAATTAAATATGTATGCACCATTTAAACCAATTATTCCACTTCTAGGAATTGAACCTATAAAGTTCACATTTTCACAAGTATTCATTGCAGCATGGTTTGTAGTAGAAAATGATCAAAAACAATCTAAATGTCTACTAATAGGAAAGAGATTAAAAAGATAAAGGTGATTTTTTAAATTATTTATTCCAGGTGTAGATTTACCCTGCACTTAAGGTTCTATATCTAATATTCTTTTTCCTTTTCTCCCCTAACCTAAATTTTATCACACTACCGACATTTGATAAGTCATTGACATATCACAGCCCTCTTTTTGTGAAAGAAAACAAATGAGACTTTTTCCAATTAATTTTCCATGTTAATACATGTACATTGTAGCTTATGGTTCAAACTGTACTCACTCTAAAAATCCTTTCTTGAATATTAACTCCTGTATGATTTTTTCTGGCACCTTCTTCCACTACAGATGACAATTCGAAGTCTAAACCTTACTAGCATCTTAAGTGTGCTTCTTTTAAGAGTCTCAGCATTTCTGTCTGATCATTGAGTTAACGGAGTCTGTTCTATTCCACTATTAGATTTAGTCTTTAATTATTATTTTTTACTTGATCCCTTGCCTCGTTATCACAACATCTTCCCTAGTGTAGATACTGAGTGCATTTTTATGAAATAAACATGATTAAGTTTACTATGGATTTTGTATAATTTAGCTTATCTGCCAGTGATAGGCAGAAACTATATATTTTTCTTGGAGTATTTTTTGGTTAATTCTCCAGAATTGTACTGTATACGCACGTGACTATTACAAGATAGTGTCAAGTATGGTGGCTTTTTAAAAAACAACGTGAAAATATCAGATAAACGAAGTATGGCTCATAAAATATTTCTCAAGAATATATTCACTCTGAACTCTCTTGATTGGTAGGCAAACAGCTAAAATTTCTGAGGGAGGCTGTCCTCTGAGAGTCAGAGATGGGAAGTGAAACTGACAAATACTGGGATGATGGCTTGGCCCCTTCCTAGAGCATGATCCAAAGAGAAGGTATGGCTGGAAAGTCTAAAGTAAGTCCTAACATAGAGGTGAGGTTGAGTAGTGGGAGAAAGGATGAACTAGAGAAGAAAGCCTTCTGACGATAATAATGTATGCTGGGTTCTAAATCTAGACCACAGTTCCATTTACCACAGTGGCGCTAACTTTACAAGAAGGGTTTTGTTCATACAGATCAGCAGTGAGGGAGGGCTCTGGCCAATGTGGGCTTTCAGTAGGGAAGAATGTAATCGCAGCTTGAGGGTGGTGAGAACCAGCTGCTTTTTCCTAAACACTGAGCAGGAAATATTCTCTAAAGTGCATGGGTTCATCATAATGGAAGAATACTGGTTCTTGCGCAGCTAAGTGTACCATTTCAGCCATGGCCCTTGAGATTGGGTCACACAGAATAACATGAAATGAAGTATTCTGGGATTAATTGTATAAGCTAATTTCTTGGCAATATAGGATCTGAAACATAGATCAGTAGAGCGGTTTCACACATCTGGCCTGGACATTGAAATGGCTTGGCCAGCATGTGGAGCTGTGAAGAAACCTATGCTCAACCTTAACCAAGAGTGAAGTCAGGGTCCGGGAAAAGAAGACCTGAGGTCACCGGGGAGAAAGCTCCAAACATGAGCTGAGGCTGGAATCTGACAAATTGGATGAGCAGGCTCTAAAGTGGATAAAGTTGGATCCTGAAGACTCCAGTTCATGACATGATGCCATGAATGATACTGTCTTTTCTTTCACTGCCAGGGATTTTATCCTTGAAAGGGAGTTAGCTGGCTAAGGTCACAAAGTTAACAAGTAAATGATATTATACAGATTTAAACTCAGGACCATCTCACTTCAAAGTCTAGTTCTTATCTTAAATTCTCTCACACATTTATCATTTTCTTAAAATTAATATAAAACAAAAACAAAAACCCTAGTTTCCTGACCATCTGTAAAGGTTATTAAGTCAAAATCTTTAAAGGAAAAGGTAAAGGAAAAAAATATCTTGTCCTTTACAATTTATGGAAAAGATGACCAGTGAAGCTAATTTTACATAACAAAATAGGTTTAATTTTTATAGATATGACATATTTAATACATTTTTTCATAAAGTATACTGACTTGGGAAGTGGTTGGACAGTGATTGAGAGGTCTTAGTATGTTATATATTCTATGAACAACAAATAAATTATTTGAAGTTATAAAAGAAAATATTCATGAGATAATGAAATATTTTGGTCTAAAACTCTTCAATTAATAATGCAAGACAGATGACTTAGTGAAAATTGAACATTTTTATTATGTTGTTTCATCCCGTTGATGTTTTAACTGCATTAGACTCTGCACATTTTATACTCTAAAGGGATGTGTAAAATTAAAGAGGACCTAAATAAGGAACCTTGTATAACTCATTACTCTCTTCTCCCAAGAAACAAAGTGTCTCCATATTCCTTTCATGACAACAACCTAAAATAAAATGAATATCCTTGAGAATCTGAAATTGCGTTGTATTTTTCACACTTGGATTAATACTAATTTATTATAGTCTGAACAACATAAGGAATTAACAATGAAGTTTTTGAAATAGATTATAGGATTATCTCACATCCAACTACTCAGTGATGACCACTTTCAAAGTTTTGTGTCGAATGTGTTTCCAGTTTGTTTCACAGATACACAGAGAGCCAACAGAAATCATTACAAATGGAATCCTAATGTAAATACTACTTTTCATTGTTTTTTGTCCAAGGAACATATATTTATTTCAATAACTCATTTATGGCAATAACTCTTCCTTTACAACTTAAACTGTGTCATTTGGGAATTTCTGTTATTTATTTTTATTTTAAATAATATAATGCTATGAACACACTAGGGAGATGGAGTCCTCTTTTCCAGTGGCCTTTGGAGAAGGCACCAGTCTTTTACCTCCAACTTTCATTCATGCAGTTTCTGTACAGTTGTTCATAGCACCATATCTGTCCTCCAGAGTGAGGGCAAGAAAGGAAATTCATAGGCTGATGTGAAGTCTGTGATTTGCAATATAAGGTAGAACTGCTGATCCTGGGGATGTCTGCTGATATAACTGAGGCAGAATGTTGAGGAATGGTCTGAGAAGATTTTTACATCAAATAATCCCTGTCCCAGATTCCTATTTCAGCCTAGGCCAAATGACAACAATTGTAGATAGATTTCATCTAAAATGAACATACTTGAATAAAATTGAAGAAGGGAGGGTGTTTTTTTTTGGTGAATTTACAAAGGTTCGTTTTGCATTAGTTTTCCAGGCTACACTCATTCACTGAATCAATAAATATTTTTGAATGGCATCCTGGAGCTGAGCATTGTAAACAGCAAAGCAGAAAAAATGGTGAACAAACACCAGAGGGCCATGCCTTTACAGAACTTTTAGTCTAGGGAAGGAGATTTCTTTATATTTTTTTATGCATTTTCTATTTATAGACTTCTAGGTGTTATGATTGAACATTTATAGGTGATCCTTGTACACAGGAAAGATCCAAACAAACCTAGTTTAACCCACTAGAGATTCCTTCTGGCTGAGCAAGTTCATTAAAACCATTGTTTTAAAAAATTTAGGAGAGTAAGTTGGATAGACAGGAGGAAGCAGTTTCTAAGCAAACCTATTAGTACCCTTCCTTAGTTTGGAGGGAAGATTAAGATAAATAACAACTGCTCCCTACAATCAATTTAGGCACAAAGGTATCTAATGAGAAATATCCAGAAGCTTGTATTGGTGGGACTACAGGAATCTATGTCAAAGTACTGTTATTTTTTACCCAAACCAGTTATGTTGTGTATAATGTCATACACAACCTTCTCTGTTCTGTGACAATATAAGAAAAGTAGCATTGAAGGTAGAGGAAGGATTGAAAAAGAATGTATGAATAATTATCTAGTGATCAACGTGCAGGTCTCTAAACCATTGCTCTGAACTCATTTAAATATCTGTGTCTGTAGATACATCATTTAAAAAAGTGCTTTCCTTTAAGAATGAAAACATTTTTTTAAATATATAAAAGTACAGGGAAGAGGTTTAAAACCATAAAAAATGTCTGACCACCTCCACAATCCACACATGCATTTTATTCTATTCCCTCCTAACTATGTATATATGTATTTAAAATAAATAGATTGATAAAAGTAATTAAAATAAATATTTACATAATACTTCATACCCACTTTTGGCTTTATAACATACTTTCAGCATAAAAAGGATAAAAGACCTAAAGAAATCTAAAATATAAATTAGAAAAACAATAAAAAATATTAGTACCTGACACAGAACTATGGACATCTTTGTTGCATGCAGTTCTGTTTACAGGAGGGTTCAGCATTGTCTCCTGAATGACCTGGATTACATAATCATCTCTGTGTCTGTTCCCTGGGTATTGGACACTGGGTCTCTCAGGAATAAGTGACAGATGTAATAATGTGGTCTATCATCTGATGTTTCATACAGGTAGTGTGATGAGAAAGATATACGATTTTTTTTCCTGAATAAGATTTGCCCTGAACTGACATCTGTTGCCAAACTTTCTGTTTTTGCTTGAGGAAGATTCACCCCGAGCAAACATCTTCCTCTATTTTGTATGTGGGTTGCTGCCACAGCATGGCTGCCGCTGAGCGGTGTAGGTCCATGCCCGGAAACTGAACCTAAGCTGCTGAAGCAGAGCATGCTGAACTTAACCACTAGGCCAAGGGGCTGGCCCCAACATATATTTTTTTAAAATATTCATTTTGTCCCTCTCTACATTACTGCCCAATATTGTACTTATTTAGCAAACATTACACTTATTCAGTCAATGAGCTTTTCTCATTCCCATTTCTCAAATCCCTATACAGGCATTTCATTTTAATATCATAATTTACAAAATAAATACACTCCCACTCATGCTCACACACTTACATAGAAACACATACAAAACCACTCTCCCATTCAACACATTCAAAAAGTAAAGATTTTTTATAAACCAGCAAAAAACTGACCATAATCACACTGCCTAGGGATAACTAAATTTTGTTGTCTGTATTATTGGATTTTTAATTTTTAAACATGAATGATGCCAGAATAAACATACTTTATGTATTTTGAATAGAGGCAAGGAATTCCTTTCTATTGACGTACATTAATTTATTGATTTATTCAGTCTATTCTCTGCTAATAGCCACTTGGTTTGTATACAATTCTTCATATCATAAAAACTCTAATATGAGTAAAATTTATCACAGCCAAGTGTTTCTTTAAAATAAATTATAAAACATGAAATTTAAGGGCAAAGAGATATTATTTTAAATAAAGGTAATTTTGGTCTTTTTACCATAGTTTCATATTATCTAATTACCAGTACATATTATCAGACTATATATATATATATATATATTATCAAAAGTCCTGAGTTGTCTCTAACAACCTCATTATATGACACAGACATTAAAACCCAGAGGATGGGGCCGCCCGGTGGCGCAGCGGTTCAGTCCGCGCTTGGCAGCCCGGGGTTCGCCGGCCCGGATCCCGGGCGCCCGCAGATAAACTGCTTGTCAGCCATGCTGTGGCAGCGTCCCATATAAAGTGGAGGAAGATGGGCACGGATGTTAGCCCAGGGCCAGTCTTCCTCAGCGAAAAGAGGAGGATTAGCAATGGATCTTAGCTCAGGGCTGGTCTTCCTCACCAAAAAAATAAATAAATAAAAACATAGTATGTTTAAAAAACAAAAAACAAAAAACCCAGAGGTGATAAGTAAAATTCTAGAGGCTCATAGACACTGTTTCATTGAATCCCTAGAAACTGCTCAGAATAGATTCCCAAACACAGTGCAATGAAACAAACGTGTCTTAACAGAAAACTCTCTTAGTAGTCTGATAGGGTGCTGTAGTGTGTTTATGTTGAAGAGACATTTGAAAATTCACAAAATTAATAACCCACGGACTCTTCGATTTCTGAGAGAACTGAGAAATCTTTCAAGTCCCACTTCTAAACCGAAGCAGGATCTCAATAGTATGGGGGCAGAAGGGAGCAAATAGGAAGAGTTGCTACTTTGGGAGGTAATCGGTTTTATTAATATCAGCTGCGCACTGGAACATAATATTGGTGCAAAGAGAAAATGATGTAGAGGGTGGTTATGTCGCACAATTTCAGGAAGCAAATAGAAAATTAAAAAATTGGTGTCCTTTGAAGCTGTGTAACCTGACAGTTTAGGGGGATAATCTCTGTATTGTTCATTTATCAAGTAAAATTTTATCATGTCTGTGAATTATTGCTACACATTTACAAGTATAGGCTGCTATTTATTCTTTAAATGCCTACAGTTGATTAATATTCCAAAACATGTAGAACAATCATACATTCGCTGTACATCTTGAGTCTTAATGCAGCTGATTTAATTGCCACAAACCTGTGGATGAAAAATTTTTGTAAACAAACAAATAAAGGAAGATATGCAAGGCATGAACCAGTTTACGCATTCCAATACTTCAGGCAGTTTCATATTTCTTCTGAAAAATCTTCTTAAAAATCTTGATTAAACGGAAACATAGTTATTTTTGTATACTTATTTGTCTTGTTTATTGTTATGGAGTTTCTCCTTGCTTTCTATAAAGCTAGAACACTCTTCAGGCAAATTCATTTAAATTAGTATCTTTTTAATTTTTGGCAAAGTGATTTTAATAACAATTTTTGTTGCCTTTTCATAATGCATTGCTGCTATTTGTGTGATGATTCCAATACTAAAATACCAGATGGACTCCTGTGGGAGATATTGTTGAGACAAATCTCAAACCACCTAAGTAACTGCTAGTAATTTTCCATCAAGTAAACATAAGAAAATAATATATTTGTGGTACCTAAGAGCTTTGATACCATTCTCTACTTCTCTGGTGCATATTTGAAAGCGTCAGAATCATCCTTGGTCACCTTCTTCTGATTCCTCTCCACACTCATTTTCCCTCAGGTCTTCACAGTCTCCAGGGATGCCCATTTCCTCAGGCTACACTCTGTTTAGGCAGGATCCAAACTTAATCTTCATAAACATGGCTTCCTCTCCAGACCATGATGTCTAACTCCCACTCCCCATTAAATTGGAAGCATGGTTAACAATATCTTTCTGAAAATTGGATAATCTAAATTACTTCCCAAGGGATTTGTGTGTTAATAGAGAATGGCTTTCTGTAACTATGGGGTGAAGAGACTTAAGGTAGAATTTAAGACATCAGAGACAAAAAAGTAAGAAAAAAAATCTGGATCTACATGGCTGTTCTGGTATCACTGATTCCCCTAAACATAATATTAGGTAGGCAACTGTCTATTTCTAAACTCCTTCTTCCAGAAAATGGTTGCCTGGCCCTGAGGAAGGGGTGATTATCACATAGGTTCAGTGCATGATAGTGCTTCCATCAGGTTCTCTGTCTCCCCATTTCAGGAAACAAGAGAAGCAGTGCCCTTGGGTTATTAACATCCCTGTTCTGTAAGGCAGGCAGCACTTTTTAGTAAATAAAGGATAATCATTTAAAGAAATAGTCTGTGTAAGTTGTATGCTATCAATTTTACAAGAATATCTTGAAAATATATTGTGTACAAGAAACTACTAAAGATTTTAAATTAATAATAAAATCCTGCAGTTGACTACAATCTCAGATAGTCTTTATTTTAAGAAAAATCTTTAAAATTTTATATGTTCATGTTTCGTAAAGCAAGTAAATTTTTGAAAATTAAAACATCCTGCATCCAAACCCCGATCAAAAAACACAACACAATGAGCATTGCGGAGACTGTCCGTGGACCCTAACACAAACTGGTGTCCAAAATGATAGATGGTTCTGTATGTTTTTAAAAACTATATAGAAGTGAAATCATTTAGTTTTTAACCTTTTGATAGATAAATTATAAGCAATAGGGTATATTGGACTATATGAGGAAGCCATTTGGTTTAAAAATAATTCAGCCTGACCTTGTTTGTTCCAGAAAGGCCTGACATGGCCTGTTGATCATACACCATATATCTGCTTTAAACATTCACAATGTTTCAAAGCCAAGAATGAGGCCCTTAAAGAAAGGGATATAGCTTCCCCCAGTGTTGGCATTTCTCTAAGGATAAGCATCTCTTCCCAGAAACTAAGGATTAATTACTGGCCTGCTTTAACTCTTCTCATGTTCACTGACCTGCTGTGATAGCAAAGCCTCTTGTGACGGTAGTGAAAGAGATATTTGTATCATATGTGATTTACGTTCTTTGTTCTAAGATGGTATGTAACCACTCTGTACACTCTGCTTCTTCAGAGAGCATCCTTTCTTGGTGGAAAAGTTCTCCCAGGTCACAGTCCTCAAATTGGCTCATAATAAACTCACCCCAATTTTGATTTTGGGGTTGATTATGGATTATTTTCTTTGACACTTTTCTGTCTGGATTTTTTCACTGAACATTATGTACATGAGATTCCTCCATGCTGTTGCATGTGGTGATAGTTCATTGATTCTCTTTGCTGTGTAGTGTCCCAATGGACAAACATATGATAGATTATTTGTCAAATTCCAAATACTGTTACATGACCATTTTTGTACAAGCATTGGGTGCACATACTCACTCATTTCTATTGGATAAAAAACTAGGAATGGAACTTTAGGACCAGCCATAATAGATGCTGCCATACATTTTTACAAAGTTGAACATCAATTCTGACTTCTATTACCAACCTATGAGAGCCGCATTTGTTCTTACCCACAGAAGTACTTAGTATTAATATTGTGAATATTATTCCTTTTAGCTATGTGGGGGATCAGAATTGGCCACCCCAAAATGTGTTTCTTTACCTTGATTATTTTTAAGAAAAGACTATGAAAGAAACTTTGACCTTCCCCTAACTGCCTAAAAGAATTTAAGATAGATGGCCTGTTAACAAACATTTGCATTTCCATTTCCGTGTAAATTGCCTTCCTCCCCTTTGAAGACCAGAACTACTATGCCCAACATCCTCCTGTGTCTTTAGCTGCAGATGATATTTAAGGTGTTGGCTTTGGCCATTCTGGTTAGTTACACAGTTTTCCTGGGCTTCTCCCATGTATATGTGTTATTAAGCTTTGTTTTATTTTCTCTTATTATTCTGTCTTGTGTCAATTTAATTCTTAGACCAGCCAGAAGGACCTAGAGGGTAGAGGAATTGTCTTCCTCCCCTACAGCTACTATTTAGGTGAGTCATGGTACAGCATTGAGATTTTAATTTGTGTTTACCTGAATGGTACTAAACTGTATAACTACTTCTGTGAAGTGTCTGTTAAAGTCTTAATGCAGAATGGGAGGCCAGTCAGAGGAGCTGGGTTTAAAAGCATTTCATCTTTCACCACTCACACCCTCTAGCTGATATGATTATTGCCATTCAGATCAAATCATCCTAGAGATACAATGCAGTTCTTTTTTATGAAGATGACACCACTCTTTGTTTGTTTGTTGTTTTTAAATATCCCCAATAGTGGGGATATGTTTACACAGCAGTAGAATCATAGATATAGAGATGGATTGTGGCAACTGGAAAGAAACTTAGAGATATGTAGTGTGAGGCTCCTTTACAAAGGGGGAACTGAGGTCTAGTGAGGAAGAGTCATTTGTGAAACACCACAGTCTTTAGAGTTGCATAGGGCACCCGGTTCATAGCATATTTCCGGGGATGAGTTTCCAGAGAGGTTAAAAGTTTCTGCCTCTGGCTTTAACACGTAGCCTCCCATATACTAGGTCATTGAGCTTACTACTGCTGCATTCTAACAAATGTACCTACACAACTTACCACCAGTACATATCTACAGATTTCTAAAAAGGAAAAATTACTAAGAAAAAAATACATGGGGGTCTAGGGAGCAGAGTGAATTCTTGTTATCAGTATTATAATGCTACTGCATATCAGGGTAGTCAGACAGATAACTAAAAATATCCCAGAAAGAATCCGTTGGAGATTGGGAATATCAGAAAACCCCAAGAGAACAAAATACATCATTGTGGTGATATTTTATTTTTCTGTCTTTAACTTGTTCTCCATCTTCAGATATAGTAAATTCAAGATGGTTAATTCATTAATATTTTTAAACCACATTTTCCTCTTCCATTAAGCATATAGGTGCATGAATATATTTATAGAATCTCTTAAATTATTTCCACCATTACATTGCTCTGTTTCTAGGAAAAGAGATATGAAACTTCAGAAAATAACTGATGTTCAGTTAAAATCAATCCAAGGAATAAAATCTTAATATATATATTTTTATACTTGCATGTAATGATACCAGAGATGATGAGAAGTGTGCATTGTTATTTAGAGCTTAATTATGGAGGAATGATATCTAATTATTATATCTAATCACTCTATTATTAAGAGTGGAATTATGAAACAGGCTTTTTCTATTGTTTTTGTCTGAGTTCATCAATTTTTTTCTGTATTGGTTGACTTATTCCATCTTCTTTCATTTCAAATATTTCCTTTAAAGCTTTTATTTAATTCTTATTCAAAATGAGTTTTAAGTCCTCCCATTTATCTTCCAAGGAGAATCAATTTTCTTAAACCAATCCTTTGTTACTGAGGGACTAAATATATGCAATATTATTGTTCCACTTTATATACCTCTCCCATCACTTATGCTAAATATGGAAAGCATTAATCCCATCATGCTTGTCAATAACTTTCCCTATTACCTACTATACAGTTTATGATAAATATCAATTAATCTTTAACTCAATCAAGAAATGTGATCCATTCATCACAATATTTTTTTCATATTTGCCTCCATGTCTATGTAAGATTTTATGATCCACTGTCATTATTCCCTTGCAACCAAATACAATCCCCTTCCTCTATTTCCCCTTGATAATTTTGCCTACCAAAGTGTAACTTTGATTAAGCCCAGTCATTATTTACTTTGGGCATACAAATAGCCAGAGCATATGGATGGGACTGAAAAAAAATAAATAAACAAATACACACAGACAGTGTCTTGCTTCGCTTCACATTAATGTCATCCAATATCAGGCAGTCAACACTGCTTGACAGTTCCCATTACACTTGATTAATATTTGCCCTCCAACTTTCCAAAACAAATATTATATGTTTTCCTATCTCATCAAATCTACTATACCTGTCTCCACCTTCTAGCCCCATCAGCTGACATTTTTACCTTAATACTCTGATAAATAAAACTGAGCAGACAAATATTCTCTCATATTTCTCTATTTCCATTAGTACTAGTTTTCAACATTACTTTAAGTGAATATTTTTATTGTAAATATCATTATTTGACATGTATCTAATTTTATTTTACTTTATAATTAAGAAAGTAAAGAACTACGTGAGTTATCTTAAGTAGTTAACTCATTTTCAGGTAAAGATCTCAGAATTTCATGCTTCTGTTTTGTTCTTTGTATCTCAATCTTTAAATTTAGAACTATCCTTAAATTAAATAGTCTAATAACACAATTATAGCTTACCTTTATGGATTAGCATGAAACAATCTACGTGAGCATGTCTTTTAACCTATAAACTTTTTAAGTTCTTTTGTGTCAGGAAGTCACTGTAATTCTACAATATTCTTGCTAGCCTCAAACATTAGCTGCTCTTAAATAGGAAGTAGTCATGCTCACCCTGGTGGATATCTCTCGTGTATCAGTTTAATTTCTAGAAGACTGCTTCTTTTTGGCAATCATTCAGGTTTAATTTTTTAAACTACTTTCTCTGTAGATGACCTGTCCTTCTCTTCAGCCCCTTGGTGGCGTAAAGTTCCCTCACTATAGAGGGTGTGTCCCTTGGTGGAGAAAGACCCCTTAATTATCTAGTATTACTTACAGGAAAAAGTTAAAAATCTTTCTATCTATTGTATTTCAGACCTTTAACAATTTGTGTGGATTTTTGCCTTCCTTACTCTTATTTCCATAATTCATCCAGATATAGATCATCCAAACCTTTAGAAATATGTGTCACGTGTTTCATCATGTTAACATAATTTGCTTGGTCTCTCCAAAGTATTGAGTGGTGAGACCTCTTTTCTTAATGGAACGCTCTGATCCTAGATTAACTTTTGTGAAAATTAAAGCATGCCATATCTGCTGACAGAAATCCAGACGGTTTCATTCATGTTATGATGTCTACTTGGGCATCAGAGAAGTTATCTAGCTGATTGAAAATGTAAGCCACTTCAAAATAAATATTTTTTAAAAGGCTATTTAAGACAGAAAAAAAAGTAAGCAAATTCCTGTCTAGATCCTTTTCTCATTTCAGCTACTTCCGGGCAGGTGTGGAAATCAAATTATCAGGCAAGAAGTTGCAAGCCCTATAGTCAATTCTACTTGTAATTACATTTGTTTTGTCCTGTTTGGGGGTTCTTTGACTAGTTGACAGTTTGTTTCTAAAAGTGCATTACTTTTTGAATTTTAAGCCTGCTTCTCTTTACTACAGCAAGCCTTTCATACACTGGCCCTCTATACAATTTATTATGACTCATTTGGTATTTGTGTGGGGGCTTCTTTCATGTTTATGTACAAATGAGAACTACACTCATGATTTGCCTCAAATAAACTTGTCAGTTACAGGCTGGGACAAATTGAATGTCCATCCCCCAGGGGAGTAGAATGATCTAATCCCTATCCTATCATTAAGATGGAGAATTGAATATTTCTTTTTTTCAATTAAATATCTCCATCTCCTGAAAAAAAAATCTAAAAACGGAAATATCTCAGATGTATCATTGGCTTAACAAAATAAAGAAACATCTTACACTCATGTCACAGTACAATTTAGCAGTCAGTGATTAAGAAACTCTGCTTCCTTTCATCTGAGTCCCACTCTTTCCCAGTTGCCGTTTGTAGTTCCTTATTGGATCTTCAGAGCATTCGGGAATCTGAGAATTAAAGATAGACAGAAAATAAGGAAACAAAGTCATCCTTAAGAGACTCAACACATACTGGATACATCACTTGTACCCTTTATGCTGTTCCAGAAACTCTAATCACATAGTCTAACACAGATACTCGATGGAAGGAAGGAAGGAAGGAACGAATGATATAACATCCTGTTTACTGTATGTCAAAGAAACAGAAATATGTTTGGAGAGCGTCAAGCCAGACTCTGCCAGAGTCCTCACTTTTGGTTACTAACAGTGTGTTTCTCCTATATTTAAATTTAAATTTCACCTGTTTTTAAATCAAATTGTAAGCACAAAAGAGCATGCTATAACATGCACCTTTAGATTTGTTTTAACATGAAATTTAAATAACAGAATTTAATAACAGAACAATTTGTGGTACATATCTACGTATTTTAGTTGTTTTTTTAGTATATTTGAGTCTAATGCAATGTTATTATTTTTCAGCATACTTTTACTTTTGAATTAGCAACATTATTGAGGCAAAATTTACATAAAATAAAGTACACCTTTAAAACACATTCAAGGAGATTTGAAATTCAATGAGATTTGACAGATACATACACTTGTGAAACCATTGCCACAGTCAAGACACAGAACATTCACATTATCCTGAAAGATTTCTTCATGCAACTATCCTATCCATCCTCCTTCTGCCCCCTCCTCAGGAGATGACTGGTTAGATTTCTGAAGCTCTGGATCATTTATAACCAACTAGAATGTTCTCTTTTATCCTGGAGTGTTTCCCCCAGTGTAACGATTTTAAGATTCATCTATGTTGTTTTTTTATCAATAGTTCATTCATTGTCATTGCAGGGTTGAAGTCCTTTGCGTGAATATGGCTTAATTTGTTACTCACTGGTAGGCTTTTGGTTGTTTCCAGGTTTTGGCTATTATAAATAGAGCTTTTGTGAATATTCATGGATAAGTTTTAGAATGGGGCATATATTTTTATTTCTTTTGCATAAATATTTAGGAATGGAATGGTTGGGTTACATTGCAGATGTATGTTTAAGCTTTTAGGAAAATGTCAAGTGTTTTCCAAAGTGGTTATAACATTTTACACTTCCACCATCAGAGTATGTGAGTCACAATAGATTGACACCTTTGCCAACACTTGACACTGTTAGAGTTTTTAATTTTTGATATTCTAATGGATGGGTTGTGGTATCTCATTATGGTTTTTATTTGCATTTCTTTAATTACTAAACATGTGCATATTTTAAGTACATACAGGTAATTTTCATGTTTTTATGAAGAAGTCTTCATTTAGTCCATTTGCTCATTTTTTTTTTACTGGATTGTCTTTTTATTATTGGATGGCAAGTGTTCTTTATATATTCTGGATACAAATCCTCAGTCGATATATGTGTGAAGAATATTTTCTCCCACTCTCTGGTTTTCTTTGTTATCTTAAAAATGTCATCCTTTGATGAAAACGTGATGTTAATTTTGGTATAATAAAATATATGCATGTTATAAATTATGCATTATTTATCCTCTTAAGAAATCTTTATTTATCCTACTATCACAAAAATTTTCTCTTATGATTTCTTCTAGATCTTTTTTTTATTTTAGTTTTTACATTTAAGTCTGTGATCCTTTTTGAGTCAATGTTTCTCTATGATGTGAAGTAAAGTTTGATGTTTATTTTTTCCCCATGTAGACATCCCATTTTGAACAGGACCAAACGTCTGCTAATCAGATATCTAATTGCTCCTGCACTGTTTGTTGAAAAGATTTTTTATTCCACATCAATTATCCTAGCATCTTTGTCAAAAATCATCTCAAGATATATGTGTCTTTTTCTGGAATCTATTCTGTTCCATTGATCTTTATATTTATCATTTTACCAATTCTCCACTGCTTTTATTACAGTAAATGTATAGTAAGACTTGAAGTCGAGTATTATCTTCCTAAATCTGTTATTCTTTTATAAAGTTGTTTTAACTCTCTTGGGTCCTATGCAATTTCATACAAATTTCAGAATACGTATACCAATTTCTATAAAAAGCCTGCTGGATTTGTCCATTGGGATTCAATTAAATTTATAGATAAATTCAGGCAGAATTGACGGTTTAACAATGTCAAGAATTGCAGTCCATGAAAATGTTATATCATTCTTTCCTTCCTTCCTTCCTTCCACATATTTTTCTCTAGTTTTCCTCAGTATGGTATCAGTTTTATAAGTATAACTCCTCCCTTGTCAAATATTTCCTAAATATTCCATATTTCTGTTTACCAAGTATGTTGAATTAACTTCTATAATTTCACATTCCAGGTGATTCATGCTAATATATGATTTACATCAGATTAACATTTAATAGCACATCCTTGCTAAATTCATGTAATTATTTCAGTAGGTTTTTTTTTGTACACACCTAAGATATTCTAGGTAAATAGTCATAACGCTTACCTAAAGGGGCACTTTTCTTTTTTATAAACATTATATGTATATAAATCCAAAGTTTTTGGTTTAACAGGGGTCGGAAAATTATAACCTGATAGCCAAATCTAGCCTGAACTATAGTTTTGTATGTCCCATGAGATAGTAATGAATTTTACAAATTTTAATGTTGGGGAAAAAAAGAACTTGCAACAGAGACAATACTATATGACCCACAAAACCAAAATTCTTAACTATCCAGTTCTTCACAGAAAAAAACTTGTTAAACCCTGGTTTAAAATAGTAACCATTTACATGCTCACAATTCTTTAATTCAGCAATTGGGTTGTTAAGATGGGAAGACCCTTCTGCTCTGTATATGATATTTTCTAGGCTTTCACAAGTGCTTGGACCTCAACTTGGATGGCTGGGGACACTCTCCATCGTTCTTTCATCCTCCAGAAGGCTAGTATGGGCTTTTTTTTTTGGTGAGGAAGACCAGCCCTGAGCTAACATCCGTTGCCAATCCTCCTCTTTTTACTGGGGAAGACTGGCCCTGGGCTAACATCTGTGCCCATCTTCCTCTACTTTATATGGGACGCCACCACGGCATGGCTGACAGGCAGTGAGTCGGCGGGCGCCCGGGATCCGAACCGGCGCACCCTGGGCTGCCAAGCGCGAACTAAACTGCTGCGCCACCCAGGCGGCCCCTAGTATGGGCTTTTTCACACAAGTGCTAGAAGAATTCCCAGCAACAGGAGAGTGGCAGTCACAACGTATAAGAGCTTTGCAAGCCTTTGCCTGTGACACATTAGCTAATGTTCCATTGGCCAAAGTAAATCACATAGCTGTTCCCAGAGTCATCACATGAGAGGACTGCACAGAGCTGTGGGTAAAAGTTGGCATAATTTATTAGGGGTCATTATTATACCAATCTACCACAGTCTGCTCTCTGGTATTCACTGGCCTCCCACATGCAAAAATATGTCCATGTTCCAAGACCTGTTCAATCATGGCAATAGGCTTGAAGTCCATAATCTGTGATCTGCGTCAGGTCCAGGGGTGGATTAGACTCCTCATGTGTAGCATTTCAGGTTCCACTTGACCCATAGATCCGTGAACTGATTAAAAAAGCTATCACACACTCCCTCCCATGCCACATACACACACATTCAACATTCAATGATGAGAAGAGGCAGGATAACTACAATAGATTCTCCCATTCAAAAATGAGAGGAACAGGGACATACAACAATACAATTCCATAATAGTTCTTAAATTAGGTACATGTTACCAGGCTCCTGAATCCAGGGGCAGGCAACACTCTAGAATAATGCCAGATCTGCTCTCTGACAGTGGTTCTTCAATCCCTTATTCTTGGCCTCATTCCCTGGCCTTTTGGTTCTGCCCTCTGAAATGTTCAATTTTTTTTCGTATAAGAAAAGGCTCATGTTTGAACATGAGCTGCTTTCCCAGCCTCCTTTCTGTCTGTAGAAATCTATGGACCCAAAGACCTCTTTTCATTTTGAATGGTCTCAGTCCCTTTTAGTTCATGCTGGTGGTGCTTCCACAGTAAAACTTCCTTAGAATCTTTGTGAGTTCCTCTCATTCTTATTCAGGTTTAGTACATCTTCTAATAGCAACTTCCATACATCATTTCAAAATACAATTCTCTCTACTTTGTGCATATCAGGCTGCTATAGGACAATACATTTAAAATTGTTAGATACCCTTTTTTATCTGTCTGAGATAACACTGCCTTAAGGATTTCAGAGGTGTTAACATAGACTCACACATCTACGCACTTGATTTAATCCTTATCCTAAAAGACTGGAGATACAAAGCAGTTTTATTTATAATCCAGTGGGTCCTGGTTCTTCTATATTTTCTCTAAATTCTGTTGGCAAATTAAACTGTTCTCTATTTAGCTTATGTATATTTTTTCATTCCCAATCATAGGCATCTACAATAATTTAAACGACACTTCAAAATTTCTCCTGGAAATTTCCTTAGCCAGGTTCACAAGTTCATTAGGCACATTTAGTCTCTTCCAAATTACTGCAGGCATCAATTTTGCCACTCTTTTGTTTGCTTGTTTTTCCCTACTATATAACAATGAGTTATAATTTATACAGCTTCCCCTAAAAGTTTGTCACCACTTTTCTACCATCAGCTAACAGCTTGGTCATGATTTACTCAGCCTTCACTACAGTTTACTTGCAGCTTTTCCAGTCTCTGCCTGCAAAAGAATCACAAGGCCACATGTTTTCGGTTTTTATTTTGGCAGCATCCCATTTCTAGGAATGAATCTCTGTATCAGTTATCTACTGCTGCATGTAAGAACCATCCCCCAAATTAATAGCTTAAAGTAATCACAATTTATTTGTTCATGATTCTGTCCCTCAGAAATTTCCTCTACATTTCATACAGGTGGCTGTTCTGTGTTCAATATTTCCTTAGAAAATTTTCCTGCAAATATTTTAGTTGGTATATTTCTCTTTCTTCTATTCTTCCCCTATCTCCAATCATTTCCATTAGATTTTTAAAGTTTTTAATAGGTGTATTTTCTGAAATTCTTGCTGATACAATCATTCTTTGCTTTGCTCATGGCCAGCATAGATTTTTCTACTTAGGTTTGTCAGCAGTGTTGTTAATGCACAATCTTACTCTTTTTCCAGGTAGAAAGTTGCATTGCACTTTCCTACCCACTTAGAAATCGATGTGTCCCATAAATATGAGCAGAACTCTCTCTCCTCATTTCTGGGAAAATGCTTTAAGAACAGATGTATTCTTCACAACATTCTTTTTTAACCATAAGCCCTAGTGATAGATCATAGTTTCTAAGACATCCATTGCTTGTATATAGGAAAAATTCATTAGGTAAGCATGAAATACTCAAAATGAATGAGTTATTTATTCACTATGAACAGGGAAACAGCAAAAGCAACTGTTATCATTTTCCTCATTTACAATGAATACAGATTTATTGTTTGCTTTTTTTGATTATATGGAAAACACACTTTCATAATAATCAACAGCAAAATTTCAGTTAAACAAAAAAAACCAGAAAAGCTTACTTTGAGTTTTCCACAATAACATTGGTGATCATATTTGTATTCATCATTTTCGATGTCTGTGTGTGTATGCAGGTATGTGGAGTACAGGTTTGTGTGCGATATCTCTTATTTTTATACCAGATACCTAATCAATGCCTAGACTATTGACTTACAGAAGCTGTGAGGTAACAAATGTGTGTGTGTGTTTAAGCTGTTATGTCTTTGGTAATTTGTTAATCACAACCTTTTTATCTTCTGTGCAATGCCTGAGTACAGTTGTCTCACTAATTTGTCCTCTTTTATCTTTGTTCATGGTGGGAGGCCCATTCTGGTAATAGTGCCTCAGCATGACTGGATGTAGGGAGTCCTTGACCCACATTTCTGTTTTCATATTTTTATTTTAAAGAGTGAGCTTATATTATACCCTTACATAGAGCTATTTCACCAAATATGTTGCTTTCCCGTTACACTGTACTTCAAAACATACTATAGTTATTTCAATACAACAAATTCTCTATTCCATTTGGCATAATTTATTAGCTGGTTACATACAGGTTGCTTGGTTTATTATGCAAATATTGAGTAGATTATATTTTTATTATAGGTTTCCTAGAAAAGACTCAAATCCAAGAGCATTTCTCAGCTGACTGACATTTCAAGTTATAATTTATGATCTTATTTTGGTAATCCCAGTTTAAAAATGCCATAAGAAGTGATTATAATTCAAACATGTGATTGTAAATCCCCTATCAGATATGTCTGAAGATGTTAGCAAGCTAAGGCAGAGAGTAGCTCTGAGATTCTAGGGGATATTATGAAGTCTTTAGCAAAATGGAAAAAGTAAAGGAAATCTGACATTACTAAATATATATATATATTTTATATATTTATTTTATAAACATTATGCTAACTGCTTTCTCATTCATTATTTTGTTTTTATCATTTAACTCTATTATCTCACATACCGGGACTATTTCTCTTTTTGAGGCTACGAAATATAGACTGCTGTTTTTGTTGTTGTCATTTTCCGTTTGTTTGCTTGCTTGTTCTTTGTTCATTTTTTTTTAGTGACTAAGCCTCAGCCAGCTAAGAATTTTTTTTACAAAAGTTATAATTTAAAAGGTGTATAATTCAAAAGGTTATATAAATACCTATGTAATATTGTCACACAAAGCCTAAAATATTTTACTTTTGCTCTCTTCAAGAAAAAAATTGCAGACTCTTCTGCTAGATGAAGACTATATCAAGTGTTTTAACAGTATAGATGATATCTATCCAATGTATTGACACCTATAATCTGAACATTCTTTGTCACACAATATTGTGTGTGTGTATGTGTTTTGTGTGTGTGTGTGTGTATGATTTAGTCCAGGGATTTGTGTGTGTGTGTGTGAGGAAAATTATCCCTGAGCTCACATCTGTTGCCAATCCTCCTCTTTTTGCTGAGGAATATTGGCCCTGGGCTAACATCCATGCCCGTCTTCCTCTATTTTATATGGGATGCCACCACAGCATGGCTTGATAAGCAGTACAATGGTCTGCGCCCAAGATCTGAACCTGTGAACCCCAGGCCGCTGAATCAGAGCGTGTGAACTTAACCTCCTCTCCACCGGGCCAGCCCCTAGTCCAGGGATTTTTGATATATTATTATTATTGTCCACCATAGCCCTTAGCGTACAATCATATAAAAGATTGAATTCATGCTAATTGAATTGATTTAAGGCAGAAGATAATTTCAATCACTTCATCTTTTCAGAAAAAAATGTAGAGAAGTTTAAACTACAATTTAAGCAAAATACAAAGTATTTCTTCTGTTATTGCTTGGTAACCATTATCCTGAAAAAACATCAAATAATGAATCCATGATTAGATAACTAGAAAACACTGTCAGCAATATATGAATTGCAACTGGCAAACTGAATTGCAATTTTTTTCATACGGATTGACATTTTGGAAAAATAATACAATTGTTAATAATCTTTCTTATTGGTATACAGATAGTAGCAAAGCAGACAACTCTGAAAAGGCCTCTATTGCTCACTCACATTTCTTTCTTAGATCCATTTGTAGACTTTTTGCATGAGGTGGAATCAGAGCCCTGATAATCTTGGGCAATTCATTTGGACCATATGAAATCTTTTCCCCTTGTAAATGAATTTTTCCACAGAAAATATATTCAGAAAAAGATGTCATTATTCTGCTCTTCCAGATCATCAGTGTGCGATTATATTATGTATACATTCACCACTCACTCAACTCTTTTTGGACAGGATTATTGTATCCTACATCCTGAACTGGGAGTTATTACTTGAAGAACATATTGCTTGATTTCATTTTGATATTCCAGATTCATTATTCATAAATTATGATTCCTTAAAAAAACTTGAATATTTTCTTCTGCCTCATTTGTATACATTTATATTTTTAAATTCTTATTTACTATATTCTTTTCCCTTCTTTAGATGGACTTTATTAAGTATGAACTATTATTGTCATCAACACCTTTAATGGTAATGATAATGCTCTTGTGTTATATAGGGCTTTATATACGTGCATTGTTTTCATCTCATTTTATTTTCTCTTACCAATAAAGTAAAAAACATATATATATATTTATGTGTGTGCATAAATATATACTCATATAGAAAGAGAGAGGTGCCTAAAAGAGAGGTGTGCTTTCAATAACAAGACATAGTTTTTATGAATATTTCTATTTAATTTGTTAAAGCCTATCTGGTAAACAAAGTGACCCAAAAAATAATAAGTAGAAAACTATACTTTAAATTGCTACATTTACACTGAAATAAACATTTTTCTCTCTCTAGACATAGATACATGTCTATTCATTTATCAAATAAATATTTTTTAACGCTTACTGTATAGCAGATGCTTTTTAAGCACTGAGATAAAGCATTGAAAATAGCAAAAAGTTGCTTTCTTAATAGTGTTTAGACTCTAGTGAAGAAGACTGATAGTAAGCAAGATAAGAAATATATAACATACTATATAGAGTGCTAATGAGGAAGGAGAAAAAATGAATTAGACAAGCATTTAAGAAATGTCACGTGAGAGAGAATTTAAATTTTGGGTAAATGGCCTGTGGAAGTTCTCACTTAGAAATGACATTTAGATAAACAATGGACAGAAGTGAGTTGGTGAAAGATGTGAATATCTGTGGTTAAAAAAGTGTAGCAATACAGACAGAGGGAGAAGCTGGAGGGAGCTTGATAAGTTCAAACAGCAACAGGGGGCCAGTAGGGCTGCAAGAGATGAAAGATATTTAAGTGCTAAAGTAATAAAACTATAGGACTTTTTATTTTCCAACAAGATTTCTCTTCCTTTGTAATATATTTTATTTTTCAAAACTCTCAAAATACTTTAAAAACTTAAATATTTGTTTCTACCCTGTAGGCATTATCACTTCTATGTCGTTTCCAAATCTATTTTTTTAACTGTGTAGCTCTTTGCACCACACTAGTATTTGGGTATACACCTTCAAAATCTCTTACCAGACTGATTTTCTCAAGTTTTCTGGAATTGATATATATATTTTATATATATAATATATATGAATCTATATATAAAATAGATATTAAAATAAAATTAAAACTACTATGCACATACCAAAGTTTAAAATTTCTTATCCCTGGCATCTGTGTTGGTCCACAAGTGCCCCAAATTCGTGTTTCTAGTAATAGCAATAGTAACCGCTTCCTCAACTTCTCTGCAAGTAAAAGGGGTGTTCTGCTCAAAACACTTCCTGTCTATACCACGGGCATTCAAACATATATGCATTTTCCTATTTTCTATGGTCTAAAATGCTTCTCTACTTTCTACTGCCTGTGATAATCTCGTGCTCTTTTCATGCTTCAAGCCAGCCCTCCACCTTCCCTGAGAGCACACCACAGAGGATTTTCCCTTCAATAAATATGTAGTCTGACATTTATTTATATCCGTGAGCTAGGAAATTCTAACCTTGCTATTTACCTGGTAATGTGCAGATTTTCATACCAAATTCTATGTAAGCCCCTTAACATGGGAGCAGAGGCTTCTGGCATAGTGGGTAAAAGCGTTGGCACTGGATTCTGAGAGGGGAGTTTGAGTCTTCAATCCCCTTAATTATGTTCCAGGTCAGTATTAAAAATTGCTCTGTCTTTCTGAGACTCAGCTTTTAAACTGTAATTAGGTTGTGACTAAACTTCCCTACATCTCATTTTCCTCATGAATAAAATTGGGTTGATAATATCAAACTTCTGGAATGTTGTAAAGATTAAATGAGATAACATATGCCAAGTAGTATGCAAAGAGCTTGGCACAGTAATCTTCAGTAAATGTTAACTCACATTAATATCTTGGCAAGAGAAAAGATAAAAAGTGACTACTCCAGAAATACAACATTGTAGTTCTCATATCCACCTATTATTTATGTTACCAAATTTTTCACAGATATTAACTTTCTCACTCCCTGCAAAAGCACGGTGAGATTTTGTAACTGAAAAATATTATTTTTTATTTACATCTTTATTTTTTATTTACATCTTTTTTATTACATCTTTATTTTTTATTTACATCTTTTATTTACATCAGATGGATCCTTTCTATTACCTTGATGAGCAATTATTTTCTTAGTGCTTCTGAGGGTCTAGAAATACAAGTTTCCAGGTTAAGGACTGAAACTAGATTTAATTGATTTGAATTATAAAAGAGGGAACAATTTTAGTACTTCTTGGATTTCAGGGGAAAAGCAACGATGCAATTCGAGCACTTTCTTGGGGGAGAATCAGAGAACAAGCCCGTAAGATCAAGGAAAAAGGAATTTGAATGGACTGATAAATTAGTCGAGGATTCAAAAATTAGTTTATAAGAGGGTGCACTGTGTAAAACATATCCTTTTCCTCCCATCAAAATCATCAATAAAATCTACTTTTCGTGCTAATGCTAAAGAACTGGTCAGCTAGTATTGCATAAAAAGTGATGCCATGCATGAATTATCAAGCCTGAAGTCCACATTTTCCATATTTGATAGTTGCTAAACCAAGACTTTAACAATGAGACCAGGTGAATCACTTAATCTAAGTGTATAATTTGTTCTGGCCCATATACTACTTCCAAAAACAATATTGTAGTTCACAGTGTGACAACACAGGTTTTAAGCTTGTTTCTGCCACTTTTGGATGGGTCACTTAGTGAGTCATTTTACTCATTGGTAAAATGAGATCATTGATACTGCCTTCTCATTAATTGATGAGGACTTGTATTAGTGTGGTACTACCTGAGGGGTCATTACAATTAGTGTTAGAGACTCGTCAAGACTGAATCACAAATGTGAGAATGAGGGGACAAGAATAAGAACAATCCTGATCTTCTGGTCTTTATTTTTCCTTCTTTAACTTACTCAGCAATCAATTCTTCCCTCTGACACATAACGTATGAGCTTAAATCTTTCTTGGTTAAATACCTCTCCATAAATTTTCGCTTTGATATTGGCATTTTCACAATAATAAAAAGATAAATGTTGGTTAGGCAGGTCTCTTTTGCCCCTACGTTATGGAAGAGTGATCAGATAATACATAATAGGATCTAAACTTGAAATAGAGTCCTCAGATACCAAAGCTTGTGAGTTTTCACTGGACACATGGTGGTAAATATAATACATATGTAGTAAAATGGACCTGGTGAAATTCTTATGTGTGACTGGAAAATTGCTAAAATTGTTTTAGCTTCATTGTTTCTTTTAATGCCGTGAAAATTAAAATAATTTTTATAAAGTGTGTATCATAATTCCTGACATTTAGTAAGGAATAAATGCTAACCACTCATATATTAAACCTTATTAAATAACATGTGAATATAAATAAACCAATTCAGTCAAGACTCCATGCATTGCATGTTCAATAGCTGAAATAATTTTTAAAGAAAAATACTGAAAAAGTATATTTGAATTCCTGAAGAAAAAATCAAGTTGAAGTCATTCACAAACCAAATTTAAAATGTCTCTTTATTTCTTGCCAGTTCTCTCATGCCCTTTAGTTATTCTGGAATCTCTCAAATGCTAATGTTTTAAGATATCTTTACAATTGTCCTTTCCTCACCAGATTTCAGAACATATTGAAAAGGGAGAGAGATTGATTGACGTCAAACTATCAGTATTTTTGCTCAAAATATAAAAATTGGAGAAGAGGATTATGTAGCCATTATGTAGCCAGTTGGGTTTGAAGTTTCACCCCTGAGCGAGGTAGACTTATCCATCCGGCTACTGGAAGTTCTGGACAATTATGAACTTCCTTCACAGAGGAAGGTTTCTTAACGCATAGCAGAGAACAACCCAGGTAAATCCTCTCTTCAGGTAGATCTCAAGTGAGAAGGATGGGGCTGAGCTGAGAAGCCTAATATTTTCCCATTTATTAATCAATAAGGTTCATCACTGGATCACCACAGGACCCGGTATGTATTGCAGGAAATGCCTAAGACAGTCTTAGTGTGATAAAGTTAGACTTTGGAATGCCTAAATTATTTCAGGGCCAAGACTGCAAACAAAAGGGAGAAGAATTAACATGCCATCACCTGTCCCATATAAGTATATATTTCTTGGGCCACGAAAGGAAGAAGAATATTTTAGATCCCCCCCACCCCACCCCACTTCTGTAGCTGGAAAATGTTTCCAAGAAAAAGATAAAATCATGTATTTCCTTGATGGAAAGCAGCAAGGATTTAAAGAACTTAGAAGACATCAGAAAGGCTGGAAGAATTAGACCCAAAAGTTTTCTTCTACCTGAATGTACACCTTCTTCTTGACCCCTTCTTGAGTTGGTTAGGTTCTCTCCACTTGTACAGTTGGGAGACACACAGAGTGAGACAGCACAGAGAACCATTTCAGCAGGCCTCATGGAGAACCAGAACTCCCATAAATAATAGCAGATTTGAGAATGGGTTATTTTCTATCCTTTCAGAAGTAGGTGTTTACTTCTCTCTAATTTAGTAGATTCAGCTTCAGTGATGCTCTACGATGCTTACAGCTCACCTTCTGTTTGTTGACCTTTGCTCTTTACTTCTCTACTTCCTCTGATTATAGATCTTTGCCACTTGCTCTGTTTCGACTGCCTTTTCTCTGTTGAATTCATGGTTAAAAGACCCAAGGAGAACGTGATAGGGTCAGTTGATGACCTCAATTCTGAAAAAGGTTTACTCTAGACCACCCTATAGGCTGCTTCCTAGCCTGAAGGTTGTTGTTTTGGGATGTAAGATATATTCTTTCTTCTTTCAGTTTCAGTCATACCAAAGGTCAGAAGACAAAGCAGGGAAACCGATGTGTGTGTGCATGCATATACATATAGCCTTTTTCTCATAAGAAAGCAGTGATTGTGTCAGTCACATGGATTGAACATGAATCCTATGTGGGGGAAAAAAAACAGAAAAAACTTGCAGGATGACCTTATCTAGGCATTCTCAAGGCACGTTCCAAACTGAACCCACTAACTTCCATCCAAACTATGGTATTCCTCCACACACACACACACACACACACACACACACACACACACATGTACCATGACCACTTGGGTTTAAAAAATACAGGGCTGAGACCTGACAATGATGTCTTCGTCCCCAAATTAAACTGAAAGTTGGATCATTTTTCTACTTTTTGGAATGCCGTTGTTTCCATTTTCCCTCTCCATTCCCAAGGCCCTTGACCTTTATTACATTTTCATTGTGTTTTTGTGTGTGTATGTGTGAGGAAGACTAGCCCTGAGCTAATCTCCAACCAGTCCCCCTTCTTTGTGAGCAAGCTTGGCCCTGGGCTAACTAACATCCATGCCCTTCTTCCTCTACTTTATATGGGATGCTGCCGCAGCATGGTTTGACAAGCAATGCGTCAGTCTGTGCCCGGGATCCGAAACTGTGAACCCCCGGCCTCCGAAGTGGAGTGCATGAACTTAATCACTACGTCACCAGGCTGGTCCCAGATTCTCGTTGTTTTTAATCTACAATAAAGAACCAAACTCTGAATTGCTCACTTTGCCTCTAAACACTCTATGCAATAATTCACCCACTAATCAAAGGCTCTGAATTCCTTCTTCAACTCAGTCTGTGTGGAACATCTTATCTTTGTTTTGTAAAGAAATTTCATTCTAATATCCATGATATTGCTCATACAAGTTTATTCTTACAAAACATACTTAACTATTCCCTCTAATCTCAGAGGAAAATGGACCTCTTCACTTTCAAAAGTTGACCTGGACGTTTAAGGAAGGATAAGGACATCCCAAAGCAAACAATCATATGCAAAATGTTAAAGGCACATTCGGAGAGAAGCGCCCAGTTACAGATAGGATTCTGGAGTTTGAGTAATTGACCAGTAAAAGAAAGTCATATTTGGGAAGATTTGGTCTGCATGTTGTGTTGAAAGAGTCTCCATAGAAGTGATCTTGTACCCAGGTGAGAAATGAGTTGGCCATTGCTGGAAAATACTTCTTTGGTACCAAGCACTGACCAGAACAATGGTTCTTCACATTAAAAAAGAAAAGATATTCTCATGCAGGCAATACATATCAGATTGAATATTATATTCAGAAACCAACGTCTGAGATGCCCTACTGGCATAAATGTTTAAATCCCCAGATTCTGCCTTCCCTAATTTTTGTTAGAGCACAGAAGTTTGGGTAGGAGCATGACACATTGTCCATGTCACAGGACTCATTGCTTTCTATTAACACAGGTAAAATCCTTTCTAAATTATTTGATGGTAATACAGCTACCACCTCTCCTCATCATTGCAGTCAAACTTATACCGACAGCTTTAGACGATGTCATCTTCCAACAATGTCTAGTTTCTTCACTCTAAAGGACTATTTCAAATGTTGCCTTCATGACAGGTGTTGTAAAGGTAAATAACCACAATTTCCTGACCCTGCCTTGACACATTCTGACAGGAAAATTAGGAAAGCCTTCCTCAATCCAAATGCAGCAAATTATTGCTGCTTCTCCCATTGTTCTGTGGAGTCAGCAAAGGTAAAATCGCCAATAAGTTAACATATTCCATGTCTTGTGAAACCATGTAGCTTTTTGCAGCTCAAGCAGTCATCGTCATGTGGGATTCATGTGTGCCGTACCTGCTCTCCTTATCCAAGAATGAACCTAGGAAGTCCCTCTTTCTCCACTGTGGTAACTTGACTAGGACAATCCTTTGGACCAAAAAAGGATTTCTCCATTTTCATAGCCCTTCTATGACTATTTTTATCCCTTTAATTTTCCTCAAAGTGCATTCCAATATACAATGTCTAATACAAAATTCTAAGGTAATACATTTTAAAAGGAAATAAAATTCTGATGTCCATATGTTGACTGAACGTATAATTTAGAATACAAACATTGTGTACGCCAGTACCCACCCTCTCTTCTGATACTGCAGAGATCCTTCGTAGTTTCAATATTCCAAAAATGATAGACAGCTCTGACCGTACTGGGGGAGGAGGCAGCTCTAGAGGTAACATTACTAAAAAATATATAATAAATAATTCCCTTAATATTTTTTATAGCTCTTTCACACAGAATTGAAGATCGATATCTGTTTACTTATAATATGTTTGGTAATCTCTTTTATACTGACAAAGGACAAAGCTATTTTTTGTTAAAATTTGATAATATTATGACCTTGAAAATTGTTCCTTTTTTTTTCATTTTTTCTCTTTAATCTGAGATTTTATGTCAGGAAAGAGTTGTACAGAAATTGTATTATATGCACCCTCACATTACCTTCTAAAGAACTCTGATGATTAATGTGATAGGAGCAATGGAGAAGGTGGAAGGAAGTAAAGGTGTTCTGTGTTTTGAAAGGGACACGATGAGAAGCCTGGGAGAGTGCCCAAGAGTCTGGAAAGGTCGGTGCCAGGAGGTTTAGAGAATGAAAGATTATGTGGAGGAAATAGAGAAGAACAGAGATGACTAATGTGGGTTTTATCAGATTTTGCTGCTTTAATGTTCAAATTTACCCTTTCCTGTCTCCCTATATAGCTATTCCTTTATCATTAAGACCCTATAAAGTTTGTTAAAAGAAATAATGAAGGTGGGGCCGGCCCGATGGCATAGTGCTTAAGTTTGCATGCTCCACTTTTGTGGTCTGGGGTTTGAAGGTTCAGATCCTGGGTGTAGACCTACACAACACTCATCAAGCCATGCTGTGGAAGGCATCCCACATATAAAGTTGAGGATGATGGGCACGGATGTTAGCCCAGGGCCAATCTTCCTCAGCAAAAAGAGGAGAATTGGCAGCAGATGTTAGCTCAGGACTAGTCTTCCTCACCAAAAAAAAAAAAAAAAGAAAGAAAGAACGAAGGAAAATTGCTGATTTCTACCTGAAGAAGGGAGTTGGAAGTAAGAAAAGTGACTCTCACACAGCCCAGAGCTAACATTTTAATAGTTTTATGTAAAACTCCTTGTTTCAGTTACTCAAATACCTTTATTTTTCCCCCTACTCCTGCCCACAACTTGTATGCTGTCTATGCATTTAAAACCTGTCTATCAAAATTATAATCATTTTCTAATTAACACAATAAAAGTAAAGAGGATTAAGTAGTATTCTAGAGGAGAACAATTCTGAAATTAAGATGGTGTAGCCACCTTTTTCACACGTGAATTCAGATTTAGGGAATTAGCTGATGAATCACCAATAAAAACAGATAGAATGTCAACTTTCTTTAACACATCAACTGTACTTACTGTTGTTGGATTCAAATCCTTCCTTTCTTTGTGTTATAATGCGATTATTGACCATGAGCGGGTAAAACACCAATAGTTAAACTTTTGCTATTAGTTATCTTTTCCATTTTACAAAGTTAACTAGATGTCTATTATTTTTGAGACAATATGCTGGGATTGGAGATATAAAGATGAATCATCTATTTGTAAAACAGAAAAGTTAGGCAATATTCTGGAATCTTAAACAGCAACAACAGTAAATACCTTTAATGGCTCCAATGTGTTATTTCAAATATTTCAATACCTTGGATTGAGTTTGATATTAATTTCCTATTTAAAAATAACAGCAGAGTTTATTTCATGTGTGATAAAAATACAAGATCGCTCATTCAGAATAATTAATATTCCTAGCAAAATTGGATAAAAATCAAAATTAATGTATGAAGACTGTGCTAAATAAGGGACAGATTTTTTGAGGTTATATTGTTGAGTCATAGCACAATCCATTTTGGTAGGAATTTTCTCAGTGCCACCATAACATCTTTGTTTCTCAGACAATATATTATAGGGTTAAACATCGGTGTCACGATGGTGTAAAAAAGAGAAAGGAATTTGTCTGTTCCTGTTAAATGACTGGACTTTGGTCTCAAATATGTAATGATGCCTGATCCAAAGAATAAAGCCACAACCATGAGATGAGAAGAACAAGTGGAGAAAGCCTTGGCTCGCCCAGTTGCTAGTGGCAGCTTCAGGATGGTTGAGATTATTTTCACATAAGATCCAAGTATCAATGTAAAAAGAATAGTCACAAGTAGAACAGTAACCCCAAAAATCAACATCTCAATCATAACAGTGTCCCCACAGGCAAGCTTAAGAACTGCAGGGAAGTCGCAGAAAAAGTGATTCAACTGGTTAGATCCACAGAAGGGTAGAGTGAAGAGCTGGTAGGTGAGCCCTATGTGGACTGGAATTCCACTGATCCAACAGCCAGCTGCCAATTGGATACACAGCCTATTGTTCATGATGAGAAGGTAGAGTAATGGGTTGCAAATGGCAACATACCTGTCATAGGCCATTGCAGTCAGAATGAAGCACTCAGTGACTCCCAAGACCAGAAAGAAATACATTTGAATAGCACAGGCCAGAAAGGAAATATTCCTATTTTGTCTATAAAGGTCTGTTAATAATCTGGGGACAGTGACTGACACATAACATATTTCCAAAGAAGAAAAGTTCCTAAGAAAAAAATACATGGGGGTCTGGAGGGAAGGATCAACCAGGGTTATTATGATAATGAGGCTATTGCCCAACAGAATCAACACATAGATTATCAAAAACACCCCAAAAAGAAATCCTTGGAGGTCAGGGACATCAGAAAAGCCAAGCAGGATGAATTCCACCAATGTAGTGAGGTTGCCCTGTGGGAGATTTTGTCCTGTGGATTCCATCTATGAACAAAATGATTTCAATGTTTAAAAGTCACTTCAATCCACTGAGCCCAGCTGCAAAATGAGACATATTAAATGGATGATTTCAAATTCACTGATACAGTATAGATATCCAGTTTTTTGTTTGTTTTGTATTTTTGATAATATTGGTAATATATTTGGTAATATTTTTGGTAATATATTTCAAATCCAATATCCTAAAATTCCAGTATGTAAAAACAGAAAGTAATCTTAAACTCTATTCTTCCTGCTCATATTAACAACATGGATAAACGAACAACACAGCAGAACCGACACCAATAAAATAAGAGCAAAATGTGTCAGGTAGTCTAGTCTCAGGACGAGAACTGCTCTGGGGAACATGTGACATTCTCTAATGAGAACGGTTTCTCTTTCCCAATCAATCTGGTCTAGATTGCTATTTATGTGTATTTTTTTTCTGCCTAGTGCCTTGTAATTTACAATCTGTTTTTATGATTCTTTCCTGTTTATTTTGATGTTTCTCCTGTGAACTGCATCTCTGATAACCAAAGGGCAAGGTGGTCAGTAAGCCTCTAATGCCAGCCCCAGTTCAGCCCAGCCTGAGCCACCACTATCTGGGAAAGAGACTTAGACACTGGTCAGAAAATTAAAGGAATATTGCCTAGCCTCCATCCTAGAAATATTCCATTTAATACATCATACAAATTTGTACTAGAAATAATACGTCACAGCAAGTCACATGTCCACTTGAAGTTTAGAATGTTAAATAAAGTAGATAAGGTTTTATTTTCAAATGTCCTCAGTCTAACTTTGCCCCCTATAATCTTAACTCTGTTTAATTCCAAATTGTAGGCTTTAGAGTAAAATTTAGGGCCTTTTTTGGGTAATTAAACAAGGAAAAAGGAAAATAAAAGTTGCAAGAGAATTTGATCAGAGGGTTCACACACCAGACACCAGACAAAATGTAAAATCTGCCTTTGTATATCCTTTTTCTACCTCTAAATATAAGTTTCTGAATATATATATTATAAATATTATATATATTGTGAATATATAATATATATGTCAATGTATTTGTAGTAAATATTGTAGTTTATTATGGATAAATGCTAAGTATGTATTATAAACAAAACATATATTATATAATACATATTCTAAATATCTATATCTGAATAACTATCAGAAAGCACAGTGCTAAATTCAATGTAGACGTCGCCTAATAAGCTCTTTCAAGAATTAAGCATTTTATGCCAAATAAGTTCGGTCTCTCCTCCACCGGGCTCTTTCCTAGACACCATTTTTTTGTGATTTCCATCCAGGCTTCACTAATGCTAAGCTGTGACCTTTTCAGATTTTCACATACTCCAAAATCCACATTGTCATGAGATTGGAAGTTTTTCCTCCATTTGTCAGACTCCAGATTTGCCTTTGCTTCCTATAGAATACAACCTCCTTTTCTTTGTTTAAGACCCCCATTCCCCTTCCCTCTCACAAATCTCAAAGGACTGAAACAATTTAACAATTTCTACGTTTTGTTTCTCACTTCTCACTTCTCTTGAACTCCTCTCTTCTTAGTTCAGTGAATCCTCTATTCCGACTTGAATTTTTCACCGCGTATCCCAAAGATAAATGTTCCATCCTGGCTCATCTCTGCCTACAGTTCAAAGATGTCGAGAGGAGGGATCAAGAATCTGGGACCTTTCAGATTCTAATAATATGAGTCTATCTATAAACTGAGACCAAGTGCACCCCCCAAAATCTTCTTTTGCCATTTCTTTCTTTGTTTTTCTCATCTCTTTTTTTCCTCCTTTTTTCACATTTTGATAGTGATTTCCTCATTTTATACCTTCTCGAAACTTTTAAGATTTTGTATCACCTTCCCTACCTTTCTGTTTTTCAGAAGTTAAAGCTTGTGAAAAACAACTGAAGCAAAAATAAAATTCAATTTTCAGTGACCCAGATACGTTTGATGTCAATCAATATATATTTTGTAGTATATGTTGAATTTTATTATGGATAAATACTAAGTCTATGTTAAGTAAAAAGTGTGTTAAATACCAAGGATAATACTGGTAAATAATATGAGCTCAGTTTCTGTCTTTACAGAGTTTATGGACTAGCGGTGAAGTTAGACAGGTAAGTCAGGTGTTACCCTACAATATGCAGTCTATATAGAAAGAATTGCAAGGTGTTAAGGGAGTGACAGACAATTTCTGAAAGAAGTGACATCTACTCTGAGACTTTGTCAGATCTTAAGGTATCACAGAGTCATTCTATTATTTTTACTTTTAAGAAAAGAGAATAAAACATATTCCAGGAAAGAAAAAGTAATCTCATGCCCTCATTTAGTTTTGTATTCTAATAGATAGCCCAGTGCTTACATGAGTGAGAGATTTATAAATATATCCAGATGGGTAATTGTATAAATGATTTCCCACTAATCTCAGCAATCGTGCTCGATTTAACTAGATTTAAGTACTCATTGACCAAACAACTTGACATTGAGTGAATTAAAATGGAAATTAGATAGATTCGGGTAAATCTCCTTATTTAAACTATCAGAGCTTAATTTTCCTGTTTGAAGATATACACAGTAATAATAACCTGTAACTCACGGAGTTGTTTTGAGGAGTAGGTAGCATAGTCTAGGTTAATAGGTTGACTTAAAATAGGCAGTTGAAGTTCTATTAGGCATTGTTATGATCATTATCATACTTATTGTATTTATCATTATTATTTTAACTTGTATCATTTTTCTTTCTTCTTGAACTTTGCTCATCTTTTATCCTGCACTGGAGTAGTATTTTCTCAATCTAGGAGAAGAGAGAATGTATGGGGTACTGTTTTGGCAGAAATGTTGAGCTAAATATTAGTGCAGTATTCTATGCTGGAGTGGATACAAACCAGCAGCAATATCTAAGGAAAAACCACTCTAAGTTAGTTGGCTTTTATTTCTAGTTTTTTCTCTCATCTGTGCCAGTCTCTTGTACTTTGAGCACATAACAGAAGTAGACTTTACTATAGATATATAAGCACAATTAACAGTTTAACTCAAATCCTAATTAAGGTATGAAAGCATTCCCAGAGATAACTTTGACTATTCTCTTTTCCGAACTTGATCTACTCTCTCCGTCAACAATGAATAGTACTCCGGCAGTTTTGACATGGGAACTTCAGTTCTTTCTCTTCCTTTTTTTCTGTTAACTTGGGAGAGTGTAGACGTCTGATTATTTTAAACTATTTTGTTATCGTTGCTAATTTTTGAACCTGTATTATGTGCTAACCACCCTGTTAGTGACTTTACCCGTATTATCTCCTTTACTGCATTCTGAATGAAATACTGTTGTTTACATTTTGCATAAAGATCCAATGCAAAGAGAGGTTAAGGATCTTGCCCAGTATGAAGAAGCTAGTTTGTAACCTTGCTGACCTCAAACTCAGCAGTGTAATGCCAGAGTCCATGCTCTTAATCAAAACTCAATTGGCTTCGTAGAACATTCAATAGGAAATAGTATTTTGAATTTAATATTCTCAATAATATATATAAAACTAAAAAATATAAAACTTCACAACAGCAAGGTGATTTCATGTCCATTTTATATCTCATTTACTGTTATAAAAATGAGAGACTGATTACTTATAGTTACAGTCTGTATATTTCAAGTTGAGAAGATTTATCTCATAAAGGAATCTGATTGAAAGAAAGTGTTTTCTTTGATGATTTTCCATTCTTGAGTTTAAAAAATAGACTACAATAAAATAAGCATGGAAAATAATCACTGCTTACCTTTCTATATTACACAGAAATCATTGTGTTGCTTTTTTATAAAATGTAACTTTCTGGTTTGAATTAGTCAAGTAACAAATTCAGCCATTCTTATATTTCCTTGAAGCTCATACTTGACTTAAATCAATTGATGCATCTTAGTAGGAAATAGACCATTATTCATTGTGGGGGCATCTTCGTTCCATGACATGTTGAATTTTTAAACTAAATAATCTATTTATCAAGTGGTAACTTAGAAAATAACCAAGGCTGTCTCTGGTTGGGTGAGTGCTATACCAAGATTATCCCTCTGTGGAATACGATCTGAGGAGCACTGGCCTCCTGGCCCTCCCCTAGCTGTCTCTCCATCCTTGGAGTTTACAGCAATTCCCCTCATGGGAGAGGCTGTATAAGATATTCACAGTCTTAAAGTTGGTCTGTATCTACGCATGAAATCTCAGGTTACTAAACTTGAAATTATTAAAACATCCTTTCTTTGGTAGTTACCAAGGGGAAGGAGGGTGGGGGGTGGGCACAAGGGGTGAAGGGTTACATCCACATGGTGATGGACAAACAAAAATGTACAGCTAAAACCCCACAGTGTTATAAACTATTAAGACATCAATAAAAAACATCATTTCTTAACCTCAAAGAATGTAACTTGGAAATTACCTAGAGTTCATGCATCATCTAGAATTTTTATGTGTTGAGGCCATCTGTTCATGCCATGGATAAAATTTATTTTCAGTTACGGGTACTTACATAAGAAAAAAAATGAATTTGGACAAGAGGATACAGTACACTGAGTCTTAAAATTTTCTATATCGAGAAGGTGAGGATGGGAAAATGACATATAAGGGCTTAAAACGAACAGGAGAGAGAAGATAGAGTGACTTTTTATTGTTATGAATCTTTGGTAAGTTATGTAAAATAATTAATTCTTGCATTCAGCTTTTCTTTATTTATTGAAGTATTCAGTAAATATCTAACTTTATAAGTTGATGTCTTATACACTTCAGGAGGCACAGAAAACTTTGCATGCCAGAGATTGGTCACAATTTCTGACTGCCAAACCCCTGTTCATCTTTTACACTGAGCTGCTGTATCACATCCTATGAAGATTGACCCATTATTCCTGCAGGTGAAATTAAATATTTCTAATGTAATGTTCCAGTGTAACTCCTATCCCTCCAATATAACTTTTGTTTCGACCCATATTATATTATGTTTTAATTTTTATTTAATAATTTGACTTTCTCTCCTTTCATAAACTCCTTGATTCCAGGGCATTTCTAAGTACAGAGGCATCCACATGGAATATTCTGAAGCTTTTTAGGGACTCAGTAATTTACACCTGTATCATTTACTTTTTCCAAATCACTAATCAGATATATTGTCTTCTCTTCCATTGTTAGCAGCGAGTAAAATGTCTAAAAAGGTAGTATGAAATAAGAGCACAATATACTTTAGTATGAACAAGAGTGTAAGGGGGACACCAGTCAGGAGGTGATTCCAATAATCTATGTGGGAGATGATAGTGATCAGGATCAGAGTTGAAGTAGTGTATATATTGTGAGACGTGGTCACAGGATTTACATAGGGGTTATGCTCAAACACTTTATTTTGTTTTGATTTTCAATTTTACCACACATATAATCAGCTGTATTAGAACATACAACATATTTATCATTCGCCATCTCTTTTATCCACATTTTCTAGTCAGTCATCAAATTATACTGACTCTATCTTCTAAATATCAATTAATTCCACTCATTTCTCTCTATTTTCATGGGGACTTCCTTAGTTCATATCCTTGTAATCTTTTTAAACCGAAATACTTTTTAAAAATTATTCTTTATTTTCAGTACTATTTCACTTTCATCAATCTTCTCTTTCTTAATTCAAGGATAATATTTGTTTACAAAGTAAATTGAATCATGCCATTTTTCTCCTTAATTCCCTTTACTGGCTCTCTTTGGTCCTCATGATTGTACTGTGCACAAGGCTAGACACTGATATGCATCTACCAATTTCAGTTCTCCTTCTTTTCTTTTTGTTTCCCTGATAGTAGCTGGGATGTGTTTCCAGTCTCTCTGGCAGCTTGCGTGACTGTGTGACTTGGTTCTCGTCAATGAAATAGGAGAGAAAACAATGTGTGCAGACTTACTCGTTTAAGAGAACATCTCCTGGAATTCCACTTCCCATTTTGGCTGGCTGGCCAGGGAATGACCACAGAAACCTTGGAAGACACCAGTGGAAAATGTCAAAGTAACTTGTCCCTGAATAGTTGTGTAGAGTTGAGCCTCACACTAAACTGGGATCCTGTCCTAGATTATTCTTCTTTAAGGCATTCCAATCTTAGAATCATAGACGTTTCCTATTCTTCAGCTTAGTTTGTCCCAATTAGTACAGATACGTTGCTTTTTTATTTCCCCCTGCATGAATTATCTCAGAACTTTCTTCACTCTCATCCCTTATATTTCGCATAATTGTTATATACCACGTGAGTGCACACACCTGGCCACGTTAATTGGTTCGACAATGGACGTTCTACCAAATGGTTCAAGCAGAACCACTTCCTGCAACTGTTTGAATAAGAACCAAGTGAAAGTCATTCTTCTGTTTGTAGTTGGAATTTTTTAAACTTGGGAATTGTTGGCCTTATGCCTCTCCATATAGATTGGAAAAAAGGTAGAACTCAGACATCAAGGACATAGAGGAGAATTAAGCAGATGTGCAAACATTAGCAGAAATGAGATAAGGAATATGAGTCCTTGCTTCGAGTTGTTCCCTTTACACAGAGACTGAATTCAAGCTCTTGCAGCTTCTGTGGGTGCTGTGAGACACCCTATTTTATGCAATATGTCCCACTATCTTGATTAGGTGAGTTTCTTTTGTATTTTTTCAGTTCAAGATTAGAAATCTAGCTATCACACGTCTCTCTCATGCCTAGCCTCAGTGAAGATGGGCATACAATTAGATGCTGACATCAACTGTATAAATAAAATAATTTGTGAAACTCTTGTCCTCTGGACCCTGAAGTATCAGGGTCATCCTTTTTCTTTTCTGCACTTTTGCACAGTGATCTGGCACCAGTGACAACAACAATGACATTTTCATTGAGAGCAGTAACCACAGAGTAGTAACAGGGAAGTGGTGTGAGGAGGCTGGGGCAGAAATGAGAGTTGGATAGTTTTTGAACATATATGATTTAGTCTGCCTGCCTAATCCCTTCTTGTACTGTTTATACGATGCATCAACTCCTCTTGAAACATTTAAAAGTCTCAATAGAATCAAGTTCCATTAACACACTTTAAGTGCATGGAATAACAGAAAATGTGTAATTTAAGAAATTCCATCCATTTCCAGTTATTTTCTTATAATTCACTTATGCTGCTTTTCACATAGTTTCTTGTTCATACTTTTAATTATTTAAGGAAAAATCATATGTAATTTATTTTAACTATGTCTTGGTTAATATTAACAATACATCAACTCCTTTAATGACTTTTGCATCAATTACATCACTTTCAATATGTAGTGTTACTTTTTAACACTATCCTGTATAGTGTTACATTATCCAATATAAACAGTTTATTTTTCCTTTTGGGCATGCTATTTTAATAATTTTTTTAATATCCATGTAGATGGGGTTTTTCATTGCTATTAACATATTTTTGTTGAATTATGATCCAGTATAAAAGCCTGCAATATCCTTATGTTTTATAGAATGCAGTAACAATTGCTCTGAGGATTGGACATCCTCATGAGCTCCAAAACCAGGCTACACAATCCAGCTGTGGGAACTGTGATGGGATTAGGTCAAGTTATAACACCAAAAACCCTGTTATCCTTATCAAAGTTCAGTAGTTTTTATTGAGTAAATAAAACTCCTCTAATTGCTTCAAATCTTTAGTTAATTTCCAGAGTTCTGAAAAAGTTGATCTAACGTTTTTTGTCAGTGGTTTCTTTGCTTTATTGGAGAGAGAGATTCACAGAGGTCCTCATTCCATCATTACAGAAGTCCCTCACATTTCTTCTTTTTCGTCTTTTTTTTTCATTGAAAACAATCAGGATTACTTTTTAGGATCATTCATTATCACACAGATCCATATAGTTTTTATCTTCTGGGCATAAAGATAATTTGGTAATCTTTAGTGAAAATGTCTTGATATATGTATTTTTGGGATATATGATTTTTTATAAGACATGTTGGTGATAAAAGTTTTTAAATGTTACTTTGGCTTTTTCCACGGAAGAATGTCAAAATTTTGCCATTGAAGATGAGAAAAGTGAATATGGACTCTAATTCATGGACTGTAGATTATACCTAGACTAGTATTTTATACTATTTTCTTGTGAGAGTTAAAGACATCTTCTAGAGCCCACTCCAGCCCTACTAAATCTGACTATCAAGTATTGATGGCATATCTATTCAAGGATATATGCAATGAAAATTCAAAAGTTAGTGATGGTATAAGTAAAGGATAACACCAAGCACATTGAACTTTGATTTTATTAAAGAGACAAAAGGACACAAACATTTTGGTAATTTTTCTTTACTTAGTCAAGACATTCATGTAATTTGGATTTTTTAGACTCGTGGTAGTAATAGTGAAATGGTATTAATAATGGTTTTTTTGTTGTTGTTGTTGTTTCCAGCTTTATTGAGGTAAAAATGACAAATAAAAATATAAAATTATAATATATTTAAAGTGTACATCATGATAATATGATATACATATACATTGTGAAATGATTGCTACAGTCAAGTTAATTAACACATCTATCACCTCACCTACCTATCTTTTACAGATATGTATATTTTTTTGGTGAGAATGCTTAAAATCTACTCTCTTAGCAAATTTTAAGTATATTATGCAGTATCATTAACTATAGTCACCATGCTGTACGTTAGATCTCCAGAACTTATTCATCTTATAACAGAATGTTTACACATTTTGACCAACAGTTCTCCATTTCCTCCACCCTAGTAACTGTGGTTTCCACTCTCTGTTTCTATGAGCTAGACCTTTTTTTAGATTCTACATATAAGTGGTATCATACAGTACTGTCTTGGCGTAATGTCCTGTATATATTACATCTTCCTTACCCATTAGTTTGTTGATAGATAATTAGGTTATTTCCATATTCTGGCTATTGTGAATAATGCTGCAATGAACATGGAAATACAGATATCTCTTCAAGACAGTGATTCCATTTCCTTTGGATATATACCCAGAGATGGGATTGTTGCATCGTATGGTAGTTCTATTTTTAATTTTTTGAGGAACCTCCATACTGTTTTCCATAGTGAATGTACCAACTTCCATTCCCACCAACAGTGTACAAGTGTTCTTGCTACTCCCTGAACTTGCCAATATTTGTTATCTCTTGTGTTTTTGATACTAGACATCCTCTCAAATGTGAGGTGATAGTTTACTGTGGTTTTGATCTGCCTTCGCATTAGAGATGTTGAGCATCTTTTTACAAACCTGTTGGCCATTTGTATGTCTTCTTTGGAAAAATGTCTATTTGGATCCTTTGCCTAATTTTTAATCAGGTTATTTAGTTTTGTTTTGCTCTTGAGTTATAAGAGATCTTTATGCATTTTGGATATTAACCCCTTATCAGATATGTATTTGTAAATATATTTCCCCCATTCCATAGGTCGCCTTCTCATTTTGTTGATTGTTTCTTTTGCAGTGCAGAAACTTTTTAGTTTGATGCAGTCCCACTTGTTTATATTTGCTTTTGTTTCTTGTGCTTTTGGTATCAAATCCAAAACAATCATTGCCAAAACTAAAGTCAAGGAGTTTTTCCCCTTTGTTTTCTTCTAGGAGTTTTATGGTTTCAGGTCTTACATTTAAGTCTTCAATTTAATTTGAGTTGATTTTTGCGCATGATGTAAGACAGGGGTCTAATTTTTTTCTTTTGCATGTGGATATCCAGTTTTCCCAACACCATTTATTGAAGAGATTTTCCCCATTGTGTATTTTTGATGCCTTTGTTGAAAATTGGTGGACCATATATGAGTGGGTTTAATTCTGGGATCTCTATTCTATTCCATTGATTTATGTATCTGTTTGCATACCAATACCACACTGTTTTGATTACTATATCATTGTAATACAGTTTGAAATCAGGAAGTGTGATGCCTGCAACTTTGCTCTTCTTATACAAGATTACTTAGTTATAATGATGTTTATGTTTAGTGCATCTATAAGCTCAATGTAGTTGAATGATAATTGATGCACAGTTTCTTTTCAAATATTTTAGCAAATCACAGCTCTCAAAATAAGTAGCACTGTGCAAATGCATTTTTGCTGGTACTGATACTTTTTTCCTTACTCTGTTTACAAATCCATCAATGCAACATCAGAAATCAAGTTGAATCCAGTCTGGGAGTGGACTGATTCATGCTATAAAGATCCTTGAAATAGACATTGCTGTCATTGACAAAGAAGATGAGGAGAATGGAATCACAGCCTGCACTTTGATAAGAGGAAGTGAAACCGAGGAAGAGATAGATCACAAGATGCTAGTGAGATGTATCCTGGAAACTGTCTCTCGGAAAGAATCTGCTCTCAGTGACTCAAACTTTAGTATAAAGATTCTCAGTAGAATGTCAGGGTCTTTAAAATCACATGTGGTTTTTTTTTCACATCAAATATGTTATGTTCATCTGAACAGATCAATGGTAACTAACTACATCATATGAGTCTCATGAAGTTATCAGCCTTATCCTCAGGGGAAAAATGCAATATGTCTGCATTTTTAAAGAGAAAAATCAAAATGAAGAAATAGGAAAGCAGTATATTTTGCTATTTTGTTTACATTTTGGAAAAAAATTACTGGCAATGGCCCATTTAAAAATAGAACCTGTTTGTTGTCACTCTGCTTCTGATCTCTGTTAGTATTATTTTATGAGGCCATGTTAGTTGTCTCTATTAGACATTACTATTGGAGAATAAAGCTGTGTCATTATAATCATCTATATCTATATCTATATCTTTCTTTGCTCCTTAAATATGTTGTTTGTTCCTTTTGACTAACTCTCACCAAATCTAACATTGGAGATAGTTCTGACACACAGTCTTCTTCTGTAACAGATGATCCAGACATCATAATTTATGATTTTTAAAATGAAACTTCAACTTTTATTTCACACTTTTATGCTACTTATTCTGTTTTTCAGTTAAATACTCCTATTTCCACATCCTCTCCAAGTCTGTACCTTTTTTAATCTTTCTGTTTCTTTTACCAGTATATTAATGAATCTGACAAAGCTTTTACACAAAGTGAGCTAATAAGTTACATTTTATTAATTTTATTTGTTTTACAACACAAAGCTGAAATGATCACACAGTTTCAGGAGGTTGAGGGTTTGGAGCCCAATTCAGAAACTCTGAGTTTTTGACGTAGATCTCCATCGGCTTGATCTGTTTGCAAAACCTTAAAATCTCTTGGTCCAATATTCATCACCTCCTTCTTCGGTAACAAATCTGGGGGTATTAATTTTTGTTAAGTGGCTGAAGTATCATAAGGGATCTTCTGAGACTTAGGGATGGCATCTGGATATACGCAACATTTTCACAGCAGGATTATAATCAAACATTTAAAGAGAATCTTAAAGATAGTAGTACAAGCCAATTTCAAAGCCAAAGCAATAAATTATATCTAAGTTTAGCAATGAATGATCACATTTCTGCTTCCTGATGCCAGACATTCTATTTGACATGCATTCTATATATTTTCTATGAAGCTATTTGCTTCAAACTTGTTTCAATAAAGCCATATATTTCACTAAAGCTATATATTTTCAATAAATTTCTTTGTACATTCCCATTCTACAGATTATATAGTCTCACATTAATTCAACTACTTTGTATTTGATTTTTTTCCCATACACCTAACCATTTGGATATTACCTCCTTGACATAATATTGTTTATCTCTGTCCTTTGAAACATGTCAACTATGAATTAACACACTTTGATTTTACTTGACCAATGTGAGTTAAACGGGATTATCACTTCACTCAATCTCAGTACAAGCCTTTATCTATTTATTTTTTACAAAATGTATGACTTTCCACTTTTAATAGACCCATAAAAATTATATTGGCCATGTTACTTTACATTTAACAAATTGAATCCAAAATTGTGTTTATATATTAATACCAAACTGTACACAATTTTTTCTGCCTAAATGCAGACTCCATCTATTAATAATATCATCCTTTTTTGGTTGTTTATTTAGATCCCTGTGATTCTTGAATATTGATCCTTTCACTCCTTCCAACTTATCTGCTTATTTTCCATCTTTGTGACATTCACAGTTTTTATAAGCTATTCTCTACTTGGCCTCATCTAATCACTGATGAAAATATTGACCATAACACAACCTAAAGGCATATACTTCAAACTTCCTTTATTAATTTTAATAAATAAATTTCTCCAAAACATTTGAATACTGCAAAACATTGATTGATATGGGATTGATTTTGATTGATTGATATTGGGGGGATATAGTGACATTAAACATTCAAACATTTTTATTCAAGACATAAACATTTTTATTCAAAATAAGAGATTGGGAAAATTAGAAAAACAGTAATCAATAAATATAGTTTAGCAAAGAGGCAAATAGAATATTACATTCATAGAGGAGAAATTAATAAATATTGTCAGGTCCTAAAGAAAGAAGAGAATGGTAAAATCACACTCAATACAATAATTAGACGTCTCTTAATGCTTTTATAACTTAAGTTTCTTTTGGGTTAAAAAAATCTGGAACATTTTTCACATAAATGCATGGAACAATAAGCAAGGAAATATGATAATTTAAAAAATAGTTTTACAAATAATGATGGATTAAAGAAATAATCAAAATTTATATAAGAGGTGTACATTCAATGAATTAAAAAGTAAGTGACATCATTAGTGATAATAGCTCCCAAGGCTGGAAATATTCACAGACTCTGTAAATGAAATTAATTAAATGTAGGAGAGCTGAGTCAGAGAGCAGAGAATATGACTTAAAATAGGATATATCTAAAAACCCAGATCACAGAATAAATAGATTTCATCTCCGAAACATTGTTTGTATTCCTACGTTTTACTGGAAATTAAAGCATTTAATTGAAAGAATAATATTAGTATTTACTTGTGAAATATCTTAGTCCTATATATGATTCCATTAAATACACAGGACAGGGCAAGCAGAAAGAATCCAGCCAGCCGATGGAGAAAAATGTAGGCAAGCCACTCAGTGAAAGAGCTAACCATCTCCAAATAGCCTGATCATTCTGCTGCAGGTCCTCCAGGGCCAGGTAAGCACTGTGGACCTTCAGTGTGAGAGCACAACTTACAGGTGCACATGCAACACCAATGCCTTCATGGACATCCATCTGACAAAAGTCACCTACGTGGACCATTAAGGGCATTGGATGGTCAAGCTGGATGATCTCTTTGTGACAGGCCATAAGATCTGGTATGCCACATCTCAGAAGGCTTGAACATCACAGCATTTATCAGGTGCAACTTCAGCAGCAAAGGTAAAGGGCCATGAGGAATTTCCCTCCAAATCTTTAAGTGTAGCTTTCTCCTTAGCAAGCCCTGGCCCTATTAGGCTTCCTTCAGACTTCTACTAAGCCAACTCCCTGTATACCTCCCTATTAATAATGCTTAACTTTAACATTAAGATTAATTTTAATTTATTTTTATTGGCAACTGATATAAAATTTCTATGTAAAATTGTAAAAATATGTGTTGGATTAATCCATTGAACATTAATCTATCTCCTTTGGAACAATGCACTGATTAAACTCTTTGCAACAGCTGAATGTGTGTGAATGTTGCTTTGTGTGTATGTGTCGTTCTGTGAGAGAGAAAATGGGAGAAGAATTGGAAATTTTTGAGGAAAGGGGAAGGGAATGGAAGGAGAGCTGGTGTAATTGATGCATGCTAATCAGACAGCAGTTTTATTGACAGCACACTTTTGCACACTCACACTTATTCTTTAAGGAATATATATGTGTATGGGGGGGTAAGAGAAATAAAAGGTGAGGAGCTTACCATTACAATTAAAACTACAGTCCTGAAATTTCATTTAAGTGTCTCTCCAGGAGAGAATTCAACAAATTAAAATGGAAAACTATTTTAAATTGAAGGCATTTTTGACATATGTGATATATAGCAATCTCTTACAAATCATAAGTGGTGAAAAAGAATGCATGAGGAGAAAATAAATGGACATTTACAAATATTCTGTACCGCTAGTTTTATGTGATATTGTGACTTCTGACTTTAAACACTTAATCCCTTTTATTCCCTAAGATTTCATTACAAATTTTTAGGGACCCAGTGAAGATGTAGAATGATTAGATGAAAGTTCCACGGTCTTATGTAAGTTGGGTAATTTACCTTATATCTAATTAGATAAATATCCTTGAGTATTACAGAACGTGATTACTTAGAGAAGAAAAAATATTCTAATGAAAAACTACAGGATTGAACCAGCCATTGAAAATTTATTAAATACTCTATTTAGTTCAGAAAATTAACCAATCACAGGAATGAAGGGATCCTTTTCCTGATAGTTACGTACCTGAAAGCATTCTTTGCTTCCTTATTCCTGAGGCTGTAGATCAGAGGATTCAACATGGGGATCACCACTTTTTAGAACAAGGAAGCCACTTTGTCCTGATTCAGGCAGTAGCTGGAACTGGGTCTCAGCTAAGTATAGAGGGAGGTGGAATAGAACAGAATTATAGCTGTCAGGTGAGAGGCACATGTGGAGGATGCTTCGGGCCTCCCCTCCCCTGAGTGCATATGAAAGATGGAGAAGAGAATGTAGGAGCAGGAGGTGAGGATGACCAGCAGAGCCCCAACCATACTCACACCAGCAAAAGTGGAAAAGACGCTTTCATTCAGATGTGTGTCAGAACATGAGAGGTTAAAAAGTGGAGAGCTGTCACAGAAGAAGTGGTGGGTGACATTGGAACTGCAGAATGGCAAGCTGCTTACGTAACTTGTGTTAACCACGGAGTTCAACAATCCTGCTGCAAAAGCCCCTGCTGCCATGTTAAGGCAGACTGTCCTGGACATGATCAAGGAGTAAAGCAAAGGGTTGCATATGGCCACATAACAGTCATAGGCCATTAACCCCAGAGGATGCATTCAGTTGTGGCCAAGGCGATAAAGAAGTACATCTGCAGGAAGCAGCCAGCAAAGGAGATGGTTTTCTTCTCTGATAATAAATCTCCCAGCATCTTTGGGGTGATGGTGGATGAATAACAAACGTCCACAAAGGACAGGTAAGTGAGGAAGAAATACATGGGTGTATGTAGTCAGGAATCAGTTCTGATTAAGAGAATCATCCCAATGTTCCTCAAAACTGTAAGTGTGTAAATCACAAAAAAAGAGGATAATCTGTAGCTCCAGCGTGTCTGCTAATCCCAACAGGATGAACTCAGTCAGCGAAGTATAATTTTTTCTGGTCATTTATTACAAATATAGTTTGCTTATACTTGCATTTGGTATAAATATTTCCCTATCCAAAGCTTACAGGAAATAGTAGAAATGCTAATGATGTTATTTACACATGGAAAAAAGAAACAACCTATGATAATATAGCATAGTAAATAGATTGACTGAAGTAAGAGGAAAACTAGTGGACAAATGGATAAGCATTTGAATTTATTAAGCAATTGTCTGTACTGAATCTGGATGGTAGGCCTTTCAAATCACTGGTCTAAGACCACATACTTCACTTCAGGTTCTGCAAATGCAGAGTATGTTGTTCCATTCTTTCTTTACCAGCCCACATCCAAAATGCAAACCATCCAAATATCCTTGCTGAAGCCTCTTCCATTCTCTGAACAAGTGTGTGAGTTAACTCAAATATATTTTTTTCTTCTCAAGACTACTCTGTATATTCTTCAACTCCAAAATTTAAGCATTGCCTCCCAGAAATTGCTCTTGTGTATTCCAAGCAGCAAAAATAGTGACAATTTCAAATAACCAATATTTTGACATCTATCATATCCTTAAGAATGATTTTTTAGTGTTTTAAAAGTGAACCAAACAACTGATCTCGTTACAAAGTACACTATCAAAATACTGTCGTGTGGTAGCAGACACAGTACCTGTCCACTGCAGTGAGTAACAGCACTAAATCCTTGTGTCTTCCTTCCCAGTGTCTTATTTGTGCAATCTATTATTTTCTTTTTTATTAGGGGTTCTCAGTTGGAGATTAAAAATAAAAATAAAACATTAATTTTTTTAGATGAAATAAAATGCTGTAAAAATTTGAATGATATGTCTGTAAAAATTTGAGACACCTTTTAAGTAAATACATGTTGCTGCACTTTTATTGTTTTCCTTGAAGAGGATTGGGTATCCATGGGGAGTAGATTATAGGTTTTCATTGTGGAGTCAGATTATAATTTTAATTAAATCCTCCCTTTGTCCGGGTAAGCTTAATCTTCAATCCAACTCTAAACTTGAGTGAAATTAATGAGTAGAAACTAATTAAATCCATTGTACAATCTTTAAAGAAATAGTATACCCTGAGTAAATAGGACAATGGATAAGAAAACCTAACTTCTTTTTTATGATTTCAGGATTTTGTTGGCATTTTGCAATTATTGTATGATACTGATCCTACAAAGGGATGAAACTATAGATTTTCCAGATCTAAATACACAAGTAAAACCAGGTGAAATAAATCACATTGGGTGCCCACATGCATGGAGAGTCTATTTGCACAGAGAACTCACAATGCATCGAGTACTACATTACAATTTTCTGTATAAATTCTCAATTAATCCTCCACATCAGTCTTTGAGGCAGATAAGGAAAGCAAGACTTGAAGCTATTAAATGACTTTCCAATGGACAAACTATTAGGAAGTGGAAGAATTGAGCACAGTCTTCAACAGAAAGAATTAATGCCTAGCTGCCTAATTTTCCTGTCCAGTTCCATTTTGTTAGTCACTTAGAAGATTATAAATATATATATACATGTATACATATATGCACATCTGCACACATATAAATGTGTATAAATATGTGTATGGGTGTTTCTTCTAGTAAATCCAATCTTCCAATCATCAGAGCAGGTAGAGTACTACTGTATCTAAAGAAAGATCTGTAACATCATGTAAGATACTGCTTAGAAACTTGACTTGTAAAGATTGCATCACCCTGTCATTAAAAACTACCCCTGATTGACATATATCAAATACACAATATTTATTTACTAATGTATGAAACTTAACAAAGTACTTCCATTTCTTAAATTGTTAACTTGTAATTGAGTCACCAGAAATGTGAATGAAGAGAGGCAGAGGAAGCATCAGCACAGCGAGTTATCATGGAAGCAAGGGAAGGAGAGAATTTATGAAGAAAGAGAGAGATTATTAAACGCTAAAGAAAACAAGGATAAAAAAAGGAGATAGAATTTATTGAACGAAAGATTATTATTGAAAATTATATTGAAAGGAGTTTCATTCAGGAAGAAGCAGAAAGAACAATAAATAAAAAATATTTCAAATTAAAAAATGGTTAAAAATGGTCAAATAATGAGTTGGAAACTCTCAGGATTTTAAAGTCAGGTTTATTGTGCCACAGGTTTCCTATAGTAAATTATTATCATTTTCATGTGTACTTTTTGGTGAGTTTTGATAAACACAAACTGTCTTGTAACCAAAACCTCATTCAAGACAGAATATTTCCTCCAGCCTAATAAGTCCCATTGTGCCCCATTATAGACAATTCTATCCTCTCCCCCAGCCTCTGACAACCACTGGGAAACCATTGGTGTGACTTATGCCTAGTTTTTGGCCTTTCCAGAATGTGATCTAAGTGGAATCATATAGTTGTTGGAGGAGGTCACTGAGAGGATGACTGCCAATTGACCCATGAGCAGGACCCAGGCAACTGGAAGCTCCTCACCCCTCCACTGTCCTTGAAATGCATATACTGCCTGGTATCCCCATGCTAGCAGCCGTTTCAAGGTTGCAGCCTTGAGAGAGTAAGGTGTTGTTGAGACCATCTGGACTGAATACGTGACTGAATACGTGACTGAACCCAGTTAAGGCCTCTACATGAACTTTCAAGATTCTGGCTGGTGGGTGTGGAGGTCTACTTGTCTTTCAGCCATGCACGAGAAGCCTGGTATTTAAGTTCTCTTGCTTAAGAAACCTGCCACTTACCCATCTGGAGTGTTCTGCCTCTTTCTTCAGTCTCTCATTACCCTCTGTATATGGTCCCAGTTTGCAAACCAACAGTTGTGTAGCCTTTTGAGTCTGGCTTCCTTCCCTCATTTTAACAGTTGGAATTCAACAATGTTGTTGCTTGTACACCATCTTTTATTTTTTTTCCTTTTATTACTAAGTAGTAGTCCATTCTATAGATGTATCATCAGTTGATGGCCATTGGGTCTGTTTCCAATTAAGAGCAGTTATGTATAAAGCTCCTCTTTGTGTGGACTTATGCTTTTATTTATCTTGAGTAAATAGGAGTAAAATTCCTGGAACCTATAGAAAGTATAAGCTATTTAAGAGAATGACAAACTTTAACAAAATTATTGTGCTGTTCTGTATAGACACCAGCAACATTTTAGTGTTCCTGTTGCTTTAAATTGTCACCAGCACTTGGCATTTTCTTTCTTTTCTTTCCTTTTTTAAAGTTTTAGCTATTCTAAGACGTAGGAATATATTTCTCATTATAATTTGAATTTGAATTTCCATAAAGGAAAATCATTTTGATTATTTTTCCATGTGCTTATTTGCCATCTTTTTCTTTTATTCCGTGAAATATTTGTGAAAATCTCCAGCTTATTTTGTTATTTGGTTGCTTGTTTTATTATTATTGAGTTAAAAGGATTCCTTATATATTCTGGATACAAGTCTTTTAATAGATACACATTTTGCCAATACTTTTCCTAATCTGTAACTTAGCTCTTCATTTTTTTGACAGTATCTTTTTAAAAACAGATTATAATTTTAATTAAATCCTGCTTATTAACTTTTACTTATGCATTTATTCTTTTTGTGTAGTATGTCAGAAAAATGTTTCTAATTCAAGGTCAAAAAGATTTTCTTCTATGTTTTATTCAAGAATTTTTTATTAAGTTTTATGTTTAGGTCTACCAGTTTTCCCTTGATTTTGGTTTATAATTTGATGTAAGAGTTATGCTTCTTTCTTTCCTTCCTTCCTGCCTGCCTGCCTTCTTTCCTTCCTTCCTTCTGTCCTTTTTTTCTCCCTTGTGTATTTATTCAAGAATAAATCTATTCTTAGATGACCATCTAATATGTTTCCTTGTATATTTATCTCTTCCATACGTGTGATACAGCCCAAAAGTAGAGAATCTCAATTGTTTCTTTTAAGCCATTTCTTTATTATTATCTTGAGCTACAACTTCTATAAAGGTTTACCTATAAGAAAACTGGATATTTCTTCTAACTCTCTAACTATTGGTAGTAGAGTCCATAATGAAATTTGCTGTCATTTCCACTCTTGCTAAAAATGTCCAAATGCAATCATAGTATCTGCAAAAGTTACCAATAGTGAGTATGAATATACATTTAAAAGTGCAATTTTTTGGTTCATAAGGAACTGTAAGGCAAGGTATATGGCATTTTCTAGGGAATGAGAAAGTTGAGGATAATTATTAATATGAGAATTTTTTTATGCACGTGAAGGTGGGCTTCATTTTCACAAAAGCTTATTCAACATCTATCCAATTATTGACTACAAATTTTATAACCTTAATTAAAACCTTCTTTTCTTTTTTTAAATTATTTTATTGAGGTCATAATGGTTTCTAACATTGTGTAAAATTTCAGATGTACATTATTATTTGTCAGTGTCTGTATAGACTGCATCGTGCTCACCACCAATATATATATATATAACAGATTTTAGCAATCACTTCTGAGGGGACTTTGCATAATGATTGGGCTCTTTTACATATTAGTTAATTAAAAATTTTCAAATATTTTAAATAGAAAGTATAAATTTTATACTTTATCTTATTTTAAAAAGTAAACTCTGCACTAACAAGAAGTAATAGCTAAACAAATACTTTACATAAATCTAATAAATTAAACATAAATAAACTTAGGAACTCTTAAATGCTACAATACTAATAACAAATTTCAAATTAAATTTTCAAGCCAAAATCAATTGATCATACAAACATGGAAGAGTATGAAGGCTCTCACTATACTAAGTGAAATTCTGTTAAATAATACTAGCACAAATAATGCTAGATACACACGGATTCCTTGTTAACACATACAAACCTAGTAAACTAGTCATGATTTTCTTAAAACTTTTGACACAATTTTTTGTCTTACCATAGTTGAATGAATGTGCCCACATATAATAATATTGTCATCCAGGTTAGGTAATATTATTTTTAATCAGAAAACTTAAAATAGTGTTTGACCTAATCTTCTTTGACCCAAATCTGGATTACAGTTATATACATAACTAATCATCTTCTACTTTCTAAGGAACTCTTCTTTTGTGTGTGTGTGAGGAAGATCAGCCCTGGGCTAACAACCAGGCTCATCTTCCTCTACTTTTTTTATATGGGACACTGCCACACCATGGCTTAACAAGTGGTGCATCGGTCCGCACTCCGGATCCGAACCTGCAAATCCCGGGCCACTGAAGCGGAGCCTGCAAATTTAACTGCTAAGCCACTGGCCAGCCCCACTAAGGATCTCTTAAATGAGTTGCACATTTTATTTATTTTTAAAATATGTAAGTGTATAATATTTGAACCTGATGGAGTAGTTAGAGTATGTAAGTATATTTCCCAACAAATGATAAATGATTGTAAGATTGAACGGAATCTTAAAACTTATAAATAAATTTTCCGTTAAACTTTAAAGGCTTTGAATTTAATAGAAGCCTATATTATTTTACATTCTCCAGGTCATGAAGCTCTTACGAATATCTACAATAACTATACGTAGGCAGGATTTTGTGACTTTTACCCTAAGAGTCATTTCAGAGCTGCCAAGGAAACCAGTGGCTTCTTTATCCCATCTACACCTTTTTCCACCAGAGGGTTGAATCTTTCCCTGGGTTCCAAGGTCTTCAGGTTCTGGGCAACTGGCATTTTCAGCACTCTATAAGTGACTGACCCAAATCCTCCAGGCTTTGGCACCTGATTTTATATTTGTGATTTGATGATAAGGCCACACACACACATAGTGACCCCACAAAAAGAGTAAGCAACTGGGATAGAGGTCTTCTGGAACGCAAACTCAGTACATCTCTAGCAGTTTTCCCATGACTCCACAGAATAACGAGGAGATGAGGGGGATATGTCTCCTCTTTTGAAGACCTCTGGCTTACAAATTTCCACCAAATCCTGATGCTTGACTCGAAATAAGTGGTGTGGTGTTTGCCTTCACCTTTCTCACACAATAGCTCATTGAAGTGGCCTTGACTTCCATGACTTTGTCAGACTGAGAGAAACATCCTATGGGCTCATTCTCTTAATGCGGGTATAGTGTTCATAGGTGCAAACATTACTGTTCTGTCACTGACTCCTCGTGTGATAACACAGGAAAAATAGAAAATAATAGAGGTTACTAAAGCAGTAGCAAATTAAAAAATGCTCAGACAGACTTAGAATCCAATTGGAAAAATTGCCTTGACAATAATTGATGTTCTTGGCACTTGATTGTTGCATTTTATAAAAATAAATATTAAAGACTAAAATATTGAGTTAATTAGGATTATTTTCCACAGAGGGAAGAACTGGGAAATATATCCCTGGGTAGAGACATTGTAGAGTTTGAGACCCCTACGTTCTGCATTGTCTTTGCTACTGACAATTTGCTCTTCAATGCCATCAGTGACTTGCTTTTTCCTAAGTCCAATGGATTTATTTTATTCTTTCACTTAATAATGTTTCTGAAGAACTTTACACATCTCTGAAAACTTCTTTCCATGTATTTACTCATAATTTTTCCTTCTGATTATTTCATGAGGTAACATTGACATTGATGACTTTCACAAAATGTGCATAAGAGATAAACTCTAGTGTTCAGAAAATTATAGTCTCTTGACTGGTTATAAATTGGGTACTCATCAAAGGGACATTACAGTTTATGGGATGTAGAGTAAATCCTATATTTTCACATGTCACTTAAATGATTACCCAAAGAAACTCTATATAAAAAGGAGTTTGAGGGGCCAGTCCAGTGGCATAGTGGTTAAGTCTGTGGGCTCCACTTCTGCAGCCTGGGTTTCAGATCCCGGGTGCAGACCTACACAGCGCTCATCAAGCCATGTTGTGGCGGCATCCCACATCCAAAATAAAGGAAGACTGGCATAGATGTTATCTCAGTGACACTCTTCCTCAAGCAAAAAGAGGAGGATTGGCAATGGATGTTAGCTTAGGGCCAATCTTCCTAACCAAAAAAAAAAAGAGTTTGAAAGGACAATTTTAAATGAGCTAAATATCTTTGTTAATCATTGAATTATCTGATAAAGATGATACTTTTTGGTTGATTCGGATTTCCACATATCTTGATTTTATGAGATAAAATTGTTGTATACTCAGGGGCCAACCCAGTGGCACAGCGATTTAGTTCGCGCCTGGCAGCCCGGGGTTCGCCAGTTCGAATCCCAGGTGCCTGCCGACGCACTGCTTGTCTGCCATGCTGTGGCGGTGTCCCATATAAAGTGGAGGAAGATGGGCATGGATGTTAGCCCAGGGCCAGTCTTCCTCAGCAAAAAGAGGAAGATTAGCAATGGATGTTAGCGCAGGGCTGGTCTTCCTCACAAAAAAAAAAAATTAAAAAAAAAAGATTGTTGTATACTCTATGATTAATTTTTTCTTAAAGACTTCAACCTCAAAGGTAGAATGAAACCTTTAATTACAAAAACATCCAATTGTAGTCATAGGACATGTTAATGACAGAATTTATCATTATCAGTCACTTCATATTTTTCTAATAAACGTTTTTAGAACACAAGTCTTGCAGTTATTTATCAGATTAATAGAACAATGTCTGTCATATGGTAAATATTCAATAAATATTTGTGATAAATTAATAAGTGAACTAACAGACTTATTTTGTTATAAAATGTAAATTTAAAAATCTTTAAATCAGTTTCATAAATGATTAGATCTATGATTCGTCATTTCTTAGATTGTGAACATTTTTATGTGTGTAATTTATCTAAAGACTAACCTCAGGACGCTAATATTTTACTCTAATAATTTTATTCAAATTAACAAGGCAAATGCATGAAAAAATTTTAAATTAAGAATATAAGATAATTAGGTCCTTTATTTCATCATTTCTGTTGCTGAAATGCATGTGTGGGGTTTTTTTAATATAAAATGAAGAGTGAAAAATATGTTGATTCATTAACTAACTGTAATGTCTATTCATTTCTCTTGAGATTTGATAAGAAATAACATAATTAGGAAATATAATGATGCCGAGCCCTATATTTTCCCCAATGCAAAAGGGAGTATTTCAAAATTTTCAAAGGGATTCATTACACTAAAGTAAAAAAAAAAGTTCAGAGGAGTTCTCATATCATTATCATATATTCATTAATTTTCTCTCGGGAGAATCATTGCTTATGGTACTTATCCATTCATTAATAATTGGTCTGTGTACTCTCTGAATTTAAGTTTAAAAATGCAGCAAAAATTTTAGTTATTGACGCTCATTGGGCATTCACTTCAATGGTTAGTCTGTCTCAAAATGTAGCAGCATTAGACCAACAAATTTGAGGATTAGAGAAGTAAAATGAGGATACTCTCAAAAATAGTAGATGACCACCTTTAATATCATGTCTTCTTTTGAAATTGAATGGATAAATGTTTATGATTTAGTTGCTTGAATTTTTGTTCTAAAAGTTTATCATTGAAAATGTTTTTTTATCTTCCTTTGTGTCAACAAAGGTGTGGGATTAACCAGATAAATTACATTTGGAGGTTCAAACATAATTTCAGTTAGTACTTAAAGATTGAATTGACAACTTATAATCAAAGCTAATAAACAGAGGTTTAGTAATATTCACTTTAAAATTATGTAAAATACAATAATGTCCAATGTTGAAAATTGTAGGTAATAATTCACTAGAGGGTGCAGATAACAGAGGAAAAAAATAAAACAAATTTTTAAAAATGTAAGGAATAGATTCATGTAAATGGGCAAAATGACAAATACGAGAATTAATAAAAGAGTTCATCTGGGTTGCTGAATGTAGGGTTGATGTTTAATCTAAATATTAATTGCATTTCCTTCTCACTGTTAAAAATATTTAAAGTGTAATTTTTTTAAAGATAGCATTTATAATATACAAGGTCTTTAGGAATTAGATCCAACAATAGATACTCAAAAATTTTATGGAGAAAAGTATAAAACATCATTAAAAAATTTTAAATAAGCAATATGAATAGACAAAGACAACATGTTTATGGGCATGACTCAATATTTTAAAGATATAAGCTTTACAAAATTGGTCTATAATCGCAACACAATTCCAAACAAAATTTCAAAAATGTTCTAAAAGTGACGAGATAAATGTAGAATTTTTGTGGAATAACCTGGAACAAAAAGACGAAACCATTCCTGGAGAAGTATCTAGCAGATATCAATGCCATTACAAGAAGGAAAGCTGACCAACAAAGAAAGTTTAACATAGACTGATGGTCAGAATAGAGAGTCTGGAAACATCCACATACAGATTAAAATTTAACATATTGGTGGGTGTCATTGAAGATAAATGGAGAACACATGTTTAAAAAAACTGGAAAAATATGCTGTCTACATTCAAAAAAGAAAAGATCCATACCTAAAGCAATGGACAAAAAGTAATTCAAGATCTGTTAAAGATTTAAATATCTGTCACCCCTACGATGTTGACGAAAAACGTTAGATGTCTGACTATATAAGAAGTGTTAGCAAGAATATGACACCTGAGGTATTACGTGCTATTGTTGAGAATATAAATATGAGTAAGAAATTTAGAAAACAGCTTATTATATTTTAAACTTGAACATATGTATACCCTGTATCCAATCAATGCCACATCTGCTGATAGAGCTAGACAAACTCTGGTACCTGTGCACCGAGTGACATGTAAAGAATCAGCATTGGTCGTGAGAGAAGGCAACTGACGATTTAATTTTGACACATTAAAGAAAAAGAATACTACAAAATTGTGAAATTAAAGAGTGCAGGAATACACATAAACATAGTAGAATGTTACAAACATAATATTGAAGAAACACAAGCAATACAGAGGATAAATTGTATGACATCACAATTATGATATTCAAAAATAAAAAATAGACATTAAAAATGCAGTTTTAGGGATATGGATGAATTTTTTTAAAAGCCGAAAACACGGGAATAACAAAAAAATACAGAAAAGTGGTTGTCACTGTCAAGGAAGCAGTGTTACAGGAGTCATCACAGACAACTTCCAATTTTGACAATACTCAAAGTTCTTTGATTTTTGATTCTGGAGGTGAATTTATACATATTAATTTGTTTCCTAATTTACAAGTTTATTGTATATTTTTAGAGTAAACCAAAGTTTCATATTTTACATAATATAAAAATAAATGTTTGAAATCTTAATTTGAAAAAAGCTAGAAAAAAATTCTTTTTAATTTAGGACTTGTGTCAGGGGTGCCCAAAACCACCATCAGATGCAATGACTCTGTAGAAGAATGCACAAAACTCAGAATAGCTTTTACACTTATGGTTGTGGTTTATTACAGCCAGAGAAATAGATTGAGATTGGCAAAGGAAAAGGCATATAAGGCAGTGTCCAGGAGAAACAAGACATGAGCTTCCACTTGTTCTTTCCTGGGGGAGCCACAGACACAGTACTTAGTTCCCCCAGTGGTGCTGTCTGATGACGTATGATTATTGCCAGCCAGAAAAGCTTAACCAAGTCTTGGTGTCCAGCGTTTTATTGGAGGTCAGTACATGGAGAGGCCACATAACTGTCAGTAGTTACCTAGTCTTCAAATGCCCCACCCCACAGTTCAAACACACAGCCTAGCCCAGAGTGTACAAGAAAGCCCCAGGTGTACAAAAACAGGCATTCACCATAAATCACATCATTAGCATAAGCTGTTTGGTGTGGTCCCCGGGATACAAAGATGCTCTTATCAGGTAGGCTATTCCAAGGTTTCAGAGGTTATCACTCAGGAGCCAGTCAAAGGCCAGTCCTGAAGACCTTTGGAATATGCAGAGCGTGGGTGCCCAGGCTGACTGAGTGAACCCATTACTGCGCAGTGCCAATATAAAAAACTCGGTGGCAGTGATTCTTACATAATTGTAATTCAGCTCTTTAGTTTTGCCAGTACAGAAAATGAATGAATCTCAAAATGTGAGTTAATTATTCTTTGTCGATTTAATCAGCTGACTACTTCCATTTATAACTAATATTCCAAATATGTTTCTCTTCCAGTGCAGCCCATGTACTGTAGCATTTAAGCTGTATAATGCTTTTTCCACCTCTCTGCCACACAATAGAAAAACACATCTCCTGAGTCATTTTACTTTTTCTTGAAAGGGAAAAGAAACAACTTGTAGCATTTTGTCTCTAAATGTGTAAATCCCAGGCTCTGGATAAATAAGAATTTGTTTGCCTCTCACTCTCCCATGGAAGGATACAACTATCCACGATATTGAAGACCAGCATATAACATGGAGAACTGGAAATGTGAGCAATCAAGAAGCCTTGTTTCTGTGGGCCCAGTCACTTGGGGCGTGTTGGGGTGTCCTCTATTTTGGGTTCTGCACCCAATTCCCAATGTGTGGAGGGGGGTTTTCTGACCAAGCAAGCAATGATCTGGACACCAGCAGAGTGCCCTACAATTCACTTCAATTCTGACACTGTCTGCCCAGAGAGAGCATTAGGTTCCACAAGCCTGCCCCCTCTCCCCTTTCAGATGACAGTCACAAGTCCAGGTCGTCACCCGTGCTTCTGACCAAATGGCTATAAATCAGAGATTCCCATGAATCTCTCCTTGGGTTAGATTAATTTGCTAGAGCAGCTCACAGAACTCGGAGAAACATTTTATCTACTAGGTCACCAGTTTATTATAAAAGGATATAACTCATGAACAGCCTGATGGAAGAGATGCACAGGGCAAGGTACAGGGAAAGGGAGTGGAGCTCCCGTGCCCTCTCCAGGCACCACTCTCCCAGCACTTCCAGGTGTTCACCAACCTGAAAGTTCTCTGAACTCCATTCTTTTCAGTGTTTATGGAAGCTTCATTACACAGGCATGATTGATTAAATCATTGGCCATTGGCAATTGATTCAACCTCCAGCCTTTCTCCCCCTCTCCCCTCCCAGGAGGTCAAAGGGTGGGACTAAAATTTCCAATTCTCCAACCAGAGGTTTGATTCCTCTGGCAATCAGCCCCCATTCTTAGGTGACCTGGGACATTCAGAAAGTAAAGTCATTAACATAACAAAACACATTTATCTCTATCACCACTTAGGAAATTCCAAGAGTTTAAGAAGCTCTGTGCTAGAAACTGGGATGAAGACCATATTTGTATTTGTATTTCTTATTGTAAATCACATATCACATCCTCCCTAAGTGGAAGCACACTTTTCTAAACCGTGTGTTCCCCACCACATAAAAGATGCAACATATCGATAGCTGCTTTCAACGCTGGAGACTACATCTTCTATGTGAGTGAGTGCACTTTTGACTCACTCAGTGGATCCTCTTAAAAGCTGTCAATTTTGTGTAGGATGCGTGGCAAGAAAGGGCTCTTCAGACTGCAATGCAAGCAGCTCTATACATCAGTCCTTTTGGTACAGCAGCCCCAAAACTGACACTTGCAAATCAGAATGTTAAATGTAGTAGCAGAGAAGTCTTTAGAGATTTTGAATGGATCAAATTTTTGCTTCAGTAAATTTACTTTGAGGAATAAGCATTGTCCTGCTACTGGGTTCTGGTTGAGTTAGAATATTTGATCATGGGACACCAGGTTATCGTGTGTCTTACATTATTTATTATGAACATGGAGTTATAAGGCCTCTTTAATGACAAAGTCAGGCATTCCATGAAGAACTTTATTGTTTCATGGAATTTGCATATGTGGAACTGTGCCTGAGCAAATCCTGAAGGTCCAAGTGATTTTCAGGAGAATTTCCCTTAATTGCCAGCACAAGGTGGCACCAAGGGATGTCTATGAGACTAACTAACAGAAGAGCTAAAACAAAAAAACTGAGCCTGGTTATTGGCTGGCTCTACATGGTGTAGTGGTTACTGCAAGCAATGGATTGCTGCAGTATTATTACCCCAGACTAGGAAATTTCTAAAGAGTGTTAGAGAATATTGAAAAATGTATCCAATAAGTAGAGCATCCAGAAATAAACACTTTTGTCTACATTACTTGGTAGAAGAGATCTTTTTGGTTTAGTCAAGGGATCAGGAACCTGAAGGAATACAATTGGTAGTAAAGGGGAGGTTCAGGGAAGTTGTGTGTGGATGGACTTCCTGACATGGGCTGTGTTTGGTTGACTGACAACATACTCATAAAAATGTGTCTTTACTCTGTAACTCTTGGCTCAGCCCCTTTAGAGGCTTTCCTATGCATGAGAGTGTTACTGGACCTCTTAATCTCAAGTTTGTGTGCCTTCTGGCCAGTAAACCAATCACTGAGACATCGGAGCTTGCAGATGGAGAAAGGTTTATGCGAATTGGCCAAAACAAGAAGGCGGGAGAATGAGTTATCTCAAATCCACCTTAGCAAGAGAAGAAAGCAGGGGGGTTTATAGAGCTAAGGGGCTTGGTGGCAGTAGTTTAGGAGAAACAAAGGGGTAATCTTTCACTCCAGAGAAGCCCTCAGGCAATCTGACTACTGGACTTCAACAGCAGCGGGCGGCTGGTCATCGGTGATCACAACCTCCCTGAAGGCATTCTGTTTCTTCTGCAATAGAGTCTCACAAATCCTGGTGACTCCTGCGTAACCCCTCAGATTAGACAAAAAACAGCAAGTTGACAAGATTCACCTTTTTCTGTGTTGGGACAAGGTCAAAAGGCAATCATGTTCTTTTTGTTTTATTTTTGATGCTATTTTATTTTATATTTTTTACAGTTGTCTTTTATTTTTTGAATTTTTAAATTTATTTTTTATTGCAGTAACATTGTACAAATTTCAGGTGTACATCATTATACTTCTATTTCTGCATAGATAACATCATGTTCACCACCCAATCATGTTCTTATTGAGTATCTACAGTAACCCCCAGGTACTGTTACTGTACAAAGGGCATGATCTGCTCGCTGCAAGACCAAAGCCAATCGTCAAGAGGCAAGGTGGTGAAAAGAAAGGGTTTATTACAGCTTGCTAGCAAGGGGGAAGATGGCCAACTAATGTCTCAAAGAACCATCTTACAGAACAAAGACTACAAACCAGTTATATTGGGGCTGGTCTCTGGGTCGGGGAGGCATCTTGTCTCAGGGTGGGTGCATCCATCTAGTCTTAGTTCCTGGCAGTCTTTTGTTTTACTGGATATGCATTAGAGACCAGAACAATGCCCTATGCCCTATGCCCTGATCTTTCAGTTGTCATTGATGATGGTATCAGTGTCAATTCTCTGCCCAGGGGTCATCACACTCCTAAGAAACTCAAGAGAACAAAGTTATCAACTTATGGTAGCTGGGAGGGGCCACAAAACCTACAGAGTGTGTCTGGACTGGTTAATTAGCAATAGGGTTTCTTTTCTACAATATAGCTTCCCTTATGTCAACCTTATCTTGAGCAGGTATCAGTACCTGGCTTCAAGGGCAATATTTCCTCTAAAGTACTCAACCGTGATTCTACTGAATTAGAAGCAGAGAATGCCACACTCACAGCTGAGGCTAAGGAGGTAAATATTTCCTCTTCTACCTCCCTAGAACCTAAGGCTTGGTTATGTGCACTACTCTTTGCTAATCAAAAATTCCTGACTTTTGAGCCTTTTGAATGTGAAACAAAATGAGAGATTATTCCCAACAGCTGGCAATGCAAGTGGCTGCCAATTGCATGTGAAGTAAACTCTTCCCGTGGTGAGATCCTCACTCTTGTCTTACTTACTTTGGTTCCTGCCAGTTTCCTCAACTAGTTCTCCAGATTCTTTATAATTTCTATCATTATCTAATATCCTTTCTGCACATTCACTTTCTGCATGAAATGAGCAAAGCTGTCTTACTGCTGTCTGTGCCAATATCACTGTTTATAAAATTATAATACCCTTGAAGTTAAAGGATAATCCTTTTGTTCTAATAACACATGCATTCCTTATAGAAATAAAAATTTTCTTTACAATTATGTTTTTAAATAATACAAGTATGAAATTACTATTTTTTTAACTATTTCTTTTTGCCAGATGTGTAAGTTTATTAAATGAAAAAGAAAAATAAGAAAGAAAAATATTTCTGGTAACATCTCTCACGCTGAAATTTTTTAAGCTGTATTTTTCCAACTCTGAATTCTTCACACATATTGCTGTTTCGACTGATGAAAAATGATTCTATTTTTTTCTAAATACACTGATATTCATCTGTTAAATAAGAAACACTTCTAGAAGCAACAACACTGAGTTCAACCTTCCCACCAGATGTAGGAAAGAAGACAGTTGTTTACAATGTCTGGAAACCTGTATTTATCCATTCTCCATTCTGTCCAATTTAAGTCTTCAAGTATAGCGTCTATACCATTGTCAATAATTTAAAGGAAGTTAAAATTTAGAAAGTACTTTAAAATATTAAAAAATACTGCTGTAAATACTGCTATAATTAAAAAATAAAGTGAACAGGCACTAAATGAATACAATCTGCTGAACAAGGGGCTAAATATTTACACGTGTTATCCCAGTCCTCACAAGAATCTGATGAGGTGGGCAATTGTTATTCACAATTTAAAAATTAATAAAAATAAGATTAAATAAGGAGCTCAATGTCTCACAATTGTGAAATGGCTAAACTAACACTCAAACCCAGATTGCCTGAGTCATGAACTTTTATTTTTGCATCTTACTCTTATCATTCAAGGCATATTTCCTTATAGTAACTCAGATAATTTTAGAAACAACCGAAAATTAGAGTGCCTGGGATTCTTCTCAGTAGTACTGAGCTTATACTTTAGAATTTTCTCATTTAACTAAATGCTTTAAAGAATCTTTAAGTATATGATAGAAATCATAGAATTTACAGGAGAGATCATTTTTTTTAATTGGCTGGTACAATTAAGGGATTTTGGTTTCATTGCTGTTGTTTTTTAATCAAAGATTTCACAATAATGGAGACATATGTTGTGTTGTAACTGGCTACGTTATTGTCCATTATGTTACCATTTCTCACTTTCTTATTTAAAACAAATCATTCAAGCCACATCACTGGAAAGAAGGTAATTGCCTATTCAAAATCCTCCTGGAGTTAGGGGTTATCTTGGGGTAATGTCCCACTTGTCACAGACTAGAAGATAAATACTCATTCCTATTAGAACTATTTGTAAAATCTGGAGAGAAATATTGTCAGCCTTTTGTACAAAATAAATCCTGCAATTCAAAATTCTAGATGGTGCTAAGGTAGGTGAGCAGATCCCCTAAAGCATTAACAAAATGTCTGTTGTGAATGTAGCAAAGAAAACTGATGTACTTTGGATAAAATGTATCCTCACTGACTCTCCGGGGTTTTCTTAGTTTCTGTATGCGTGGACTGGAAGAATGGATGGGAGATGGTGGGGGCATAAATCTGACCTTACATTACCCATGGCATTTTCCAAAACTCACTGCCTGATTCATTTGTGTTCCTTATTGCTGTGAGGGGGAAGCTGATTGTACCTATTTTGGAATTTTGGGAAATCCAATGGTCTAATTAATTTAGTAAGCTAAATTAAGTAAGGCAAACCTCAGTTTCTATGAGTGCATGCACATATTTGCATACAGTGAGACTATTTTGGGTTTGTTTCTATAATTATCAACTCAGGGAACTTATGATTTTGAAATCAGATATTGAATTATTAAATAATCATAATGGCGTTAATGGTAATAATAGATAATAATGGATACATTTTTATGCATCTATATTATAACAAGCCCTGTAAACAGTGCTATAAATTGTCTAGTTTAATCCTGGTTTCAAACTTATGGTATATTATTATTCTAATTAGACAAAACAAAGACATTTAGGCATAGAGAAGTTCAATGACTTGCAGAAGATTAGATGTCACATCTGAGGTTAAACTCAATCCTGCCCAACTCTAAATCCTGTGTGTTTAACCACTACAGCACAGTGCCATTTGAAAATGAGAGTGCAAATTGAGTGCACTTAGCTCTTATTTTTCTCCCCTCTATATTCCACATTCATACTTCAAACAGAGTAGCAACTAAAAATCCACTCATGGGCACCTTTTAGAAACAGCAGCTTTGTCAGATAAGATTTCCCTGAGAATCAGTGGGGCTCGACTTATCTTAGGAGATTATTCTGATCTCAGTTTAAGGTGGCAAGACATGAATCCTTCAAGAAAAGTGAAATTGCTCTGGGATGCTCAATCACTCATTCAACAATTGACTACAGAAACACTCTAGACAGTTTTGTAGGTTTTGCGGGGACTCAAGGAAGAAAAATCAGACTTTGATCTCCTAACTTGTTTATGGATGTAAGATATGCACTCATTAAAATCATTAGTGGACATGTCACTTGCTAGCTGATCTTGTAAACGTGACTTAGTCACTCCTCTGAAAAGTAAGAGTGTGGATTAGATAATTCCTGAGGTTCTTTCAGCACCAACATTCTACGTTTAAACAATATATCATAAAATTCCTTCAGCAGTAGAAAATATTTCAACATTAGAGGTGCCATAGTATCTTGGTTAAGAAGAAAGAACTGGAATCTGTCTATATATACTTGGGCAATTTAACTACCTTTCTAAGCTTCAGTTTTATCATCTGTAAAGACAGAAATAATAATATCTATTTCATAGGCGAATATGAAGATTAAATAAAATGATGCATGTCAAGTGCTTAGAAAATATCTTGGCCCACTCTCCATAATTTCAATTATTATTGATTGCTTTCATTATCATCATCATTCTCATTAATGCAGAACATTAAATACGAGAGCAGAAGATACCAGGGCTGTAGTCCATAGAAAACCCAAATGAAAACTGTTCAAGGAAAAGAAAAGTTACTGTTTCCCTTTGCTGTCGTGGTGGTGGTGGTGGTTATACTTCATTTCTGTTTGGTGAAAGTTTGTGTAGTTTTTAATTTTTATGTCTGTTCGTTTGTTGTTTCCAGTGAGGAAATAAAGCACGTTTTGATGAACTTGGCTGATTTTAACAATTTCTATTAATAATCTCTAAACAAATATAAAAGTTAACTGAGGAATTATGAAGCTCCTAAACATGCACAGTCTCATTTGCCTTGGATGACAGTCTACGTAATAAACAGAGTAGGTCTGGCTGATGAATGAGGAGATGATGACAAAAAGATGAAATGATTCAGAGTAGTAGAACCAGAATTAGAGCCCAGGTCTCAGACAATGCATGTGCATAGAACACATTCTCACAACACACAATGGCTTTTCTTTATAAGAGAGCAAGTATCATGCATCCGTGATACCAAAGATAAGATGAATTTTGAGACAACTATCTGGGTATTTCAAGCTATTAAATAAGCAATTAAAAAGAAACAAAAAGTTCAATTTATTTGTTTTAACAAATTTTATTAAATAAATGCTCATATTAGTGTTTATTATGTCCCAGTTACATAAATGTTTTACAAATATCTACTTATTTATTCCTCTAACCATCAAAGAGTGGTTAAATAACTTTTTCAAGGTCATACAACCAGTTAAGTAGTAAGGTGAGATTTGAACCCAGTCATTGCTTCCGTAACTACTGTGCTTTAACTGTCATGGTAAACTACCTCCCAAGATCACAGATATTCGTCTGTGGAATTATCTAGTTTACCTTTACATTTTTTCCTAGAATTTTTCTCAATTTTATTTTCCTTTACATGGAAGAATGTGATTTTAGGGTTGGAAAATAGAGCTTTGCCTTTAAAGATTTGATCAATTCTCATGATTCTACCAGGTCTTATCAACTGAGCCATATTCATCCCCTTTCAGCTTGAAAGGAACTAATATCATTTCTTAATGTTCACAGTTTTTGAGGAGTTACTGCATCTCAAAACACCACTTCTGAATCACAACCTCTGGTATCAATGAAGATTTTTCAATTACCTGTATTTAAGAAAAAGACAAAAAAGAAAACAAACCAAATATGTCATGGAAAATGCATTAACTGATTTTATTATCCTTCTCTTTACTTCCTTAGAAGGGAGAATAAAGGTATTGGTTTATCAATCACTCAAGTCAGCTCACACATTCTGAATCCGTCTCTTTCCGATGATTAAAACAAGGAAACCAATGTTGGAGAGTAATTATAACATGCCAACTCAGTTCCTGCTTGCTGGATTCACAGATTTCCCACCTCTCATAGTCACACTATTCTTGGTATTTCTCATAGTGTATACACCAACTGTGGTGGGAAATATGAGTTTAATAATCCTAGTTAATATCAGTTCAAGTCTTCAAATCCCCATGTACTACTTTCTCAGTAACTTGTCTTTCTCAGACATCAGCTATTCTACAGCAATCACTCCTAAAATGCTGGTGAATTTCTTAGAATCCAGGAAAAGCATCTCTCCCTATGGCTATGCACTACAAATGTTTTTCTTTGGTTGTTTTGCTGATGTTGAGTGTCTTATTCTGGCAGCAATGGCATATGACCGCTGTGCAGCCATCTGTAACCCCTTGCTGTATCCTACACTTATGTCTAGGAGAGTCTGTGTCTGCTTCACTGTGTTGGCATACTTCAGTGGAAGCATGACTTTGATGGTACATGTCTGCCTCACATTCAGGCTGCCATTTTGTGGCTTCAATATTGTCAATCATTTTTTTGTGATATTCCACCTCTTCTGGCTTTATCATGTGCAGATACTCATTTCAATGAGCTTCTGCTCTTTGCCTTGTGTGGCTTCATCCAGACCAGCACTTTTGTGATCATATTTATCTCTTACTTCTGTATCTTCATCACTGTTTTGAGCATCAAGTCCTCAGGTGGTAGAAGCAAAACATTCTTCACCTGTGCTTCCCATCGCATAGCAGTCTCTTTATTCTATTTAACTCTCCTGTTTATGTACTTACATCCTACCACCAACTATTCCTTGGACACTGATAAGGTGGTTGCAGTGCTTTATACTGTTGTCTTTCCCATGTTTAACCCGATAATCTACAGCTTCAGAAACAAGGATGTAAAAAATGCACTCAAAAAGCTATTAGAAAAAAACTGGATTTCAAATGAAAAAGAATTTAAATCATGTAAGAATATTCAAGGCATAGCCTGTCCTTCCAATCTCATTATTAGCACTATGCCATGAACACCTTATCTGTCAACTAATTAAAATATATCACCATTCTCCAGAAATAAAAATAACATTTCACCTTCAATACTGTAAAGTGCTTTTTTCCTCTCTCACAGAAACGTTCTTTCCAAAATTCTTCTGCTCTGTGAAACATTCCTGAGTTAAGATAAGTAATAATAATTTCTCTCCAATTGATGTTCTCAAAATACTTTGTACATTGATTCCTTATATTTTTTATCATATCGTATTGAAGATATATGTTGGCTTGTCTGCCAGCCCACCCATAATGGAAGATCCTTGGCAGCAGGGAACATGTATCATGGTTCATTTTTCCAATACCAAATATAATACCTGCTATATGGTGTATCCTCGTTACATGAGTGTTTAATGGATAAACGGATGGAATGGATGGATGAAAGAGTAAAATGTAGCTTTTCATGTTTGGGAAAATAAGTCTAGATTCTGCACTTAAAGACCATTTACAATCGGGGAAATCTGATGTTATTCATGATGAGTGATGGTGGTTTCACTGGCTCTCAGGAAATCAGAAGGCACATAGCAATAGTCTCTTTGACATTAGGACAGAGTGAAGTTATAACATATTGTTTCTCTTTGGGCTAGACTGATTACTGTAAGAGATCCTCTACTCTTCCATTCACAGTGGGTGCATGTGAAAACCAAACAATTCTGTGAAGATCATCAAGGTTATAAACCATATACATTACTAATTACTTTTATATATGGTACTGACATAATCTTGGAGGCTCCATCTTCAGGAATAGGTGAACAATTGCTCTGATCATTTTATTCCATAAATTAACACTGCAAACCAATTGAAGTATAAGCACTTCTTTCTCTGGGATCAATTTTGACAATTAAATTATCAGACATTTTCTGTGGTTGCTTTTCATCTTTTAGTCTCAATTTTCTTTTTGTTTTATCTTGACAAAGTTGAAGAAATAAATTGCATACATGTGAATATGTAATATTGTGTATTTTGTAGTGATTATGAAAATATAAATGACTGGATTAGTTTACACTGTATGTAACCCTGTAAATGGAGACAATAAGATATTGCCAATGGAAATGGGTTGTTTTGAGGAGTAAATGAACTAATATATGTAAAGCTACTAGTATATGTGTGATTTGAGAATTTAGATAATTGAATATATATAAATCTCCTAGGATATATGTAAAGCTCTGTTACAATGAAATTGCTTATTATTGTTCGTTATTTTATCACTGTTATATTACTATTTGATTTTAAGACAACAGTTAGAGTTTGATTCCCTAGAAGAATTTGGACAATTTTTAAATATCTGTGAAGCATTCTAAATATTCTGAGATGTTGCTAGAGAGCAAAAAAGCAAACTCAACATTCAATTTAGTGACTTTTCATCATGTTAAAACATTTACCTTCTTGTAAAGACTTTGTCAGAGTACAGGGTACAATGTCATTCATTTGTTCTTATTTTTTTAGTAGTTTCTAAAATTTATGGGTTATTTTGAATTGTTCTTTTAATTTTATTGTATTCTGTTATAAAACACTTACAAGAGTGTCATAGAATGAGCTGATTTCTTCTGGTCATCCATCCATTGTGGTAATGGGCATTAGGTTGCATGAGGAAGCCTGTCAGCTTCCTTAGTAGGGACCTGTTAAAGCTAAGACTTTTTTCTGTGTGTGTGTGAGGAAAACTGGCCCTGAGCTAACATCTGTGCCAATCTTCCTCTACTTTGTATGTGGGGCACCGCCACAGCATGGCTTGACGAGCAGTGTGTAGGTCCAAACCCTGGGCCACTGAAGTGGAGCACACAGCCTAACCACTGTGCAACCAGGTCAGCCCAGCTAAGACTTATTTTTAATTTTCCAAAATAAGTTAGCCTAAGATAAGTAAACTACAATGTATTTGTAAACTACAAAATTGTTAACAGTTTATCTAGTCCAGAGTTTCTAAAAGCAACACTATTGACATTTGGGGCCAATGATTCTTTGTCTGTGGTGGGGGGCCTACCTTGTACATTATAGGGTGTTTAGCAGCATCCCTGGTCTCTAATTTTTAGATGCCAGTAGCTTCCTCCCTATTATGACAACCAAAATGTATCCAAACTTTACCAAATGTCCCCTTTGGGGCAAAATTATCCCTGGTTGAGAACCACTAAATTTGTTCAAGACGATTTTTTCTCCATAAGGCTAATTAAACCCATAAGACCAAGGTTGCTGCCTGAACATAAGTCAGAATAATAATTTGGTAAGAACATCTCAGATATAATGTTATTTATTTTGTTCTACATTGTTTTATTTCCCTAATTTTGATTCATTTCTAAGATCTACTTTGATAATATACATAAACACAGAAAATTCCTTTCAATTTTCAACAAAAAACTACTTTAAGTTAATTTCAGAATTATGTATTTGAAATAGGATTTAAAATATGATCAATCTGATTATCTAATCTCCCAGATTCTCTTAAACATAGTGTTTAATGAGTGTAAGTTCATCATTTCTATGTTAAATCTAACCTTCTTGGGGTCAAAAATACTTACTCATGTATTACAAAGCAATTAAATCAGCTCAGGCAAGTCAGGGATTCAATCTCAGAAGACTGAAGTTGCATATCAGCCAAGAGATTTTTGACCAGCATATAGGGTTGTCTTCTTGTCATTGACATGGATCCCTTGTTAGAGTTATTGTAACAGTGACTTCACACATTATTAAGGAGTTGGTTTACAACACGTGCCATTGATTTCACTACATTTAACCCTACCGGTTTATTTCCTGCTTTTAATCTGCAACCCTTCTCCATTATGTAGCTAACTCCATTCCTCCGTTGACTGTTTTATTGGATTTTGAAATTCTTTTTTCTCTTATTAGATGGTCATATCTTCCATTTTGTGTCTAAAGACACTCTAATATTGTCCTATTGGGGTCCTCACAATTGTATATAATTTTGTAATAATTACTAGGTTTTTGTACAATATTTGGATTGACATGAGATTTCATTATTTTATTTATCTGTATATATTATAACTTACTCTACTTTTATGCCAGAATACCTAAGACATGCAAATGAATTAACAAAACTTAACAAAAGCATCTCCCACCCTTGCCCAAACATACAAATAATGGGCATATTATTTGTATGCTTGAAGAGAGCTAAATATAAAATTATGGAAAATGCTAATAAACCTATGTGAAATATATGCAAAATCCCCACAAGATATTGTGTGTCTACTCCTGCTTTACTAAAATAGAAGCTACAAAATAATTATAAAAAAAAATCCACAGCTCTAGGATGCCTATTGGATTATTAGAGAGAATAAAAGCATAATTTTTATATAAATAAGCCAAGAAGGGAACATACAATTCTATTAATTCTGTATGTGTAAAATCTCTCATAAAAATTTAATATGAATGATTGTTAAAATTTTTGGACTGTGATGTCATGCATTAGTTCTTATCAATTTCATAATGAACCAATGAGGTTGATACATCATGTTATCAACGTTCCCATTTTACAGGAAAGAAGACAATTTCAGCTGTTACATCGTTAGAACATTTGAACACTTGCCTGAATATTACTGATGTGATTGGAACACATTTCTTTAGTTTCTGCAATTGCATTGATTCTCTGTATTGTGCCTTTATGCCAAGATGTTTGTGTTTTAGAGAACATACCCATTTTTAAAACTGTTTTATTTATAAAAAGAAGTATATTTTATCAAAGTGAGAGCAGAGGCATCTACTGGACAATGACTGAGGGGACCTGCAGCCCTATGAGTTCCAGTCCCAAGAGACCAGAAAGGATGCTAATGATCCAGCCTGTGGACGTCTGAGATTCACATCAGCACCGTGAGCTGCAGTTTGTGCCCCAACAAGAGGAACCAAACGTAAAAAATCTCTCCTTTCAACGGTGAGTCTTTTAAGAGTAGTGAGAACCTGGTCTTCTTCACCGGATCGCCTGCTCACTCTGGACTTTGCTTAGTTGTGAGTATGTTTAGAATATGACAACGGAGTTTTACTTTAAACTTGTGATATTTCCTATGTACCCACACTAAAAGAATCTGTTATAAGCCATATGATTTCAGTATTGTTCTCAAACAGCCAGAAAACAATTTCCTAATCTGTGGTTTATTTATCTTTCAAAAGTCTTCTCATTTTATGCAAAAAAGAGCAATATTTACAAAATACCTGTATGCAATATTTTCGTGTGTATGTGTGTGTGTGAGCACGTGTGTGCATGTTTATGGTATTTGACATTTGGTTTATAAAGTAACCGAAGGTTATTTGCACATTTATGAAAAATTCTTTAAAATGGAATATCTGAGAATTGTAATGTATTTTAGCTGTATCACAAAGAACATCATTTCTTCCCAATCTTATATAATACTTTTTGGAAGTATTTTAGATCTAATTTTATTTTATGATTCCAATAATAATATCTCAAGAATTATTTTCTATTTTGCTTGAGTTTGTCACCACAGCCTGTCTGTAACAAAACTGGGACACACACGGTCACTTGATTCCCAGAGGTCAGGACTGGTTTTGCTGCAAGTTGCTGTTTCTTCCCACTACAATTCTAGTTTGCCTGAATAAAGTAGTCTTCAAACAAACACATATTGTTTTTAAATTAGACTATCTAAGCTATAGTTTTGGGACTTTCAGTATGTCGACCTTGTTGTTGATAATGGGTTTTAAAAATTTTCGGTTGTGATTGTTGTTTAAGTCTTTTGTGTGTCTACTTGATTTTTTGCTTCTTTTGTCTTATAAACAGTTTTTAGCCATAAATCTTCAGTATACATCATTATAATGGTACATACATGTATATACTCATGAAATAGAATTATGCACTTATATATAACGTAATATTTCACATAACAATCAGTTATATATTTATTTGTATATAATATTCTATAAGAGAATGAATAATAAATGCAACATAATATTTACATATAATAGTTTATAATAAATTAATTTATAAATATTATGTCAACATAGTCTTATTTTATGGGCAAAGCTCCATGAGAGCATACAGTGAGATATTTCAGTTTTTGTTAACAACGATGGACCTGCAGTACGGAGAGCTCTCATTCTGAAAATCATTAATTCCTCTGATAGGCATTTGACTGGGTTCCCTTTTTTACGTTAATGAAAATGCTTTTAACTCTGTGATTTCTCTCACCAATATCCTTATTGCCAATGGTGTCCTTGGTCACTGATGATTATATATTTTCTAATGTCCCTTTGGAGTCATAAATCAAAAAGAAATTACTATGTAGAGATTTCATTTTTTAACAAATATTTTTATTTTGTCCTTACTTTTCAAGATATTGATCTGAAAGTTGGAAAAATTGCATTTGAGCATACCATTAGGTTATAAAAATGTTATTTCCAGTATTTGCTTTCCTAAGAGAACACTAACACTATTAGTATTTTAAGCAACCTCTTGTTTTATCAGGAGGGCAACAGTAAGTTGTAGCAAAAGCCCTGCATTTAGTGACAGAATGAATCTGTGTTCTAGTTGTAATTCTAACAGCGTGAGAGCAAATCATACCTTGACCTCTGGTAACACTTTTCTCTATGACTTCCATAGATAAAGCTGTTTCTGGAAATCTTACTGTTAGCTTAGTGGAGTCACACTGGTTTCCTCCTTTCCTCCCTCTCCTCCTTCCACATGATTTCTGTCTCTCTGTGTCCTTGTGTTGAGACATGTCCATGTGTGTCCAGTCCTTGTTACAGTTACTATATGAAAACTTTTACTAGTCAAACTGGGAGGAATTCCATTTTTTCCTCTCGTTCTCTAAATGATAAATAGGAACATTATGCAAACTATGGTGTATAGGTTCCTCTATATGGATGTTGTAGACAAGTACCATATATAGCTCATCCAGGGCAGAGCTCTACTGGAACCCAAATCATCTAGTTCTAATACACTCCAGTGATGTGATGCCCCCATTGCACTAAACAGTTTTACAGAAGAAAAAGGTTTCCATTAGGAAATACATACAAATATCACTTCACCTCCATTTTTTTTAAGTTGAGCTTATTTCCAGGTTATAAAATTCTGATTCTATATTTTACAACCTGGTTTCATTAACAGAAGAAAATCCTTGCTACTTCCAACAAATTATTCCCTCTTTTCCTTGGATACAGTTAGACTTGGTTCACCATGCTTCCCAAGGCCATTGATCTAAACAATACTTTATAACTTCAGTTTGTGAGGGATAAGACTATACTTATATAATGAAGATTTTGGTTTTGATTTAGTGATATTCTGAAGTTTGCATCCCAAGCTTACCCAAATCCTGACTTCTGTGGACATCAAGTTTCATGAGAGCACAACTCATGTATCCTTCATAAGATATCTAATGCTAGCATAGTGCCTTGTATGAAAGACATATTTGTTGCTTTAAGCAATGAATTTTGTGGTATGTTCTTATAGTAGCAAAATGAAATTTATACATCATATAATAGAGTACCTACCATCTCTTTCTATTCACCTTCCCCTTATTTACTTTTCTTCATATACTTATCATTGTATATAGTATATCAATACATGCTTATTTACTTCCCTATTAGAATGTGAGCTCCTTGAAAGCATGACATTTACCTTGTTCACTAGTTCATCTCTAGAAAATATAATATTTCTTTGCTGAAAGTAGTAATATAGTTATTAAACATATTAAAGCATACATGAATGAATTTGTTAATATTTAACCATAAACATTGTGAATTAGTATTATATCATGTCAAAAAAACTAAGTGAAAGTAAAAGGCATCCTACATTTTTGAAAGTAGGACATATCTGATAGATATAGTTTTGGTACCTAACACTCCCACCTTGTTTCTACATTGGGTTTTTGGGTTTGTTGTTTTACTGCTGATAAAAAACACAGATTCAAAGGTGAAGTTATGCAAAGGTGCAAAAGAGAAGGGTTTTCAAGTTAAATTGCCTTGCCGTTTTTGATTGGGCTTAATACTAAATAGTAAATGAAAAGATTGTTCTACTTCTTACTCCCAACTCAACTCTTTTGGAGGGCACAGTCATTGATCTTTCAAGTGGGGAATCTGAGCATAAGGTGAGACCAAAAAAACTCCTGGTGTTTGAGATTTGAAAAGAAAGAGGGCTGTGTACTATGAAAGTCAACATCATGAGTTAACAGGGTATGAAAAAATAAAAACAGGTTGGCTAGAGGATAAGGAAATAATTTCTATCATAGGGTGCCAGAGTTTGTAGCCCATGTAGGCAGAGGACTCGTATATGTCATAGAATGAACCAGAGGTTTGGTAAAAGGCATATCTGGGTGTGACAGTCAGTTATACTAATTAACACTTTCTTGATCTAAGAGAGTTTCCTTATCCCAATGTTTATGATGAGGAAACTGAGAAGCAGGGGATAAAATAATCTCCAGTACCCTGAGTCACTATAGATGGATTCTGTGGTACACAAATGGCCCACTGCTGAAGTTAACTTTTTTCTTCATCTAACTACAGGGTAAACCCAAATGCTGCATGATGGGGTCTGCTGTGAAGCCCACCAGGATGGACTCTGTCACTGTGATTGCCCCTCTCCATGGCTATAGGGAATCCCACCTAGGAGAAGAGAAAATGAGAGTTCAGCTTGAATCACTTTGCTGAATAAATAGACAATGTGGTAAATAAATAACATTACATCACTGGTAAACCTAGAAATCTAGGATCCAACAATGTAAGCACTCATTTTAGAAAGAGTTTTCATTTTGCAACAAACCACTTAGACTTTATGACTATGTATCATTAAAAGATAAACTTAGGCACATTAATATTTTTAACAGTTTACTTGAGCTCACATCGATTTGAATCTGGCTAATGTCAAACCGAAAGTGGTTAGGAGCTCACCCCCATCAAGAGCTAGGGGACAGGTTTTTATAGAGTAGACACAAAAGGAAAGCAAGGACATTATTTGATTGACTATAGCTTAAATGGTTGCCTTATTTGGGAAAACCAAGATGGCAGTTTGTGATTGGTTGTTCTGAAGTTTCATTTTCTCAGAGTAAGTGCATTGACTCTGTCTTAGCTATTGGTTTGCTTACATAAACTACCAGATATGAGAGCCCCCTCACTGTAATGGCCTCCTTGTTCAACGACTTTAACAATATTCAGTTCCAAATTTCTGAAGTTGGTTATTTATCTTTTTCCTTAGGAATGATTGTTCAAGTAAAGGAAGGATGGCCTTGTAATTTCTATTTTCTTGTACCTTGGTCTTCTTCATAATATCAATTTTCTTTTTGCTAAATATGTGACTTCTTAGCTTAAAATGTTACTTATTTGTATCTGCAATACTGAACACCTATTTTTAATATATTTTTTAAAGAATCAAGTATTTTTCTTTCAGTACTTCCATATATTGAGACACTCTACAGCCATTATAAATTCATATTTCATAATAATATCTATAGGCATAAGAAAATAATAAGGAAAAAAGGAGGATATATACAAAGTTTTAGAAAAAAGTATACAGAAGAATGATATACTATGATGGCATTATAAAGTACACAGGGTTTACTGTATTTCATATATATTATAACAATAGAAAATATAGAGAGCCAATTTCAAATTTAAGTAATTCATGTGTACTACATAAGCAATGTAGTACTAGAAACTTACACATTAAATTACATTTTTATTTCTTTTATAATTTTTTTATTATTAAGGATTTTTTCCTTAATAATAACAATTAGACAAAACATATGTCTTAGAATATGATGATAAGACTCAGTATTCCATCTGATGACAAAGAAATCTGCTCACACTCTTCAGGATTTTCTGCACATAGAACTATAAATGTTCTATTGAAATGGATAGATGGGACTATATCTAGCAATCTATCTATATTACACTTCATGAGCAATTCCAGTCACACTAACTCCCATCAACCTAAGTGGTTTTGTAGCTAAATAAACAAAAATCCCAGTGAACATGATTATGTATGCCTATCCTTTTGGAATTCAGAGAAACACTCAGTTCCTATTAGACTGTCAATATTAGTGTTAATAAATACCTAAGTTAATAAACTGACTTATTTCTCAATAAAATATAGAACAATAGATGATTGTTCCACCTAGACTTTTGTTACTACTACTCCACTAAAGGTGTCATCATCTAGGTTCAGTGACCACACATAATCCAATGACCACATTTCAGTCCTCATCTGATTCAATTTATCTCCGCATTTGACATAGTTTATCAGTGTTTCCTGCTGGAAACACTCTCTTCCCTTGGTTTCCAGGTTGTCAGACTTGCCTGGGTTTCCTTCTGCTTCCATGGCTGTGTGTTCCCAGTAGCATTATTGCCCCCAGCTTTGAATTTTGGAGTGCCCGGAATCAACCCTTGAATCTCTTCTCTTTTCCATCCACAATCACTCCCTGCTGAGCCATCCAGTCTAATGACTGTAAGTGATTTCCATATGTGAATCATTACTATTTTTTAATCTCCTGACCATTTCTCTTTCCTGAACTCCAGACTCATGGATACAAATACCTACTTAATATCTCTAACAGGATGTCCATTGGGCATTTCAAGAAAAACTGAGTTCCTAACAACCCTTCTTAAGCCTGCTTTTCTCTCAGATTTATCCACTTGCAGTAAATGGCATTTTCTCAGTTTAGGGAAAGTCATTGAATATTTTTGACTCCTCTTTGTCTTTTACATTGTGGCTGACTAATCAGAAACGTTTTGATTCTACCTTCAAAATAGATCCAGAATCTGACCTTTTCCCAACTCGCATGCTTCTACCCTAGAATAACCCACTATTGTTTCAGATTTGCATTTTGCAGAGCTTCCTAATGGTCTCCCTGCTTCCTCTCTGCTTCCTTGAGTCTTTCAACAAGGCAGCTAGAAGGATCCTGTTAAAACTTCAGTCAGATCATGTTCTTTCTCTTCTTCAGATACTCCAACGACTTCTCAATTTATTCAAAGTAAAAGCCAAAATCCTTACAAAGTGTACAGTCTTATTACTTTTCTGCTTCTGACTCTTCCTGTTGTCCGCTCCACTGTTAACTCCACTCCAGCCGTGCTCCCGTCCTTTCCATTTGTAGAATAAAGAGCACGTGGTCAGGGCCGTGGCAGCTGCTCCTGCCTCTGACCAGAATCCCCTTCCTCAGACATCTTCACAGGGAACTCCCTCACATTCTTCAAGTCTTAATTGCCACTAATATTACCCCTTTTCAGGTGTTCCCCGATCACCATATACTTCGCTGACATTTCTTCTATCTCTTTTCTACTCTATCACTCTCCCTAGCACTGCCCATTATCTAATATTACACACATCCCATTAATTTAACTTATTTTCTTTTCCCTTCACTACAATATACTCTTTCACATCCACTTTAGATGGAAAAATATATCAGTTCAATATTTATCTCATTTTAATTAGTGGCTTATTATGAGATTTTGTGGGTTGTTTATTTTAAACAAATCACTCGATACAAACTGATAATTTTGTGGCTGAACAAAATCTTTGAAAACTTGAATCCATGAGATAAAAGGGGTTTCCTGTGGGGAAAAGTTGAAAACTCCTAGACTCAATCTTGACCTTAACGTCTCCTGATTCTCTGACTCCCTGATTCTCATGACTCTCCCAGGATTCGACCATTTATTAAAATAATAGCTAACGATTTTGAATACTTCACTCTGAGTCAAGCACTGTGCTTAGTGTTTCACAGGCATTATTTTAGTACTCCCACAGCACCCATCAGGTGTGTTTAAAGATTAATAGCAGTAATCTTACAGATGACCAAACAGAGTTTTAATAAGTGGCTAGTAATTATACAAGTGATGTTGTCTTCCTCCAGAGACCTGGTATTTAACCACTAAGCAGCTCCTTTTATATTTGATATTAGGTTAACAGTTGCTTGTAGGCTCCATAGCTCCCTCTCTTTTTGTTATGACACCCTAACAAAAACCAATAGGATAATGCCGAGAGAGTCAGTTGCTGTCCTAGGTGAGTACCTCATACATGAGGGGTCAGATAAATGCTTCCAAGTGGTGCCCAATCATCTCATGACCGAGTCCAGTGTCTCTCACATTCACAGCCGACCCTGGTTATGAGTGCAGGAACATTCTACTCACCTCACCCAGGACAGGACGCTTACCTGCGACTCTCACAGTCCCAAGTAACAAAGGACCATACCACGGATCCAGACAACTTACACCTGCTCAGGCTGCCCAGTGTATCTGATGCCCTTAGGACATCAAGGGTTCATAGCTTTGAAAGTCTCTGAAAAGGCAATTAACCAAAAAGTGTGCTAACTTTATTTAGGAGAGTCTTTCTCAATGCAAAAGAAGAGAATGACTTAAAAAGTAATAATAATAATCACTATACTTTGAGAAATCAATCTTTGCAAAACCCCTTCCCAGGAAGCATATTTAATTGTCAAACAGATCTACGGAATATGTGTTGCTGAAGTAAGCACATGCAGGATTGAAACTCAAGGAGATCTGAGTAAAAAATCCATAGTCTTTCCTCTACACCAAGTGTACTTCAGAGAGTCATGATCTTTGAGTTTCTCTTCAGCTACGACTATCTTGTTTTAGAAGTGGATTTCACTTATGCTGAGTGTCTATACAGATAGATTTTGTAGCAAACATATTCAGTCTCACTCTACATCAACTCATAACCCAATTTTTAAGTGACAAGAAAAGTGTCAGATTGACTAATGTGCCCAAAAGGAACTTGTCAAGTTTCTCCGCTATTTATCATAATATTTATTGAGTACTTAGTATGTGCCAGGCACTCTGCTGAGTACTTTGAGTCATTTTATTTTAAACTTCACGATAATCTTGTGAACTAATGTGACTGTTATTCCCATTTTACAGATGAGATAGCTAAGTCATAGAAATGTTCGTACATACATTGTTCAAACTCACAGAATTTGAGGCTTGTAGAGCCAACATTCAAAACCGGTTCTCTCAGTGCTCGTCATCTGTCCTCAAACCTGCATATCTACCCAGCGTTTACTGTATTCTATTACTCTGCTAGGTACTACGAACAAGAGGCAGAACTAAGGCGTGGGACCTGACCTTGAGAAGAGTGTAGTTTATTGGGAGAAACCGAATCTTTGTGAACAAGTACAATAGGTTATGATAGAATTATCTATTGTACCTGAGAGTGGGAGGCAGGCCAGAGTGGAAAGCTTCTAGGAGCAATGAGGGGAGCATCGTGTGTGCTATGAAAGGTTTTACACAGGACGGAAAAGCATGTTCGCGTGCTTGAAGATGCATGGGCAGTTCCCATGTGGGAGGAAGACTTCTGGCAATGAAAAAGAAACTACAACTGTGAAAGCATAGAAGCGGGGAAATGGAATGACTGGAGGGTGGAGAAACTGTCGAAAGTGCGTCAGATCTGTCTGGAGTATGTAGTGCATTTGCTGGAATGATGTCAGATGAGGCTGCAGAGGGCTTTTAACGTCACACTCAGAACATTCTCTGAGACAATGGCTTCACCTGGACCAGCGTTAAATGTTTGAAATGTCAGGCGCTGTGGCAAAAAGCTTGGTGGTGTTAAGCAGGCAACTAGCACTGCTCAAATCAATACATGTGCAGCAAGTCTGAATAATGAATGCACAAACACTCTACTCCACCCCTGCTTCCAGATCAGAAAAATGAGGAGAGAGAGACCTCCTAGAGATGCAAAGTGACTACTGGGAATTATAAAGCAAACCAGTGGGCATGACTGAGTCTAAACTCAGTGCCTCTGCCTCCTCATTAGGTGCTCTTTCTACCACAGCAAATTCCTCTGAAGCTTCCTCCTGCCACACCATAAATCTTCCTTCATTTTAGGCATTTTTGCTGTTAGTCACATCTTGGAGAGCAGCAGTAAATAACTGTTGACCTCCCGAGCTTCATGCCCTAATCCACCCTGTCCTCTCATAAACACGGTTGATAATCTAGTGAGAGGGGAGCATAGGTGGAAATGAGACAGCTTTGCAAGGCAATGGGACATTTCTATCTTAGGAAAACTCTTGGTGAGATGCCTGCATTTCTCTGCATGAACTCTATATATGCATATGTACATACACACTTTAATAGCAGCCCAAAGGACATTCACATTTGAAATATTTGCACTTGCTGTTTATTTTGCTTTGAATATTCTTTTACTTCTTTTAATTGCTCAAAAATGTATCACCTTCTCTGAGAGGTCCTCCCTAATCATCCTCTTCAAAACTGTGCCCCCTCCACACACCACAGCACTCTCTATCCTCTTTCCCTGCTTTATTTATATTTGCATTTGTACATATTCAAGCAAGGAGGGTGTGCTTTGTTGCTTGTTTTGTTCTCTGCTGGATGCAAGTGCTCAAAACAGTATCCAGCACACAAAAGGCACAAATAATATTTGCTGAATGATTGAATAGGCGGACTTCCCTAATTCTCAAGAAGTATGTCTATCAAATCCCCATTCTGGGGGCCGGCCCGGTGGCATAGTGTTTAAGTTCACACATTCTGCTTCAGCGGCCCAGGGTTTGCAGGTTCGAATCCTGGGTGCAGACCTACACACCAGTCGTCAAGCCATGCTGTGGTGGCATCCCATATATGAAGTAGAAAAAGATTGGCACAGATTTTAGCTCGGGGACAATCTTCCTCACCAAAAGAAAAAAAAAATCCCCATTCTGGTCTGCTCTAATGATGGCATTTAAGCCTTAAAGGAATTGTTCGTTATCTCACATTACTTGCAGTAACTAGAAATCTCTGACTATTCTCTGCTATTCACAGGCATGTGCAAGAAAAACAAAAACTAATAGTCACAGAATACAGTCGACCGCTGAAATATACTGACAGGTTTTCTTTCAGAATGGTGTATTTGTGAGGGAGGTAGTTTCCATTTGAGCAACAAATTGTCTTTTATATTGAAGAGTATTAGGAACCACATCTTCAAATTCAGTGGTGGCCCATGATTAGAGGGTAGTCAGAGCAGAGACAGCACTGGGTCATCTGTCACTGGCTGATGACATGGATTCCAATTTTATTTCACTGCTTACCAGCTGTCAGAAGACCTTATACAAATTACTTCATTATGTTAAGTCACAACTGTCTCACTTTTAAAACAAGAATAATAGTTGTAATTACTGGATAGGGCTGATATAAAGATGAAAGGATATAATGTTTTTAAACTATTTATCAGAGGACCTGACACGTGGAAACGTTCAGTACATCACTGGCCCTCTAATTCAGGAACATTGCACCAGGTGACAGTCGCTAAGGTTGCAGCTTCCTGGGCTTCACCCCTTGGAGACTTAAGTATAACAGGTCAGAGCTCCAAGGACCCTCTCCCTCATGTAGCCCAGGTGATTCTGACTCATGCTGATGCTATGTAATATTTTGGGAAACATTGCATTATTGGCCACTATTGTTAGAATGATGGCAGTGCTACTTTACTAGGGTGTGAAGATTAGATAAACTAATATATGTATATACACAGGTATTTTACAGGAAAGTAGACAATAATTTGGGGAGACAATATGGACTGTAATGTAATACAGTCATGTGTTGTAATGTAATGCATTTCTCATCTGTAATAATGGATTTCTTATAAGATTGTAGGGATATTTAGGAGATTAGAAGAGCACTTGACATCCAATAATAGATATTATGTGTTGAGCATTTAACATTATGTTAGTTATTAAAGTCACATAATTGCAAGGTGGTGAAATCATTACGCAAAAGAGCAAAGATGGTAAAATTGGTGGCAATGTGGCAACTGTTTTTGCTGTTTTCCTCTGCTAGTCAAGCTTCCTCTCCTTTGGCCCAGAGCTCTCTTGATGGGTCCAAACTGTCCACCACGGTGCCCACCCCATCTTCTGTTGATCTCTTTATTGCTCTGTCTTATGCTCCATTCCTCTAAAATTAATTATAAACTTTTTTGGGTCACTAACACCTTTGGGAACTTGTACTCTATGGATCTTTTCAATAGAAAATGTTCATACTGCAACACAAACACACACAAACAAAATAGTGCATACATTTTGCCATGTTTCCCTTGAGGCTTAAACATGGATGATCAGTTACAGGTGAAGTTTTACTTGAAGAAAGGAATCCTCTTCTGGCCAATCTCACCTAGTTGCTATGGCAACCTGAATGTCATGGTAAGCTGTTGTTTGACATTGTTTTTAAATGTACCTTGTGTCTTCCTGCCTTCTGGGATAAATATAATTTCTTTTTAAATAAATGTTTCACATTTTATTTTGAGCATGAGTCTAGACATCTCTCTTTAGTCTGCTGCCTCTAGGGCTCTTGAGATATTCACAAAATCTCATTCCTGTGATGAATGGTTCTCAATGGCTATTCTTTGGGGTTTTTTTAATGTGTCATTTGCATAGTTTTATTTTCCATTCCTTCCTGTAATGTAAATTTCCCTTTTTCACTACAAGTAGTAGAGAAATCTGTCTTCCTTTTTACCCTCAGCAGTTTCAGAAACTGTCATAGAATGGTGATGGCATATGAAAATGAGACTTTGTAGCTCCTGTCATACAACAGAATGTAAACAGGTGTTGAGTCAGTGTGGGAATAAAACAAAATTTCTATGCCATCAGTAATACCTGAATCACACAACTTACCGAAATTCGTACCAAGACCTCATTCCAGCATTCCAATATTCCAATCAGCTTGTTCCAGAATCTCTTATAACATTTAGTAGATCCAAGGTTTTTATATCCATGGAATACCTTGTGGTTTTGCAGCTTGGGGGAAATAGCAAACAAGGCAATTAAACAAAATTATGCCTTGACAAAGGCAGGTCAATCTTATTTAATAAGCCTCAGAAAGGTTTCGTTTAGAGACTGCAATTCCCCAGTGATAGATGAATTCAACCATAATTTCCCTGCATATTCAGCATTGAGTTTTGCTGAATTTACATATGTGTGTATATATATATATGTATACATGTATGTGTATGTGTATATATGTATATGTATATATAACATATATATCCACATATGTACATTTGAATATCGATAAGCACATAGGTACTGATATTTCTGTAGGGTGCTTTGATGTCTTCCTTTTACCCCTCTAGATCAATTGCCATCCTTTTCCATCATGTTCTCTGCTCCAGGAGACCAACCTGTATAAACTGTATCAATTAATTTGGCCAGTGGGAGGAGGAGCTGGAAGGAGAGAAATGACTGCATTAAGAAGACTTATTCCCAGACTCCATCCCTGCATGGTCCATGAAGGCCACATTAATCCCTAGACCATTGCCACAGCTTTTATTTGGTTTTCCTCACCACAAAATCTCTCTCTCTCTCTGGCTTCTAATAACTTCTCTTTTCCTTTCTCCCTTAGGCCTAGATGTAGTAAGATGCTATGTCAAAGGACTAGTCTCCCCTTTGTGATTTTCCCATACTCTGTTCAGATCTTTCTAAACAGACCCTTTATCAAATTCTTACCTCATGAGCTCATGCAATTCTCCTCAACACCCAACCTCACCACTCCACATTGCCTGTATAGTGAAAGTTAAATATTACCAGCCCAGATCAAAAAATCAAAGACTTGCTCTTTGAGGAAATATACACTAAAAATGTTATAGGATCTTAGCAATCTGTATTGGCAGGAATCTCGGAAGCATGTATGAGATTGGGTTCTAAAAGTGGTAAACCAAGAATGAAATGCAAGGATTAATCAGCCAAATTTATCAATACAGTTGCACCCATACAGGATTCAAGAATTCAGTGTTTCCTCAAGAAACTTAGGAATTTATTCCATAATCAAACTTTCAGCATGATTGAATCTCTTGACTATTTAAATACTTACTGAAGGCAAAACATTCCCAAGGCAATGATGAAAAACATCAATACCATAGGCTTAATTAATTTCTTCAATATGTCCTTATTTAGTGTTATAACATCCTAAGATTATCTATGTGCTTATTTGTAATCTTTTTATGTTTTAGTAATATCATTTAAACTTTTCTTGGAGTTAAGGTAACCCTACAAGATACAAATTAATAAAAATACCTTCTAGGCCAGCAGTGGTTTCTTATTTGGAAAATAAAACAATTTTCCTAAAGTAAATAAAATAGGAGCAACATGTCAAAGGTTGATTTTCCTTTTTTATAGTTAAACTTTTAAAGTCAAAATAATTTTTTATATCCACCAGTTTAAACAAAAGTTTTTGGTTATTCTGCAAAATGACATCTCCTTCTGAAATTATTTTTTCAATTCTCAACCATCATTATATAAACCATTTTATCTTATTATTATATATTAACTTAACATGTGAGAATTATTCAAGAATATTTAATCTGGAGTAAGTTTATTCTAATTAATAAATGTATTCAGTCTTCATCTATTCTATCAGAGACTGAGTCTGCATAATTACCTTTCTTTTAAGAACTGTTATTTAACTCAGAATATTGGAATTACCCTCTTTCAACTTGATTATTCTGTGTGACAACTGTTGGTGATTATTATTATTTTAGTATTCATCAGTGCTAGTTATTCCTTCCTAATCTTTGTAGAGCTCCTAATTTTACTGGAAATAATTGGAAAATATAGTATTTATACTTATTATTTACCTCTTATACTAATAAAACCTGGATATATCTAAATTTATTTGAATTTCTATATATTTCCATACACTATATGCTTATTTAATCATACACTATCTTTTAAAATTCAATCAAAATGAAATAATCTATTATATTTCCCCTTCTTTTGTTTTATTACTACCTTCTAATATTCTCTATATATGCTTTTCTTTTTTTGAGTATCTTGAACTCCTTGGTTTTCATTAGTTCAATCATACTGCAATTAAAATATGTATTTTGGGGGGTATTACCGTGATCTTTTACTGATACTCAGACTGTCACAATGTCACCAGCATGAGACTCTTTAAGTTGGTTCCTTTTGACCCCGCCTCTATCACTTGTAGAAGCGTTCATGTTTTCTAGACGTCACGGAAAATTTCAGATACAAGCTGTTTATTTTCTCACTCGAAGACATAGACTGAACGGTCCTCCGAGAATTTCTGACCCTCAGGATTCTGAGCAGTAGTGCTGCGGTCCAAATTTGGGTCCAAGTGTGCACACAGAATATCGTGGGGTACAGGGCTGTCTTCCCCGAGAACAAACAGCAGAGTAGTCTGAGCTGCACCTCTGCACTGGTTCATGAGCGGGACTAGTACATTGACGGACGGAGCAGGCACCTAGAATAAGACTGGAAACTAACGGCAAGGAAGTCTGCGAGAGGTACGTGTTACAGTCGATAACTTATTCATTCCCATTGTCTCATATTCCCTTTTGAGATATATCACAGTATGCTTATCCTTTCTACTTTTGATGAACATTTGGATAGTTTCTAGTGTGGAAGTATTATTAAAAGTGCATCTATTCTTGTACACACCATTTAGTGAGCATATAGCCATTTTTTTTTAATATGTACTTAGTAGTGGCATAGCTGGGTCATTCAGCTTTAGCAATACTGTTAAATAGTTTTCCAAAGTGATTGTATTAACTTATACTCTCATCATCAGCATATACAAATTCTGGTTGCTCTACATTTCTCACAAAAGTTAGCTTTTATTGTCTTTCAAATTTTAGCCATTCTGATGAGTATGTAGAGTTATTGCACTTTTTTTTTATGTCATCTAATTTTGGTATCATCTCTTTCCTTTCTCTCCCTCATTCTCTATCCAGACCCTTGCTTTATGGGTCTTCTTTCTTTTTCATACCAGGGTTGTGCATTATGAGCCTCTTGCCCCAGTATTCATTTGGCCTGCTTCTCACCATTTGGGTTTCAATTTAAACAATGCCTTTTTAGAGTTGCCTCTCTGACCACCCAGGCCAAAGCAGCCCCTGTTACTTTTTTTTATCCTAGACAGCTTGATTTTCTTTTTTATTTCCAGCTTTATTGGGGTATAAATGACAAATAAAAATCGTGTATATTAAGATGTACAATGTGATGCTTTGATATACATAAATATTGTGAAATGATTATCACAGTCATGTTAGTTAAAATATCCATCATCTTACATAGTTATTTTTTCCTGTGATAAGAACACTTAAGATCTATTCTTTTAACAAATTTCAAGTATAAAGTACAGTATTATTAACTGTAGTCACCATGCTGTAAATTAGATATCCAGAATTTATTCCTGCTGCACAGCTAGACATTTGCACTCTTTGAACATCTACCCATTTCTCCCACCACCCCCAGCCCCTGGCAACCACCATTCTACCTTCTGCTTTTGTGAGTTAGACTTTTTAAGATTCCACATGCAAGCAAGATCATGAAATATTTGTATATTCTGTCTTTCTGTCTTAGCATAATACCATCCAGGTTCCTACTGTTGTCACAAACAGCCGTATTTCATTCTTTTTCTGGGGCTGAAAAATATTCCAGTTTTTATATATATATATAAACACACACACATATATATATGTAAAGTGTATATATATAATATATAAACCACATTGTATATATAACATATTATATATAAATCATATATATGTCAAATTTGATTATATTTATATAATTTTCTTTATCCATTCTTTGGTCTAAAGACATTTAGACTGTTTTCCTTAACCTTGGCTATTGTGAATAATGTTGCAATGAATATGGTATCTCTTTGAGATACTGATTTATTGGTTTAGTGTCCTTTGGCTATATACCCAGACATGGGATTGCTGGATCATATGGTAATTTATTTTTAATTATTTGAGGAACCTCCATATTGTTTTCCATAATGGCTGCACCAGTTTATATTCCCACCAACAGTATACAAGGGTTCCTATTTCTCCACATCCACATCATCTTTTTGAAAATAGGCATTTTATAAATTTGAGGTGATATCACACTGAGGTTTTGATTTGCATTTTCCTGATGGCTGGTGATGCTGAGCACCCTTTGGTATACCTATTGGCCATTTGTATGTCTTCTTTTAAGAAGATCTATTTGGGTCCTTTGTTCATTTTTAATTAGATTATTTGTTTTTCTGCTACTGAGTTCTTGATTATTTTGTTGTCAGATTATGAATTGCAAATATCAGAATGTCAGATTATGAATTGCAAATATTGTCTCCCATTCTGTGCATTGTCTCTTCACTCTGTTGATTGTTTCCTTTGATGCACAGAAGACTTTTAATTTAAGGCAATCTCACTTGGCTGTTTTTGCTTTTGTTGCCGTGCATTTGGGGTTATATCCAAAAGCCTAAACCAATGTCAAGAAGCTTTTCCCTGTTTTCTTCTAGTAGTTTTATAGTTTCAGGTGTTAAATTTAAGTCTTTAATCCATTTTGAGTTGATTTTTGTATGTGATATATGACAAGGGTTCGATTTCACTCTTCTACATGCAGATATCCAGTTTTCCCAACAACCTTTATTGATGAGATAATCTTTCTCCATTGTGTGTTCTTGGCACCCTTGTTGAAGATCAGTTGACTGTATATACATGGGTTTATTTCTGGGCTCTCTGTTCTGTTCCATTGGTTTCTACGTCTGTCTTTATTCTAGTACTACACTCTTCTGATTAATGTAGCTTTGTAATATATTTTGAAATCAAGAAGTGCAATGCCTCCAACTTATTTCTTCTTGCTCAAGATTGCTTTGGCTATTCCTGGTCTTTTATGGTTCCACACACATTTTAGAATTGTTTTTTAAAAATACATTGGAATTTTGATAGGGCTTACCTTGAATCTGTAGTTTGCTTTAGGCATTATGTACATTTTAGCAATATTAATTTTTTTGATCCATGAACACTGGATGTCTTTCCATTTATTTGTGTCTTCTTCAATTTCTTTCATCAGTGTTTGATAATTTTCAGTGTACAAATCTTTCAACTCCTTGGTTAAATTTATTCCTAAGTATTTTATTCTTTTTGATACTATGGTAAGTGGAATTATTTTCTTAGTTTCTCTTTCAGATAGTCATTGTTAGTGTATACAAATGTGACTGAGGGCCAGCCCAGTGGCGGCGGTTTAGTTCACGCTTTGGCAGCCCGGGGTTCCCAGGTTCGGATCCCGGGCACCAGCCAACGCACTGCTTGTCAGCCATGCTGTGGTGGCATCCCACATAAAGTAGAGGAGGATGGGCATGGATGTTAGCCCAGGGCCAGTCTTCCTCAGCAAAAAGAGGAGGATTGGCAACGGATGTTAGCTCAGGGCTGGTCTTCCTCACACCCAAAAAAAAAACCAAAACAAAAGAAATGTGAGTGATTGTTGTATATTGATTTTTTTTATCCTGCAGCTTTACTGAAATCATTTATTAGTTCTAAGAATTTATTTTGAGTTTTCTATACATAAGATGGTGTCATCTGCAAAAAGAGAATTTTACTTCTTTTCTGATTGGATATCTCCTTTTCTTTTTTATTGTCTAATTGCTCTTGCTAGGTTTCCAGAACAACATTAAATAAAAGCAGTAAGAGTGGAATCCTTGTCTTGTCCCTGATCTTAGAGGAAAAGCTTGCAGCATCATTGGGTATGATGTTAGCTGTGGGATTGTCATACATGCCTTATCACACTGAAGACAAGTCCTTCTAATCTGAATTTATTGAGAGCTTTTATCAGGAACAGGTGTTGAATTTTGTCAATTGCTTTTTCTACATCTATTGAGATGATCATGTTTTTTTATCTTTCATTCTGTTAATGTGGTATATCACATTTGTTGCTTTATATATGTTGAAACACTTGCATCACAGGGATAAATCCCATTTGATCATGGTGTGTGATGCTTTTAAAGTGCTGTTGAATTCCATTTATTAAAATTTTATTGAGGATTTTTACATCTATGTTCATCAGAAATATTGGCCTATCCTCTTCTTTTCTTATAACATCCTTGACTTTGGTATCAGGATAATGTTGCCCTCACGAAATGAGTTTTGAAGTGTCCCCTCCTCTTCAATTTTTGGAAGAGTTTAAAAAGAATTTTCTTTAATTCTTTAATTATTTGATAACATTCACCCATGAAGCCATCTGGTCATAGACTTTTCTTTGCTGAGATGTTTTTGATAACTGCTTCAATCTCCTTTCTCCTTATTGGTCTATTCAGATTTTCTATTTTTTTCATGATTCAGTCTTAGAAGGTTGCATTGTTTCTTGAAACTTATCCATTTCTTCTAGGTTATCCAATATGTTAGCATATAATTAATTGGAGTGGTTTTATGATCACTGAAAAATCATATTCTGCCATCTTGCTGACATCCCAGTTTGATTTTCTTCATGAATTTATCAGTACCCAATTTTACTCATTTATTTTCACTAATTTGTTATCTAATTAGTTTCATGAGAATTTGTTATCTTACAGATTTTCTTGTCACTGCTTAATTCCCAGTGGAGTGCCTAACACATAGTAAGACTTCAATAAATAATTGTTGACTGACTTACATAACAGGACTTGCTTGAGTCAATGGAATACCAAAGGCTGCATTCAGTACATGGCCCTTTGATATGAGTAATGTCCACTAGTCACAAAAACACTCAAGCTCTGCTCATGGTAGGTCATGGATCATATTGTCTTAGGATCCCATATTGCTTCAAGAAAACTCCAGGGTTTGCAATAGGTCCTTGTGCTGACCACAGCCCTGGACAATATACATACTGATGTGAGAAATCTTTAAGTGCTTTTCTTATTACTTATGAACTATGCAAACTTGGACAAGTGATCTGTCCTTTCCGGATTTCAGTCTAGTGGAGTTCTCTCTGTTTCCAGGAGTTATGAGGCTCAAATGAGAAAATATATTTTAAAGGATGTTATGTCTGCCATGCGTTGTTTTTCCTTTGCGTACTGAGTAGCTTCCATTGCAATTCCAGAGTCAGTGCACTCTGAGGGGGATGCACCTGGTGGGGATCTAATCTGAGAGACTCTAGCTTTATCAAAGCAAAGTAGAATTGGATATTCCAAAAAGTCTTAGATGGATGTGGTACTTTTTAGACTGTTTTCACACAGCAGTTCTTAAAAGTTGGAATATAGTAGGGAAAAAAGGTGGGTAACTACATGAAACTCCCTAAAAGGATGAATATTCTGGGCTAAGCTTTGTCTAAATCCACAAATGTATCCTTTTTCCTACTAAAAATATTGGAAAAATAAGGCTTCAAGGGCTCACCTGGGGAGCTTTTCAAAATACCTATACCTAAGTCCTACTTGCAGAGATTCTGATTTAATTGATTCAGGATAGGGCCTCGCATTGATATTAAAACCAACAGAACAAATACACTACAACAATCAATTATAGTGCATTCAGGATTTGAGAATCACCAGATTAAGTTATATTATTATGTGGAGGCATTATTTGACTCAGCTGCCTCTTTGTACATTGAAGGGACTTAATTAATGTTAACATTTTATTTCCCTCCCTTCTTCGCTTCCTTACTGCCTTTCTTCTTTCTTTTCTTCCCTTTAGCTCCATAAAAGGAGTGGTGTAGTGGTCTACGTATTTTTACGCCCATTTTAAAAATAAATAAATTGAGGTTCATGAAAGTGAAATGGTATATCTGAGCTAGTTCCCATGCTAGCCTTACTGTTTCCTTATAAACAGTTTCTGTTTAGTTGTTGTGCAGTAGTAGATGGTTCCAGAATTTGCTATAATCAAGAAGAGAACCTAGGGTTCAAATTTGCTATGTAGATAATTGAGAGTATACTAAGATCATAACCATCTCCAAATTCCAGTTGATTCCAGGAAATGAGTCTGTGTATGGTCTCTGAAGCCTGCATTTTAGATTGTGCTGTTCTTGTGATAAATGCACCCATTTTCATGATGACCAGTATTAGGCAATACAGAAGGATGTGGACACCTGGTCTCTTGGAAGACGTGTCACCTTTAACCATGGTAAAGGTTCACATGCAGGGGACAGAAGAGGGGGAGCAGCCAACAGATCAGGAATCCCTCAGAACAAATAACTAATTTTTAATTACTGGTCTGGGAAATTATCCCTCAAGAATCCAAAATTCAGCCTAAGGTCCTAAAATGAGAAAACTCAGATGACTCAGGGATTTTACTGTGTGTGCATTCATTACTTTATTTTTAATCTATAAAATGACTGAGTTGGATTATATCAGTATCTCATTTGTGGTTATTGTAAAGGAAGATTTACTGTATTTTTTGCACATGGCTATCATGTCTGTTTCGTCTTCTATGGGTTTTTGTTTGCATGAGTATGTGGTGAGGACAGCTTTGAAGTAGATTACGTCCACATGTCACTTGTGGCCTTAGGGTACGTTTTGTCTGCTGTGCCTACATTTACAATTACCTATTGAGATTAAAAAAAATAGTAATAGTAAAATAAAACCAGCACTTGTCTAACTAAAGAAAATTTTGGGATTAGGCAGATTCAAGTACAAATTATAGCTCTGCTAAATACTCTGTCTTTGATAAATTTGTATAGCTGATTTTCAATGTTCTCATCTTTAAAATGGATATAAATAGACTTTGGAGTTGTGAAGATGGGACTTACCATCAGCTAAGTACTTAAAAATTCTTGTCCTGTAATAGAGAATTATAATAGATGGCAATTAATATCTTTTTTGGTGAATTTTATTTTTTCATAGGAAAGCTTTTTTTCTGGGGTGGAGCGTGATTTATTTGCCTCTATTAAACAGAAAATTTGTTAACTTTTGTCATGATGTTTTCTTTCAGCATTCTTGCTGGTGTTGGGGGGTGGCCCTCGCTTAGGGCCTGGCCTTCCAGGATCCCCTGCTTTCATAGTCTCCCCTTTTTCCTCCATGCTTTATCAAAAGCAGATCCCAATTATTTGTTCAAGAGGACTTGTGAAACAAACTCACACTAAGTGGTAAATTACAATCTACAGTGTAATTTGTAAGCACAGTAAGTGTTTTTTTAATTCAAAAACTGATCATTTCTTTTCTAGTATAATTTTCGTAACTCAGTGATGGATCCAGTAGAAAAATATTTATTGGCTTCCTGGTAGTTCTTCCTTAGGTAGGGCACAGAAAAATGGTGCTTTCTTTATTCTTTTTAGTCCTTGAACTTCTTAGTCCTTAAATTGATCTTTTAACAATACATTTCATTGATTGATGAACTGATAACCAATGAGAGGACAATACAAATTTTGGCAAGACCAAATACACATAGGGATTGTATGAGTCTGTGTAGGCTCTAAACGCCTCTACAGTGATTTAGCAAGTACTTCCAACACGATCATGTCTCACAGTCCTTCCATGCTTAGAACACAAGTATATTTCAGCAAACTGAATAAACCTGAAGTTTATATCATATTGTTAGCTATAATTTACTAAGTTCTTACTATATATCAGATACTATGCTAAAACTGCTAGATGTACTTTCTAACGTAATCAAGATAATCCTATGCATTAAGTATTAATAGAGTTCCTACTTAACAGGAGAAAAATGAGACTTAGAGAAGTTTAGAAACTTACCCAAGTGACCCAGCAGAGAAATGATGGAGTCAGAATTCATATCCAGATTGTCCTTCTCCAGAGCTGATGCTTACCCCTACACTATAATGCCTTGTGAAATTGTTCTTGGAAAATGAGGTATTACCAAAGGTCGACAACATCACTGCTATCTGTCGAATCTCTCTACCAAACTTAATAAACAAGTTAATTACACATTGGAGAAAACAATACGCACATGATTTAAATTACAAAGATTAAAGAGTTAGCTTTTAAAAATCCTGAATTTACGAAGGAACATTAATCTTTTCTATTTCGGTGTCAAATATATTTTAGATTCTTCCTGTGACTTGCAGAACAGAAAGATGAGTCATTTATCCATGTAATACATAAAATGCCTAATATGCTGTGTCTGTATGATGCCAAAATAACCTGAACTTGAATAAAATAATACTTAACACTCATTGTACCTTCCTGGCATCAAGACATGTCAACTGTTTTTCTTTTTTTTCAAACTGATTAGGTGGCTTTTTTGAACATGAGAAAAAGAAACTATTAAGGAGTAAGAGACTTTGCCTGACTTTATTCTTTGACTAAAATCATGGCTATCAGGAGTCTGAATTTATTCTTAAGCTGAGATCAAGACTTAAGAAATGTAGGAAATAAGAATGGTTTATTTAAGTTTTATCAACACTTAATAGTGCTTATTATGTGCTAAGGAACAGAAAAACAAACATGACAGGATCCCGACGAATCCAAAGTCGACTGAAGAGATAGAATAATAAATTTTTATTCACATACACACACATAAATACAACAGCAGAGTCTGTTCAAAGGATGAAAATGATTCAGCAGAGGGGGCTCTGATTAACTCTGTTTGGATGAATTAAATTAAGGAGAGTTTCAAGAAGGATGTCATACATGACTAGTATTTAAAAGACTGAATAAGAGTTTTCCAGGCAGACAGTTGGAAGAAGGCATTTGGCAATAGCAGCTACTGCCTTGGAGGTAAAATGAAGAGTGTACAGTTAACTAGGAGACTGCATGCTTGATTGAGATGCCTATGCAGAATCCACAGGGAATTACCAAACTTCCAGAGCTTTTGCAGCCTGATATTTAATTTGGTGAGTTTGCTTCATATTGTGGGCATTTATTTACAAAAGTGTCTTTATTGCTCTTATCCTTATGATGGAGACACAATTCTGTGCATTCACATAAGAACAGAAAAAGATTTATATCCTGAAAAACTGACAATGGAATGGGTTCTAGCTGACTTTCAGTAGTTGTAGCCATGAAGTGACCAAAAATGCTCTTTGAGGCACCTGTGCATTTAGAGGAACTAAGGGAGCATCTTATTTTATTGAGTTTTCAAAATATAAGCAGCCTTTAAATGTTGAACAGATATATTTATGTTCCTTTACATGAGCACAATTCTAAATATTCATGCATGCCTATGGAAAGAAGACAATTATTTTTTTTTACTGTAGACATAGATATATCATATGCATGTGTGTTGTAGGTGCTTGCACGCATATCCAGTAATTCCTCAAGTGGTTTCAGACAAGTTGTTTGCTGTCTTAAAGCCTTAGTCTCTCTGTCACTGGGGGAAGGGTGAGGAGTGCCAGTAATTCCTGTTCTGTACACTTAACAAAGATCCTCTAATGAGGATCCCATGGACTGTAATGATAATAGTTAACAAATATTGAGCCCTTACTACATATGCCTAATTCTGTTTTAGGTGCTTTAGATGCATTATCTCATTTACCTTGTCCATCAACTCTATGAGGATGCTCTTGCCCCCATCCTACAGATGGGTAAAGTTAGGCACAGATTGGTGGCATGAATTGTGCAAGGCCTCTCAGCTGGTGCATGGTGGAGCCAGGCATGTAACCTCAGCTCTCCAGTGGCAGATCCCATGCACTTCACTACTAGTCATGCAACCTTGTGTGCCATCTTGTTGTCAACTGAGAAACTCACCCTGGATGCCATTTGTTGTCATTAAAAACACCAAATATTCTTTATTTGCAGCAGAACTTTCTACTGCTGTTTGGAGCGCCTGGAAGGGAACTCTGTAACCTCTCCTGCTCATCCCTTTCTTGCTACTCTTGATGAAAACAGGACGGTGACTTAACTTCTCTCTCCTCTTTCCAGGCCCATCTCTCCTTTATCCCTGGACTTCATATTCTAGATAATGTAGTTAACTACGTCACTGAATTATTTGATTTGAAAGGCCATGACTTAAATCAAAATATCAGAAAGGCCTCTAAAACATATTACATACGTATCAATATTACTTGTAAAAGGATGTTTTGCATACAGTGGTCTTTGTCATGACCCACAACTGCTTACTTTGTTCTTAAATGTCTTCTAGATGAGATTCTCCACTTCCTCAGGAATCAGTTTGTTTCCTTCATCACAACTTTCTATTGAACTGTAAGCTCCATGAAATATTGAAAATGTCTGTTGTGTTTACCAGTGTATACCCAGAATCTGGTACATACTAGATTATCAAAAATATTTTTTTGGAAGGATGAAAGAGAAAAAAAGAATGAAAGAAATGAGTGGATGGATGATTGGCAACTTCTTCTTGCTATCGTAACTATACCTACCTCTAGAACTCTTCATTACCCCAAATTTTTCTAAGTCACTTCTTATAATCTGCTCAGGGCTGCAAGTCAGTTAACCAAAGATACCAAGTCTGTGCATAAACTAAAAGTAGGCACAGGGTGAGGTCTAAGGAGCTCTCAGTGAATAGACCTAGTACCTTTAACTTATCTGGATCCTTTTTAATAATATATTTCTCTGAAATGGTTTTTTCTAGAGAAACAAATTCCAGATAAACATAACATTATTGAATGTTATTAGGGCTATTAATAATAGACATTATTTGTGGATTGTCTAGTACATGTAGACATTGTCTTAAATTCTTTATACACATTATTTAATTCAATCCTCAAAAAATTGGTTCCATCATTATTCTTGTTTTATGCATAATGAAACCATCTGAGACCCCACAGTCGAGAGGTGGTAAAGCTGGGAGAATTGGCAATTAATGTGATGAATGACTAGTTTCGTTGTTGCTGTGCAGTCTTTGTTCTTTAGGGTATCAGGGTGTCTAAGTACTAGAAGGTCATGTCAGGATGATACAGAAGAACCACAGGCTGCTGTTTCTGTCTGTACTTTTAGGTTAGTTGTAGCCCTTCACTGCTTTTTATTTGAGTGCCGCATCATGCTGCTCTATTGTTAGGGGTAGAACCATGACATAATCAGATCTTTTTGAAGAGGTGAGGTATGAGTAAGGCTTGGAAAAATGAGTAGGGTTTAGAAAGATTATGAACAGGCAAAAGAGCATACTCTTAGAGAAAAGGCAAGAATATCTGCTTAACTTAATTAGCATTTGAGTTTGAAATTCTTAATCTCATCAAGAGAAAAATCCCTCCAAAAGCCAGAGAAAAGCTTTCCATTTGTAGCACAATTCAGATACTCAAGATATAATCTCAGACCAAGACTTCTCCTTGCTTTCTTACTTGTCTTAACTTTCAACACTGTGATGTATAGGGCATTTGATTTTTGTCTTCAGGTGAGTGGAAGGTTCTGGAAGAGGGAGGTGGCCTGAAAAATGGATATGACAAAAACAAACTGCACAGTGACTGAATTTGTGTTCCTAGGGCTTTCATCTCAGCCAGGGATGTAGCTCATTCTTTTTTTTATGTTCTTGTTCTTCTATTTATTAATGGTGGCTGGTCATATTATTATCATCACTATTATCCAGGGAGAACTTCGTCTCCAGACCCCCATGCACTTTCTCCTCACTAGTTTATCCCTTCTGGATATCTGCTGCATGTCCACCAGTGTCCCACAAATGCTGTCCAGCATGTTGGGAGAGAAGACCATCCCATTCTCCATCTGTGCTCCTCAGATGTACTTCTCCCTCTCCTTTGGAATGACTGAATATGTTCTCCTTGGTGTCATGGTTTACGACAGGTATGTAGCCATTTGTCACCCTCCTCATTATACTCTCATGATGAGTCAAAGCACCTGTGTCCAACTGGCAGCCACTTCTTGGTGCAGCAGCTTCCTGAGTTCTGTGGTTGTCAGCATCCTCCCCTTGAGTTTGCCCCACCGTGGGCCCAGTGTCCTGAAGCACTTTGTTGTGAGGTGCCTTCCGTCCTGAGGTTGGCTTGCACTGACACCTCCCTTACTGAGCCGGTTGTTTTTATCTTTGGTTTTATCATTGTCTTCATTCCTTTTCTCCTCATTGTTGTTTCCTGTGCCCAAATCCTTCCATCAGTTCCCAGGATGCAGTCAGTCTCTGGGAGGCACAAGGCACTGTCCACCTGTGCCTCCCATCTGACCATGGTGACCTTATTCTACAGAGCTGCCATCTTCATGGCATGAGACGCCAGTCGAAGTCCTCCACGGCTGGGGCAGGTCATTGTGGTGTTCTATACTGTGATCACACCTGTGCTCAACCACCTGAGCTACAGTCTAAGCAACCAGGGTGTGAAAGGCGTTTAAGGAGAACTATTGCAAAAGAGAGGACAGGAGGGCTCTTAACAAGACACGAAGGTTAATTGGTAATCTAAGACAACTGACTTCTGAATATGAAGTGACAGTAAAAATTAGCTTGGCCTTTCGACATCTGCCCTGCCAGTCATAAAAGACACATAAATCCAGCTGCAAATTCAACAGGAAATGCCTCCTCCAAGAACAAACCACAGCTTTAATGTGTCAAAACAACTCCCTTCATTGAGTGACTACTATTTCCCTATTCTTTGAGAAATCTTGGTTCTCTAAAATTATAGACAATCTGGAATTAATTGCTTGAGTTTATTCCAGTAAGATGAAACTTCTTACTCCTGCCCAGAGGATCTAAAGCACCTTGACACAGAGAAGCATCTTAATTCTCAACTCAGGGCCAGAACTTCAGATAAGGGCTTTGGGATGCAACATTTCACATCTGTCTTAATTTTGTAGTTTCCAAGAAAACAAGACCCTCCATCTAATTTGTGGTTTACACCTGATTTTGACCCCTTTACATATGGCCCTGCTTTGCAATGAATCTGTCAAAATATGGCTTCATTTAAATTTCATCTTAACTCCACCCTTCCCTCCAAATCCTAATATGTGGTATTCTTCTTTGCAATGGATCAATAAATCTGATTTTATCTGTCTATGGGTTTGCTCCTGGAGATCTTAGGCTGATTGTGTAGACAGGAGGATAGTAATGATCAGAAGCAGAAGATTTGGTCACATGTTAATTAATGGATTAATTAATTCATTCACTACATCTTATTGAATGACTACATAACATAATGTTAAAAAAATAGAAACACTCCCTTTCCTCATATATACATAAATATTTATAATACACATATAATATACACACATATTGACAAATTGTGATAAATGCAATAAAGGAAATAATCATCAAGGGGCAGTGACAGATAATAATAGGTAGGGTCACCTTTTCTGAGGAGACTGCATGCAGACCAGAGGGAGAGAGAGGAGTGAGATTGAGGAGATGACTCTCTAGGTAGAGGGTGGTTGTGAACAGACTGTGGAGGTGAGAGGGAGTCTGCTCTATTTGAGGGAATAAAGGAAACTAGTGAGAAGCAGCACAGCAGGAGGTGTGGCTGGGGAGGTAGGCAGCAGTCAGACCTTGCAGGGGTAAGAAGTAGGGATTTATTCTTAGTAAAATGTAAGTATATGAAGGAGGGTGATGTGACACAACTTATGTTTCTGAAAGGGCTCTCTGGATGCTGTGTGGAACACAGATAGATATATAGATATAATCACAAATTTGTGGAAACAAACACTTTCCGTGTTTTGAAGCTTTTCAACCAGTGTTATCTTTATTTATTTATTTTTATATTTCAGATCTAAATTTTCAATTGGGTTCCTCTTTTCTTAGTGCGGTAACATTGGTTCATAACACTGCATAAATTTCAGGTGTACATCATTATACTTCTATTTCTGCATAGATTACATCACGTTCACCACTCAAATACTAATTACAGTCCATCTCCACCCACATGTGCCAACCAGTGGTATCTTTAAAAAGAATTAGTCTTTGAATTAAGAGAGTAGCAAAATATAATTTAGCATTAATATACTTAATAAGCTTAAATATGGCCTTTGATTAACATGTTATTAAATCAGAGATAAACTGTTTCTAAATTTTTCTCACTTTATTTCAAAAATTAGAATAAAATAAAATGAATGTAATTTTCCTTTCACAGATATACAACAACTAAAATGCAACCATTTCTTCTACCTAAATATAAAGGTCATATACAATCAGTAAATGAAGCATCTCTGATGGAATACGGAAAGTAGACGTCACTGGTTTAAAATTGATTTAAAAATTAAAAAGCAAAGTCACTAAGCAACAGCCATATTCATTAAACAGTTGTGTTTTTTTGTGTGTGTATTTGCCTTGGTATACAAATGACTTTGTATATTGTATATTTGCTTAATACATGAATGAGGATTAGAAACATATACTTCTAATCAACTTTCTTCTGAACTATTTATTTAACTTAAAACAATATTTAAAATTCCCCCAAATGTTAGCAAATAAGAAATACATGCTTAGTTGGCTACTTATAAATTGGAAACATAACATTAAATTACGGGTGGACATGAAATGCCTAAAGGTATTGGAAGTGGAAAGTTGTTTTGTTTTACAAAAATTGCCAATCCTTGTTACCTCTCAAACTCTATAAATGGATGAATTAGTTAAAAATGTAGAAAAGAATTACAAAACCATTCTCATAGGGGCCACACATAGCCAAAACATGTAAACAAATGGGAGTAAATATTTTTGTGTTGTTTTTCTACAAAGTCATTATTTAAACCAATTGCTTGACCTAATCAATTCATTTTGACTAGTTTGTTTTGATCAGTAACATGAAGTTAGATGAACTATGAAAAATAATGCCATCCAAACAGTCCATGTCCTATCCTAGTTCTGTCTACCCTCTTCAAGCCAAATTTTCTTCCCTTTCTATATTTACTTCTTTTGACATAAAAGGAAAACATAACACTTAAAGATATTTAACTGATAATTCTATGTGCTATATGTTACAATAACTACTAGAACAAACAATAATTACATTTTAGACTAACACAAATAATGGTGAACTCAACAATTATTGGTCTTTTACAACATAAAGTGTTATACTGAGTTATTTCCTCCCTACATTTGTTTAGGATTATGGCAACATGAAGACAATATAGCTAGGAAATATACTAACTAATGCTTTGTTCATTCTTAAATAAAAGTAAAGCCTAGAGTAAACAAAATAATTAGCGAATGGACTACTGACATGAACTACATTTTTTCAGTGCTTGATTAATCAGTATTATTGTGTATTATGAGAATACTTTTCTCATTCCTTTTATTTACAAAATGAAACAGTTGTTGGATTAGATAATCTTCAGGTATCTACCAATCCATTAATCAATCAATCTCTCTCTTTATCTATATCTAGCTATCTCTACCCTCTCTAGAATAATTATATATTATTGTAAAATTTATATATTATAGACCTGTCAAATTTTGTTCTGAAATGGCTTTATATTTTCACTTTTTGGATTTGGTTCATTAATTTTAAGGACAATAATGCAATCTTGAAATGTTTAATGTCATCACTGTAGGTGTAGAAGACATAATAAACACTACCATCATACATCATTTTGCCAGCTTTTCTAATGGACATGTTCCCTCTTAAAGTAAAAAAAAAAAAAAAAGTTTATTATTCCAGGTAGTAAGTATGATAATTGTAAAATACTAAAAGGGAAGAAAATCATGGTGAAACTAACTATTCCTCATCAATACCACTCTTTTGGCATAATTAGAAAGCTGAACTGCTTCTTTGATATCACCTCCTATTCTGCATCTCTCTCACTCGTTCATGTTATAGTGACTTCTCTAGCCCATTTGGTCCTGCAAAGATTCAGCTCATCATGGTCACAGACAAGTGTGAGTCTTTCAACAAGGGCTTCACAATACAATCCTATCTAAATCCTGACTAATCAATCTAATCAAATAATGGGACTGAGTATAGCCATGAACTAGACCTTTACAGAGGTTCTACAAACCTCTTCCTCAGTTCTGATTATGCCTGTCACTTTCTACCATGCCGTACATGTCCCCATCCTACAGAACCCTGGACTAGGAATCAGTACAAATTAGTTCTAATCCCAGCTGTACTACTTATAAACTAAAAGCACATTAGCATGCTATTTAAACTTCTATAAATCCAGTTTTATCATCTTAAAATATGAGGCCAACAATTTTGTCCTATAAATTTTGGGATCTTATACATATTTTCAGTAGGTTATCTGAGACCCAGAATTGGGACAAGGTTTCGGTGGTTCTCTAGTCTAGTAGGTCAGGGTCATTCAATAATTCAGTGAATATTTCTTGCTCACTTATCCCATGACTTGAGGATAAAAAATAAGACTATCTTAAAGTCTCGCCGTCTACCAAGGAAGCCTTCATATTAAGAAGTACAGTCATGAGCCGCATAATGATCTTTCAGTCAACTCAACTTAATGTATCCCTGTCATTAAGCGATCCATAACTGTATATGTTTTAATGTTACAGCAGAATTATGTTTACAGTAATTCTCTAACACAGAGGAAAGCTGCCATCTAATTAAGCCCCAAGGTGCTTAAATATACTACTTAGATTTTTCATATATTTTAACATCTGAACTTGGGCACTTTTGAGAGTGAAAGGTAGCACTATTAATACTTACTCCAGGACAAGAGGCAAAAAACAAAACTGCCTTGAGCAAGAGGGACAACTGGCCATGGTAACGATATCTTGCTTAGTTCTCACAGCAACCCTATGTTGTAGGTGTTATTGGTACCATTTGACAGATGAGAAAACCCTGGAAGGTGAGTCCAGGAATGATTTATAGATGAGATGATGATTGATTTGTGCCATAAAACAGAAGTATGTGTTTTCTAGGTAGGTTAGTGGTGTTTGAAGCATAGGACTAGTATAAGCAGTAGTATATAAAGGGAGAAATTTCAGTGTATTTGAGTTCAATGTGACATGAACTTCTGGGAGGTGGGATGTGGAAGGAAATGGCTGGGATAAAGTTGAAAATGTAGAATTTCAGATGCCTTCTGTGGATGCCATTCATAACGTTGATTTCATTATTGGCTCCTATTCCAGTCTCCTAGAATCAGGTCTGGTGAGGGGGCTTATTAGTCTCATTAACACTTAATCTAACAGAGTTAAGCACACAGACACCAACACAGAAGCTTTCAGAGCCCCTCATGGGGCTGCACATTTTTGTATTGCATGTAGCTGTTTGAAACTGTCTAGCCAACAAACATTTCATCTCACTCCTTTCCTTTCATAAGCATTCCTTAGGTGTCTATTATGAGCTCACTATTGCAATGGAAGAAACCCAGATATATCTTACATAGTGTCTGCCTTTAAGGCATTCACAAATGTATGTGCATGACTGTAATTCCCACACAAACAACCATAAGAAAGCTATAAATTAAAGAATGTTGCTGTTCAGAAGAGTGGTTTGTTTTGGGATATTTTTACCAGTCCAGTCCCTCAGAGAGGGCTTTTCAAGGAGTGGTATTTAAGCTGGTCCTTGAAGGAAGAGATGAATTTGGACATTCTGAGACAGGGAGTTAGGGCTATCAAGGAAGAAGGGAGTGGAGAGAAGAGAGAATTGGAAAGGATACAGAGGTAGAAAAATGCGAAGGTCATTCAAGAAATAGTTTTACAAAAGAATCTGTTGCACGACGAGCACAGGGAGGAATGATGTCAGAGGGATAGTGTAAGGAAAAGGAGGGCCTGGAAAGCTGAGCAGAGGACTTTGGCAGTTTTGTAGCTCCTGAGTTAGGGAAGAGGGTTAGCTACGGGATAGATAAGGAATCTTAGACCCTAATTATTCCAGCTATCTTCTCTAAGGTAGAGATTAAAGGCAGGGACTTAAGTTTAAATTCTTGTCCTGGAAGAAGACCAGACATAAGGCTAAATGTAAGAGTTTTATCCCAGCCCCATTAAGAAAAACATGCCTTCTAATACCTGGTTGAAGTAGCCAGAATCTACTCAGATTTACCAGCCTAAGGGCTATGGTGCTACACTGGTTTCCCCAAAGGTTTCTCTGCTAATGGATATGTGACAGGATTTCAGGGAGCAAAGAGGAGGTCTTCTCTAGAATCCACAAGTGGTAAACTCCCTATGCCCCAGGCAATAAATTCATGTGACCCTAAATTGGTGCCAGATCTCGAGCTACATTCCAGCTTCGGCATCAAACCCTTCCACTGGAAACCCAGCCAAAATGGCCCATGGACATGTCACATGGTTGCAGCCTCTTTGCCTTTTGTTTACTATGTTTTCTCCTTCTGGCATTCCCTGCCTCATTTGCTCCCCTCTTAATTTATGAGCCATCCTTCAGAAACAACTCAGTTGCCCCCTCCTTCATAAAGATATCCTGATCTCCCAAGATGAAGTGCTCTTTCTGGTGTAAGCTTCCACAGCACTTTGACTGCAATCCTCTTTTGGCATTTATCCATTTTTTTTCCTGTGAATCAAAGTATTTGCATTTATCTTATCTCCTCATGGATATAAATTGCACAAGGTCAGGAAATACATACATCTATATCTATATCTATCTGTCATCTATCTACGTGTCTTTCTATCTTGCTTTAAAATCATATTGTCCACCAAGTCTTAAGCACAGATTGTGCAAAAAACTCTCATCTGAGGTTATATAGCTTGACCAGGGAGGAAGCATAACTGAATCTCAGCTTTGTCTCACTCCAATATATCCCTTCTGAGCCACTTCTGCATCAATTTTTGCCTTTCACAGTCTCTAGTACAGTGACTACCAACTCTTTGTTGAATAAAGAAAATACCAATTCATGTGATTTTTGCAGTCTGTTATAGAGAACATGATTGACATATTTACCTTTGTTATGATTTTATTACTGGACAAAGTTTTTAATGAAAGAGAATTCAGGTCTTTTCAAACATAAGGCATTTATCACTTAAACTAATAAGATAATAAGGTATAAACAATAGTCCTTGGGCTGGCCTGGTGGCATAGTGGTTAAATTCAGCACACTCTGCTTTGGCGACCTGGGTTCACAAGTTCGGATCCTGGGCACAGACCTACACCACTCATCAAGCTGTGCTGTGGTAGTGACCCACTTACAAAATAGAGGAAGTTTGGCACAGATGGTAGCTCAGGGCCAATCTTCCTCAAGCAAAAAAGAGGAAGATTGGCAACAGATGTTAGGTCAGGGCCAATCTTCCTCACCAAAAAATAAAATAAAATAAAAATAATAGTCCTTGTTTTGTTGATGAAGACACTGAAATGCAGAGATATTAAAGCATTTATCTGAGATAATTATTGGTGGGAGTGGGACTAAGACCACGGTGATCCAACTTCTATCCATTTTTCTGCTGCCATTGTAAGTTGATATGCATGCACTACCACCAACATGGAAACAAATTAATTTCCTCACTTTATTGCATCACATTGATAGCATAATAATGGATAATTAAGATATAAATGAAAGAAAAATAAAAGCAAATAATGTTCACTAAGTATTCTTATTTGACAGATTCTTTACAGAGATTACAGCATATCCTTTGAAAAATACTAAAAGGTAAGCATTGTTATTCCCATTTAGTAGATGAAGAAACTGAGGCTTACAGAGATCAAGTCAGCTGCCCAAGATCACATAGCTACAAACTAGCAGAGCCTAGATGAGGGCTTCTTTCTAAATAGTCCAAACCCTGAATACTTGTCGTTAGTCAGACTGGAAAGTGTAGAACTTGGATCAATTTTTGATTCTATCACCTGAGTTTGACAAGTTTATTTACCTCCCTGAGCTTTATTTTTATCATCTTTAACATGAGGATAATGGCTATCTCTAACAATTGTTGTAAGAACTTAATGAGATTTAAAGTGCTTTTTTTATTGACTGGATACAACAATCAATTTAAAAAAAGAAAAGGTAGTCCTTTAGCAACAATGTCACTGATTAGAGATGTAAAAATGAGATTCAAAGAACTTGCTGATTCTAAAGCAACTGCTCTTTCAATTATAACCTATATTGTTATAACATATACTTGCTCACATGTCTTTCAAAAACATTACTTTTTATTTCCTTCGGATCATAGGGTTAAGGGTTACAGAAAACTCATCAGGAATTAAGATTCACTCAGCAAATAGATGATAATTTGGGTAGTGTTCATTGGAAAGTTATTTGCATTTCCTATCTCCTGCCACCATCCTCTACCACTGTCATTTCCTTGTGGTGATAACATATTTCGATTTTTTGTTATTATTGTGGTTTTCTTCCAAATAGTTTTTTGAAAGCAGCTTTCACATCCTTGTTCCGTAAACTATAGATCACGGGATTCAACATGGGGATGATAACAGTGTAGAACACAGAGGCCCACTTGTCTTGGTCCAGGGAGTAGCTGGATGTTGGCCGCAGGTACATAAACATGACTGTGCCGTAGAAAAGTGTGACACCAGTGAGGTGAGACCCACAGGTGGAGAAAGCCTTAAGGCGACCTTCAGCTGAGCGCATTCTGATGATTGCAATGAGGATGAAGGCATAAGAGATGAAGATGATGAGGATGGTGCTGAATTCAATGAAGCCACACAGACTAAAGAGCAAGATCTCGCTGATGTAGGTGTCTGAGCAAGAGAGGGCCAAGAGTGGTGGGATTTCACAGAAGAAGTGGTTGATGATATTGGAACCACAGTAACTCAAACTGAAGGTGAGAGAAGTGTGGGCAACTAAACTCACCAGACCAGCCAGGTAAGAACCCAGCATGAGAACCAGGCAGACTTGCTTGGACATGACAGTGCTATAGTAGAGGGGTCGACAGATGGCCACAAAACGGTCATAGGCCATGGCAGCCAGAACATAGCACTCAGCATCCACAAAACCCACGAAGAAAGCAAACTGGGTGGCACAGCTGGAGAAAGAGATAACTTTATGTTTTGTTAGGAAGTCAGCCAGCATCCTGGGGGCAATGGCCGAGGAGTAGCCCAGGTCAACAAAGGAGAGGTTGCAGAGGAAAAAATACATGGGCGTGTGAAGCTGAGTGTCTGTTATGATCAGGATAATCATACCGACATTCCCCACTACATCCATCAGGTAGACCAAGAGGAAGACCACGAAGAAGATGATCTGCAGCTGAGGGTCCCGAGTGATGCCCATAAAGATAAACTCAGTCACCACTGAATGGTTTTCTTTATCCATCTCTTCAATTTTATGTGTGCCTGGACTTGGCTTACTATTTTGGGTGATTCTTAAAAATCTTCCCAGTAATAATTAGATTCTATGACCCCTAGGATAACTCAAATGACTTTGGTGAAGGTGATGGTCCAGTGTCTTCTCCAGGTGCCCAGCAAAAATAGGACAAAGTGTCAGCATCTTTGGATGGTAAATTCTGCTTCCCCAAAGACCATGGTGCTCTGAGGTCATTTATAACATGATACCGAATGATTGACCTGATCTGTGCAATTAGCTGTCTTATTAATTAGTAAAGAAGAGTAGTTTTGAGTGTCCCTTCCTTCTTTCTAAAACAAAGCAAATATGAATGCAGATAATGAATAAACATCAACTCTCAGGGCAGGTAGGCACAAAAAGACAGATGAAAGACTCAGGGATCTCGAAGCATAACATGCCACACACACACATACACAGAAAGTAAAAAACCTGCAGCAGAGGGTGAGCAATATTAGAAAAGGCAATGGGCAATAATAATTTTTTAAAAGCCAAGAGTTACTGAGTGTTAACCATATGTGGGAAAGTTGAGTGCTTTACACAGATTACACAATTTCATCCTCACAACAACTCTATGAAGTAGGTACCACCATTATCTCCATCTCATATCTGAAAAGAACAAGACTAGATATTAAGTAACTTCAACAAAGTCAATAGCCAGTAAGTAGCAGAGCCAGGTCTGTCTGACTCAAGTGTCCACTTCACTCTATTTTCTTCTGTGTATATGTGATTTGATGGAGGTTAAATCTCTTTATTTTTCTGCCTGCCTTTTTTTTCTGCCTTGCCTACACATGGACACAGAATTAGTCTTTTGGTTTCCCTGATCTTTAGAAGCACCCAGAGGTTTGGCATAGGACATCATCAGAGTAAAGACACAGCTGTGTCTTTGGATAATTCTATTGTCTAGCCAGTAGGTTGCTGTATAGGTCACTTCAGAGTTAAGAGTCAACGATTCCTCACTCAAGGGGAATAGAGAGAGCATTATCCAACTCTGTGGTCACACAGGAGCATGCATTTGTTAAACGTTTTTCTCTTTGGTTGGATGAATATCCGTCCGTTGAAGAATTCTGAGAAGTAGGCAAAACTAAACAAAAGAAAACACAAAGTAATCTAGAAATAAGTAGCATCCTCTACCCAAACCTGAAATGAGAACTCAGGCTGTATCTACCTTAACTGATTTACTGCTTAAGAAAGACAAGAAAGCAGAGTAATATGATGTGTCTTTCATGGGGGTGTGGACATTCAGAATAGGTTATCTTAAATCATAGGGTGGTTGAAAGTAGTGCCCCTATCTCTCAATTTCTGCATAGAATATAATCAGCTGCAATAAAGAAGGGGCTCTAATAATGGATAATCAACACTCTATACCTTCCCAAGAGCTTATAGTTTATGAAGTACTTATATCTACTCCAACTCATCTCATTCTTCATATGCTGTGAACGTGTTCATCATTTCATACATTAGGTCAATCGGGAAACAGAGAATGGAAAGACAAACCTCGGAGAATTTATTTTAAAAATATATTTCTCATAAAGAACTTGTACCCATAATAGATAAAGAACTTTAAAACTCAATAAGAAGAAAACAATCCAAAAAGAATGGGCCAAAGATTTGAACAGCACTTTAGCAAAGAAAATATCTGACTAGCAAATAAGTGCTTGAAAAATACTCAAATTGTTGGTATGAGGGACATACAAATTAAAATCACAATGGGATATCACTATGCAGATTATAATATGTCCATAAAACGGAATACTACTCTGCAATTAAAAGGAATAAACTATTGGCACATGCAACATGATGAATGAATCTCAAAACAATTAGGCTGAGAGAAAACAGCCAGATAGAAAACAGTATACCTTATTGATTTCATTTATAAAAGTCTAGAAAATGTAAACTAATCAACAGTGACAGACAATAGATCAATGACTGCCTGGGTAGAGGTGTGTGAGGAGAAGCAGGAGGGAAAGTTTACCAGGGGGCATGAGAAAACTTCTGGGGGTGATGGATTGATGGGGATGACGGTTTCATACAAATATTAAAACATATCAAATGTTATACCTTAAATGTATTCAGTTTATTGCATGTTATCCCTCAATAAAGGTGTTAAAAAGGAACAAACTATTCTCACATACCCCAGTCCAACTCATTCTTACTACATGCGAATACATATGTCGCTTCACAGGTTACTTTAATGAGGAGATGAAAACCTTGGCTGAAGGGACTTGCAAAGTCACACAGTCAGTTATTTTGTTACTTAGTTGCAGAATCAGCAATTGAATCTGGGACTGCCAATTTCATATATAGTGCTGTGTTGTTTTTTCCCCACTTCTTCACATAGGAATTTGAAAATAATTCACCATGAAAAAAGAAAAAACAAAAGATCTACCATAGTCCTTCCATTTTTCATCTGTTCTTCCACTTTAGCAAGAGAGTAAATAATCCTATTGTTGACACTGGAAGGAGTCATTTAATCCAATCTCATAATTTTATAGATGAGGAAACAGACCAGACATTAAGCTTGAAAATGCAGGGGCGATACCAGACTGCAGTACTAAGAGAAGTATGAGGCGCCTGGTAAGAACACAGCACAGGGAGTCAGGACTGACCCACAGCCGGGTGTGCACTGACCACTTCACTGCACTCGGTTAGAACATGTGATTAGAAAATCATTCTCTCCTCCCTTACACGTTCAAGGATGCAGTTAAATGACGAAGGAATGAGAAGGTGTTTCACCAGTTATAAAGCACCTGCCTGTTCTCTCTTAGCGTGTACAGACAAATCCAGGCTTTGCCACTTACTACTATTGATTTCTAGCACGCTACTTACCTTCTTGGAATCAGTTTTTCACTTATTAAATGAGATTAATGCTTACCTTAATAACTTTCCACAAAAAATCGGTTAGAATACACACACACACACACATACACACACACACATAATGCTGAATTCAGTGACTGTCATGTGCTAAGTGCTTAATGAATTTGGCAATTGTATGTGAGTATAGATTATTTAATTCAGTAGAGAAGTGCACACTCATAATTCCCAGAAAAAAAAAGGTTCAGTGCTTAATCCATTGGGGTGATGTGTCACAGACTGCCTTAACCTTTAGGAAAAGTGTGGTTTTAATTCTACAGCACTTCTGTTAAATGATAAAACAAGTAGAGATGAAGCTATAAGATTCAAAACCAGAGCTGGCTAAGACAAAAGAAAAGAAAATCTTTATATTTTTCTTTTTGGTCTCATGTAGCTAAAATTCAACAGATCTGACTCTTGAAGAAATGGTAGAATAGTGAGTAAATAAGCTTATTCCATAGTTACTAAACTTGAATATTTTTAAAAGACCAGGAAGAGTATTGTCTTATAGAAGCAAATACAGACCAAATATGTCTTCGATTTCTATGTATTACCAGCTTTTGCACATTTATATGAAAAGAATACTGGAGTAAGAGTCTGGACTCCTGGCTCTAGTTTTGTTTTTTGCACTAATTAACTGACGAATTGCTGTATTAGTTGCAGTTTCCTTATCTGTGAAATGAATGGAGTGGAGAATGCAAACTCTACAGAACTTTCCAACTCTAGTGTTTTCTGAATTCAGGCTTATTATGAGATTCCTAAAAGCCAAGCCCATAGTCCATGCCTCCTTTTGAAATTTTAAAATGGTGTGGACCTGCTGCCCTTGCTCACAGGAGCCCTGGGCAGTGTAATGCTCCACTCCCAACAGGTCACCTCTCTTTCTCTTTCTGTCCCAAATGCTCACCTGTGACCTGGCCTGTGTTCTACTTGTCGGTGAGAGGTTGAATGTCTCCTCTTCTCTTAATGAGTTATACTGAACAGATGTTCTGAGAAGAATCCAATGATGGTGAATCACTCTGATAGTGGTCTCTGAGCTACTTGCTCATCCCACCTTTGCTCCCTTGTACAGGAGGTATTTAAGTCTCAGAGTCACATATAATCCTCAGAAGAAATATGATGAAATGTTTTTTGCACTCACAGGAGACCCAAAGATTTGATGAACTGTCATCCCCTGAGGAATTCACTCTCTCTTCCTTAATCCTTAATGATAAAAGAAGGAAACAGGGGAATTTTCAGTCTCTCTAGTTGTGATGACTGAATCGACCATAAGTGCTACAGGGACCTTTTTTACCAGCCCAAAGCTGCCTTGTTTTGCTGTTAGTGCCTGGAGTCGATTCTGACTCCTAGAGACCGTACGTAACTCAGAGCTCGGAACCCTGCTCAGTCTTTTAGCACCACTCGAGGGAACAATGCTCTGCTGCTGTTCATAGGGTTTTCCTGGCCAATTTTTTTGGATGTGGGTGGCCAGATCCTTCTTCCTAGTGTGTCTAGTCTTGAGGCTCCACTGAAACCTGTCCACCATGGGTGATCCTGCTGGGTTTTGAAATGCCAGTGGCATGGCTTTCAGCATCATAGCAACAGGCAGCCACTGCACGGTGACAACCAACAGATGGGTAGCATGGTTCCCAGACCTGGAAACAACCCAGGCAGTGGCAGAAAGAGCACTGAATCTTAACCGCTAGACCAACAGGGCTGTCTCAAACCTGCCTATATGGTGTGATTTTGACTGTAATTTAGAAAGGTCTGTTTGCTGATGCCGGAAAGTCCTTTCAAAGAGGCTGATTCTTTCCATGTTATATTTATATATATTTATATTTGTTTAACTTCCATGTTTTACATATATATACCTATTTAAACTGTCTTAATCTGCTTTCACTTTAGAGCTCATTGTCAATAACAGTACACTTCAGGAAGGGACTTCAGGTTTGCCAGTCTCTGACAACTGACTGTGGTAGAATCATCCTCATTATTAATAGAATTTTGATGTTTTGATGGAGGGAAGCAGATACTTAGCTAAAATTATTAACCTTTCCAGGTGTCCATTCAGCTAGAGATGACCAATGAAATTTAAATAGGAGCTATTGGATGACTTTTGCCAGAAACTGTTGTGAAAGGGAGTAATTCAGCTCTTAAAGGCCATCTATCACTTGTTTTCTTTCTCATGTTTTTTGCCTTTGATGCTGATGGTCATTTGGAGATGCAGCAGCCTTCTTATGACCGTGACCAGTCATGAAGGTGAAGTTAGTCTAAGACTGACAGACAGGAACTGGAAATGGTAGAGGTTGCCTCTGTACTAACTTCGTTTTTGGTTATAAAATAAAGTGCCTTGACTTTTTCTGATCTTTTTTCTTTCTTTCTTCTTTTCTTACCTATTTTTGCTCTGCTTCTCTGTTATGGCAAAATAAATTATTCATGTACCTTCACATCAACCATTTCGACCACTCCAGAAACTCCAATCTGTTGTTATGTCATTTGCAAGCAATATTAACATAAATTCTTGATGCCAAACTGTAAATGGGATTATGCTTTCTCTTCTATCATACACAATTGGCAAATCCTCACACAAGGAACAAAACCACTGTCTGCTAACAGTTCACAAGCATATGAAAAGCTTCATCTCTCTGGAGAATTATTTCCAAATTGTTCTAATTTGTTTCATTTTATTTTTTTCATTTTAATTTTTTGTGTGAGGAAGACCAGCCCTGGGCTAGCATCCCTTGCCAATCCTCCTCTTTTTGCTGAGGAAGACTGGCCCTGGGCTAACATCCGTGCCCATCTTCCTCTACTTTATATGGGACGCCATCGCGGCATGGCTGGCAAGCAGTGCGTCAGCAGGTGGGCGCCAGGATACGAACACACGAACCCTGGGCTGCCAAACACGAACTAAACTGCTGCACCACTGCTGCACGTTTCATTTTTAAATGCATGTCCACAAATAACAAAAGGACAGAAAACAATGCAAGAAATTGGTTTATGTGTACAAAAACATTTCAATTTTCCAGGTTAAGACTATGTTTTACCTTCTCTTCACTCTTCAAACCATCCTACATCCTCTGCCACTAGTCAACTTTTTACCATGCTTCAACTGGTGACTAAATCTTACACTATAATGAGGAAACAGAAGTGGTCAAGAACTGCGTGCACTATCTCCATAAAAACACATACTCTTTTGTGTCTGTTTATTACACTATCTTCTAGCCTATTACAACTGAGAAATGTGCTGGTTTCTACTGGAAGCCTCAAATTCACCAAGCTTAGCCATTGAAAGACTAATCCTTATACCAGACCCTTCCTCTGGCATCAGCAGATCCTGCCTCTCCATTGAAATATTTGCTTCAATTTACAAACACATTTACATACCCCATCTTTAAAAATGAATCAAAACATCTATAATGAGGCATTGACTCATTCATCTATTTCCTTTTCGTACCACAGAGTATTTTATAAGCAAAACCTCTGTTTTCTCATCTCCCTTCTTTCTTCACCACACTCCAACTGGGATTTTATTCTCAACTGATCCTCTGAAACTATTATCAAAGTCACCAACACCTTTTCATTGGCAAATCTCATGGTCATTTACATGCCCTCTTTTGTAAGTTTCTTAGCAGCATTCCAAACACTCGATGACACCATCTAGAACTTGGTTTACAAAAAGCAAAAAACTCCTGATTTTCCTTTTATTTCACTTGCTGTTATTTATTGCTACAAACTAAACCACCCTCAAACCCAGTGGCTTAAAATAACTACAATATTGCTGTTGTAATTCATGAGTCTGAAATTTTGACAGGGCTTTGCAAGAAAGGCTCATCTCTGCTCCATCTTCTGGCTGTAGGGGCCAATTGCAAGGCTGCATTTGGAGGGTGTTTGGCTCTGGTTGGATGACATCATTCACAATGCTGGAGGCTGGAATGACTGGGGTCTGGTGGGACCTATCTCGCTCTGTGTCATCTGTCATCATTCAGCAGTGTGGTCTGAGTTCCTTTACATGGAGCCTAGATCCCAAGGGAACAAAGATAGTAGCTGCAAGGCCTCCAGTGACTTGGGCCCAGAATTGGTACTGTATGAGAATAGCCACACTCTGTTGGCCAAAGCAAGTCACATGGCCAGAACAGATAGAAAGGCTTGTTTCTGGATGGAAGGAGCAGCATACATGTATAGAATGGGAGAAACTGGTAACAGTCACCTTTGCAAACAATTTACACACTGCTTATTCTAATAGATTTTGCTGTCTCTTTTCCTCTGCCTGATTTCTTTTCTTATTTTATTTTATTTTTTTTGAGGAAGACTAGCCTTGAGCTAACATCCATTACCAATCCTCCTCTTTTTTGCTGAGGAAGGGAAGACTGTCCCTGAGCTAACATCCGTGCCCATCTTCCTCTACTTTAATGGGACGCCGCCACAGCATGGCTTGACAAGTGGTGCGTCTGTCCGCACCAGGGATCTGAACCCGCAAACTCCGGGCCACTGAAGCAGACTGCGCAAACTTAACTGCTACACCAGTGGGCCAGCCCGTCCTCTGCCTGATTTCTAAATATTAGTTCATTTTAGACTCAGTTCCAGTCTTTCTTTTTATTTTCTTTACCTTAATTTAATTTACTTCGCTTATTCATTTCTACCCCATACAAAGGCAGTAAAATTTGAGACCTTTAAATAACATCTTTATACTGGTGAATTTTGAATTAATATTGCCAACCTTGCTTTTCTCAAGTGAAGTTTTGACTGTTATATCTAAATACCATATTGATATCCCCATTTAACTATTATTTATTTCAAATATAATTTGTCTAAGAGGGAACCTTTGAATTCTCAGAACAGCTGCGTATCTGCTTTTACTCTAGTCACCCCCATTCCAGACAAGCTTTCAGTAACTACCTAGCTGCTCAAGTTACGAACCTAGGAATCATTCTTGATCTTTAATCTTTTCTCACCCCACAAGTTCCATTAGAAAATATTCTTGGTTTGATCTCTAAAATACATCTCTGATTTACAAATTTTCTCTTTCACTGGTAATTCTTTAGTGCAAACCACCACCTACTGTTGCTTGATTTACTACAGTAGCCTCATTTGCTTCCACCTTTGTCCCATAATATCCGTTCTCTGCACACCAGATGAAGTGGAAATATAAGTTGTAAATCAGATTATTTAACTTAAACTTTTCTTATGCTTGCACTTAAAGTTTCTATTCTTTACATGGTTTTACAAGACCTTTTCTGCTCTGGCCCCTTTTTTCCTCTCTGATGGCAGCTTCAATTATTTTCTCCCTAGAACTTCAGTGTAGGAACAATGGCTGTTTTTCTGATCTCTAAGCATGCCAACCTCATTGTCACCTGAGAAAGCCTGAACTTGACATCCTTTCTCCTGTAGTGACTAGTGCAGTTCTTTCTTTTCATCATCAAGGTGCAGGTGAAATATTCTTTTATCAGAGGCCTTTCCAGAACATCCTATCTAATGCTTTCCCAACTCCATTGTTACTTTCCATAATATTACTACATTTTTTAAAATTACATTTGTAACTAAGCAATAGCTTTATTCTTTGTTATTTTTTTCTCTGGCACACACATTAGCAGGTAAATTTCACATTCAGGTACCTTGTAAATCTTGACCAGAAGATTAACCCCAGCACCTGGAACATTATCAGGAACAGAAAAGCAGTTCAATAATTATTGTTAAATGAGTAAATAGATAAAAAGAAATAATAGCCACATTTTGCTAAGAGAGTGTTTTTTGTTGCTGTTGGTTCTGTTGTAGGATGGTGAAAGTGGGATATAAATTTTGTTCATGCTAATTGCATCTTGTCAAGATTTGTAAAAGTGAATAATAGAAATGAAATAATCATTGCGCTCTAAGTAATGGTTAAACATTTCAGAAAGTCTGGGTAAGAGAAATTCCACTTCTACTTCCTCACTTTTCTTTCTTACCTGACTAGAAAGATGGCATTACTCACTGTCTCTAGCTTTTGAGAACAGTGTGAGAACCATCTAGATATATGTGTATCAGCAATGATCAATAGACTTTACTTTGGAAGTTTCTTTTTTAATATGAGGTGTACCTCACTAGATTTTGACTTCTGAATAGACTACATCACTTTCACCACCAAAAGTCTGGTTGCCCTCCATCACCAATAAATGTGCTGCCTCATCCATTTTGCCCTCCCCTTCCCACCTTCCCGTCTGGGAACCACCAAACCGTTCTCTGTATCTATGTGTTTGTTTGTTGTTATTGCTTTTTATCTTCCACATATGAAATCATATGGTATTTGGCATTCTCAATCTGATTTATTTCACTTAGCATAATACCCTCAAGTTCTATCCATGTTGTCACAAATAGTAAGATTTCTTCTTTCTTTTTCCATGGCTGAGTAATATTCCATCATGTGTGTGTGTGTGTATACCACATCTTCTTTATTCATTCATGGGCACTTAGGTTGTTTCTAAGTCTTGGCTATTGTAAATAATGCTGCAATGAACAGAGGGGTGTATGTATCATTTTGAATTAGTGTTTTCATGTTCTTTGGATAAATACCCAAAAGTGAAATAGCTGGATCATATGGTGGCTCTATTTTTAACTTTTTGGGTAATCTTCATGCTGTTTTTCCATAGTGGCTGCATGAATTTATATATCCAGCAGCAATATACAAGGGTTTCTTTTTCTCCTCATCATCTCCAACACTTATTTTTTGTCTTTTTAATATTAGCCATTCTGATGGGCATGAGGTGATATCTCATTGTAGTTTTGATTTGCATTTTTCTAAAAATTACTGATGTTGAACATCTTTTCATGAACCTGTTGGCCATCTGTATATCTTCTTTGGAAAAATGTCTGTTCAGATCTTCTGCCTATTTTTTAATTGGATTGTTTAGTTTTTGTTGTGGAGTTGTATGAGCCCTTGGACTAGAAATAATTATGCAAACCAACTGTTAAGCAATTTCTTCCACTTTTTAGCCTTGAATTTTGTCAATAGCTATTTGCTACATATTCATTAGAAATTTTTCAAATTATTACATCAATTTCTACAAAATTTTATGCACAAATGTAGACATATTGAAATGCTGACCATTCATAGAACCCATCTTGGCCAATATGAAGTTGGAATTTTCTCAACAAAACATGTTACTCATGACTATAACACCTCATAAGTTTTCTGATATTCCTTTCCCTCTGCCCTTTATCTTCTAACTCTTTCCCATTCCTACAGGTTTTTGGTAGACGGTAAGCTACATATGTAACTTATCCAAAGCTAAATGTAATCCCCAATTTTTTTTATGTTAATGGGGCTTTTAGGTCGACCTCCATAATTTCTCCCTTGAGATCACTGTTTTCATAAGTTTCATTTTTAATCAACTTTACAAATGAAGTTACAAATCCTTTGTCATATCCTACAGTTGGAGCAGGACAGAGAGATATAAACCATGTTCAGCAAATCACGTATCAGTTAATGTTACCATGTTATTTTAACAGATTTTCCAAGCAAAAGTGCCCTCTTTCCTAATATCATGTATTTCCAGGCCAGGAGACTCACTAGAGGCAACTTCTCAGTAAACTCCAGGTTCCGTCTAGTTTGTGGACATCATTCTAACCTGGTTACAAAGGATCAGGTCCTCAGCAACTCAGGCTTCCTCTTTTTAGTGCAAAGCACTACCCATCTGCTTCCCACAGGGATGACATTGTTCTGATTCTCAATCTGTCTGATTCCAATAAATTGTATTATTGTGTATGTGTGAGTTCCTTTTTAATTTGTGACACTCTGGCTGTAAGAGAACAAGTGATGTCATGCCATAGTGTAGGCTGCCCGTAATGTTCCCACACATACAAACATATACCCCTTTACCTTAGATCAGATTGCTTTTCAGTCAGCATGTCAGCAAGTCCTTCCTTCCCGAGGGCTTGTTGTAACCATTTTGATTCATCAGTTTAATAAAATTTGAAGGACAATTGCACATTAGCTCATCAACTTTATAAGCAGACTGAAGCATGGCCATTTTTCCTGGATGAGAACTCCCTCTAGTTTCTCTATCTCTGTCTGGGTAAACATGTTCTTCCTATGGTGGTGAACTTCCAGAAAAACATTCCTAATGGAGTTGGCATAAGATTCCAAAGGCCTCAAGCCCCTCTTAGCATGTTGTGGCCAGTCAGTTCAGCCACTGTAAGTGAGGTTGCCATTGAGTATTTGTAGCATAGAAGCAACTCAACTTTAATCATGCATTCAACAGCATTGTGTCATACCAGAGATTGTGAGTGGTGCACATTCTAGATACAATTCCAGGCTTCCCATAATTGGATAAAATTTAAGCATGTACCCAGCCATAATATTTGCCTTTTAAGTGGAGCACTATTCCATTCACATATAGTGTAATAAATGAGATAATAACTGGAATATTTGGATCTAAAACTACCATTTACCTAGTGTTTTTTTATTTGTCTCACCTTTTCTGTGTTCTTTTTTTTTCCTTTCTTGACTTCTTTTGAATTAAATATTTTATTGTTACATTTTTTTAGTTTCACCATTTTTTTACTATTTTCTTCTTGATTTTTACATTGTAGAGATATTGACATTTGAAACAAGAAGACATATGTTTTGTTCTCTATGAATAAGATAAGGTAAACCAATATGCTTTACCATATGTTGTGTAAAATTTGCACATCCCAAAGTAGAATACATAAGACTACCAATGTCTGATCTCTTTTTCAAACTTTAGAAGATAAGATGCTATGAATTTCATTTTATATCATTCTAAATAAACTCATAATTATGCCAAGATTTTAATCCAAAAAAGAATATTCAATGCAAAATAATCCACAATGTGTTCATGGGATATACTTAGCCAGGTGACAATGCTATATTGTTGTTTTGAAGTTATAAATGGGCTTACTCTTCTTTTAATTAACCAACAACCTTAATATGTTGATGTCCTTGCTCTTTAAGTTAAGTAAATATGGTCATTTAAGAAATACTTTAACACTTTGTAAATACTTTAATTACTAATTTGACTGAAAATTTTTAAAAAGAATGACTCATCAGATCTGATTACAGAGGCAAGGACATTTTATGAGTTTTTAAATGCATCATCGATTTTATAAACTAGATTTAGGCAAAAGGGTAAAATACATATAAGCAATCCAGAAGATAAAGGTTACATTTAAGACAGGATGATTAAAAATCCATTCTGTAAAGCAAGAGATATTCATTAACATTCCAAAAAAAAGGAATGGCTTATGTATAAACAATATAAAACAAAACAATAAACTGTTATCCACTCTGGCTATTGACCCAGCCTCGGGGTGGTTAACTTGACAGGCGTTGATTGAATATGGGGCACACTTTTATTGAATGCCTACTGTGGGCCAGCCTCTTTATTTGATCTGCTCCCTTGGTGCTTTTAGTGATACTTTAACTATGGAGACATCAATCATTAATTTCAAGTGTGTACTATTCAAGGCCTGAATAAACTGCTTGACTTTTTTACAATATATATTTATAATGCTAGTGGTTTCTGCCTATATTTTACTTCATACAAGTTATTAATATCAGTATTTAAGAATATTTTGGTATAAATGTAAACTTTGGGAATTGGGGCCACTACTTGGCTCCCTTGACCAAGCAGAGCACAGCTCATGTGCACTGCTAACAATTCAGTCTCCTGTGGTGCACGTGAGCAGAGCAGGTGGACCACAGAGAGATGTGACCATATACATTGAGTTGTCTTAATTTTGTCTCAGTCCTCTTACATCTACAGGGAGCTATCAATATTTTCTTTGAGAGTTTATATGTGTAGCAAAGAAGTTCAATAAATAGGATGCAAAAAGTGATTAAGTAACCTATTCAAAATCAAACAATTCCGAAGGGGAAAAATTCAGATTGAAACTCAAACTGCCAATTCTGTGTCTGACTCCTCTTGCTAAGTTACTGAAATACTAGACTGAATGAGTGTTCCGGGAGCACTAGTTCCATTCGATGAGTAATGGAAGGGGTGGAATGGACAAAAATGTGTGAAAATTATTGGACACTATTTGACATTCACAAAGCTTATAAAAAATAGAGAATAGAGAATTTTGCTTCCATGAAGGTGGAATAGCTTTACTTTTCCATCTTCAGTCACTAAGTACCCTGGACATGATATATAAAACAAATTTAAGAAAACACAGAAAAGTGGGAAGAAGAAGGCAGACCAGCTAGGAACAACACAGCAGTGAGGTCCCTAGGTTTTCTGTGATATATATCCCAGACTTGAAGCTGAAGAAGCCAGGGACACAGACATTCCAACAGGAGCAGACAAAGAAAAGCATCAAAAAAAATCTAGCTCTCTCAAAATAAAGGACCAGGAAAGGGGCAGCCTAGCAAGGCAGAACATGTTTATACAATAATCCCTCTATTCTAGGCAAACTCCACAGAAAAAATAGCCGCCACACCCCCAATCACATGAGCAAATGCCAAGAGGAGAGCCTAGACTTCTACCCACACAAAGCTGGAATGAGGTGTCCTAACCCTCCTGTAGGAATTGTGCCAGGGAAGGCCAAATAGAGAACCAGGACTTTCCTCTCTGCTTTCTGGTAATGAACATCTCTCCCCAAATACACAGTGTCACTGGAGACCAGGTATGGAGTGTGGAAGTCCACTGATTGGCAGTAATGAGGTACCCCTCCCACCTCTCCTGGAGTGCTGTCACATGAGGACATTTCTCAGTGGTAATGAGGCCACTTCCACTGTAGTCAGTAGAAATCTTGTGGGGTATTGAAACTCGCATATCTGTCCACCTGTAATGACCCAATAGGTGATCATTTAAAAAAAAAATTAAGCTCCTTTTCTTGAACCAGTATTTGTTGAGTGACCCAGTATATGCATGGGAAAAGCATTCCTAAATGATACAATGGGGAAAGGCAGAGTGCCACATGCAGTTGTGAAGGTTGGGTGCCATGTTATTTTAGGCTGTGACATTCATATAGACTAAGACGTGAAAAACATCTCGCCAAAGGTATACAATATATTGAATATTGCCCTGACTCATGTAAACATCCAAAGGCCACCCACCACAGTGATTAGACAGACAAAAGGAACAACATACAACTCAGGAATGTCTATTAACCACATGAAAAGAAACTTCACTAATCAGTCTGTGTAGCTTGTCATTGAAAGAGCTCCTGAAAACCAGAGACCAAGTGGGGAATCTGGACTTCTACTTCCACCTGGCATCATGAGGCAGTTTCCTCGTCCCCTGCCAGAGCATTGTCAGAGAAAGCCAGTGCAACAGACAATGTAAAATAAAATCCAGAGTTTTATAATACAAAAATGTTCAAGTTTCAGCTATGTGAAAGAAACCAGACACAAAGGTCCACATATTGTATGATTACATTTATATGAAATGCCAGGATGGGCAAATTTGCAGAGACAGGAAAGACATTGTTGGCTGCCTGGGGCTGGAGATTGAGGGTGTTGATGGGAAATGAGGACCAACTGCTAATGGGCACAAAGTTTCTTTCTGGGGTAAGGAAAATGTTTTAAAAGTGATTGTGGTGTTGGTTGTACAACCCTGTGAATATACTACAATCACTGAATTGTACACTTACAATGGGTGAACTGTATGGTCTGCAAATTATATCACAATAAAATTGCTATAAAAATAAAATTAGCAACAGGAAAAAGTCAGTTCATGCGACTATCACTAGATCTGTAATCAAGAGGTTAATCTATTTGTAATTCACCCTGCAAGAGTCAGAAACCACATTTATTCAATAGGTATTAAATTCTCTGTGGCTAGACAAAATATGTGAAAATTTAATGATTTTGTAAAAAAAAAAAAAAAAGCCTTGAAAGAAATCTTTATATTGTTCTATTTCTAAATCAATTTTTTAAAAATAAGTCCGTAATTTTTATAGAGTTGATGTTGACTGTGATAGCCAAGGAATAATTCCACGAAGAAGTAAGTTTTAAAAATGCTGTTTTCTATGACAGGATAAAAACTGAAATTTACTTTGTCTTCTCTATGGTTGACTGATTTCTATTACTCTGAGTTATAAACCAATATATTGAGCTAAGAATTATATAAGTAAACAGATACATCTGATCATATATTTTGCTATTACTTCATGTATTATGTCATGCAACTTTGTGGGGATTTAATGAATATCATACAAAATATTTTATTCCTTATCATCAAGGAGCTAATGAAGGTAAGATTTACTATGAATACAAGGTAAATTCTGCTCAAATATGATACAGTAGGAAATGAAAGAAATACCATATGCCCTTGGGAAGGGCGTGCACCTCATAGTTCCAGGGTGTGCCATGCACATATACTAGAAATTAGAATACAGCATCTTCTGTTACATGACTTCTGAGACCTCTACCTCAGAGCATTCCTATTCAGCTCTGCAGTGGTTTCTCTTTCTCCAGGGGATCCGAGATATATGTGGTACCAATTTGTCATTTCCTGTACACTCCTTCTTTCCCAGTGGTACTTTTCTCCAATTAAGAAACCATGTGCAGATGCAATTTGGCACATGGGAATATTATGATTACTGTGGGTCATTAAATATTTAATGAATCACAGATTATTTCTTATTCTGAAGATAACACAACTTTCATACTCAAATCTTTCAATTAGTATTCTCTTTCTCTCATATTTTCAGGATCTCTTTCAATGACAAATTGTGTAGGTTAACTAGTGAAGTTTCTGTTCACGACATTGATAGATATTCTTGAGTTATACGTTGTTCTTTTTATCTATCTAATCTCTGGTAGGCAGCCTTTGGATGTTTACATAAGTCAGGGCAATACTCAATTATTGTACATCTTTGGGGAGGTATTTTCACATTTTAGCCCATATGAATGACACACCCTAAAATAACATGGCCCCCAACCTTCACAACTGCATGTGGCACTCTGCCTTTCCTGTTGTATCATTTAGGAATGCTTTTCTCTTGCAGGTGATGGGTCACTCAACAAATACTGGCTCAGGGAAGAGGACAATTAAAAAAAGTGATCACATGTTGGGCCTCACGGCTTTCATTGGTTCAGTAGCTCAATGATATTGGAATCAAAGTCTAAAAAGCAGAAAGTGATGGAGAATGAATATTCCTCTCTTTTTTGGGAAAGAAGTTTTATCTCTCATATTGTCCCCAGCAGAATTCTTCCTACAAATCATTAGCAATAGACATTTGGCTTTTTTGGAATTCTACTTCTCCTCGATCTTCGTTTCTCAAAGGCAGCTGAACTTCACAGAACAGAAATCATTTCTTAAAATAGGAACCTCCTAGTTTATTTCCCTTCCAGCATGTTACTGACAACTTAATGCTAATTTTTGCTTCTCCTCTGATTTGTTATACATCTACTCAGACTTTGTCTTGCATTGACTTTGTTACAGCTTTTTATCTGAGCAAAATCATTCATCCAAAATGGCCTGATTAATTTATATTTCTGAGTCAATTTTCTTATTTTTAATTGGCTAATTACCTCTTTCTTGAATTCACTTTTTGTGCCAGACATGGCTTTCACTGTTTCTTTTTCTTTTTTTTTTTTTTTTTTTGTGTGTGTGTGAGGAAGACCAGCCCTGAGCTAACATCCGTCGCCAATCCTCCCCTTTTTGCTGAGGAAGACTGGCCCTGAGCTAACATCGTGCCCATCTTCCTCCACTTTATATGGGACGCCGCCACGGCGTGGCTGACAGGCAGTGCGTCGGCGGGCGCCCGGGATCCGAACTCGCGAACCCCGGGCGGCCAAGCGCGAACTAAACCGCTGCGCCACCGGGCAGCCCCCTCTTTTTCTTTATTTTTTTTTTATTTTTTTATTTTTTTTAAATCTCTCTGCTGCTTCTCCTCTTCTAGTCTTACACCTGCCAAAGTGAAGTTTTACTCTCTGTCATCTCTGGGGATGACATCAGCAAAGGGTACAAATGACATTGAGAGATAATCCAGGGTATTTGTTAAAAGCATGAACTAGACCACCTGGCTTTGAAACCCGGTTCTAACACCTAATACTTTCGTGGACTCTGACAATTTACTTACGCTCTCTGAATTTCCATTCTATAATGTGAAAAATGGAAATTTTAATAGAACTTATCTCACAGAGCTGTTGTGGTGACTAAATTCATCAAAACATGAGGAATGCCTGCCATACAGTACTCAAAAGTGTCAGATATTATTACCTGAGTCTTTATGACCATCATAAAGATTCCTTTTAGCTGTATCAACATTTTGATAATATTTGTCCTTACATGACACTGTATCATGCATTTCTTTTTGTATTTTGAGACTTCATTTTTTAGAGAAATTTTAGCTTCACACTAAAATTGAGATGAAGGTACTGATATTTCTTGTATGCCCCCTCACCCTGTAGATACATAGCCTCCCTCATCCCATTATCCACATCCCCCACCAGAGTGGTACATTTGTCATAACTGATGAACCTACATTGCTACAACATTTTCACCAAAACTCCATAGTTTACATTAGAGTTCACTCTTGGTATTATACATTCTATGGATTTGGACAAATATATAATGACCTGTATTCACCATTATAGTTTCATACACAGTATTTTCACTACTTAAAAATCCTCTGTGCTCCTACTATTCATCCCTTCCTCTGTCCTAACTCCTGGCAGCCACTCATCTTTTGTCTGTCCCCATAGTTTTGCCTTTTCCAGAATGTCATAGAGTTGGAATCAAACAGTATGTAGCCTTTTCAGATTGGCTTCTTTCACTTAGCAACATGCATTTATGATTCTACTTTATCTTTTCATGGCTTAATATCCCATTTCTTTTTAGTACTAAACATCATTCCATTGTCTGGATGTACCATAGTTTATTTAGCCATACACCTACTGAAGAACATCTTGGTTGCTTTGTATCACGCACTTTTAAAGTTTTATTCCAATGAAGTATTTTTATTAAATGTTCATTGGTTAAACAGAGAATTTTATTGCATGATGATGAACAAAGCAAATATTGTACACTAATAGTTTCAATAAAATCCCAGAAATATTAAGAAAAAGAAAAGTAAGCAAAAGAGAAATAAAAATAAAAGTAGGCACAGGGAAAATGTGGAGAGTGAGTTAGAACAAGAGTTAAACAGTGAAAGTCAATTAAAATACAGTGCATAATCAATTTTGATCAAAATTGGGAAACATCCACCCAAGGAAAGAGAAGCAGCACAATTAAATCATCATAGAACAGTCTTTTCACCCAAGGATACAAAAACACTGGGACATAACTTTTAAACATGGATAATTACTTTTTTCAAAAAGATAAGGAAATATTACAATCTCCTAAAGCAAACAGCCAGTAAATAAGCAAGATAACCATTTGGGGGAAAAGCACAACACTGGGAGCTTCTGAGTGGCCTCAAGAATTTATCTTAATCTGAATATCCTCTGATATTGACAAAATGGACTGATTGAGACAAAATCAGGTGCCAGTCAGAACCTACAAATTGCTGAATTACAAAGTATGTTCAGCTAATAGACTCATGTATGGAAGTAAAGACATTGATGAGGAAAAAAAGGGATCCCAATGTTTAGCATAAGGGTATTTGAGCAAACTAATATGACCAAGTATTTCAAATCACACACACACACACACACACACACACACACACACAGACACTCTAATTTTATTCTAATAGATGAGAAAAATGCCAGAATCCTTGACAACATTTTTTGTTTATATCCACCTACCACATTCTAGAGTACTATAACATTTACTTAATTTATGTATATAATCCATATTTCCCCCTCAAGGAAGGCAGATATATTTATATCTTGTTCATTAATCTATTTACAGCGATTAGAAGTGCCTAGCATGGAGAAGAGAATTTATAAATATATGTTGAACTCATTTGTGCATGTTATATCTTTTGGAGGCATATAGAGAAAAGTTTAAACCCCATAACCTAGTTTATAAGAATCACATTACATGTAAATTTTAAGAAAAAAGACTGCATAGTTTTTTCCACATCCTTTGTAGAGCATATTTTACCTCTTTGTTCCTCAAGCTATAGATCAAGGGATTCAACATGGGGATAGTAAGGGTGTAAAATATGGAAGCCACTTTATCAGTGTCAAAGGAATGACTGGACTTGGGCTGCACGTACATAAATATCAAAGTACCATAAAATACTATGACCACAGTCAGGTGGGATCCACAGGTAGAAAAAGCCTTGTGCCTGCCCTCAGCAGAGTTCATCCTAAAAATGGCTACAAGGATGAACAGGTAGGACACAAGAACTATCAGAAGGGATGAAATCAAATCAAAACCAGCTAAAATCAGAATAATCATTTCAGTTTCATGCGTATTTGAGCAGAGCAAAGATAGCAAAGGGAGACTGTCACAGTAGAAATGACTGATGACATTGTAGCCACAGAAGGACAAATTAAAAATCTTTATGGTGACCAAAAGAGAAACAAATGTGCTGTAGAGATAGGGGATTGCCACCAGCACCTGACATACCTTTTGGGACATGATGACTGTGTAGAGCAGAGGGTTACAGATGGCCACATAGCGGTCATAGGACATTGCTGACAGAATAAACAGTTCACTAATAATGAACACAAGAAAGAAAGCTAGTTGTATAGCACAAAAATAATAGGATATTGTATTTTGATCCACAACAAAATTTACTAACATTTTGGGTCCCACGGTTGTTGAATAACCGAGATCAGTGAAAGCCAGGTGTCTGAGAAAGAAGTACATGGGCGTCTGCAGCCTGGAGTCCGTCTTGGTGAGGATGACCATGCCCAGGTTGCCCACCACTGAGATCACGTAGATAATGAGGAAGATCCCAAATAGTGGAGCCTGCAGCTCAGGGCGGTCTGTGATTCCCGTGAGAAGGAATTCGTTCAGCACTGTTAGATTTTGTGTTTCCATCCAGGTTTATCTGTAAGGTAAAGAAACATAAAAGCATTTTTTTCTCAAGCTTTAGCATTGTGGAAAAAACTAGATTCCTTTTTCACAGTTCAACATTTTTGTTGAAAACCCATTGACTTTTTTTTAAAGCTATACTCTTTGAGATAATTATATCTGCTTTCCGTCAGATCCCACTTGAAATTGAAGAACATGCTGAACACTGTTCCATTACCATAAAACTGGGTACTTAAACCTCTCTAATATCCAAACAGTACTTTTCACATCTCAACGTGAGGTGAAAATTCTCTTTTGCCTCATCAAGAGATCTAGAAAAAATCATATTTATACATTTATTTGAATAATAAATAAAAATAAGTTATATTGAGGGGGTCACATAAAAGAGCCTCGAGCCACTAAACAACCAAGAACTTGGAAGGACATTAAAAGGAGAGACTAAATACCTGCAGCTTCTTAATTCTGCCAATTTTTAAAAATTCATGTCTCTTTAGTTATGCTTCATTTGTTCTCTGTTTTGGCCTGCATTACAGGTATAATTATTTATATAAAACAAATATTTTGTAAGCCATGGCATGATGTTTCAAAGATGCTTTTGAGCATTTAGTCTGTGAACCCATGTGAAAATACTCCAAGAATTAATACGAAGAGTAAAGGAGAGGGACCCTACTCCTGCTCAGGCATCATGGAGTCGTCGAAGAGAACTGAATCACAAATGGTCATATTTTGCTAAGGCTTTGCCATTGAATTAAAGTGGAACTCTGCATGTCACTGAAACATTGTCGATATTGCTAACATTAGGCACCACATGAAATAGTCTATCCTTTTACCTGTAATGAAGCCTCAGTCTTGACTCCCTCATGTGTTTCTTTCATGGCACAGTGAGAACAATTTATGGATTTTTTTCACCTTTTGAGACTCTCCCTGAGGAGATGCCAAGCAATTTGATTATCCCTAAAGTATTTGAGAATGCAACAAAATGTCTGGATATTGTCCTTTAATTACCAAGAACAATTTGTATTCACTGTCTTCTTTCCCTTCTGTCCTTCCTTCCTCCCTCCCTCCGTCCCTGCTTCTCTTCCTTCCTTTCTTTTTTACTCTTGGTTAACTTTCCTTTTGATTAAAATATTGTACCTATAGGGCATGCCCATCAAGAATCTGCATTTGCACAGTGGTCTCCTCAAATGAGTGACACAGTGTAGAAATGTTTAAACCCCATCCTATTACATTATTTTAAAATTGTTGGGAATTAAAATAATGCATTCTGCAAATATGAAGTGTTGCTTCCTTGATTTGTTGCTTATGTTGTTTTTACTTTTCCCACAGGGACAGAAATTAGTTACTGTTGCTTCTCATTTCACTGTGAGTTTCCATCTTCTGTTTACCACTTCCCTTTTGGTTTTGGTTTTTTCCTTTACTGCATGTGGCACCATTTCAGGTCTTCCATTCTGTGCCACCCCCATTCCAGTACCGATCTGTTCCATCACCACACAGTTCCCTTTGGTCTCCCTTCATAGCCACACCCACTTCGTCCCCCTCTGCCACTGTTCCTAAGCCCTGGTAATCACTAATCTGTTTTTCATTACCATATTTTTTGTCATTTGAAAAAGGTTTTATAAATAATATTATACCATTTGTAATCTTTGGGGTTTGTCTTTTTTCACTCAACATAATTCTCTTGAGATTCATTTTTGCTTTTGTGTGTATAAATTGTCTGTTCCTTTATTGTTGCCGAGTAGTATTCTGTGGTGTTGATGATGAAATTTGTTTAAACATTCACTCATTGAAAGGTATTTGGGTTCTTGCCAGTTTTCAACTATGATGAATAAAACTTCCATGAACATTCACTAGAAGATGATTGCATGAACACAAGTTTTCATTCCCTTGTGATGAGTGTCCAAGAGTGTGATTGGTAGGTTATTTTAATTTTGAATGGAGTTCCATTTACCAATGTTTATATGTTATAGATTGGGCTTTTTGTGTCATGTCTATAAACTCTTCAGTAGCCCTTGGTCCTGGATATAGATTTTCCCCTATGTTTTTATCTGAAAGTTTTAGAGTTTAGCATTTCACATTTAAGTTACATTTTAAGTGAATTTTTGTATAAGATTTGGTCAACATTATCTGTTTGTTATTTTTGCCTCTGTACTCCCAATTATATCGGCATCATATTTTTAAAAGGCTATCCTCCTTCTGTTGAATTACTTTTGTACCTTTATGAGAAATTAGTTGAACTATTTGCCAAGTTCTACTTCTATGTTGTCTATTCTGTTCCATTGATTTATGTGTTTGCATCTCCACCAATATCCCAGTCTTGATTATTGTGGTTATATAGTAAATCTCAACATGGAGTAGAATATTTTCTTCCTTGTTGTACTATATTTTAAATGTATTTTGTCTGTGCCAGTTTCTTGACCTTTAATATAAATTTCAGTATAAAGTTGCCTCTCGCTGGGATTTTCTTTGGATTTGCATTAAATCTATAGATCAGTTAGGAAAGAATTAGTATCCTTAGTATGTTGAGTCTTCTAATCTAAGAACTCAATATGTCTACTAATTTATTCAGATCTTCTTTGATTTCTTTAATCGGTATTTTGTACTTATTAGCATACAGGTCTTATACATGTTTTGTTGATTTCTACCTACATATTTTAGTATATGTGTGGAGATTGTGAATGGTTTCATTTTTTATTTGATTTCTATATATGTGTATATATATATATGTCTGATTGATATTTGTTTATCATGTATCGTGTCACCTTGCTGAACTCACATTTTTGTTCTAGATTTTTTTTTCAGATTTGTGGAGAATTCTTATTAGATAACATACATTTGCATATACAAAAGGTTTCAGTTCTTGCTTTCCAAGCTGTATGTATTTTGTGTCCTTTTCTTTCACTTTCTGGGAATTCTTATTTGATCTGCTTTGTGTAACTGTAGATGATTTTGCTTTTTCAGATTTTGTTTTTGCAAATGTAATTATAAATTATTTAGTCTTTCTGTTCTGGCATTCTTCACTCAGCATAATTACTTTGAGAACACCCAAATTTTTGTGTGTACCAATAATTCATTACTTTTCATTGCTAGTGGCAATCACTTGCTTGGATATCCTACAATCCTCTATCCATTCTCAAGTGGATGAACATTTGGGCTGCTTCTGGCTTTTGGCCATTACGAACAAAGCTTCTGCAAAGCTGAAGGGAAGGAAAATGTGTCCTTTACTCTCTTAGGGGTCCTAGCTGGGCCTAAGAATTAAACTGATATAAGACAGATAAACAAGACAAAAGCATACACATTTTATTTAGCAATTTTTACGTGTATATGAGGGTCCTCACAAGAAGAATGAAGACTCAGTGGAATGGCTAAGCCTGAGTACTTACATACTAGGTTGAACAAAGAGTGGCAATTGTAGAAAAGTAAAATATATGGGGAGATTCTAGGCAGAGAGAAGTTGTTTTAACAAGGCCTGTCTGTACAGAGTTCTCTGGGCCTCGAGGCTCCATTTCTGGTGATAAGAATGCTTCTTTCCTCCGGGTATAGGAGGGCTTCTTTCACATGGGAATTTCATCTCCTGCTTTCAGGAAGAAAAGGGGAGTTTAGAGTGTCCCTCTTGCACCTGTTTTGTGTGTGTGTGTGTGCGTGTCTGTAGCTCAAAATGAATGCCAATGCAGCATAATTTTGAGTGGTATGTCCTGAACTCCTTCATTTCCCTGGTCTGAAACTTCCCTTAAATTTCACATATTAAAAGTTGTTTGTGACTGTGGAGAAATATTCAAGTTAGAAGTTACAAGGTAAGAGACCTATAAAAGGGGGAGAAAAACATAGACTGGAACAAGCAGAAAAAAAAAAAAACATATTCAAGTACATTGTCCCATATTTCATGAACCAGTCTCATAGTCCTGAGAATAGGTCACCCCAGTGAGACAGTTGTGTCTCATTTAGGAAGCTGTGCTATAGTTTGGAATAGGGTGCCCACCTAAATTTGGCATCTGTCTGGTCTCAGAAATCAGGCATTTAATGAAGAGCATTTCTATGGAAACAAAAGAGAAACAGAGGATAGAACAAATTATAGGTTAGAACAAATTATAAACTCAGTTTTGAGTCCAGAGGGCAGTCAGTCAAAAAGATTTCTAGATGTTGGTATGAAAACTTGTTTAAATGAAGTGAATACAGGAAGTGATTTGATGAATTTCCTGGTTTGCAGTTTGAATGTCTCTGGTGGTGCCTTTGCATGTTCTAGTGAACTTCCTGAGTGGCCCAGACAGCAGCAGGTATGAAGGTTGTCCATACGTGGTTTCTTGGGATTTATCTGAAGTTGGTATCAAATCATCTAGCTTCAATTTGCAGAGTTTCAGGAAGAGGGTAGTTTTAGTTCTCAGTAATGTTAATACGGGAGAGTGGGAGAAAAATTGGAAACACTAGTTTGGAGAATAGTAGCCAGATATTGGAGGAAACTAGAAGAAATGAGAATCCAGTCCAGTTTACAGGTAGATAGAAAACCTTACAAATCATGAACAGGGCTAGAATCTAACATTCCCAGAAAAGCACTATAGTTTTCCATTGAAATATCATTTTCTCCCTATGGTCACCCCCCTTTTGGTTCTTGTTTATGAAATAAGTCTGTTCCCATTAAATTTGGCCTGATTATTTACTTACATGCATCAAGAATGGTAATTGACCATATAGGATCTTTGTAGATATGCTTTGCTGGAACTTTAAAGATTCTCAGATTAGGTTTTTTGCTTTTTTCTCCCCAAAATCCCAGTAGACAGTTGTATGTCATAGTTGTGCATCCTTCCAGTTACTCTATGTGGGATGGCCCCTCAGCATGGCTTGACAAGAGGTGCATCAGTCTGCACCCAGGATCCAACCCAGCAAACCCCAGGCTGGTGAGCAGAACGCGCAAACTTAACCACTATACCAGCAGGCTGGCCCTATCAGATTAAACTTTTAAAAGCCTTTCAAGATTAGCAAATCAAGCCAAGGACTCATCATCAGACATCATCTATAGTACCTGTAGATTTGGGTGAATTTCTCTCTTCTTGAGGCCTCTAAAATATCCTGAGTTTCCTGGGACTTCCAGGAAGTGACCTACCAAACTCACCTGTAAGACTGGGAATCCTCTAAGCCATGTTCCAGGCTGGTATTTCAAGAGCTCTTTGTAAAGGGCTCCACAAGGTCAGCGTTAGTTCCTTATCTGTCTGATCACGTCTGACTTTATGACAATCCAGTCATAATTACGTCATGCTACAATAAGAACAAATTCCTGTTGCACCCATGTAAATAACTACACTGGCATTAAAATAAGAATACTCAGTAAGGGTTTCTGAATTCTGGAGGAATCAGGTAGGGAGAAAAAGATAAATGTTTTAATTTTGTTTATAAAGATATAATCTACCAGATTTTTATAAGCTATAGATAGCTTAAAAGAAAAGAATAAACAGATTTCTTACATCTGGAAAACAAAACATTAAAGAAAGAGTAATGTTTCAAACAAAAAGTCATAAAATTGTAATCATTCTGATCAGTTGATTATAGTCCCATGTAATTAACACTTGTTCTGCTTGATCTTGGATTAGAAGTTTCAAATGTTTTCAGAGACGAAGCAAAGTAAAACAATAACTATCTGTGGGTAACAGAAGAATTTAAATTGCCATGGTTAAAGATCTGATGAGAGTTCATTTAAATGCAATAAACAATGAAATTTGATTATTTTGGCAACATACAATATTTTAAGATGATAACTGGAGTTATGACTGATACCATCCAGAGATAGAAAAATATTACTTATATATAACATACACATATAGACACGCGTAAACATACAGACAGACACAGAGATCTTTCATTTTGTTTTGTTTTGCTAGGGGAAGAGTCACCCTAAGCTAACATCTGTTTCCAACCTTTCTCCTTTGATCTTTCTTCCCCAAAGCCCCAGTACATAGCTGTGTATAGTTGTAAGTTCTTCTGGTTCTCCTATGTGAACTGCCACCATAGCAAGGCTACTGATAGATAAGTAGTGTGGTTCTGTGCCCAGGTACTGAACCCAGCCCCCTGGAAGTGGAGCACATCAAGCTTTAACCACTAGGCCATCAGGGCTGGCTCAGACACGGAGATCTTACACCCTTCATTTTTAAATTTTAGCCATGTGTCAAGTACAGTCATGCAAAACTCATTAGTTTATAAAAGATTAATTGGAGCCAAATTGTTTTACAGGCAGATGGAAGAAGTTAAAGTTACCTGTTCAGATGGCCAAAGCTTTTTCTAATATTTGAGAAGACTTCTATGATTTTCACTTGTCTTGATAGGTAATTCTAAGGAGGCTGTGGACTAAATTTTGGGCAAATGTCCCTGTAAAAATATTAAGTAGCAGTTTTTTGTTTTTACCAAAAATATCTTTTTAATTTTTTTTCCCCCTCTGGTTGGGAGGCAAAGATCATCTCCTTGTCATTTTGCATTTCAAAGAGATAGCTCTCAGGTCTTAGAGAAGACAGGGTAGAAAATTTACACCTTAAAGGCACAGAGAAATGTTGTAAGACACCTAAGAAGGAGTTTGGGAGTATATTTGCTTATTATCAGAGGTCTAGGGTAATTCCTATTTTTCCCCTCTTTTTTCTTAATAAAGACTTTATTTTTTAGAGTAGTTTTAGGTTTCCAATAAAATTGAGAGGAAGGTACAGAGATTTCCCATACACCCCTGCCCCTACACATGCATAGCCTACCCCATTCTCAACATCACTCATCAGAATGGTATATTTTTTTACCAAGGATGAACCTACATGGACACTTCATAATCACCCAAAGTCTGTTTATGTCATAGTCTACTCTTGGGGTTTTGTACACTCAATGGGTTTGGGCAAATGTTTAATGACATAAATCAGTCATTATGATGTCATACAGAATATTTTCACTGCCCAAAGGATCCTCTGTGCTCTGCCTATTCAACTCCTCTCTTTCCCAACCACTAATTTTTGTTACTGTCTCTATGGTTTTGCCTTTTCCAGAATGTCATATAGTTGGAATCATACAGTATGTAGCCTTCTCAGATTGACTTCTCTCACTCAGTAATATTCATTAAAGTTTCCTCCATGTCTTTTAATGGCTTGATAGTTCATTTCTTTTTAGCATTGAATAATATTCCATTGTCTGTATATTCCACAGTCTATCCATTCACTTGCGGAAGGCATCTTGATTGTTTCCAAATTTTGACAGTTATGAATAAAACTGTTAGAACACCTGTGTGCAGGTTTTTATGCGGACATAAGTTTTCAAATCCTTTGGGTAAATACCAAGGAGGATGATTGCTGTATCATATAGTAAGAGTATAGTTGTTTTTTTCAAGAAACCACCAAACTGTCTTCCAAAGTGCCTGTACCATATTGTATCCCATCAGTAATATACAAGCATTTCTATTGCTCCATACCCTCACCAGCATTTAGTGTTGTCACTGTTCTGGGTTTCGGCCATTCTAATAGGTGTGTAGTGCTATCTCATTGTTGTTTTAATTTGCATTTCCCCGATGACATATGCTGTTGAACATCTTTTCATATGCTTATTTGCCATTTGTATAACTTCTTTGGTCAAGTGTCTGTTAAGGTCTTTGGCCAATTTTAAATTGCTTTTTTTTTAAATTGTTGAGTTTTCAGATTTCTTTGTATATTTTGAATAACAGTCCTTTATCAAATGTGATTTTTGCAAATATTTTCTCCCAATCTGTGGTTTGCCTTCTTATACTCCTGACATTGTCCTTTGTAAAGCAGAAGTTTTTAATTTTAATGAAATCCAGTTTATCAATTATTTATTTCCTGGATCATGCCTTTGGTGTTGTATCTAAAAAGACATTGCTATACCCAAGATTATCTAGATTTTCTCCTATTTTATCTTCAAGGAGTTTTATGGTTTTGTGTTTTGCATGTAGGCCTATGATGTATTTTGAGTTAATTTTTGTGAAAAATGTAAAGACTGTGTCTAGATTCATCTTTTTTTGCCTATGGCTGTCCAGCTGTTCCAATATTAATTTTAGAAAGAGCGAATTTCAATTTAATAAAAGTTATCAGGGATTAAGAAGGGCATAACACAATGATAAAGGGGGTCAATTCTCCAAGAAGATACAGTTCTTAACTTGTATGCACCTAACAACACAATGTCAAACTATGAGGCAAAAAACTGAGAGTACTCCCTGGAGAAATAGATGAATCCACTATCACAGTTGGAGATTTCAATACCTCTTTCTCAGAAATAGACAGATCTAGCAGGCAGAAAATCAGGAAGGACATAGTTGAACTCAAAAACACCATCAATCAACTGGATGTAATTTATACCTATAGACTACTTTAATCAACAACAGCAATGGCAGAATACACATTTTTCTCAAGTTCACGTGGAACATTTACCAAGATAGACCACATTTGGGGCCATAAAAGACACCCTAGCAAATTTAAAATACTAGAAATCATACAATGTCTGCTCTCAGATCACAATGGAATTAAGTTAGAAATTAATAAAAGAAAAATAACTACAAAATACTAAAATACACGGAGATTAAAAAACACACTGATAAATAACACACGAAAGAAGAAATTGCAAGATAGATTAGAAAATACTTTGAACTAAATGGAAATGAAAACAAAATCTATCAAAATTTGTGGGGTGCAGCCAAAGCAGTGCTTAGCAGGAAATTTATAGAATTGAATGCATGTGTGTTCTGTTTTTCCAGTCTTTGTTCTCTTTGCTTCTCAGCTTTTGAGGATTCTATTGATATACCTTCTAGCTCAGAGATTCCTTCCTCAGCCATGTACAGTCTACTAATAAGCCCATCAAAGTCATTATTCATTTCTACCATAGCATTTTTGATCTCTTGCATTTCTTTTTGGTGTTGTCTTAGGAGTTCCATCTTTCTGCTTACATTGCCCATCTCTTCTGGCACGCTGTCTACTTTCTCCATTAGAGCCCTCAGCATATTAATCATAGTTGTTTTAGATTCCTGGCCTGATAATTCCAACATCCCTGCCATGTATGGTACTGCTGCTTGCTCTATCTTTTCAATTAGGTTTCTTTGCCTTTTGGCGTGCCTTGTAATTCTTTCTTGATAGTCAGATGCGACATAACTGGTAAAAGGAACTGCTGCACAGGAATCCTTAGTAATGGTGTGGCAAGGTATAGGTGTTGGGGAAGCATTCTATAGTCCTATGATTAGGTCTCAGTCTTCTAGTGAGCTTATGCCTCTGCACTGTGAACTTTACCAGTGCTTCTTCCTTAGGTGGGACCGGATGGCTAGAGTGAGCTGGAGTTGGGTAGGTCCCTCCTGCCAGGTTAGTTAGGCTCTGATTAACCCCACTAGGCTAGACTCTGGTTAACTAGTTTCTCCTGAGGTTAAGAAAAACATGATGCTCTGTTGTATTTCATGATGGTTCCTTTTCCTCTCTGCCTGCCAGAAGCCTGAGGGGATTTTTCTCAAATATTTACTATGAGAACCTTGAACTCCCAGAGGCAAATCTCACAACAATGGGGCCCCCCTGAGTTTTTAACTCATAGAGTTGTCCACACCCAGCCTTCCACAATTTGTTAATTACATTCAGGTTTTCTCACCTCAGCACCGGTTACCATGGTGCTTTCCACTCATGAGTCTCTGCTGGATGACATGTGCCTCTCTGGATTCACCCGTCTTCTCTCCCATCACGTGTCCAGCACTTTGCCCTGTGTCCTCCCCTCTCTTATGGATCCAAGAAGAGGTGTTAATTTTTCAGTATCTTCAGCTTTTTATTTGTTATGAAGACGGTGACTTCCAAGTAGCGACTTCCTTCTCTTAGAGCTGGAAACTGGAAGTCTGCTCTCCTTTTTTTCACAGTGCAGTGCAGTCCAGTGAATTCTTTGTGGAAGTGGTCCAAAAATTATTTGCAAAGGGCTTAGAATGGGATAGCCTGCACATTTTGGGAGCCTTTGCCAAAACTATTTTCTTACTATCAGTTTACATAACTCTCATGCCTGCTTGAGCGCATTTCTTAACTTTTGTCCTAAGTCTGATTTCTGCCTCCTAATCTTGTTAAGGGAGTTTTTTTTTCTCGGATCAGCCAAGGCATTCTCCTGTATATATTTTTTTCCTTTCTCTCAATCTGATCTCACCACAGGTACCAGTGGGACATTTGTTTAGGATGAAAGCTCTCTAAAATCCTTTTTGACATAAAATTCCAAATCTTTAAAAATATACCTGTTTCAATGTGCTTCCAAACCAGTAAGTCTTTTTATAGCTTAAAATCAATAAGCCTTTTTATGGCTTAACTATTGAAGCAAGGGACATCCCCAAAAAGGGGCAAAAGATGCAGCTCCCTTCCCCCAAGACCCAGAGTTACTCCAAAGATAGCCTAGGAAAGCAAAGACCTTCATTGTCACAGGTGATACGAATAATGTTTGTGAAGACGTGTCTCTGGTTCTCCACGAATGTGAATGCTCCAGTCACAGACCTGCTAATCTGTGACACCAGGGAGGCAACACTGGGGTGGGACTTGCCCAGAACTAGCAAGGCAATGAAGACAGAGATGACAAAGTTCCCTTAGGGACTGGGAGTCCTTCTTTAGACAGACTCCCCTGTGGAGTGGCATGGTCAGACACAGAGTGCTGCCTGTCACCTGGTTTCTCTGGCCCCAGACACTGGCTAGCCTCCTGACGCAAGCCCGACAAGCTGCACCTTCCGCTAGCAGAAACCAGAGAGAATATTCTCCCCGGTTACAAGCTCCAGGAAACACGTGAAAGCAGTATCTCATTTATTGATTTTCCCCCTTGTGACAAACAACACAAAAGACAGAGACAAAAGGAAGCAATGACTATTTCTGGGAAGCAAGCAGACAATAACCAAAGGGTACCCAAAACCAAATTCACAAGAATCGAATCCAAAGAACTAATTCTTTCAAATGGTTTTCTCCCTCCAATCTGAATTTGGAAAGGAAGGAACAAGGAGAAAAGTTGGCTTTCCTCTTTTAACTGGGCACTACAGACAGAGAGCCGAGAGACTGACATGGTACAAATTCTCACCTTTGGCCAGCTTAGTCATTCCAGGATCTCTCAGCTGCAGCTCTCCAGACTGAGCGGAGTGTCCCAGCCAATGCTACCCCATCTTTGTCACCAGAAATTGCAGGGGAGGAAAAATTTCTCCTTTACAATCTTAAGGTTTCTAGCTGGGCCTAAGGATTAAACTGACAGAAGAGATTAACAGGACAAAAGCATACATATTTTATTTAGTAATTTCACATTATGTGGGAGTCCTCACAAGAAAAACAAAGACCCAAGAAATGGCTAGGCCTAAGTGCTTGCACACCAGGTTGAACAGAGTGGCAACTGTAGAAAAGTAACTAAAGTATATGGGGGAACTCGAGGCAGATTAGATATTTTAACCGTGTGTTTGCACAGATTGCTCTTGGCCTCGAGTCTCCATCTCTAGTGGAATGCTTCTTTCCTCCTGGAAAAAGGAGGGTATCTTTGACATGTGAGTTTCGTCTCTTGCTTTCAGGAAGAAGAGGGGAGTTGAGTGCCCTTTTTGTACGTGCTGTTTGTCAAGTGCTTTAATGTCAAGTGCTTCAACTGATCAAAATGATCAATATGCCAAAGCAGCATATTTTGGAGTGATGCATCATAAACTCCTTCAGTTACTATGGACATTTGTATGCAAGTCTTATACAGAAACACGCTTTCATTGTTCTTGGGTAAATACATGGGAGTGGAATGGCTAAATATGTTAAATGCATGTGTAATTTTTAAGACACTAATGCTTATAACAAACTGTTTTCAAATATTTATACCATTTTGGTTTTCCACCAACAATGTATGAAAGCTTCTGTTCCTCTGTCTATATATATGCATTATCATGTTTATGTGTTTATGTTATATATATATATATATATATATATATATATATATATATATATATACAAATTCCAAAAATGCATATAATCCACCACTCAAAACACAGTCCTATGAAAGCTCTTATGGCCACAGGTGGTACTGGTCGAAACAGTTAACACACTTGACCAATATTGGAGTTTGTTTCTATGGATGTCCAATCACTCTAGCATCATTTTTAAAAAGACTATCCTTCTTTCATTGAATTACTTTTGTACTATCATGATTAACCAAACTTTTCAAAGGTCTACTTCTGGGTTCTTGATTCTATTCCATTGATTTATGTTTCCGTCTCTCCAGCAATATCACGCGGTCTTGATGACAGTAACTACAGAATAAGTCTTAACAAGGAGTGGACTATTTCCTTCCCTATTATTCTACAGTTTTTTATGTGTTTTAGCTATGCTAGGTCCTTGGCCTTTCATATAAATTTTAGTATAAATTCGGCTTATCTACAAAAAATAATCTTACTGGGATTTTAAATGGGCTTGCATTACACCCGTAGATTATTTTGAGAAGAACAGATATCTTCACTATATTAATCGCCTAATCTATGAATTCAGTAAGCCTACCAATTCATTCAGATCACCTCTGATTTCCTTAATTAGTATTTTGTACTTTTCAGCATACAGATCCTGTACATCTTTTCTTAGTATTTCATTAAACCTGGGGTGATTTTTATATTTTTTTTATATTTTGGTTTATTGAATATATATATATGATTGATATTTGTTTATTAAACTTGTATCCTGTCACCTTGCTCAACTCACGTGTTTGTTTTCAGTTCTTTTGTTTGTGGGTGAGGATTCCTTGAGATTTTCTAGTAGATACCATGTCATTTGCAAATAGGGTCAGCTTAGTTTCTTCCTTTCCAAGCTGTATGTCTTTTATGTCCTTTTCTTGCACTTTCTGAAACTTATAGTTTGATCTACTTAGTGTAATTATAGATTAGTTTGTATTTGTTTTGTAAATGTAACTATAGATAACTCACTCTTTTTAGTCTCATGTCTTTCACTCAGCATAATTATTTCAAAAGTCATCCATATTTTTGTGTGTATCAATAATTCATTACTTTTTATTGCTGAGTGGTATTCACTTGCTTGGAAATCCCACAATTTGTTTATTCATTCTCAAGTGGGTAAACATTTGGGTTGTTTCCAGTTTGGGGCTGTTACAAACAAAGCTGCTATGGACATTTGTGTGCAAGCATGTGTAATGAAATGTGTCATTTCTTGGGTGAATACACGGGAGTGGAATGGCTAAACAGTGTGTTAGATGCATGTTTAATTTTTAAGATAGTCATGCTTAAACTAAAGGGTTTTTTCTAATATTTATACCATTTTACTTTCCCGTCATCCACGTATGCAAGTTTCAGTTTCTCCACATACTCATCAACTAGATATCTGACAGGCAGTGTTATCTCGTTGGGCTTGTTTTCCAGCTTTATTGAGATAGAACTGACGTATTACAATGTGTAAGTTTGAGGCATACAGTGTGATGATTTGATATATGTATACTGTGAAATGATTACCATGATAGGTCAGTTAACACTTCCATCACCTCACATAATTATCATCTTGCTCTGGTGGTGGTGCTGGTGAGAACATTTCAGACCTACTCTCTTCGCATCTTTCCAGTATACAACACAGTATTGTTAACATAATGAACATGCATTGAGGTTTTAAACTTAATTTCATTAAGGAAAAAATTATGTTGTGTAACATTTTATGTGTTTATTTACCATCCTCCCATGTTATTTGGTGGAGCAATTTTTAAATGTTTTGCCCATTCTGGGGGTCTTTTTAAAAAAAAATTGAGTTTTGAACACCCCTGTATATATTGAGGAATCAAGTCCTTTATTAGAGACATTACTTGAAGATACTGTCTCCCAGAATACAACTTGGTTTTACACCCTCTTAGAGGATCTTTTGAAGACCAGAAGATTTAAATTTTGATGTTGTTAAATTTTTACACTATCATATAGTTTTGCTTTCGGTGTTCTAAGAAATTTTTGCATAACCCAAGGTCATGAAGGTTTCCTAGAATTTTTAGACTTTTAGGTATTACATTTACATCTATGATCTATTTTTTGTGACTCTTTGAATATGTTACGGATCAACATTCATGATTTTGCACATGTATATTCAATTATTCCAAGACCATTTGTTGACAAATCTATCTTTTCTCCACTGAATTGCTTTTTCCCTTTGCTTTTGTGCAAAGTCAGCTGTTCATATATGTATGGGTCTGTTTCTGAATCTATTTATCAATTTTTATGGCAGTACCGTACTGTCTTGATAACTGTAGTTCTGGAATAGGACTAGAAATTGCTTAGTGTTTCCTTAGTGCTTGTCATACAACTTTTTTTCTTTTGATTTGGCTATTCCAGGTCTTCTGCATTTCTTTATATATTTTTGTTTCAGTTTCTCTGTTTATACGAAAAATGCCTACTTGGATTTTGACTGGCGTTGCACTGATATATTTGAGGAAAGTTGCTATGTTTACAATATTGAATACTTCAGCAAATAAACATGGTATCTCTTTCATTTACTTAGGTCTTTTCAAAATTTCTTTTACCTGTGTTGCTTAAGTTTTACAGCACAGGATTCCATAGACTTATTCAAATTTATCTTTAAGTATTTTGTAATTTTGATGCTTCTGTAAAACAAGTATTTTAAAATTCCATTTTTTTATTGGTACCATGTGGAAATTACATTATTTTGTATATTGATCTTTCATCTTGAAACTAAGTTCACTTGTGTTCTTGTTCTCCAAATTTTTTACAGATTCCATGAGATTTTCTATGAGCACAATCATGTCATCCACTGATAAAAAGTTTCACTTTCACCTTTCCAATGCAGATGATGTCTATTACTTTTTTTCTTGCCCTGTAGAGTTGGAGACAACCTTCAGTACAATGTTGAACAGAATTAAAAAGACCAACCTACTTGCCTTCTTCCTGATCTTAGTGAAACTGTATTTTATCTTTTACCGTTTTGTACGATGTTAATTATAGGCTTTTCATGAATGACCTATATCAGTTTTAGGAAGCACAATTTTGATAGTAGTTTGGTCAAAGGTTTTATCCTTAATGGAAACTGGAACTTAAAATATTTTTCTGCACCTATTGAGAGATCATATAATTTTTATTTTTTAGTTTCTTAATGTGATGAATGATATGAAGTGAATCTGAATGTTAAACCAAGCACACATTTCTGGAGTAAACCAATCGTTGAGCATTATTGTTTTGACATACTGTTAGATTCAATTAGCCAAAATTTTCTTTAGAATTTTTGAATATGTGCTCCTGACTGACACTGCGATGTTATTGTCTTGTCTTATAATGCCTCTGTCTGCTTTTGATATCAGGGGAAAACGCTCCTCATAGAGAACGACAGAAGAAAATACGCCTTCTCGTTAGTTTTCTGAAAGAATCTGTTGCTAACTGGTTACTTCTTTTTCCCTAAACAGAGTTCCTAGCCAAGGAACTCTAGGTTTGGCTAAGCCACCTGGACCTGACTTTGGGGTGGAGGGAAGTGGTGTTTTTGGCTAGTGTAACCCACGTTCTTACCGGTTATCGCTGCGTCCTCAGAAGTCGCTGGTACCTCGCTGCCCCCCCTCCTCCCAGCCCCTCCCCAGCGCCCTGCTCCGGGTGCCCGGGTCCAGCGCCACCTCACGGGGGTGGAGGCGCTCGGCGCAGCAGCGGGGGCGAACGGAGGCCGCGCCTGCCCCGAGACCCCCAGGAACGGCGGCCGCCACGGTGACGACAGAGTCCTGCGGCTCCGTGTCGTGGGCGGCCCCGTGCACGGTGCCCCGGACCACAGAGTCGCCGGGGCCGCGGAGGCCGCCCGGGACGCCGGGCGCGCACAGCTCCAAGCGGCAGGCGGCCCCGCGGCGGCCGAGGTCGCGGTGCGGGGTGGCCCGCGCGAAGAGGGCCGGCGCTCGCGGGGACCCCGGCGCCCGCCCCGCCCCGGCCGGGCCTGGGCCCTCGGCCCGCAGCAGCCCGGGGCGCCGCCCCGCGCAGACCCGGGCCCCCTAGGGGCCGCGCCCGGCCGGGGACGGGCCCTCGATGGCGCCCTCCGCACGGGGCTCCCGGGGCGGGCACGGCCCCTCCAGCGGCCGGGCGGAGCCCGAGGGGCCGCGGCACAGCGCGGGGCAGCGCCTCGCTCCCCCTCCGCACGCCCTCGGGGAAGTGCTTGTTCACGCGGATTTCCTGTTTGACATCCTCATTCCTGAACTGTTTCTATAGTTTTTTAGTGTCCATATACATGAACATGTAGAGAGAGACATTACCCACCCCTTATCTTATCATCCTGACCTAAAGCACAGGTTGTTTTTTATTCACAATCAGTGTCGGAAAATTTCTTTTGTATTTTTCTTATTATTACTGATCTTTTAAAATTGTTGTTGTGTTATACATTAAATTTAATTGATCTTCAAAATAGTCCATCAAAAATTTTAGTACCCATTCCAGATTTTTAAATTTTTATTTTCTATGGAAAATATAGAACTTCCTGAAATAACGTCTACTTAATAATGAAAAAGAATGATTTTTAAAATGAATGAAATATGTTTTCAACATTTGTGAATCTCAGTGCATTTTATTCTCTCTTTGGTTCGTCATCTGAGGCACTAGCAGAAGGAAGGCCGAGACTTTTGTTGGTGGTGAGATACCGGTTATGTTTCGTCAGTTATTCTTTCAAGTCCAGATATTACAGACCTTTACCTGCTTCTGCTATAAAGGTCATACTTATTCACTAAAGATATTTTGGGGATAACAGATAAGCAAAAATATTAAATTAAATATTTTAATAATAGCAGCCACCAATAACTAATATTAACATTTCACTGTATCTCTGTCCAAAATAAATTTTCTAGGAAACAAAAATAATTTCTTATATGTATAGATGCATAGTTTATATTTAGGTATATAATTTTTTTAATAATTAAAAAAATCAATTGTATAAACCTTTGCATAATATTTATCCTCACATGACAATATACATATATTTTTTATTTTAATGAAATAATTTTCTTCAAATTTGATTGACCACATAGAAAATTTAATCCTTGATCATGGACCAAGAAACAGTACAGTCCCTCTATCATGTAAATAAACTCCCATAAATATTAAAATACCAAAAATAAACAAACAAAAAGACAAAAAGGAATTTAGGGAGGGTTAGGAAGAAGTTTGTCCAGAGGACATACCTGTACATAAACTGCTACATATCATATAACACTTTCACTAGAAATATAGCATAGACAAAATCATGAGATTATCTCCTTTTACTTCCAAAAAGAGGAGTTATCAAAACAATGCTGTCAAACAATGAATCCTAATTTAAAAAATACACACTCATATGAGCCAAATTTGAGGCAAGCCAGAAGCAGGAAAGACAGGCAACAAACCTAATTCATCATAAAGGAGACCTCCTGTGCAAAAATACATCATTTAGAGCTTGCCTTTAAAACGAAAATTATTATTTTTCAGAGAAGTAAGGAAAAGTGACAATCCATTACACAAAAGTAGGCATTTAAGAATCAAGATCAAGCTGGTAAAAAAAATTTTTGTAAAAAACTGAAAGCTTCCAAGGGAGACCTCAAGAAATTTATCCTAATTGATATATCCACTGTTAGAGACAAATGGACTGATTTAGAGAAAATTAAGATGCAGTGCAGACCTTCTGAGTTGCTGAAATGCCAAGTGTGTTGAGTTACTAGACTCTCTAGGGCTCATCTGTGAAATAATGGCACCGATGAGAAGAGAACAGGACTCTAAGATCCCCACATGGAATGGGGGCCCTTTGAGCCAATTCAGATGATTGTTGACTTCAAGTCATCGCACTACAGTGAGCCTCCTTGAAATCTCAATCAAGTTTGATTTGAACACACCACATAGGCATATGAAGGCTAAAACAGAAGAAATGTGCAGGCACAAACACACACAGACGCTTGAAAGTTTACTCTAAAGGTGGAAAATAAGACACAAGTCATTTGAACTTCCCTACTGCACCTGCTGTTCTTCCTCACTCCCACACAGCATACCCACTCTCCTCGCCTGCTCTTATGGTCTATAGTCCCCAACACATTCTGCTGTTCTACAAAAATTACTGAGTTATTGTGTTATTATCTCTCCCCATCAAAGAAGGCAAAGATTTTTACTATTTTGTTCACTAACATATTTATAGCACTTAGAGGTGTGACTGGCATGGAAGGCAATCTCTAAATATAGGATGAACTTATTTGTGTTTGCTTTTTCCTCTTAAGGCACATAGAACAGGTGTAAAGTCATAATCTAATTTATAGGAATCACCACTGGACAGTGAACTTTAAGAAAAGATATTGCATAATTTTTTCGATAGCTTTTATAGGGCATATTTAACATATGTGTTCCTCAAACTATAGATCAAAGGATTTAACATGGGGATAACCAGGTGTAAAATATGGAAGCCACTTTATCAGTGTCAAAGAAATGACTGGATTTGGGCTGCACATACATGAATATTAAAGTCCCATAGAACACTGTGATCACTGTCAGGTGGGATCCACAAGTGGAAAAAGCCTTGTGCCTACCCTTAGCAGAGTTCATCCTGAGAATGGCTCTGAGAATGAGCAGATAAGACACAAGAACTATCAGAAGGGATATCAAATCAAAACCAGCTAATATCAGACTGATCATTTCAATCTCACGTGTGTTCGAGCACAGCAAAGATAACAAGGGGAGACGGTCACAGTAGAAATGATGGATGACGTAGCCACAGAAGGACAAATTAAAAATCTTTATGGTGACCAAAAGAGAAACAAACATGCAATAAAGATATGGGATTGCCACCAGCACCTGACATACCCTTTGCGACATGATGACTGCGTAGAGCAGAGGGTTACAGATGGCCACATAGCGGTCGTAGGACATTGCTGACAGAATAAAAAGTTCACTATTAATGAACATGATGAAGAAAGCCAGCTGTGTGGCACAAAAATAGTAGGATATTGGATTTTGTTCAACAACAAAATTTATCAACATTTTGGGTCCTATAGTTGTCGAATAACCAAGATCAATAAAAGCCAGGTGTCTGAGAAAGAAGTACATGGGCGTCTGCAGCCTGGAGTCCGTCTTGGTGAGGATGACCATGCCCAGGTTGCCCCCCACTGAGATCACGTAGATGATGAGGAAGATCCCAAATAGTGGAGCCTGCAGCTCAGGGCGGTCTGTGATTCCCGTGAGAAGGAATTCGTTCAGCACTGTTAGATTTTGTGTTTCCATGCAGGTTTATCAGAAAACCTATTCTGGATAGAGACATCAGCATAGTCAATAGCTTTCATGTAATATAGTCTGGTAAATTTTTAGTATACAAAGCTGATATAAATAAATCCAAATTTACCATTTAGACTCTAATAAAGTAATCTGCCTCCTGCAAATAAAAAATATATATTTAGTAATAAAAGCAGAGATAGAGATACAGTTGGAGATAGAGATTTGTGGTTTTCAACTGGGGAAAACTTGGCCCCTAAAAAATATTTCATAGTATTTGGAGGCATTTCAGTTGTCACACCTGGAGGAGGGGTGCTACCGGCATCTAATGGCTACAGTCCAGTGATGCTGCTAATTATCCTACTACATTAGGGTAGCCCCCCCCACAACAAATGATTATAGAGCCCCAAATGCCAATAGGGCCAAGGGTGGAAGATCCTGATAGGTATATGGAGATAGATACAGATATAAATGTAGATAAAGGAAGCAAAAATAAAAACTTTAGGCATTAGATTTATAGATGTTTGTTAAACTTTTCTGTTGTCTTTTATATAATGACAATTGCAAAATTACATTTACAAAATCGCAGTCACATAATATGACAATACGTATGCTAATTACATAAATAAAATTTTAGAAATTCAAATTCTGATTATGTGTGGAAACATTTAGAAGCTACTACTTGAAAACATATTTCTATGACAGTCATTGTTCCTGCCAGTGGCACAGGATGAGACAATTAACACACAACCGATATCGGACAGAGGTTTATAAATAAGGAAACTCCAAAAGATCAGTGTAGGGATTCCATGTCTTTATATAGAGAAATAAACTGAGGTTGATAGAGTCTCTGCTGTTAACTACATTTGTGGTGCATATAAAGGAGTACTTTGAGCAAATGATGTAAGTTTTCTTAACCTCTATACACATCAGCAAAATCAACAGTTTCTTGTAGGGTTGTTGGCAACATAAGTGAGAATTAAATATTTCAATGTGTTTATGGTACCCGGAAATATCCTACAAATGTCAAGTACATGATGGGCTATTGTGTGTGTGTCTGTCATTTTTTTAAGTGGAGACAGTATGTTACCTGAAATGGATTACCTTTACATATGCGAGTATAAATTCTTTTTGTGTGACTTAATTCCTTTGTCAAAACTATGATGATGGATAGATGGAGCACTATGTTATCCAGATAACTGTCCTCAGTGTCCCTCCACCGTGACCCAATTCCATGACGACAGCTGGAGCATTGATTGCTGTTATTTTGGATAATTTATCTCCTACCTTACTGAAAATATTTAATGAAAATTTACCTAAAACCTAACCTATTTCTTCCTCCCCAGCTGCATTTTCATTTTAACCGATATATACTAAGTCATTTGTAACACTTAAGGTATATTTTGTCATGGAGGAACCTAGGTTAGTATGAGGAAGTTGAGCAAATTGAGAGAAAGTGAGATAATTGGAATAGGTTTTATATAATGAACTTTCATAAACATTCCCTTTAAATAGATTCTCTACAGAAAAAAATATGTTTAAAAATCACTATATTATACTACATCATACTAGCAAGATAAAATACACAATACATACATGTATTTAATATATACACACATGGATTCCACAATGTTATTTTAAGTCTGTCTGCACAGTAAGACCACAAAGAACTCCTCCATAGTATGATATAGCATTAAATGCAGACATAAATAAACATGCGCACATATATCCCTAATAAGACACAAATTTTAAAAAATATCAGAGTAATACCAGAGTACAATCAGGATGGCAGGCTAAGGTAAAAAAATTAGTAGTTCAAAAACTTGTATCTATGCTTCCTTAAAAAAAAGATTGAAAGAGAAAGTATTGATCCTGGCTACGAGGAAAATAGCAGTGTCAGAAGTCTCTGAGTGAGCTCTAAGAAAACAAATAGAAAAATACAGCATTTAAAACATTAAATTATAAATGTGTTTACAGGAAATCCACATTTTCTCACATAAAACATTGTTTATAAGGTTGTGAGCTGCTGATATCCTATCCTGGCCCCATGTACATGCCTTTTTATGTCAGAAATACTGAACTACTGTTAGGAAAAGATGTTTTAAATCAATGGAATAAGAAGCAATATAAATCTTGTTTAGATGCAATGATGAGAAGCTGAAGAAAACAGATCACAGTGGTAAGGACTGATTTCCTGTGAGATGAGGAAGGATAGAAGGGCTTTCTCTCACCGGCTGTAGACTTCCATGGAAAACATCAGATTACCTTTTCATTGTTTACTCTCTGTGTTAATTATCAGATTATTATTTTTAAAGCTATCCTCTTTGAGAAAATTATGTCTGCTTTCTGACAGATTTCACTGGAAATGGAACACACTGTACATTGTACCATCACCATCCAACTGGGCACTTAAAAGTGTCCTCGTGTCCAAAAATTGCTTTTCACATCTCAGTGTAAGGTGGAAACACCCTTTCTGCTCATCGAAAGAGTAGAAAAAAAAATCACATTTATACATTGACTTAAATTTTCATTAATTATACAATATTTTTGAGAAGGGAATAAGAAGAATCTAGAGACACCAAATGAGTAAGGATTTGGAAGGCCATCAAACTAGAAACTGAATACCTGTAGCTTCATAATTCTGCCATAATTTTTAGTTTTTTATTCTTGACTCTTTTGTTAGGCTTTCTTATCTCTTGGTTTTGTCTTCTATTATTTGTATGATTAAGTATTTACATGAAACATAAATACTACTAAGCAATATAGCATTGACATTTCAAAGATGCTTATTAGCATTTGTGAAAATATTTGAACAATTAATCTGAAGCAAAAAAAGAGCAGTTCTATTCTGCTCATGCATTATCAATAGCAAAATACCCACAGAAGCGAATCAGAAATCCTAATATTTTGCGATGGTTTGCCATAGACTAAAGGTGTTATTTTGCAAGTATCACAAAAACTATTTGGATATTAGTATAATACGGCACCACATGAAATATTCTGTTGACCTGTAAGGAAACCTCTGTCTTGGCTCCCCATGTGCTTCACCACATGGCACAGTGAGAACAACTTATGGATTCTTTCTCACCCTCTGATACTCTCCCTGACGAGATGCCAAGCAACTTATTGATTATCCCTGAAGCATTTGAAAGCTTAACAGAGGGCGGGCGCGGGGGGTGTTTATTAATAGGTAAGAACAATTTTTATTAAGCAAATTTAAGCAAATGAGTTAGATTTGCTTGCTTATGACATTCCTACCTTTTACTCTGATTAACTGTTTTTTTATATTTTGATGGTTAATTTTTGTGTTCATTTGGCTGGGCTATGGTGCCCAGCTGTTTGTTCCAACCTCAATCTAGATGTTGCTATGAAGATTTTTGTTAGATGTGATTAATATTTAAATCAATGTACTTTGCATACAGCCAATTATCCTCCAGAATGTGGGTGGGCTTCATCCAATCAGTTGAAGGCCTTAAACAGTAAAGACTGATGTCCCCTAAAGAAAAAAGGAATTCTCCTCCAGACTGAAGTGTAGAAATTCTACCTTAGTTTTCCACCTTTGTACTCAAGACTGCAGTATCAACTCTTGCAGTGCCAGATTTTTGCCCTGCCAGTCCCAACAATCACGAGTCAATTTCTTAAAAATCTCTCTCTCTTTATATATATATATATATAAACTCCTTTTGATTCTGTTTCCCTGAAGTACCCTTACTAATATAACCATATAGGGAAATGGATTCATATATTTTATCTATACAACAAGCTTGTCATTTTTCCCCCAGTTCTACAATGGTCTCCTCAAATGGATGACACGATGGAGACATTTACACGTGCTGTCCTATTGCATTAGTTAAAAGATTACGTGACCTAAAATTAATAATATATTGTGTGTATAAGGTGTCATTTCCTTAATTTTGGGGGGATTGTTGTCCTATTTTTTTTTTCTTTTTACCGTGTGAAGAGGAATTGGTAACTCCTACTTCTCATTCTCATTTCACAGTGAATTGTCATCATCTGTAAAGGTCTTCTCTTTCATTATATTTGCCTGTATTACCTTTGAATATTTCTTGTTTTCCCATCATGTCCAATATTCACTCCAATTCTTCTTGTTTACCTTGACACGTATTCTACTGTGCTTGATATATAGCCTGCATTATCAATATATTCTGCAAAAATGTATTATTTTATATGTATATGTTTTGCTATGTTATTTTGCTGTAATAAATTGTGTGGTTGCATTTTAAATCACTTTAATTATTTGTGATCTATCCATGTAGTGACTTTTTTTGCTTCTTTCTTCATTACAGTCAATAATATATGACAAATTTCATGGATCTATTCTTTATTGGTAGATATTTGTTTGTCTCTTTATTGGTAGATATTTGTTTATTGCCTCGGTTATCACCAACACTACTACAACATACTGTCCAGTGGAAAGCCTTGAACTCACCATGTTGATATGTTGTAAACAAAATTATCCAGGATAATTATTCTACATATCTGCCCCTGTGAGCATTGGTACACTTACACCCCTACCTACACCTACGCATGTATCCATACACAAGCACACACATAGTAGTGAGACCTCTTGGAAAGAGAAAATATAAGACATTTAGTTTTTTTAAATATTTCAGATTGGTTGTACCGATACACTCTTCCACCAGCAAATAGATAAGGTTCTTGGATCTTTACATCAATGACAGGTGCCTGAATTACGTTCTCTCTTTTTAATTAAATAATATTGCAAAATATGTGTTTCCATTATTGACTTTTTTCTTGGTTTTTGATTTAATTTATTGACATGTTTAGTAATTAGGTAAAACAACTTTATGGAGGTACTATTGAAAATATTAAACTGCATGTATATAAAGTGTGAAATTTGATTAGTTTTGACATATGTATGCATCTGAAAAATCATCAAAACAATCAAGATAATGAACATATCCATCACCCTCAAAGTTTCTTAGTGTCTCTCTATGTAATATTTCCATTCTCCCCTTCTTGCCCCACACTGTCCCAGACAGCTTTAGATTTAATTTTTTTTTAATTTTTGTTTTGGAGTTGATACAGAATTACAAGAAATGGCAAAAAAAAAAAAAAAAAGCAAAAAACATTTCCTGTGTCCCACTTAGGTTCCTAAGTGGTAACAACTTTCATAAACACAGTGTAGTATCATGACCATGAAATTAACATTGGTACAGTCCACTGCCCGTTCAGCTGTCACCAGTTTTGCAGGCACTCATTTGTTTGTGTGTGTGTGTATACTTCTATGCAATTTTTCGTATGTGTACATTGGTGTAACCACCACAACAGTCAATATACAGACCTATTCCATCACCAGAAGGGCCCCTTATGCCCTTCCTTTATAGCCATGCCCCTTCCTGTCTCTCATTCTCCTCTCCTTAACACCTGTCAACTTCTAGTCCATTTTCCACCTCTATAATTTTATCACTTGAAGAATGTTTTATAAGTGATATGCTGTTTGTAACCTGTGATTGGCTTTCTTCAGTCAACATAATTCTCTTGGGGTACATTATGTTTTTATGCATCAATTGTTTGTTCCTTTATCATTGTTTTACTATTATTGCTCCTTTATTATTTCATGTGCCCAATGATACTAGCAGTTTTTTCAACCATTCACCCATTGAAAGACATTTAAATTGTTTCCATTTTCAACCATTACAAATAGAGCTTCTATGAACTTTTGTGCAAAGGTGATTGTATGGATATAAGTTTTCATTTCTCTGAGATGAACGCCCAAGAGTGTGGTTTGATTTAATTTTGAAGTACAATTTACCAATTTGTACTTTTATGGATCATATTTTTAATGTCACGTCGATGAACTGTTCACCTAGCGTTAGGTCCTGCAGGTAGATTTTCTCTTATGTTTTTATCTAAAATTTTGTAGTTTTACATTTTATACTTAAGTCATGACTTATCTTCAATTTTTGTGTAAAGTTGAGGTCAACATTCTAATTTCTTTTCTTTCTTTCTTTTTTTTTTTTTTTTTGCCTATGGACACCCAACTGTTCGGGCAGTTTGTTAAAATGGCTATCCTTCTTTCATTCAATCACCTTTGTACCTTACGAAAAATTAGTTGGACTTTTTCATAAGGGTCTATTTCTGGCTTCTGTACTCTATTTTATTGATATATTTGTCAGTCCCTCCACCAATACCTATAGTCTTGATAACTATAGCTATACAGTAAATGTTAACAGATGGATTGTTTCCACAGGATTTTGTGACTTAAACTCTGATTTAAAAACATGTTTTAGCTATTGTATGTCTTTGGCATTTCATATAATTTTAGTATAAACTCATCTATATCTATAAAAAAATATTGCTGAGATAGTATTTGGGTTTCCATTAAACGCATAGATCACTTTGGGAAAAATTGATATCTTTACCAAATTTAGTCTTCTAATCTATGAAAGCAAAAATATCTCCCATTTGTTTAGATCTTCTTTGATTTCTTTATCCAGCATTTTGTACTTTTCAGCAAACAGATCCTGTACACTTTTTGTTATGTTCTACCTAAGTATTCATTGTCCTTGGGGTGATGGTTGTGTTTTTATTTCTGTTTCATTGTTAGTATGTAGAAACCAGATTGATATTTGCTTGTTGGTCTTGTATCCTGTTACCTTGCTGAGCTCGCCTTTTAGGTCTAGGATTTTTTGTATTTTGTTTGTTTTTTGTAGATTCCTTGAGATTTTAGTATTGTGATTACCGACACCATTAGATTTAAGTCGATCACATTGTTATTCACTTTCCATTTGTCCCATTTTTTGTTCTACTGTTTCTTTCTTTCTGTTCTATATTTTTATTGTGAACTAAAAAGCTATGACCTTTTTAATTGTTGTTATTTTAGTGTTTGCTTTGGGTATGTAGTATAGGTATTTTACTTGTTCAAGTGTAACCATACCCCTTCACCTATAAAATAAGAACTGAACAATATTTAACCACTCCCATCTTATTCTTTATACAAATTTGTTATGTATTTTTATTATTTTTAAACAATTAATTGTCTTTGAGATTTCAAGTCTTAGAAGTCACATATGTAGCTATTAGTTCTGGTGCTCTTCACTCCTTTGTCCGGATTCATGTTTCATCTGGTATTATTTTCCCTCTGACTGAAGGGTTTCCTTCATCTCTTCTTACCGTGCAGGTCTGCTGGTGATATAGTGCAGGTCTGCTGGTGGTGGAGCCTTTCAACATTTGTACATCTGAAAAGCCTTTATTTTGCATTCATTTTTGAAAGTTCTTTTTCCCTGGGTACAGAAATCTACGCTGACAGTTTTTTTCTTTCAGTGCTTTAATGTTTCTCCAATGAATTCTCACCTGTGGTGCTTCTAATGACAAATATGATGTTATTCTTTTGTTTGTTCCTCTGTACACAACATACTTTTTTCTTTAACTGCTTAAGGTTTTCATTTATCACTGGCTTTGAGCAACTTGATTGTGGTGTGTCTTGAAGCAGCTGTCTACATGTTTTTTGCATCTGGGGTTTGTTAACCTTGAATCTGAGAAATTTGAATTTTTACCATATTTAAATTTTTTAACATATATATTTTTTAAATAATTTAATGCCCCTCTTTTTGGGGGAGTTCCATCACATGTATACTTGGCAGCTTAAAGTTGTCTCCCAGCTTATTTTTGCTCTTTTCATGTTTTTTATTTTTTCACTCTCAGAGTTTCATTTTGGATACTTTCTATTACTATATCTACAGGTTCACTGTCTTTTCTTCTGTAATACTAATCTGCGTAAATACAATCCTATGTATCTTTCATCTTGAAAATGTTGCATTTTATTTCCAGAAGTTCAATTTCTTTTTTTAAATACCCTTCCTATCTCTACTTACCTTTCTGAGAATATGATATACAATTATAATAACCATTTTTTGTCCTTGTTTGATATATCACACATATGTGTAAGTTTTTGGTCAGTTTTGATTGATTGGTTATTCTGTTCATTATGGATAATGTTTTCCTGTCTTTGTATGCTTGATAATTGTAAAATGTATCCCATACATTTTGAATTTTATTTTGGTGAATGCTGGATAATTTTATATTTTACAAATATTTTTGAGCTTTGTTCTGGGAGAGTTATTTGGAAATAGTTTAATCCGTTTGGATATTGCTTTTATAATTTCTTAGGGGGGTCCAGAGCAGTGTTCAGTTTAGGGCTAATTATTCTCCTCTACTAGAGTAAGACCTTCTTGAGTACTTTCCCTAAAGCCCCATGAATTGTGGGTTTTTCTACTCTCTATGTAACAAATTGACACAAATACTGCCTGTTTTTGAGTTCTGGGTGCTGCTGTCTTTAATCCTTTCAGATGATTCTTTAGCCATGGCTGGTTTCCACCTGCATATGTTGATCAGCCATCTGTTGAATAATTCAGAAGGATTCTCTGCAGAGATCCAGGGTCCCTTCTCCATGCGGCTTCTTATCTTTGGTGCTCTGGCTTGCAAGCTCCAGCTACCCTGGTCTCACTGGACTCTCCATTCTGTCTCTTCAACTCAAGGATTCTTCTAAGCTTGGCTTGGGTTTGCCCTTTTTGTAGCACAGTCTGGAAACTCTCTTAAGACAGGAAAGTGAGGCAATTATAGGGCTCACCTCATTTGTTCATCATCTCTCAGGGAAACTGTCCTTCAATGCCTGATGTCAATGGTTTGAAAGTTATTGTTTCTTATGTCTTGTTTTCATTTTATGTTTTTCTTGTTTTAATGGAAGGTTAAGTCCAATCTCTAGTAGTCTGTATTAGTTGGAAGCAGAAAAGAGTATTCAGCATACCTTAAGATGAGCTCTGGTACTAGTCTTTCTATTCTTTTAAAATTATTAATCTTCTTTTTCAAGCCTTTTACATCTCACACAAATATGAAGAACTATTATTGACATTTTTAAAAAAATCTCAAGAATCTAATCACTTCTCATTCTCTGACAATTCTCACCCTGGCTTAAGCCTCTCTACTCTCCCAACTGTTATCATAATTAAACCCCCTCAGGATTTTCTATTTCCAAATCTTAGTATCCTACAGTCTATTATTTGCAGCAGTCATAGCTGTCATTTAACCAAAGATTAAATCACTCCTTAGCTCAAAATCCTCCAATGGTTCTTTTATCAATCATAATAAATGGCAACTTTTACAGTGGCCTATGTAATCCTACAAGGTCTAATTTTGTGTTACAAGTCTATCATCATATCTTCTATTTCCTAATCACGTTTTATGCTCCAACAACCTTTGACTCATATGTCCCTCAAAACAATAATAATATTGTCATTTAAGAACTGTTGCATTGACAGTTCTCTCTTCCTGAAACAGTCCTCCCCTAGATATCCACATAGTCCACTTATATAACACCTCATGTGTTTATTGAAATATCATACTTACAGAGGGCTCCCTGACAGCCTTAATTAAAATTTAAACTCCATCTTGGCTACTTGCTCTATTTCATTTTCATATTGCTCAATATCATCTATCACACTAGATAGCCCACTTCTCATTCTGCTTATTTTCTTTATTTTCTCTAAGCCCCATAAAGAGAAGGATTTTGGCTGTCAAACTTAACAATATATGTTTTTTTCCTTGAATAAATCCATTTATATAATATCTATCAGGAACCCCTTTTCATGCCTTTTACCATGCTAGTCTCTACAGATAAAATTGTAAATGGAATGTATAGAGTCTCTGGCTTTATAAAAATAAATGTTTACTGGAAGAGACATGTAAACAGGCTACATGTGAGAACATGCAGGAATGGCATATAATCTGGACTTGAAACTAAATATAGGTTAATATCTGAATGATGAGCAGGAATTAGCCATCTATTGGTGATAGATTTTGGTTTGAAAATAATGAATAATTTTCTTTATTTCTCTGTTTGTCACACATTGATTCTTGCCCATCCCATGGAGGTAACAGTACAGGGCTAAAGCAATGCCAGTTTTAGTGTACATTGGCTAATGCATCATTTATTGTTAGCATATCCTACAGTGAATTTTAAACAGAGTATTTGCACACATTCTCCAGGTTCTATGTAGGGCACTTTTCACCTCTTTGTTCCTCAAACTGTAGATCATGGGATTCAGCATGGGTATTACCAAAGTGTAAAATAAAGAGGCCATTTTATCAGTATCAAATGAATGACTGGATTTTGGCTGCACATACATAAAGAACAGAGTGCCATAGAATACAACTACCACTATCAGGTGAGATCCACAAGTAGAGAAAGCTTTGTGCCTGCCCTCCACAGAGTTCATCCTGAGGATGGCAACAAGGATCAGCACGTAGGAAACAAGGACTATCAGAAGAGAGGAAACCAAATTAAAAGCCGAAAAGGTCAGAATTATCAATCTAATTTCATGTGTGTCTGAGCAGAGCAAAGATATCAGTGGCAGACTATCACAGTAGAAATGCCTGATGACGTTATAGCCACAAAATGACGAAATGAAAATTTTTATGATGGTCAGCAAAGACAAAAAGACACTATAGAGATAAGATATTGCCACCAGCAACTGACATAATCTTTGTGACATGATGACTGTGTAGAGCAGTGAGTTACAGATGGCCACATAGCGGTCATAGGCCATTGCTGACAGAATGAAAAGTTCACTAGTGATAAACGTACTGAAAAAAGTGAGCTGGGTAGCACACCAATTATAGGAGATTGTATGTTGATCTACAGCAAAATTTACCAGCATTTTGAGTCCTACAGTTGTTGAGTAACCAAGATCAGTAAAAGCCAGGTGTCTGAGGAAAAAGTACATGGGTGTTTGTAGCCTGGAGTCGATCTTGGTGAGGACCATCAAGCCCAAGTTTCCTACCACTGAGACTGTGTAAACAGTGAGGGAAAGTCCAAATAATGGAGCCTGCAGCTCAGGGAGATCCGTGATTCCCATTAGAATGAATTCATTCAATGCTGTTAGATTGTGTTTGTCCATCCAGCCCATTCGGGAAATCTACACTGGGAATAAATGTAAAAATAATCATTAACTTTCAAGAGTTATGACTGAGAAATAAATAAATATATGCATATATATGTATATTTATACGGAAAAGAGGGTGATTTATATACACACATATGTATTTATATACTAATTTATGTAAAATTATTCCATATCTTCAATTTCAGAATTTTGACATAAATCTTGAAGTTTGAAAAATGAAACTACCTGTTTGTAAATTGAAGACACCATCACACAAAGTAAACAATTATTTCACTGTCCCTTAAAAATATTTGAATGCAGCACACAGTGGAATTTCAGCTAAGGTCAAAAAGTAAAAAAAAATAGTGTGAACGTCACTGAATAATTTTACTGTCAATGGGGGAGGATTTTTCAGAGCATGATATTCATTCTGTGCCAAAGATTCATCCCATATAATACTTGTCAGTTAGAAAACAGCCACCATACTTCTGAAAAGATCTTACCATTAGGACCTTAACCGAAGAATTAACTTAGTGTCACTAATAAGGAAACAACTTGACACGTTGTGCCTCCTGATGAGATGAAGGATGAGTTACATAGCATCCTCATGAAGTATTCTTAACAAAGGTGTTTATCCTGCACATAATCAACACTTTAGACCCTTCAGATCCTTCAGACACTTTAGTCATTTAGACATTACTTCCAATTCATGAGAAACACAAGTGGTAGAGAAACATTGTAAATGTCCCCGGAAATAATGTCAAAGCATTTGAGGAGATAACAGGCTTGATATTAAAAAGTTAATATGATTAAAAGAGACATTAACATCATTATTATCAGCAATATGATGAAAGTCTTCTAAAGGCATCCCAAATGAATGCTTGAGCCTTGATTCTAGGGGAGAGAGAGAGAGAGGAAGGGAGAAGGGGAGAGGGAAGGAGGGAGAGAGGGAGGGAAGGAAGGAAGGAGTGAAGAAAGGCAAAAAGGCAAAGATAATACATAAAAGACAACCATCTGTCAAATGGAGTCATATTAACAGGATCAGTAAAGTAAGTGATACTAGGGAAGTTTTGTTACTCTTTTAGGTATGAGAATGATATTAGGGGTGCAAAGGAGAATGCACATTTATGACATTATGCTGACATATTGAGAGAATGAACTTTAATGATATCTGCTACTTACTTCCAGATGCTCCAGCAAATTAATCTCTCTATCTGTGTCTCTCTCTCTCTCTCTATAAACACACACACACACACACACACACACAGACACACACACACACGGAGTAGATTTTAATAATTGTTTAATTGATGAAGGTGAGTAAATAGATTACAGTTGTACTGTTTCTATTTTCCTTTATATTTGAACATTTTCATAATAAAAGTTGACATAAAATTTGTCAAAAAATTTAGAAACACTACCTCTTAAAGTAGGTATATGAAATTTTTATACATCCAGATGGTACAGGTTAAAACAATCAATGCCCTTAAAATTGGTTAAGCAGCGATATGAATAGAAAACTGACAGATTATTTCTAGTTTTTTTTCTTTTTTAAAGTAACATAAAAGGAAAAGTAGAAGCTTTATGTTGTATCTCCAATCTTAGGCATGCAAAAGGCCAAGCACTAGGTAAAGCTGTCCTAGAGAGAAAATCATATCCTCAATTAAAAACTTTTTATTTGGGCCGGCCTGGTGGTGTAGCAGTAAAGTTTGCACATTCTGCTTTGGCAGCCGGGGTTTGCTGGTTTGGAACCTGGGCGCGGACTTGCTCACCGCTCGTCAAGCCATGCTGAGGCACGTCCCACACAGAAGAACTAGAAGGACCTACAACTAGGATATGCAACTATGTACTGGGGCTATGGAGAGAAAAAAGAAAAAAAATAGGAAGATTGGCAACAGGTGTTAGCTCAAGGCCAATCTTCCTCAAAAAAAAAAAAACTTTTTATTAAAATAAAACATCTAGTGTTTCAAAATTAAGTGTGTAGAACATATTGTAATGAAAAGCAACTGCCCTGGTCCAGCTCTCTTCATCCCCATTTCCATTCCTCAGATTGTGCGTTCAAGAGGCAGGGGCAGAGGGGTGGGAGAGGTAACTAGTGATTGTTCCATATTTTCTTTTTCCTCATGAGTACCTCATTATTTCTAAACAATTTCCTTCATTATTTCTTTATTTAGATGTTATTTTAAATTTATTCTATGACAGATAAGAATTTAGCTAACCTACATTGTCACCCTAAAGCAGTCTTAAATGCAGTTATATCACTATTTTAATTTACTCTAAAATGTAATTTCTAAAACAATAATTTGATGATTTTGCCATATCTGGGTACCACTTATGTACTGCAACCATAATTCATATAGTCTAAGAAAAAGCAATTAACAAAATAACACTTATTTAACCTAGTATATCTACAAAAGCAAAGATTTAATGTGCTACTTAGATTTCTTCTGTTATGTGTTGAGGCAAATTACTGTTGAAATAAAAATATGATTAGCTTATTCACCTCAAATACTTTTGTGAGCCTACAATGTTGCAGATTACACCACTCAGATTCCCCTAGGGGCTAGAGAGACAACAGGAAATTTGTGAAGGGATCCAGTGTACGACATTAGGAAGTAGCGGGGACTAAGATAAACAAATGTGGATGTCCCATTTGTAAACTTTCCAAGTCAAGTTTTCATTTTGTTTTAATCTGCATGGCTCAGACAAAAGATATTTGCTATCCATTAAGTTAATTTTTAACCACTTATAATATTTAGTAGAATTTGTGTTATAATTATTTTTAAATATCTTTCTATTATTATTTCATATTCCATCAAATACAGACATTATTCTTTGTAATTCAGTTGAATTGACAATTGAATTACAATAGAATTGACAATGTGGTAAGACATGGATATTATTATTTATAAAATTCTTTTCACAGGAAGGTGTCACCAAAAATGGTGAAGCAGGCAACATTTAACTACTGACCTATACTAAAGCAACAATTTTGTGTGTGTGTGAGGAAGACCGGCCCTGAGCTAACATCCGTTGCCAATCCTCCTCGTTTTTGCTGAGGAAGACTGGCCCTGGGCTAACTAACATCCATGCCCATCTTCCTCTACTTTATATGGGACGCCGCCACAGCATGGCTGACAAGCAGTGGGTAGGCAGGAGCCTGGGATCCGAACCTGCGAACCCCAGGCTGCCTAAGTGTGAACTAAACCGCTGCGCCACCAGGGCAGCCCTAAAGCAACAATTTTAAGCTGGCAAAAACTGTCAGAATCAACTTTTTTTTTGAATTCTAGAATCTAAACAAACACAACAATCAAGGAATGCTTAATTAGTAAAGAAGCTGCTAAATTTCAATAAAAGAGTGTTGTGATGTTTTAACTCACCTGCTTACCAGTCTCCATCTCCCAGCCCAGCAGCGGCCTTGGAGATGATGGCTCATGTTGTGGTGTGGCTGTCTGGTCAGAGAGGAGGCAACATAAACCTTGTTCTCAAGGAATTATACTTTGTGTTTGGACCTGTCTGGTGGTTCCCTGAGGGATCAGCTCAGGGTCTTGCTTGTGCTTCACCTACCTTGGACTTGCTCAGAGCTGGGGCAGCCTCCTGAGTGGCCTTGAATGGAGGAGTTTAAAGGCAATTATCCTAGCTGCTGCCATATAGGGCAAGGGGAGAACAGATGGACATATGGGGAGACAAAAGACAAAAGACAATTCATATGGGGCAACAAAAGACCCTGAATAGCTAAAGCAATCGTGGAAAAAAAACCAAACAAAGCCAGAGGCATCACAATCCCAGACTTCAAAATATACTACAAAGCTATAGTAATCAAAACAGCATGGTGCTGGTACAAAAATAGACACACAGATCAATGGAACAGAATTGAAAGCCCAGAAATAATACCACACATCTACAGACAGCTAATCTTCAACAAAGGAGCTAAGAACATACAATGGAGAAGGGAAAGTCTCTTCAATAAATGGTGATGGGAAAACTGGGCAGCCACATGCAAGAGAACGAAAGTAGACCATCTTCTGTTGCCATACACAAAAGTTAACTCAAAATGGATCAAAGACCTGAAAGTGAGACCTGAAACTATAAAACTCCTGGAAGAGAATATAGGCAGTACATTATTTGACATTAGTCATAAAGGGATCCTTTCGGATTCTATGTCTACTTGGACAAGGGAAACAAAACAAAAAGTAAACAAGTGGGACTTCGTCAGACTACAGAGCTTCTATAAGGCAAATGAAACCAAGATCAAAATGAATAGACAACCCACCAGCTGGGAGAAAATATTTGCAAAGCGTATATCCAACAGGGGATTAATCTCCATAATATATAAAGAACTCACACAACTGAACAATGAAAAACAAGCAACCCAATCAAAAAATGGTCAGAGGATACGAACAGACATTTTTCCAAGGAAGATATACAGATGGCCAATAGACACATGATAAGATGCTCAACACCACTAATCATCAGGGAAATGCAAATCAAAACTGCACTAAGATACCACCTTACACCTGTTAGAATGGCTATAATCACCAAGACAAAAAAACAACAAATGTTGGAGAGGTTGTGGAGAAACAGGAATCCTAATTCACTGCTGGTGGGAATGCAGACTGTTGCAACCTTTATGGAAAACAGTATGGAGATTCCTCAAAAAATTAAAAATAGAAATACCTTATGATCCAGCAATCACACTATTGGGGATCTACCCAACAGACCTGAAGTCAACCATCCAAAGAGGCTTGTGCACCCCTATGTTCTTTGCAGCATTATTCACTATAGCCAAGAAGTGGAAGCAACCCAAGTGTCCCTCAACTGATGATTTGGGTAAAGAAGATGTGGTATGTGTATACAATGGAATACTACTCAGCCATAAAAAAGAATTGTCCCATTTTCAACAACATGGATGGACCTAGAGGGTTTTATTATGTTAAGTGAAATAGGCCAGAGAGAAAGACAAACACCATATGACTTCACTCATATGTGGAATATAAATTAACACACAGACAGAGAGAACTGTTTGGTTGTTACCAGGAGCAAGCGTGGTGGGGGGTGGGCACAAGGGGTGAAGGGATGCATTCATATGGTGACTGACAAACAATAATGCACAACTAAAACTTCACAATGTTATAAATTATTAAAACATCAATAAAAATGTAACAAAAATTGATCATCTCGGGGCCGCCGGGTGGCGCAGCGGTTTAGTCCGCGCTTGGCAGCCCGGGGTTCGCAGGTTCGGATCCCGGGCACCCGCCGACGCACTGCCTGTCAGCCATGCCGTGGCGGCGTCCCATATAAAGTAGAGGAAGATGGGCACGGATGTTAGCCCAGGGCCAGTCTTCCTCAGCAAAAAGGGGAGGATTGGCAATGGATGTTAGCTCAGGGCTAGTCTTCCCCACAAAAAAAAATTGATCATCTCAATTGATGCAGAAAAAGCACTTGACATAATAAAATAATTTCTTTTTTAAAACACTTTTTATTGTGGTAAAATATACATAATAAAATTTATTTGTTTTTATCATGATTAAAAAACCACACTCAACAAATTAGGAATAGAATCAAATTCATCAACACGGCATTCATGGAAATTTTTCCAGTCCTAACCCTTCCCCCTCATCCCTCATCCCCACCTCACACACACCTCAGGGTCCACAAAGCCTCTGGAGCCTTTTGTCTGGGACTCCTTCAGCAGCGGGGAAACTTCCACGTCTGCACTGATCTACCGGACCCTCGACCAGTGTGCCCGTTCCAGGAGGGAAAAGCAACAGGGGATGTTTCTCCAGTGTTACACTCTTTCTTATGCCGTTGTAATAAGAGAGTAAAGGCTTAAATCTTTCATCTATAGTTTGTTGCTGTAATTGGCTACTCCAACACCTGGCAGCTCAGTTCTTTCTCTCTCAGCTCAGCTGAGCTCCTGACACGTTTCTTAGATATGACACCCAAATCACAAACAACAAAAATAAAAATAGACAAATCAGACTTTATCAATATTTTAAAAATGAGCAAACTTTTGTGCATCAAAGGACATTATCAAAGAATGAAAAGATGATGCACACAATGAAAAAAATTGCAAATCATGTATGTAGCAAGGCTCTAGTGTTAGAATATACAAAGGACGGTTACAACAGAAAAATAAACAATGCAGTTAAAAAATGGCAAAGGACTTGAATAGACATTTCTCACAGAAAACATACAAACGGGCAACAAGCACATGAAAAGATGTGCAACATCATTAGTCATCAGGGAAATGCAAGTCAAAACCACAAAAGAGATACAACTTCATGTATCTCCCTAGGAAGGCTATAATAATAATAAAAAAAAGGAAAATTACAAATGCTAGCAAGGATGTGGAGGGATTGGAAACTTGTACACTGCTGTTGGGAATGTGAAATGGTACAGCCACTATGAAGAGAGTTTGATGGTTACTCAAGAAGATAATGACAGAATTACCATTATGAACCAGCAATTCTGCTCCTTGGTATATACCCCAAAGTACTGAAAACAACAGGTGTTCATACAAACACTTGTACATAAATGTTCATAGCAGCGTTTTTCATAATAGCCAAAATGTAGAAACAACCCAAATGTCCATCAACTGATGAATGGGTAACAAAAGTGGTATATCCATATGATGGAATACTAATAAGCCATAAAGAGGAAAGAAATATTGATACACGTTACAACACGAATGAACCTTGAAAATATTATGCTAGGTGAAAGAAGCCAGATCTAAAAGGCCACATATTGCACAATTCCATTATATGAAATATGCAGAATAAGCATATCCATAGAGACAGAAAGTAGATTAGTTGTGGCTTGTTCAGGAACACTGAATTAATTCCCAAGAGACAATACACTTAGGGACATATTTTTAGTGGATGTGAAAAGCATTATAAATCTCATCTGACTGAATAAATAAGAGATTGAAAAACTGCGCTCTTTTCTAAATCCATGCTACCAAATACCAGTCTACTTACATGTGAGAGAAAAATATCTCGTATTTTCTCACCATCTTTAGAGTTCTATGTAAAACACCAAACTTCTTTTTTAACATGGTTCTACTTACATTTATATTATTTTATATAATTATTGAAGATAGCCTGGTTATGACTTTTAAATATTTTTTTCTCTCGACACTATCAAATGTAAAAAGTGCAGTGGGCAGAGCTGAGCATGGGACCTTCACTATAAACTTCTGAAAGTGCAGAGGTTGGAGAAGTCAAATCCCTCCACAGCCCCCCAGCTCCACCAGTTCCAGCTTTCAACCCTGAAATAAGTGACGAGAAATCTATTCTACACTGAAAGACCGGTAAAATATGCATTTAAATACATGTATTTAAACACCAAAATAATTTTTGAGTGGGGAATAAAGAGAGTTTTAGAAAGAGCTACTAAATAGATAAGGAGTGGAAGAGACACCTTAATTTTAGGCAAAGTCCACATTCTTGCTTTATAATTTTGTAAGGGCTTTTCTTTGCTTACATCTGCATTTGTGCAAATTTTAATCTTAGTTCCAAGCTTTATTAGATGTGCATTTAGTCATTCAAGGGACAATTTGATGGCATTTCAAAGACTCTTCCAAGGTTGATAGGCAAAAGGGAGGGCAGTCCTCTTACTGACTGGACATGTGGTGTGGTGGAGGCTCTGTGTAGTGACATAGATGCTTTAATACTTTGCTTTGGCCTCACCTCCAAATGAAAGTGGTGACTTGCAAATGACATTGATCCTTTCAATGATATTGGTAAATTTGGGAGACACATGGAAAAGGAGAAATTGAAAGGATTATAAAAATATTGAAATAGTTCCTCTAATTTAGAGGTAACTGGAAAACACTATGGAAATCTGTATTATTTGAAATTAAAAATTCTGAAAGAAATCCGACTACAAATGACAATACCGTATTTAACGTCTTGATTAAGGGTTCAAGAGAAAGAAAATAATCATGAAAATCTTAAGAACTTGGAGATGGAATTTCTTAACACTAACTCCCTTTTCACGGGTTGCATTTTTTTTACTATTTGAAGAATACCAAGTAACTACGTCAAAGTAAATGTCTAGCTTTCAAAAAAAATCATAATAAAGATGTTTACAACATCTTACTAGCCCAGAAACTTCGGGTATCAAAACAGATTGTTAAAGCTGTGGCTACATCACCAAGTGGGGTATTAGAGACCACACTTTAACTGGGAGATGGGACCGTGAGAGTCACTGGGGCTCTGAGAGTTAGTCACCTGCAGAAACGGGTGCAGTCTGCTCACTTCCAATGAGGAATCGCTCTGTGGTCCCCATGTGTTCCTAACACAGCCCCACGCAAAGAATTTATGGGTTTCCTTCCTGCTTTGAGACCTTCCCTGAGGAGAAAGGACACAATTTGTTAAGTATGCTTGACGCATTTGAAAGCTTTAAACAAAGCCAATGGGATATCTGCTAATTATACAGCACATCTTTATGTTTCCATACACATAGAGTTATGTTTGTTAGATACCTTTCCACAGTATCCCTTCATTAATTCTTTCCTGCTGCAACCTGGAGATCTGGGATCAAAACACTGTGTCTGTAGGACAGATATTTTAGTTTTTCTTGTAATCTTTAATCATCTTTTAACACAGTGGCTTTTTATGGCTTCATGGCTGAGGACATAATGGAGAAATGTTTGAACAATGCTCATTACATTGTTTTAAAAATTCACAAGGGAAAATAATATATATGTGTAGTTCCTTTCTCCTGGTATTTAACTTATTATTGAAGCATAATGTACATATTAACAAATGCATACATTATAAATAAATTTTAAAACTTAACACAACTATGCAATCAGAATTTAAATTAAACAGCAATCACAACAACAAAAATAAAATAAAACATTATAAAGACCCCAGAAGAATCCTTCATTCTCCTTTCTACCATAAACTGTCCTCCTACACACACACACAAATGAATAACCACTATTCTGACTTCTAACAGCATAGATTATTTTCACCTATTTTTGTTACTTTATGTAAAAGAAATCCTATACATGTTATTTTCTTGTGTCTGGGTTCTTTCACTTAATATATTGTTATAGGTAGTTTTAGATTGCTCATTCTCATTTGTTACAGTTCCATTTTATGAATATACCACAAATTAATTATCCATTATTCTATTGTTAATATTAGAGTTGGTTACAATTTAGAGGTTTTATAACTAGGGATATTATAAACATTTTATTCCATTCTATGTTTTGATGAACATAAATTTTTTCACACATTTTTGGGTCTTCATAAAATAATAAAAATGGCTTTTATCATGTATTTATTAAAGATAATCATTTATAGTTTACGAAAAATATTGCCCTGATATACACAAAAGTTTCCTGATAATGGGAATTAAAAATAGCTACTACCACACCCCTTGTGTCCACACCAATATTCAATCTAGGTTGGCTTAATTTTGAATGTATCTTTATTTCTATTTGGGTCTATTCCCTGCATTGAAATTGCTGAGTCATAGGATATGCATATTCAGCATTAGTAAATAGCCCCAAATGAATTTCCAGAAGGGTTCTATTAGTGTGCATTCCTACTGTCAGTGCAAGTAGTTATGATTACTCAATATTCTTGTCAAGATTGAATATTTTCCATTATTTTCTTTCTAGCCATTCTGGATGATGTGTATATGTATTATTGTGGTTTTAGTTTTCGTTATCCTAATGCTGAATGAAATTGAGAATTTTTTCATATATTTAATGGCCATTTAGATATTTTCTTTTGAAAAGTGCTCATTTATGTGTTTTGTCATCTTTGTATTGTATTTCATGTCAACCATTTATTGATTTGTAAGAGCTATTTTTATATTTTGCATATAAGTCCTCTGTCAGATATGTCTGATGATGTAGGTCTGATAAAAATATCCTCTCTCAGTGTGAGAATTTGCCTTTTCACACTATTAATTTGGTGAACAGAATTTCTTAAAATAGTTCAATTAATCTTTTAAAATCTTATATAGTTATTGTCTGGTGTGTTCTGTTTAAAAATTTGTACACATTCCAATATCACAAAAATGCCCCACTATGTTTTCTTTTAAAATGTTTATTGTTTGTATTTCACATCTAGGTCTTTAATCCAGGTAGATTTGATTCTGTATGGGGTCTGGGTAAGTGTCCAGATTCTTTTTTTTCCCTCAACATAAATATACAAGTTACCTAGTAGCATTTATTGAAAAGATCATTCTTTCCCTTTTGGAAAACAGGGAGGCCTCTCTCATAAGTTACATTGACAGTATATGTGTGGACCTGTTCCTGGAGTCAATATTGTGGTCCACTGAGCAGTCTGTCCTCGGGAAAGGGTTTTCTTGATTACACTGCTTTAGAATAGATCATGACATCTGGTAGCATAACTCCTGCAACTTTATTCTCTTTCTTCAAGATTATCTGTGCTATTTTTGGCATTCTGCCTTTCTGAATAAATTTTACAATCAATTAGCTTCCAAAGTTCTAAAAGGAAGAAGGACTTAAAAGGAGAGAGGAAGAAAAGAAGGACGGAGGAAGGTGGGAAGAAAGGATTTATGTTGGGATTATATTGACTATATATAAGTCTAAAGATGCTGAACTTTATTACAACATTAAGCCTTCCATTCCATGGACATATTTGGTCTTAATTTTCATTGATTTATCTTTTTTAAATGCCTTGTTAAATTTTTGTATGCATCATTACTGAGGTCTTAGTTTTTTTTATTAGATTTATTCCTAAATTAGGTTTCTTTTTTTAATGGTTTCACAAATGTTATATTTCCTTCAATTTTATTTTCTAATTGTTGTGGGTAGGATGTAGAAATAAAGTTGATTTTTCTAAATTTATTTTGTATCCAGCAAATTTGCTAAATCCACTTATTATTTCTAATAAATTATTTATAGATTTTTCCTTATGTAGTTGATCATAACTTTTATCAAAAAATTTAAAATGGCTATTTGTGATTTCCAATTTTTATATCTTTTATTTTTTACCTTATCATAGTGACCTACTTACAATGTCCAATACATACTGAATATAAATGGTGAGACTGCATCTCCCCGTCTTGGGGCCAATTTCAGAGGGAAAGTTTTCAGTCTTTCAGTATTACAAGTTTTATGTAGGTTTTTCAAATGAAATGATATCTATCCATCATTATAATATCATGCAGAGTGTTTTCACCACCCCCAAAATCCTCTGTGCTCAACCTATCCATTCTCTCCCAGATATGTAGGATTTTTATAGATATCGTTTATAACACTTTTATTCTATTCTGCTCTGCTAGACAGTTTGTTACAACTTGGTGTTGAATTTTATCATCAATCTATTTTATTTTTTCTTTTAACTTATAATAACGTTCATTTATGTAATTTATGTAAGTGGTTTTCAAATACGAAGTCAACTTTGCATTCCCGTTCACGCGCAGTGCTCGGCATCACACGTCCTGAAACAAAATGTATAACTTGTACAAAGTGCCCATATCTTATGAGTACAACTCGGGATCATCTGTATTTGCATATATATGGGTGTAATTTTTGGAGAGACTGATGTCTTTCACTTAATATTATGTCCATTCATCTTCTTCTCTCTTCTCCTCTTCCTTCTCCTTCTCCTCCTCCCTCTTCTTCTTGCATTGCTGTGTAGAATACATTTTTGAAAATGTCATTATATATTCACCCATTCTACCTTTGATAAGCATTTGACATCTATGATGACTATATCTGCCAAGAATATTCTACTATTTATCTTCCAGGGGACATCATTACTTAGGAATGGAATTGCTGCATCATAGAGGATACACATACTAAAATTTAGTATTTACCACCTTTTCTGTCCCATAGTTTGTATAGCAATGTACACTCCCTCAAGTGAGTAAAATGATTTTAGTTTCTGCACATTCTCAGCAACATTTAGAATTGTTGTTCAAACAAACTTTTGAATTTTAGCCACCCTGGTGGGTGTGTAGTGATATCACAGTGTAGTCTTAACTTGCATTGATCTAATGATTAATGACTTTTTGAACACATTTGTTGGTATTGTATTTTTTGGCTGTTTTGATATCCTCTTTTGTGAAGTATTTCTTCAAGTGTCTTGTCTTTTTTCTCCCCAGTAGGTTGACTATCTCAATCGTACTGATTTTAGGAGTTAAGCAATTTGTTGTTGTTATTGTTGGCTTTTTTTTCTTCAAATTACTGATACCAGTACTTTGTAGGGTATATGTGTTTCAAATGTCTTCTCTCAGGATTTTCTTTTCACTCCCCTATGAGGTATTTTGACCAGTATAAGTTTTTGTCTTGGATAGAGCCCTATTTATCTAATTTTTAGTGTTATTAATTTTTGTACTCTGTTCAAGAAATCTTTGCTTATCCCAAATCATGAAGATGTTATTTTACCTTCTTCAAGAAACTTTGTGGTTTTAGCTTTCACATTTACATTCATATTAGATCTCAATTAATTTTTACATGTAATGGAAGTAAATGACTAAGGTTCATGTTCTACACAGGACGCCTAATTGAACTAGGTCAATTTTCTGAGAAGACATCCTTTCCTCACTACATTGTGTGGAGCTTTTGGTTCAAACCAAGTGAAATTACACATGTGAGTCTATTTTTGGACTTTATTTTTATTTACTTTTTTGGTCTGTCCATGAGTGCACTCATGACACAATTTTTAAAATAATCTAGCTTTATTAGAGGAGTTAGTATCTGTTACTGAAGGTCCTCTGTATTCTTTCTTCTTCTAAGATATTGCCCTGGCTGTTCTGGATCCTTTGCATTTTCACATAAATTTCGATATCAACTTGAGTATTAAAAAAAGCACTATTGGAATTTTGATTGTTATTGCATTAAATCTATAGGAAAACTAGGGAGCACTGATCTCATCATAACATTTGTATCTTCAACCAGTGGACATGGTATACTGCTACATTTATGTCTTCTTTAATAACTCAGTAATGTTTTTGTAGTGTCCAGAAATGAAGTCATGCAAATCATTCATTAGATTTTTCCCTAAGTATTTTACAGATGTTTTTCTAGTGTAACTGGTAGTTTAAAATTTCATTTTTATCTGTTTTTTTGTAGTATATAGCAAAATAATTGCTCTCCTATATGCTGACCTTATATTCACCAACCTTGCAAAACTCATTATTTATAATGTTTTAGTTTGAATATTCTTTTGGATTTTTAGTGTACACAATATACCACTTGAAAATAATTACACTTTTATTTCTGCTTCCTCGAGCATTTACATGTTCATATATCATAGTTTAACAGATATCTGAGATGCCACCCACCACGAGGGAGATAAAGTATCACTAAGGCAGATATTTCAATGTATTCTTCATCACTGTATATATGCCCAGCACATGGGAGAGTAACTGCCATCTTCTGTATGTCAGTCTGCCAGTGTGATGGACACTGGCATTAAGTAGTGCGAGACACACAAGAAAATACTTTATTAAAACACACAAGAAAGCCTTTAAAAGCGGATTATCTAATGGGAGATACATTAAGAAAGACTTCCCTTCAATTGTCTCACAAGCACTTGGCAACGTGACAACAGTGATCCAGACTTCAGCCTGTTGCACTGAAACTTGAGGACAAAATCAAAGTTGATCCCAGAAGGATGATCACTACTTGAACAGGTGTAAGTTGAAAAAAGAGAAACATTTCTAGTTTCCCGTGCCTTTTACACATTACTGCTTTCTAAAGGCTTATTATATACATTACATAGTTGTCTAGAACCTAATTTATTGTATATACATTCTCTACTGAACTTTACATAGGGAGTTTCACAGATTTTTCCATATCTTATGCAGGGCACCTTTTACCTCTTTGTTTCTCGAGGATTCAGCATGGGTATTACCAAAGTGTAAAATACAGAGGCTGTTTTATCAGTATCAAAGGAATGACTGGACTTGGGCTGCACGTACATAAAGAATAGAGTCGCATATAATACAACTACCACCGTCAGGTGAGATCCACAGGTGGAGAAGGCCTTGTGCCTGCCCTCTGCAGAGTTCATCCCGAGGATGGCCTTAAGGATCAGTATGTAGGACGCAAGGACTATCAGAAGAGATGAAACCAAATTAAACACTGAAAAGATCAGTATTATCAATTCAATTTCAAGCATGCTTGAGCAGAGCAAACTTAACAAGGGAAGACTGTCACAGTAGAAATGACTAATGACATTACAGCCACAGAAAGATGAAATAAAAATCTTTATGGTGGTTATCAGAGAGAGAAAGGCACTATAGAGACAGCAGACTGCCACCAGAACCCAGCATACCCTTTGTGACATGACGACTGTGTAGAGCAGAGCGTTACAGATGGCCACATAGCGGTCATAGGCCATTGCTGACAATGAAAAGTTAGCCATGATGAACAAGATGAAGAAAGCTAGCTGTGTAGCACACCAATTATAGGGGACTGTATTTTGATTAGCTACAAAATTTACCAACATTTTGGGTCCCACAGCTGTTGAATAACCAAGATCAATGAAAGCCAGGTGTCTGAGAAAGAAGTACATGGGCGTCTGCAGCCTGGAGCCCGTCTTGGTGAGGATGACCATGCCCGGGTTGCCCCCCACTGAGATCACGTAGGTGATGAGGAAGATCCCGAATAGTGGAGCCTGCAGCTCAGGGCGGTCTGTGATTCCCGTGAGAAGGAATTCGTTCAGCACTGTTCGATTTTGTTTGCCCATCTAGGCCATTAAGGAAAATTACTGTGGAAAGAATCATCAGAAGAGTCACTGGGCTTCAGGTTATATTGTCTGCTAAACTTATATTATGCAAAGCCATTGGGGTTTTGTGTTTTTATCATTGTGTAAGATAAATCCAATTTTTTTAGATGCAGTGATTTAGAACAAGACCCACCCCATCATTAAACCTAGAAACAGATTTAGAAACCATTAGAGCCCAAGATATATAGTAGGCATTTTATTTTTTGTGTCACAGATTAGCTATCATTGCAAGGTATATATAGTCCCTTTATGGTTCTGTCAACAATATATTATTAGAAAAATTTGGCCTAAAGTGGGAATCCTGATATTTTTTCAAAAATATTTTTCATTTAAAATATGTAGAATTAGTTAAAACATATCAAATTTTAGAAGAAATTGTAATAAAAAGTAATAGCCCTCTGCTTCTCTCCCCCACAACTTCAATCCCAATTCCCAAAGAAAATCATAATTAACTCAGTTAATAGACTTGATTTTCTTCTCTGCATCATGACTCCACATATCTAAATGGTATTCTCATTCTGTTTGATTGATTGACTATCCATTTGATACTTCTAAATTATATTCCCATTCCACTATGCTTTTATGAGTTTTGAACATTGTTTAATGCTTTTTTATAATAACAGAAAGGGTTTAGCTACCTTGCAGAAGTCTCCAACATGCCCACTCTAATGAACATGAATAACTTTGTTATTTCCTCTAGAACAGTGTACCTGAAACTTCAGCACTTGTGTGCTGATTTTTGAAGTTTCTGATTTTTGCTATGTTGCATATCAAGTAAGGCCCACATCTGTAATTTATTCAATCTGAGAAAGAATGATTAGTGGGCATTCCCATATTTGCTTTGATCTTAGCTCTAATATCTCTGAAATGGTGAATTTAATATTGTAGTTATATTTTTCTAATACATTTTAAAGCAAATAAAAAATTATTAAAATGTGTTTCTTAGAGTACCACCTACAATCATCTAGTAAACTATTATGAATATACTTAACCAACGAAGAAGAACATCAATCTAGAGAACATTGTCTCAAATGCCTCAGGGGCTGGCAAACAGTATCATTGCACGAAGTCTAAGGATGAAAGATAAAGAAAGTGATGGGGAAAAGGGGAATGAGATAATTCATTTGAAATTCACTCAAATTTTACCTGTTTAAATGTACATGGATAGGACAGATAATTATTTGATCTGCATAAAGCCAGTGGGACATGGCAGTGATAGAAATGGAGTATATGCATCATATTTTAGTTTGAATACTGTTCTTATAGCTTTATTTCATCTTCTGTCAAGAATACATCAAATTTTTTGAATTAACACATTTTAATGTAAGGATTATGTTGTCTCTACCTCTACTTTCCCAACTCCTTTCCTCTTCAGATTGTTTTAAAGGCAGGTGCTTCCAAACTTTCATAGAAAAAAATCATCCATACTTAATACAAACTCTTCCAGAGTTTAAAAAATGTGGACCACATTGCAACTCATGCTAGGAGGCCAGCAAATCCTGATTAAAAATAAAAAGGTATAATAAAAAACAATGTATTCAGGCCTATCATTTCACATATAGATGTAAATAACCTAAACAACAGTAACATATCGTTAATATCAATTTTAAAAATGTATAAGAATTACAGTACATTATGTTCAAGCTGGGTTGATCTCATGTTTGGCTGGATGGTTTAATATTGACAAAAGCAATAAAAATTAAGAATAAAAAGTAAATTCCATAACTTGATCAAATATCTTATAAAAACTAGACTGAACCTACTCTCGAAAGGAGAAAAATTAAAACTTTATTTATAAACATTGTAGAAGTCCTAAACAAATTGGTAGAAATACTACGTTCCTCGATTACACAGCTTGGTGTTATAAAAATGTCAGTTCTGCTCAAATGAATCTATTTGCTCAATGCTTTTCCAGTCAAAATCTCACTAGAGGATTTTGTAGAATTTGACACTGATCTAAAATGTATTTAGAAAATGCAAATTATGAAGAATAAGCAAGACACTTTTGAAAGACATGAGCTACCAGATATTAAAACTTACAAAGCTAGAGTTATTGAGACAACGTGGCATTGACACAAGGATGGGCAAATACATCAATGGAATGGAATAGAGAACTCGGAAAAAGGCCCATGCTTCTATAGAACTGTGGTGTATGACAGAGGTGGCATGTTAGGACAGGGAGGCAAAAATGGTCTATTCAATAAATTGAGTTGGAGAAAATGATTATCCCTATAGAAGATGATGAAATTGGAATGTTTAGTTCATCCATATAAAAATCGATCCTAGACTGGTCAAGAACTTAATGTGATAAGAAAATGTTTAAACTCGTAGCCTTAAAAACTAGGACCTCTGGATGTCCCTAGAAAAACCCAAAAATTGCAATAAAATCAGAAGATAAATTCAAGATTAATTTGGCAGATTAAATCTAGCTCACAAAATTAACTCTATCCAAAAATCTACTCACAGTATTAACTAAATATTTACAAAAAAAGTAAAACTAAACGTTGATTAGCAGCAACCAAACAAGGAAAATGTCAGTCTAATGCCTTAAGCTACAAAAAGTTATACCCAAAGGAAGGAATATTCCACAGTAGTTTGCACAGTTTGGCCAACTTCTTCACCTTGACATGGCCTTGTTGTAATTTTACAAATCCCTGGAGTTCTTCTGAAATGCAACTGAGTTGATACTTTATATGCTTCCCCCTCCGCCACCGCTACACAAGCACAGACTGGAAAGAAACAGGGAAACTGAGCAAGAACCTTCTATCTGATGGAAGCACAAACTCCAGAGCTGCACCAGGACTTGGGGAATGGCTCTGAAGCCCCAGGATGTCCTCCTATGCACATGCGAACACGCAATCTCAAGTAAGCATTCTCTAAGATCTTGCAAATAGCCTCAGCTGAGATAACGAGTTGGTCACATTGAGAACACTGTCTTCCCATTCAAAGGAGGGAGAGAAAGAAAGAGGGAGGACAGAAGAAGAAAAAATCTTGAACGGCTCTAAAAATATGACAGGCTCAGCAGTCTTTGAGTGAGTTAGCATCAGCAGAAATATGTACACATACTACTTTAAAATTATTTTAAAAAGGACAAACACCCATACTTCGCTCACCCAACACAGCTAACAAGACCATGCGTGCTTACATATGTTTCCATTCCTTATTGTGTAAAATACACTGCATTTTCTCCACAAAGGACCACTAACTCTGCAATAAAGTGGTATCAGTGAATGACATAGAATCAATACAAATCTTTTCTAATTACAACTTTGGAATCTGACAAAATGTGCTGCTTAGCCAATCCTACTTAGCAAATAAGAAATTCTTGTAACTTAAGATGTGCAGAATTATGCTCACCAGATGTGCGATTCAATGCCAATACCTAAACCAATATTATGTGGCTTTTTATGATCCTTGAAGATTTTTAAAAACTGTACTTCTTCATTATAATTATATCCCATTATGCTAGATTCTCAAACATGTGGGCAAAATTCTACGAGCTGAGTGACATGGTTTATGTTGTACCTGTGTCATATAACTGGGACTTGTGTAGAGGTGTGGAAAGATCTCCTATCCCCTTCTTCCCATCCTTCAAAAATAATATTCCCTATTCACTTGTGTCATGTGAAATTTCTAACATGAAGAACAACAGATCAAGAAGAAAACATCCCTTAATGCATGTAGATTCATCAGGAGAGAGGAAAGGGAACACACAAGCCTTGAATGATGAATGTCTAAGGTGTGGCAAGTTCACCAGTAGTGAAAGCAGAACATATGTACCTGACTAATAATTCTTCCAAGGATTGATCTTCCTTGATCCTTTAACTGCACCGATTTTACACTTGGGTTTGCCCCACTATAAGTATGTTAGGAGATCCTTCGAAGCCTTTGTCCTCACTATCCAAACGAAAACAAATTTAATACAAAGAGAGTGGGGACAAAGACGTCTTATTATTGTGGTGTCATGGACATATTAGCCTAAGTCAAAAGTTTATTTTATATTATTTTGGCTTTGCCATCATCTTACTATTGCATCACTGTAGCAGGCACATCTGTCTCCCCATCCCTTGTCACTTTGGGCCATCTCTGACTTGGCCTACAGTCATGGTAGACTTTTTCTGGCTTGCTGGCAGCTTCACATCTCAAGCGTTTCACTTCTTTTCCTGAGGGCAGAGTGTCTTGAGAGCTTGCTCAGACCATATGCAAGGCAGTTTGGAAGTGCCTGAGATTTCATGTGTCAAGGAGCACTACTCAGCCAGTCAGGGACGAGAATCAATGGATAAACACCCAATCTTTCTTAGCCTTCTTTTGAACAATTCCTAGCAGGGTTCTGAAGGATACTTCAAAGCATCTCAAGCAATGGAACCTTAGCTTCTTACAGCAGTCATCTATACTTGATTGCACACTTTATTGACTTTCTCCCTTCTCAGTCTCACATTCCCTCTTCCCTCTTTTTTGCTTCCTGGAATCACCTACCAAATAAATGTCATATATTCAGATATATCCTTGCTTCAGGGTTTGCTCTTGGGGTAATTCCACTCTAACAATCCCAGTCACTTGTATGGTATTAGGAAAATGAAGCCACACATGTCTATAGCACAAATGACACTCTGTGGAGGGGCGATAATAAGAGATAGTGATTATATCATATTACTGGATAACTGGAAGCCCTGTCAGAAACCATTACTATCTGAGGCATAGACACTCACTTGGCATCAGTATCCCTAACCTGACCATCAGCATCTTTGCTTAGACAACAGTCTAGGAGGAGCTTTCAAAAAAATGCTTACTCCCCCTTCAGAATGTTTATTGCCTAGAATTCAAGTATAAATATAGAAGTAATAACAAATAGAGAGAACTTAGTAATAGTGGTAGACACATATTTCTCCAGAAAATACAGTTATGAAAAGAGATGATTAATATGCATGGTATAATGTACTGAGTCTTGCATTGGTGACTATACTTATATTTATCATTTAAATTGAAGACAGGCATCAAAATAGTCATCTTGTAATCATGATAATCAGTACCATCTACTCACCTAAAATGAGGAATAAGTTCTGGTTCCCTCATGTGATTAATAACTGAACTGCAGTCAGAAGAATTTGTGAGTGTCTCTCCTATTTGAGACACTCCCCTGGGGGCTTGAATGCAATTTCTTGCTTATTCCCAAAGCATCTGAGAACAGGAAATGATGCCATGATCTTTGTTAATTATCCCGGGTACCCTTGATTTTCCTATTGAGGAAATGTTCTTCTATATACAATTCACCTGCTTTCCTTTGTTATTATTTTTACTGCAGCTGCACAAATATCTGGATGTAAGTACGTTATTTGCTGGATACATGCTTTAATCACCCACGAGTTACTTCGACGTTCACCATTTTCCACAATGGTTTCTTCCCAAGTTTTATGTCTGAAGATGAAGACAAAATTCTTTAAACATGTACTATAGTGTTTTAAAACATTCCGAGGGAATAAAAATTATGAGTATGTGTGTAACTCTTATTTTTACTTCTTTTTGTGACTTAAGGGACTAAATTGAGTTAATGACACCCTACTTCCATATCCCATAATCATCATCAGTCCTCATTTCTCCATCCCCACTCAATTTCCCTTCCCCACATGGGTACCTCCTCTACAAAAGTTGATATCTACCCTTAAAAAGGAATGCAGCCCCCCCCCAAAAAACAACAAAAAAAGGAATGCAGCCCTATAAAGTAAATATAATGTATGTTTTAATGTGCACACATATGTTGTTATATAACTCATTTTGATACCTAAAGGTTCTCACTAACTATATGTTTTTGAAGTATATTCATTTTACTACATACACACCAATATTTTGCTGACTTTTCTTATTATAATTTGGGTCTACTTTCATTTAGTTTATGTTTGTTCCCACAGCAATAGGCATTTAGTTAGTTACCAGCTCTTGACTTCTACCTGTATCACCACAATTAACAACTTTGTGCATGTGGTCCTCACTAATCCATGAATGAACATCTCTGAAAAATCTCCTGGACTGGGTCCCTGATATGGGAAAAATAAGCACATTTAATTCATTTAAATGCGTATGGATCTATTTCAAGATTCCTATTATCAATATACATTTCACCACCAGAACACAAGTATTTCTTACTCTGGACATCCAGTGACGAACATGTACTGCTTATACATATAGTAATGCATTGCAATAATTAAATCAGATTTAACTTTATAGAGCTAAAATCATGTTCCTTGTCTTAATACATGATTTTTTACAAAAAATCTGGTCTGGATTTGAAACGGATAGTTGCACTAAACACAATTCATGTCAATTGATAAGTTCAGAGATTATAACAGAGACAGATAAACACATGATTTTAATATAGTTTTAATATCTGAACATCTATAATAGTGATAAGATAGACAACTAGATGATGCTGATGAAGTAGCTATTGACGTGACACAAAAAACTGACACACTCCCTGTAGCCGAGGGGACTGACTGATCGCCAATCTTTTTGCTTTTCCTCCTGGGCGCACGGCTGGACTGTTCCTCATCCTCCGTGCAGGCGGGCGTGGTACGACAGCCCCTTCCTCCCTGTAAGCCACTCGCTCACGCTGTGTGCTTGTCCTGAATGGCGTTCCACAGCCTTTCTGGTTTAGAGCCTCTAGTTTCCTCTTGTTGAACCACCACATGTTGATAAAATGTTGAGAAATTGTGAGAGAGAAAGCAAACAATGAGAAAAGTGATGACAACAGGAGTGAAGAAGCCGCCACAATCAAGGAACTCTTTGTTTGTAGCCGTATTGATCATTCAGTGATCCAGAAGCGATATTTTAAGCTTCCATATCTTAATATGAAAGTTTCTTGCTTAGATATTTCATGTAGGGTTTGAAATTAATATAATATAATCTCATGAATCTATGTCTTAAATTAATCACTTTTTGTGATTGTGTTAATAACCTTTATCATTCAGGAATGTATTCTATTAGATCTTTGAAATATACACTTTATAAAGTGTTTTTTTCTTAAATCATTAGTAACCTCTTTTGACCATTATAGCTCAAACTGATTTGTGATTAGAATTGCTTTTTAAGTAGATATTTTGATATTTAGTTATTGTTATGCATTATATTATATATTTTAATGTTTAGTTTGATATTTTAGTTAACCCAAATTCATATACATTTTGTGAGATGAGGTAAAGAGTTTGTTATCACAGCTGTTTCGATCAACAAAATTGCTCCAACCCAGATCATGGTTGTTGTTTATAAATGTGCCTTTGTAAGTATTGAAAGAGTCAAAACCAATCCTGGACAGAAGCTTGGAATAGAAGGTGATAACTGGGGCATAATATATGGAAGGATCTCAAGCTTCATAAAGTAATAGTTCTATTTAATAGAAGCCTTTTATAGCCTTTAATTGAGATGCAGAAAGAAAAGAAAGGAGAGGCAAGAAGAAGGAGTAAGAGAGAGGAGCCAGTAGAATGGTTTAAGGCTGGGGGAATATATAAGAAGGACAAGTGAGAAATTCTTTTGTGGCGCAGAGTTAAGTTGCTCTAAGAATAAGGAGGTCTGATGCTGTAATATAAACCTATATTTCGCCTACTTCCACCCGTATCTGCAGTGAAGTTTACTTCTTTTTTACCTGGTTTCTTTGAAAGGACTTTTTCACTTCCATGGAAGTGGCTTGTGAAAATAGCCCTTCAGAAAGCAGAGATAATAGGTGTGACCTATGACAATGCAGACAACTGAAGTGAAGGCCTGTGGACTTCCAGGGAGAGGGCATTAGCCGCTCAAACCAGACTTAGCTAGACCTTAAGGAACAAGAAATTCTCCATTGGAAACCTTAAAATTCCTCATTTCTACTTTTGAATTTAAAGAATTCTGAAATCCTGCCAATTTCTGTTATCTTACTTCGCATGTCATGCCCAGTCTCCCTCACTCCACTGTGTGTTAGTAGTGTTTTACACATATAGTCAGAGATATGGCACATAATAACTCAACTTTTTTTTGGCCAGGAGTACCCTTGAGAATTGGTGTCACTCTGAGGACAATGACCTTTTTTTGTCTAATAACATTTTACTCCAAAACACACTAAATAAAAATGTTAAAAGAAGTGGTGCTGGTTGTTATGATTTCATAACAAAGGCAATTAACTCTATACAACAATTTTTAGGATAAGAATATTAAATAGAAAAAATTAATTATATGTCATATTTGGATAAATATCAACATTTTGCTTTGTGTACATGAACCAAGTGAGAGGGATAAAAAAGTGGAATCCCCTTTTATTTATTTTTTCTGTCTGTTTTGTCATGTGTCCTATTTCCGTGTATATCTCAGCATTTTCTATTTAGTTTTTATTTTCCTCTAAAAGTTTATTTTTTCCTGTGATATAAATTTATTTTAAGTGCAAGATAAAAATGGGTCCAAAAAAGTTGAGAAGTTGATGAGTAAAATGCTACCAAAAATTGTAAAATTTTTAGTACTTGAACAAAAGACATCTGTGGCAGGGAAGATGATCTGATTCTGGACCACCTTCAAGAAGTGATTCTCCCACACCTCCCCCTTGTTTAGAAATTACAAAAACTCTTTAGTAACTTACGTTTTATTTTGAAATGTGTTTACTTTCAAATTATTGTTTATTACTTATATGTGTGTTTTCTTGGTCAATTAATGCATTTTTCTGTAGGAAGAACTGGATATCTGAGGTTGGAATAAAAAGGATTAAGATTTTCCCATTGAAATTAATGGAATTTTTAACTATTTACTGCCTGTTCACAATGGTAGGATTTTCAGGAGCAAAAGGAAACCCTTAAATGAAGATAGTGTAGCTTTAAATTTGCATTTGTTTGAATGATTGACATGGGTTCTCAGGAATCTCTTCAATCATCCTTCATGTCCTTGTTCTTCAGGCTGTAAATGAGGGGATTCGGCATTGGTATCACTAGGGTGTAGGATACTGAGGCCACTTTATCAGAATCTAGTGAGTGATTGGTCCTTGGTTGCAAATACTTGAAGAGAAGGGTCCCATAGAAGACAGTGACAGCCATCATGTGAGAGGCACAGGCAGAAAAGGCTTTTTGTCCCTCTGAGGAACATATCTGCAAAATGGCAAGAACAATGTTGAAGTAGGATATTAGAACAATAATCATAGAGAAAAACAAATTGGTCCCTGAAAAGGTAATCACAGCTGTTTCTGGAATGTAGGTATCAGAACAGGACAATGCTAACAAAGGGACATTATCCCAGTAAAAATGGTCGATTACTTTGGAAGAGCAATATGACACAGAGAAGACACGAGAAGAGACAGTCAGCGCTGTGGTCAGACTGTAGAGGTTTGTGAGGGATGCCAGCAGAAGGCAGGTCTGTGGGGACACCACCACCATGTAGAGCAGGGGGTTGCAAATAGCCACATAGCGGTTGTAGGCCATTGCAGCGAGCACGAAAATCTCAGCCACCATAAAAACTAAGAATCCACCCAGTTGGGCTGCACACCCATAGTATATATAGTGTATAGTTTTCTTAAAACCAAGAAGTTAACCAGCATTTTAGGGGCAATGACGATCTGAGACTCCTGAGAGGATGAACTCAGTGACCCGAGTGAGACTCCCTGGAGCCATTTATATTATTGCCTTCATCTTTTAGTGGGGAAAATGGGAAGAGATTAATGGATGGTAAAATTGCTTTTTCTGTTAGATGCTGGATTGTTAAATGACTCGTTTAAAATCAGTTTATTTTTGTTCACAAACACTTAAAAGTTTCAGATCTTTATTGCTTTTTTCTCCATCCTTGCACAAAATTCAGAAATACAAACTTTCCAGAGATCAATTTCAAGTTCTTAGAACTGTTTGACCAAGCTATTAATTTTTTTATTCTTTGCTGGATCAAGTTTATATCGGATGAATATACATCAATTTATTATAATATTATATGAATTAATATGTATATACATATATTAATCATATTAATACATGATATTGCATGAATATATGTACATGCATGTATATATGTGTCTGTAAACATTTACGTATATACACACATGCTTCTCTGTGTGTATGTTTCCAATGATAAAAGAGTGCTACCTGTAAGAAATTGAAGAGTCAGAGTGACTTCTGGTATTTTTTCCTTAGCTATCACACGCCTTCTCTCAGCCCGTACTTTGTCATCATCCTTGAGAATTTCAGTATTTCTATGGGAAACACTTTTAGTACCCTGGGTTTTCTTTGTCAGTTTCTACCACCCCGCTCTGCTTCAGCTGCCCACAGACTACACCTCAATCCTGTTCCTTCTTAGAATCACTCAGAAACTCTGAATCCCCTTTATTTAATCCCATTTCCTTTCTTCTGCCAAATAAGCCAGGCCCGGCCTATCACTCTGACTTTTACTTGTTCAGACTCCTCTATTATTTTGTTCTGGCATCCTTTCTTTTCTTTCCAGCTTATACCTTTTTCTTTTAAATTGTTTTAAACCTGTCTTGATTTTTTAAATTTTTTACTTCAGTTTTGATTTGTTAAAGTTTGAACACTTTGTTTTACTTGGGTAGAGAAATGAGTAGGGGAGAGTGCTAATATTATTTAGTGTTGTCTGTTCTCAGAACTGGTAGGCATTTTGAAGTAATGATCTCATTATTCCGCAGGAATGTCCTAGAAGATGGATATAATTACTTCTATGTCTGATAGACAATTGAGACTCAATGAGATTAAGTTACTCAAAGTGAAGCCAGGTACCTGAGGGTTATTGTAGATAACCAATAAGAACTTTTGACCTTGTTCAATTTGTTGTTTTCTTGTTTAACCTGAGGGGTGACTCAGGGATCCCAAGGATTTGTGAGCTTGTTTTGCAGAATAAAGAGAATTCCTTTGGGGAGGCTGCAATCACTGGATGGCTGGCCCCCAGCAGTTGTTGATGCCCAGAGGTCATTGCCCAGGGGCTTATTGGGAGTGACCCCTTGGTTTCTCTGAAGATCCTCCTGCCAAGCCCCTTAGCTCTATAACCCCACCCCGCCAAGAGAACCTATGCTCCCACCTTCTTGTTTTGGCCAATTCAAATAAACCTTTCTCCATCTCCAAGCACCAGTGTCTCAGTGTCTGGCTTACTGCACATTGGGCACAGGAACTTGAGATTAAGAGGTTCAGTATCAAAAGGATGTTGGCTAACGGTATGGTTTTATCATTTGTTTGCTTGTTTTGTTGGTTAGTTGGTTGGGTGGTAATTAGTCCATCAATTACTAACTGTGTGATTTCTATCGTGTATTTATATTCTTGTGTTATGTGAATTAAATGAGATAATGCACATATATAGGTTAGTGCAGAGCCTGGTAACAATGAATGCAAAATAATTTGTACCAGTAGTTATTGTTATTAGCATGTTTTGAATGATTTTTTAATGTGGTTTCTTATTTCAGTCCCAGCAACTTATTCTACCTTACTGAGGGCGTTTATAGTTGAAATAGAAATAGCAAGTGAATTATCATTTTGCATATTCAGAAAACTGGGACACATGATATCCAGCTGTTATTTAACAAACGAATCAGGTTCTTCTCTCCCACAACCTGATTCTCTCTTAAATCTGTGGTGTGTGTTTGTTTGTTTGAATTTAAAGATGTTTTATTCCACACATCAGATACGTGTCTGGAGCTGATCTGACGGAGGTGCACGTGCTATCCCATGTCTCTTGTCTTCTACCACTGCATCTAGAAAGAACTGCCCTAGCATACACAGAATGAAAACTGACAGATGGGTGGTGTGGTTCCCTGACTGGAAACGAACTCAGGCCACAGCTGTGGGAGCACTGAATCTTAACCATTAGACCACGAGGGCAGGCTCTGTTTGCAAATATCCCTACCTATTAAGAGTTTCCTCTTCTACTAAATATAACTGATGGTGAAGCTAGGGTTGCTTTTTGTTCTGGTAAGCATATGTCGCTGAAATAAAGTTTCTGTAGAACAGCCCCAGTTTTCTCCTGTTTCTTCAGAATCTTGTTTGATTTTGCATTTGTTCCTGCTAAGAGTTATTTTAATATTTTACATATAGTTTCTCAAGTTAGTTTTTGAAAAGAAGTATTTTATAGGTCTACCAAAATAATAAATTCTCAGTAAGTAAAACTGTAAAAATTACCTAATGTTGATCATTTTATTTTACAATGTGGATGAGAAATAATATTGCAAATTAATTTTTAAATAGCTTCTGAAATGATTTCAAGAGTATGTTCCATTGGTCTCTACCTGTAGAGTTTGTCTAAAACTTATTTAAACCCAAGTTGTGTTAGGGACAAACTGCATCTTGATATGAGCTCTCAGTGTCCACCAGCAACATAGAGACTGACTGTTGACACTAGGAATCATTCTATCTTAGCATTCATCACCCTGGGCAAAATAAAAACTTGTTTTTATTGCTGCTAAGTCATTAAGTAGGTCTTTCCTGGAGACATAGAATCTTATATTTTAAAAACACTTAAGAAGCTTCTTATCTGGTCTAAAACATCCATCAAATCTACCAGTTAGAAGGCAGAAAACATTCCTGTTTATACTAAGGTGAAATACACTCCCTGTGATGACTCTTCACTATTCTATATAAATGCTTGAGCATCTAATTTATCAGTGGGGGTGCTGGACATGATTGTTTAGGTCACATCAGTATCACTTCCACTTAGCAGTCAGAGCACAGAGATTTGAGTCTAGGAAAAGAGATTAGAGCAGATATCATTTCAGTCCCAAGTCTGATTTGAATTGATAAAGTTTCCAAGGTACTTGGTCTTCATATCTACAATTATTAATAAGTAAATTATCTGTACACAGAGGTCCGCTGAGACCCACTCCTGAGGTTGCTGCATGAAGCACACAGAATAGTTTTACAAGTGTCTGAAGTCCCTGAAGACCTTCACAGTGAATGTTTGTGTCCCCAGTCCCTGAACATGAGAACCAGAATTCCCAGATAAAGGTCTAATTCCCCAGGGAAAGGAAGACAAACTGAATGCTCATTAGTCAAGTCTCCATTCAAAATTTCATCCAAAGAGTGAAAATGTGGACATAGACCATGGACTCTCTTAGATAACCATATTGAATAACAATCACAGGCAATGATTCCACCTTTTGTTTATTTGTGTGTTTTGAATTGTACCCCCACATTTTCTGGGAAGTGTTGCTGCTGGCTCTGGGATGGAAGAAAATCCAGCAGTTAGAAAGCACAGGATTCTGGCCCGAATGTTCAATTTTAATATGAATATTGGGAATAAAATTCTATGCAAAACCTCCATTCTTGTGTCAACAATAAGCCCTGGTATATTTGCCATAAAAATCAGAGAATATGCAACATAAATTCAAACTGTGAATGGTTTAAGGAGACTGAATATCAAATTTTTTATTGAAATTCATAAAGCATCCATCATATACTGGTCCTATTTCTAGTTTTTAATTAAAATTATTTGGATGAAAAATATATTTTTACATATAACCCTGTGATCTTTCCTCAAGCATATATAAATATTGTAATTAAATGTAATTAACATTTATTTTACTTTTTGTCTGGAATGTTCTAGTCTATAACTTTATAAGTTAAAAGGGTTTGTCTAAATAGTTTGCCTTTGTATTAACAGCTTCTAAAACAATATTCAGGAAAAAGTCAATGTTCAAAAGACATTTGTTGACTGAATGAATGAATGGATGATGAATAAGTGAATGAATGAATACAATATACACTGTAAAATTCTGAAATAAAATATGAGATTTTCATTCCCAGTGCTGGAATCTGTCTTTAATGTGATTTTATTTTCTTTTTTAATTTTTTTGGTGAGGAAGAATGGCCCTGAGCTAACATCTGTGCCAATCTTCTTCTATTTTGTATGTGGGACACTGCCACAGCATGGCTTGAGCAGTGTGTAGGTCCACGCTCAGGATCCGAACATGCAAGCTCCAGGCCACTGAAGTGGAGGACACAAAGTTAACCACCATGCCACTGGGCTGGCCCCTCTTTAATGTAATTTTAACTTTGATAAAGAAACAGTGAAAACTTGCATATTTTTCTCAAGAATATTCACTACTTTCATCTTGGTGTTCCCAATATCTAAGAAGGATGTAGCACATTCTAGGCTCTAAAATAATGAAGTAACAGGGATTGTTGGGAAGGTGGCAGCACAGAAGGACTCTCAACTCACCTCCTCCCATGGACACAACAAATTTACAACTACCCTTGGACTAATTACCCCTGAGACAGAACTGGAAACTGGGTAAAAAGAACCCCCACAACAAGGGACAGTGCTGACGGGGAAGAGGCAGAAATTCCTTTCTGGAGAGGAAAAAGCCAATTATAGTCATATGCTTCACAGCCAGGAGCAATCTTAAGGTACGAAGCTTTCCCTAGAGGAGCAGGGGATCTGAGTGGGAGAGCTTTGTCACAATAAGCTAGCTTTTGAACTCAGTACAACTGAGACAAGTGTCATAATATCTGGCTTTGCTGTCTATTAACAACAACGGGGAATACCCCCAGAAAAGGTATTGAACATAAGAGACAGAAAAGCATGCTCCTAAAGGGACCACACACAAATTCTCACACTTCAGAAAGCAACCTAAAATCACCAGAAAGAAAGGTGCACAGTCCTTTGGTGAAAAAAGACTCACTTGATAGGCTCTGGGCACATCTCAGTGAGGCAAGAGGCAGCTGGGCCCATCTCCCAGGGACTGAGACATTCGTGGCAGCCATTGTAGCAACCTGGTGCAGGCATGCTGATACAGATGTTGGCAGACAGGGGTCTGTCCCACCCAGGGGGTCTGTGCACCCAGGGCAGGACTGCATTGACAGGGTGTGTGGGCCTGCAGGTAGTGGGGCTTGTCAGCTGCAGCAGACTTGTGCTTCTCAAGCAGCCATATATGGAATCAGCCACACCTTCCAACACCTGAAACAATTGTGTGCTGCCATGCCTGGGACTGGCCCCACTCAGCTACACTACTGAGAGAGCTGAGAACAGCCTTGCAGGCTGGAGGCCTAAAGCAATTGTAAGCCCCTGAGCCTAGCAAGTAGCTATGCTAGTGGCCTACTCACTTAACAGAAAAACAGCAGCAAGAATGTGCTATTAGACCTTGCAGTCAACTGTGCTGGGGCTCCCCACACCCAATAAACTGACTGAAGGGACCATAGCAGCCACACACAGCTGAGCATTACAACCAGCCAGCCCGGGGGACACTCTAGCCTCCCTGTTCACCTGCAGCAAGAGCAACCCTGCCACAACAGAAGAACACATGTAGCCCACACAGGGGACACTCTTGGAACATTTGGAACTGGTGATGAGAGGGAAGCACACTGTTGGGCCTCATAAGACATCTCTTACATAAGGTCACCTCTCTAAGATCACAGGACATAGCTGATCTACCTAATACACAGATATAAGCACAGAGAAAGAGGCAAAATGGGGAGGCAAAGGAATACATTCCAAGTAAGGAAACAGGACAAACCCTCAGAAAAGGAACTAAATGACACAGAGATAAACAATCTACCTGGTAAAGAGTGCAAACTAATAGTCATAAGGATGCTCACTGATCTTGGGAGAAAAATCAATGAATGCAGTGAGAACTTCAATAAAGAATTCCTGCACAGCAAAGGAAACAACAACAAAATTAAAATGCAACTTGCAAAATGAGAGAAGATATTTGCAAATCATATATCTGATAAGGGGTTAATTTCCAAAATGTGTAAAGAAATCCTAAACTCAATAGCAAAATAAAATTAATAACCTTATTTAAAATGGGCTAAAGAATTTAATAGATATTTTTCCAAAAAAGATATAAGTGACCACCAAGTACATGAAAATATGTTCAAAATTGCTAACTATTAGGGAAATATACACAAAATCACAATAAGATATCACCTCATACCTGTTAGGAGAGCTATTTAAAAAAAAAAGAAAGACAAGTATTGATGAGGATGTGAAGTAATTGAAACCTTTATGCACTGTTGATGGGAATGCAAAATGCTGCAGCTATCATGAAAAACAATAGGATATTCCTTGAAAAATTAAAAATAGAATTACCATATGAGACAGCAATCCCACTTCTGGGTATTTACACAAAAGAATTTAAATCAGGATCTCAAAGAGCTATTTGCACTCCCATGTCCATTGCAGCATTATTCACAGTAGCCAAGATGTCGAAACAAGCTGAAAGCCCAGAGTGGATGAATGGATAAAGAGTCTGTGGTATGTACATACAATGGAATAATATGCAGCATTAAAAAAGAAAGAAATCCTGCCATATGCTACAATGTCCATAGCTTGAGGACATTACGCTAAGTAAAATAAGCCAGTCACAGGACAAATACTGCAAATTTCACTTATATGACTTCTCTAAAATAGTGAAACTCTTATAATCAGAAAGTAGAATGATGGTTGCCAGAAACCAGGGAGAGGGTAAATTTGGAGTTGTTAATCAATGGGCATAAAGCCTTGATTATGCAAGATAACTTAGTTCTAGAGATCTGTGGTACAACATTGTGCCTACAGTTAACAATACTCTATTGTATGCTTACGTATTTGTTCAGAGGGTAGATCTCATGGTAAGTGTTCTTACCACAAGAAAATGAATTAACAAAATAAATATAAAATAAAAAGAATAAAGCACAGATACATGCTAAAACAGATGTTAATCTTGTAAACATTGTGCTAAGTGAAAGAAGCCAGGCACAAGAGGTCACATCTGGTATTATTCCATTTATACAAAATATCCAGAATAGATAAATTCATAGAGACAGAGTGCAGATTGGAGGTAGCCAGGGGCTGGAGGGGAGGGAGGAATAGGAAGAAATTACTTAACGGATACTTAACCTTACCGAACGCAAACACAGGTTGGTTTACCTGCCTCACAGGAGGCGGGCCAATCACTGGACCACCAGGCTTGTGGCAACGAAAGAGATTTTTCTCAAGAGATGTCAGTGGGGAGACAGGAGTAAGCACTCAGACCCATCTCTCCAAAAGACAGGAGGCAAGTGCTTTTAAAGGCCGTGAGGAACATGACTACGTGAGTGTCCTTGGTCGTCTGCCTCCATGACGGACGGTGGATTCCAGTGCTATGAAGCTGAGGAGTTGGGGTCTGGGAAGCTTTAGTTTCTTGATATTCTCTGGACATCAGTTTTCCTGCAGTGAACTTCAAGGACCCGTAATTAGCTGAGACTGCAGTGTGAGGCCACCTGGGTTTTAACAATCTGTGATTTCTCTGTGCCTGGGCAGGGGGAGGCCAGTGCTCTAACCTCAACACCAGTGTTCTGCATACGTGAAGCTCAGGGATACAAAGTTTAAAGAAACCAATATTTACATATCAGTGTAACTAAAGAAGCAGGGAAAGGGCATGGTGCTTTTGGTTTTAACCCCATATGTGGGGTTGCTGTAGGGGAACTGATGTCAGAGCCAGTATCACTTAGGAGTGATGGAAATGTTTTGGAACTAGATAGAGGTGTGGTTGCGCAACATCGTGAATATAAGAATTACTGCTGAATTGTTCCTTTTAAAATGGTTAATATTATGGTATGTGAATTTTACTTCATTAAATTATTTTAAATAAATTTAGATGTAATTTCACCTGTTTAATTGTCATTTGTGTGTCTTTTTTAGTGAAGTCCCTAATTTTATATTTTTTACATATGATTTTTATGTATTCTTGATAATAAATTTTATCTATTATATGTAATAAAATAGTTGTCTTTTCAGTTTGTTTATGATGTCGTTTGTATTATAAAAATTTCAGATTTGGTGTAGTCACATTAGTTTACATTTGCCAATTATCCAATTTAAAAAATAAATAATTAAAGGGATTCTGTTAACTTTAATATTAACAATGTAACTATGCATTTTCCTAAATTAAAACATACTTGTATTTCATAATGAATATTCAGTAGGAATCAAATTGACTTTATACATTCACATTAGTCAATCTTTGATTTATTTTTGCCATAAGATTTTCTTTTCTTATAAAATTGAAACCCTTTGTACAATCCTTTCTCTTTCTATTAATCCTGGTCCTGATCCAATCAAGTTATCTTTTTTACCAGAGGTAAACCCTATCTACAATAGTCATTCATATGTAAGTTGTAATTGGTTAACTATATATGTATGTACTCATTAACAAAACACTATAATTTTGCAAATATTTTAATTAATTTATGTGATAGACTGAACGTCTTATTCTGCAAAGTTCTTTCTTTTACTCAGATGCATGATTTTGGTCTTGCCCAAGTTAATTCATTTAGCTATACGTTGTTCCCTGATTTTGCTGTGTATATAAATTTATTAGACATTTAAAAATTGTTTCCCAAAGTGGTTATAACTTTTATACTCCCACCAGCAGAGTGGGAATATTTCCTTTACTCCATCTCCTCACCATCACTTGGTAGTCCTAGACTTTTCAATTTTTGTCAGTGTTAGTGTGAAAGAGTGTTTTATATCATTTTATATTCACATTTTCCAAATCATTATTAAAGCAAAGTGCATACATTGGCCTAAAGAGGTTTCTTGTTCTGTGAATTGTCTGTGTGTATTCTTTGTTGATAGTTCTATGGAATTTTAGTCTATTATTGATTAATTCAACAGATGTATAATTATACCTATTTTTTTGAGTCTATAGCTATTTCTTTTACTATATTCGTGAATATTTTTTTCATTCAGGCCTTTAAAATTTTATAGCATAAAATTTATCTACCTTTGTGATTTTAAGTTGTATTTAAGGAGTTCTTCAATGCTGACTCTCTCTCTCTCACACACACACACACACACACACACACACACACACAGGGAGTCAGTCCTCATTTGCATGGTTTGGTTTCCAAGGATAATGAATCAGTGACCAGGGTTTAGTTTTGACATTTGAAGGAAAGAGTCATCTGACTAGCAGTGAGAAGAACCATCCAAACAGGAGAAAACAAAGGCAGAGAAACTGTGGTAGGAATCTACGATGGTAAGAGATGTTCTGCATAAGAACCCTTGGGTTGTCATTTAAATTTAGTAATCCCAAGTCAGGGAAATATCCTTAGGTTGGACTTTAATTCTAAGGAGATTTTCCCATTGGAATTAAACAATGATACCCCTTAAGGAAGAGGATTAATTTTCAAAAAATAATAATTAAAAATTAATAAATAGAGCCAGCCCTGACGGTCTAGTGGTTTAAGTTCGGTGCTTACGGCTTTGGCAGCCCAGGTTCACTTCCCGGTTGCGGAAACACACCACCTGTCTGTCAGTTGCCATGCTACGGTGGCAGCTCACCTAGAAGAACTAGAATAACTTACAACTAGGATATACAACCATGTACTGGGACTTTGGGGCCAAAAAATAAGAGGAGGATTGGCAACAGATGTTAGCCCGGGGCAAATCTTTCCCTGAAAAGAAAAATTAATAAATAAAAATGAAGGAAGTAAGGGTGAATACTACAACTTATAATTCCCTTTGAGGGAGACATATCTTTGCAAGGAAAATGAGGCCTGTTGGAAGCAGAGCTTAAACATACGCATAGGAGAGAGTCTCTTCTTCGCCTTGGTTCTTTGCTGGGGCACTGAGGAAGTGGGATCTGCAAGGGTATTCCAGGGGGGTAGGGGTCAAAGGAAAAAAGAGCTAAAAGTTGAGTCAGGGCCAGGTCTGTAAGGAACCCCATAAAGATGGGCCAGGGCTTAGTTGTGGGAAGAGCCCAATCTGCCTGCCAGCTGTACCTTATTCTCTGAATTGTGCTCTCCCTTTGTTATGTTGAGTTTAAGTATGATCTTCATAAATGCTAATGCCTAAACTTTGTTTTCTGTGAGAAATCAAAGATGGGTTTAATGGCCATGATCTGGATGAAATAACAAAATAGGGAGAAATCTGCCCTCACAAATCAGCACGGTGATGACGCCAGGAATTTGAACACATTCTCTGTGGTCCCCGAACCACCGTCCATGATTAGACTGGTGCCAATATGCAGATCTAAGAATGGAGCGGAGGGCTTTGAACTGGAGTGAGATACCATGTCTCCATGGAAAGTGGTTTGAGATTATGTGAGCTGTGGTTTTGCTATTGATTAAGTGATATTTGATCAAGCTAGTCAGATATAATTATAATGTCATTTATAATTGTAACTATTGGAGCCTATACATTTGAGTTATACAGAGATAAAAGAAAACAATACAGAATATTCTAAAGTTAAGATTACATACATATATGCTTGTGTGTGCATTTCTGTTACATCAATTGGTATAGCTTCCACATACATACATGTATATGTATGTGTGTATACGGATATCAGTAGAAACATACTAATAAGCCAATGGATGATGCTGTTTTTCTGCATATAAAAACACCATAGGTAGAGGGTTGACCATGATCTTTATTTTAAAATATCCAGGAAAAAAGAAAAACATTAATAAAGTAAAATAAAACTTTTCATCATATCTTCTTGATATTGAGACACAGGCATCACTCTTGATTTTTTAAATTTAATTTTTATTGTGAACATATACTTTATTGATAAACCATTTTTGCCTGAACATTTTTTGCATTGCCTCTTTTACATCTTTGTTCCGTAGACTGTAGATGATGGGATTCAGCATGGGGATCACAATGGTGTAAAATATCGACACTATCATGTCATGATCCAAAGAGTAGCTGGAACTTGGTCTCACATACATGAAGAGAACTGTGCCATGAAAAATTGTCACTCCAGTTAGGTGAGAGCCACATGTAGAGAAGACTTTCTGTCTCCCTTCAGCAGAATGCATCCTCAGAATCACCACCAGAATGAAACCATAGGACACCAGGATAATCAGGATAGTGACTATCTCAATAGAACCCGCAAAGTAAAAGAGCAGAAGCTGGTTTGTGTGAGTGTCAGAACAAGAAATGGCGAGGACAGGAGGGATGTCACAAAAGACATGTCTAATTTCATTGGATGCACAGAATGATAGGCTAAAAGTAGCCACTGTGTGTAAAGTAGCATGCAAGATGCCACCAACGTAGGAAGCAATGATGAGTGACACATAGACCCTGGGTGACATGCTAACTGAATACAGCAGAGGGTTATAGATTGCCACATAGCGATCATATGCCATTGCAGCCAAAAGAAAGCACTCTGTGGTCCCAAAAGCAACAGCGAGAAACATCTGTGTTGCACATCCAAGATATGAAATGACTTTATTCTTTGACATAAAATCTACTAACATATTTGGAGTAATTACCGAGGAATAGCAGGCATCCACGGATGATAACACACTCAGAAAATAGTACATGGGGTTGTGGAGCCGGGAATTCCCAATGACCAATACGACCAGTCCCAAATTTCCCATCAGAGTAAACAGGTAGATTGCTAGAAACAGGGAGAATAAGACGATCTGCAGTTCCAGCTTGTCTGTGAAGCCCTTCAACACAAATATAGTGACTTCAGTGACATTCTTCATGCTGACCCCTCATGGAACAAACTTGAAGATATTCCTAAAATTATAATTCATATTGCTATGACAAAATTTAGCAATATTGTGACTCAGGGAAAGTGAACTATGTCCTCATATTTATTTTTTGGCAGTGCATGATTTTCCAGTTGCAGATCAGGAAATAGTGGCAAGACAGTGGGTCAAGTGTTCATGCCACTCACTGCAGAGTCCAATGGAAAATATGGGCGTTCAGTCACTGGCCGAATTCATGTAATTTTGAAAACCATCAGGTCAACTGGCTAATTTACCATTGTATTCTATTAGTTGTTTTCATATCAAATCACATTAAAACACCAAATTATTGGCTAAAAAATAATTTCCTCCTGACAACCAAACAGGTGAGATAGACATCAGTGTACAGAGCACTGGAACAGAATATCAGACTTCTAGACCCTTCAGTAATTGTGTAAAATGATTTGTGATAATCTACTCACCTGTAGAATGGGTACATTAATATTTATTTTACAATATTGGAGTAAATACTGAAAGACAAAATGTGTTAATAAAATTGAATCCTTACAATTATGTTAAATATAAAATGTGCTAAATTAGGTTGGTTCTACAAAATAGCAGTCTCCTGTCTTGTAACATTTTATGAGCTAATCTCTAAAAACTTTCCACCTCTCTTACATCTTCTTGGGTGTATCTGAACGAACTAATCAAGATTTTTTTCAGGATGATGGGCCATGATTGAATTAAGCAATTATATGACAACTTATATTTCATTCAAATTTACTTCTCAAATACTAAGAATTACGTTGTCATTTTTTTTACTAAATAGTTGTTCACATTTATTACTTTTGGATATCTAAATTCTACATGCTTTTCAACTCCCTCAAAAACTGTGGTGAAAATGGGAAGGATTATTCTGAAAAATATATAATATGACTTTTCATATTTCATTTCATATTTCATACTTCATTTTTTCAAGTATTATACTTATTTAGATATTGTTTATTGTGGATCCAGTGAAATAACAACTAGATAATTATTCGAGTCACAATTAAAGCCATTCATAAAAAACAATAATTAAAATATAACAAAAAATAAATAATGCTTACACCAAGACATAAAACTTAATATTTAAGAGCAAAAAAGTAGGAAGAAATGAAAGAAGGAATAGAAGAAATCCCTCCTGGATAATCTCATTGTTAAACAAATTAGGAATCAAACCTACACTTGAGTCCAAAGTTTCAATTATAAGTCCATAATATAACACAAGGTGAAGGATAGATTTTATTCAAGTTATTTATTATAATTTTTTAAAGTTTTTTGTATACCTATCCACAGGAAATTTGAGTCAGTCTTGAGGGCACATAATCTGCTGCAAATAATATTCTATACATTATTTAAATTCATATTGCAAGCCAGACTCCAGCTTCAATACCTTGACATGAGAAAGAGCCATTTGGACTAGAAATAGTGATGGAAGGAGAAGAAAGCACTGACCAACAAAGACAAAGTCAGGATTCCCTAGAAGAATTGTCAGTATCAGGAGCAAAGATTTTCATAGAATTACTGGGAAGAATAAAGGCAGAGAAAACAAGAAATACTCATATGAGACATCAGAAAAGGCAGAATTTAAGCTGAATCCTATGTATTAGAAATAAAAAGAAAGATAAAATAAATTAGAACCCACAAACCACACACTCTAATTAACTGAATATTTTTGAGTGGCTCTAATACAATTAGATGCTTTTAAATATACCATTTAATTAAAAATGTGTAATGGCTTGATTGGAAAACCCCCAAATGTGTACTTTTTCTTTATTTTAAAGAGCCATGGGAAGGGTGACATGAATCTTAACTGAACAGAGGTTGAGACAATGTTTATACAGTGTAAAAGAGTTTATGTACACGTGGTAAAAGCAGAATCAAAAGAAATAAAATACAAACTTTGATGAATATGATGAAATCTATCTTTTTAAACACAACCAGGAATCACCAGAAAAATCAGTCCCAATACATCTCTTGGCATCAGTTCAGTGACACACCTTGTTCAAGACAAATAACATCAGATTTAGAACACGAAAGTACATGTTCATCGGCCAAGTTCATGATTAAAATCCATGTGTGATGTTAGGCTTTCTCTCCAAAGTTTACTCCTTTTTAAATAGTAATATATTTGAATGACCACTCAGAAAAAGTAATATCCAGCCAGGTAAACTAATTCAACGTGTAAAGCAATACGCATATAAAGCAATTTACTTTAAATATGTTCATTTTAAGTCACAAATTTAAGATGACCATATAATTGAACTTTTGTCATCAGATGTATTTATTTTTATAACATTAGCAAATATTGGGTCACAAAATTAATATTATAACATTCAAAAGTACACGTGACCAGAGCCTGGAGCCAGATATTTCATTCTTTAGCTACATGTAATATGTTTGTTTTGTGATTATTAATACACACTAAAACATTATTCTATCAGGATTAAAGCCAATGAATCATATTTGGATCGTGGTTTTCTCCTCTACTCCGTCTTTATGTCTCTGGATTATTCTTTAGAGAATAAAGAAGTTTTGTGAGTTGTGTGATCTGTTGATACCAAAAGTCGTGGTGATGCAGATCAGGAGACACAGCAATTCCAACTGCGGCATTACAGTGGGCTTAAGTTTACTTCGATAAATAAGATAGTGAGAGACTACAGCCTTAAGTACTTCCACTAAATTTCTCTTGAAATGGGCGTTTCTACTAGATGCCAAAATAAAACTTACACTGGGTATAACTAAGTCAATATTAGAATATATTGAAGGGACTCAGAGTTATAAAGAGAACATGACTATGATTCTTGAAGAATTTAATAATATAGACTCAACTTTTAAAATCAGTGTAAAGCCACTTCTAAAAACACCATTTTAATAGAAGGCAGAAAATATCTTTGACTCAGCTTTGAAACACTGTTTGCAAAGGAGGAGAAAAATAATAACAGCCTTGCACTGAGCCCGTGCAGCAGGAACAGACTTTTACACACATTATAGCATAATGTGCAACTCGCACAGTGAATAAGCACCAAGCCAAGATTCCATCCCAGGTCTCCCTCAAGGGCATGTACTTTCACCATGTCACACTGGCTCCCATAACACCACGACTTCCTTCTGTAACCCATGTCCCCACTTGTCACCCCCAAGTTGATGCTTGATATATATTTAGATACTTTTTAAACATTGAGACTAGAGAAACATTATGCAATAGTTCTAATCTGAAGTGGCTTCTCCACCACAAAATGAGCAAAATAAAAGGATAATTGATTTTTTTCCTCATTATAGCAAAATAGAAGCCCCCAGATAGTTGAAAAGGTCAAATGTTTCCTTGCCCTCCACTGAGAAATTTCCCTTACTATTCTTGCTTTAATCTGATCTGTCTTCCTCCATCAGTAAAATGAAAGCATACACTCAATTTGAATCACTCTCAAACATAACTCGAAACATAAATTCAATATTTTGGTTTCTATTTTCTTTGTTGTATTTATTCACCTATGCAATAGGCATCAACTAACGGGTTTAGTACTGGGGATTTCATAACATATTTGACCTTGATATTTTAGGTCCCAGCTCCTAAAATATTCTGCAAATCACCTGAAATTTTCTCTTACCTGTGGAACAGCAAAAGCAGGTTTAGATACACTATGAATACAATTAATTTAAATTGTTTACATCCACTTACTTAACTGTTGATGAAACCCCAGGAGATGCCCCAAGGGGAATATGCCCCAATTATCTTCTGGTTCAAGATAGTAACATGATGATTTACTCAATAATGAAAAAGAAAATCGTTCTGGAACAATTCACTACATGTTGATACTTATTAAATAAATAGAGTTCTTTGGCCTCTGATTTATAATGATGCTTTAGATTAGCATTTCCCTGATGATTAGTGATAGTATTTTTTCCTATTGGCCTGTTGGCCATTTGTATGTTTTATTTGGAGAAATGTCTATCCAAGTGGTTTGCAAATATTTTCTTCCATTCCATATGTTGCATTTTCACGAGGTTGTTTCTTTTGCCGTGCAGATGATTTTCAGTTTGATGTATTCCAATTTATCTAATTTAGCTTTTGTTGCCTGTGTTTATGGTGTCACACTCATGGTCATTGCCAAGTCCAATGTCACGAAGCTTTTCCCTTATATTTTCTTCTACAAGTTTTACAGTTTCAGGTGTCATGTTTAAACCTTTAAGTTGACTTTGTGCATGGTGTATGATGAGTCGAATTTCATTCTTTTGCATGTGGATATCCAGTTTTCCCAGCAAAATTTGTTGAAGTGACTGTCCTTTCCCCATTGTGTATTATTGATACGCTTGTTGAGGACCAATTGACCAAATATATGTGGCTTTATTTCTGGACTCTGGGCTCTGTTCCATTGGTCCATATGTCTGATTTTATGCCAATGCCATACTGTTCTATTACTATAGCTTTGTAATATGTTTTGAAATTAGGAACTGTGATGAGTCCAGCTTTGTTCTTTGTACTCAATATTTCTTTGGATATTTGGGGTCTTTTGTGGTATCACATGGATTTTCTATTTCTGTAAAAAAAAATACAATTGGTTTTTGATAATGATTGCATTGAATCTTTAGATTGTTTTGGGTAGTATGGACACTTTAACAAATGCAAATCAAAATTAGAATTCAATATCACTTCACCCTGTTAGGATGGTTATTATCAAAAAAATAAGATAACAAGTGTTGGAGAGGATGTGGAGGAATTGGAACCCTGTGCACTGTTAGTGGGAATGCAAAATGGTGCAGCCATTATTGAAAACAGTATGGAGATTCCCCCCAAAATTTAAAATTTAATTACCATATAATCTGGCAATCCCAATTCTGGGTATATATCCAAAAGAACTGAAATCTGGATCTCAAAGAGATGTATGCACTCACATGTTTATTGCATCATTATTCACAATAATCAAGCCATGGAAACAACCTAAATGTCCACTGATGGATGAATGGACAAAGAAAATGTTTATATATATATATATATATATATATATTTGGGAATATTATTCAGCCTTAAAAAAGAAGGAAATCCTGCCATATGCTACAAAACGGATGAACCTGTAGAACATTATGCTAAATGAAATACACCAATCACAGAAGGCCAAATACTCTAGAAGTCTACTTATACGAGATATCTAACTTACATGTAAATTACACCCCAATAAAGTGGTTTTATGTATATGCGTGTGTGTTTTTTTTTGTGTGTGTGTGGGGAAGACCGGCCCTGAGCTAACATCTGTTCCAATCCTCCTCTTTTTGCTGAGGAAGACTGGCCCTGGGCTAACATCCGTGCCCATCTTCCTCCACTTTATATGGGATGCTGCCACAGCATGGCTGACAGGCAGTGCGTCGGCAGGCGCCGGGATCCGAACCCGCGAACCCCGAGCTGCCAAGTGCGAACTAAACCGCTGCGCCACCGGGCGGCCCCACGTGTGTGTTGTAACACTAGGTAAGAACTGTTAAGACGTGAGACATATTCTTACTTCACGTCTCTGATATTGGGTTAGCACTTCTCCGAAGCTCAGGTTCTCATCCTGGCAATGTCAGGTATTTATACTGCAACGGATCACTTCACACGCTAAACTATAAAATGTAAAATTTACATTATATTTCTTGCAGGGTAGAGCCTATGGATTTCCCATCATCCAAATTCATTATATTTTTACTCTGTTAAAATTATAAAATGCCGTGTTTGAAATGAAATAGATATAAAATTTAAACTTATTGAAGCTGTTATTATAAGTGACAAGAAAAGTACAAATGCCATAAGCACGTGGAGTAGGAGATATGAAACATTTAAAGCTCTGCAAGACTTCAGAAGTCATTATGCTTATGAGCGTATGATTCCTGAATACTATCTATAACATATTCAGAAAACATGGTAATATCTACATATCTATACCTACACACACACACACACACACACACACACACCCCTAGGACCTAAACACAGAAATTTAACATTGATAGACAAAGGAAGTCCATCAAATATTTTACTTTTCTTCAATTCTCCAGATGCTCCTGATGAGCAGTTGGGCTGGAAACAATAGATATAGTGAACAAATTCTCACTTTAGAGATAAGCAAAATGAACTCTGGGGTGTAAAATTATTTGATAATTATTCATATATCTATCCGTTCAAAATACTTTTGAGGGTCTACCGTGTAGGTGAGAAACAGAAAAATAATGTCAGGGACTATAAACACCATTCACAGAAACAAAGCTGAGAGAGGGGATAAAGTATGATGTTGTGGTGAGGACTGGGCATATTTTAGAGGTGGTACAGTGTATATCTCTATGATGATATGATGGCAGAAACAAAGCTGACGAAGTGATGTAACATGACATTAAGAATTCCTTTCAGTGACCCACTTGTAAAGATGCACAGACAATATATATTACCAGACATTTGAGTAAACCTCTATGAAAAAGAGAACAAAAGAAACAAAATCTAAAATGAAAATAGGAGATGCCCAGTTTCCAGTTCTACATGTAAGGAGCTTGGAAGTTGCCACTCTGTCCTACCAACAAGCAAAAAGCTGAGCAGACTGAAAAGTCAACAACTGTTTTGGGATTCTTAAAACAGTAGCCTCCGATTGGAGAGACAGACAGGTGAATACAGGGAGTCAGGCTCACCTGAGCAGGGACTCAGGAGCAGAAACCACCATGGCAACCAGCGCCTGGGCAGGAAACTGGACTGTAGTCTCAGTGTGGACAACTCTGAGAGTTAAAAATTTCAGGGGCATCCAGGCATAGGAGGGCCCCCCAAATATTGTGAGATTGACCTCCAAGAGCTTGACCAGGCTCCCACAGTAAATATCAGAGAAAAGTTCCTTGTGCTTCCAGTAGGGAGAGGCAAAAAGACTCACTTGGAAATATGCAAAACATTCTGTTCTTAACAAAGCCTACCATCATGAGAAACTAGTAAACTGGAGCCTAGTCTACTGGGGTGTTATCAGAGCCTAACTAACCTGGGAGGAGGGAAATACCCAACTCCAGCTCAGTCTAGCTATCCAGTCCCACCTAAGGGGGAAGAAAAAGACTAAGCAGCACTTGTGCAGTTCACAGTCCAGAGGCATAGGCTCACTAGAAGACTGAGACCTGATCATAGGACTATAGAACACTTCCCCAACTCCACACCTCACCACACCATTACTAAAGGGCTATTTATAGCAGTTCCTTTTATCCAGTACATCTTGTCCAGCCATCCAGAAAAAATTATAGTTCATACTAAAAGGCAAAAAACATAGTTTGAAGACACAGAGGAAGTTTCAGAATCAGACATGGCAGGGATGTTGGAATTAAATATGGGAATTTAAAACAACCATGATTAATATGCTAAGGAGTCCAATGGATAAAGTAGACAGCATGCAAGCACAGATGGGCAATGTAAGTAGAGAGATGGAAATCCTAAGAAAGAACCAAAAAGAAATGCTGTAAGTCAAAAATATTGTAACTGTAATGAAGAATGCCTTTAATGGGCTTACTGGTAGACTAGACATGGCAGAGGAAAGAATCTCTGAACTTGAGGATGTATCAATAGAAACTTCAAAAACTGAAAAGTGAAGAAAACAAAGATTAAAAAAATCATAACAGAATATTTGTGGGAAAAGGCAAGAAGAATATTTGAAAGAATAATGACTGGAGATTTCCCCAAATTAATGGCAGACACCAAACCACAGATCCAGGTCCAGAGAGCTCAGAGAATTCCAAGGACGATAAATGCCAAAAAAGCTATACCTGGGCATATTATTTTCAAACTACAGAAAATCAGGGGTGAAGAAAAAATCCTGAAAGAAGCCAGAGGGAAAAAAACACGTCATCTATAGAGGAACAAAGATAAGAATTACATTCAACTTCTTAGAAACCATTCGAGCAAGGAGAGTCAAGTGAAATAATAGAGTAATAGGAACAAAACATTTGATTATACATGCTTATGTGTATATGTTATGTGTATACATGCTCATGTATGCTTACATATAAGTGAAATGAGTGACCAGCAATAATAAAAGTGAAGGAAGAAAGGAATTACAAAACTAAACACACTCTTACTATATGATCCAGCAATTGCACTCCTATCATTTACCCAAAGGATCTGAAAACTTAGGTCCACACAAAAACCTTCACATAGATGTTTATAGCAGCTTTATTCATAATTGCTGAATTTGGAAATAACCAGATGCATTCAGTAGGTGAATAGATAAACTGTGGTACAGCCAGACAATGGATTATTATGCAGTGCTAAAACAATTGAGTTATCAAGCCATGAAAGGCAAAGGAGGAAACAAATGCATATTACTAAGTGAAAGAAACCAATCTGAAATGGCTACCTACAGTGTGATTCCAACTATATGACATTCTGGAAAGGTCAAAACTATGAAGACAGTAAAATGATCACTGGCTGCCAGGGGTTTGGGAGCGGGAAGATGAAGAGGCAGAGCACAGAGGATTTTTAGGGCAATAAAACTATTCTGCATAATACTATAATGATGGCTTCATGTCATTATACATTTTTCCAAACTCACAGAATATACAACAGCAAGAGTGAACCCTAAGGGGAACGATGGACTTTGGGTAATTGTGATGTGTCAATGTAGGTTTACCAGTTGTAAAAAAATGTACCACTCTGGTCGGGGATATTAATAATGGGGAAGGCTATGCACCTGTGGGTGCAGAGGGTATACGGGAAATCTCTGTACCTTCCTCTTAATTTTGCTGTGAACCTAAAACAGCTCTAAAGAAAATAAATTCTTAAAAAAAATAAAATAAAATTTAGTAAAACTGAGACAAGGCACGCAGAAGAAAATTCCCATTAATTAACCCAGAATTTCCCCCAAAACACTTCTTAAACATAAAACAAAGAGCAACAAATAAACAAATTAAAAATGAGCAAAGTGAAAGAAAAATAAATAGATGACTACTTTGACAAAATTATATCACAGCAGACATCTATTAACCTCACAGTCAGGACTCTTAAGGTGTCAAGGCACCTGAAGCAGCAGAATCTTGTTGGAATTAGCACTTTCCTGCCAGGCACAGGATGAACATGGAAAGGGAAGCATTAACAGGATATACGACCCTTGGCATCTAGGAATTGAAGAAACCCACCACCACAGGAAAGGACAATTTACGGAGGGGGATCTCAGCTCAGTCGAGCTGGGAAAGTGGAAAAGCCCTGCCATGCTCCAAGTGGCAGGTAAATGACTCCTCCCCCCTGCCCCGGCCACACACACACCCGGGCTCAGCGAGGGATTCACAGGGGACTGGAGGAGGCCAAAATGGTTGGTGCTCCTGCTCACTGAAGATCTCAGAAAGATGCAGCACATACTCCCTTCCAGAAGGACAGGGCTTCACCATGAGGAAGAAAATGCTGCGAGAAGAATGTCAAAGAAAAGGGAAGAAACACTGGGAAGGAACGTTTGAAATAAGAGTGGGTGGGGGGGGTTCTGGAAGATATAGGTTTCAGAAACTACTGGTAGAGCAACATATAACTAAAGTATAGAGAACCACTCTGGAAGGTGAGGCCTATCTTGTTATGTGACTCAAGGAGCTCAGGTTAAAGTGCTCAAGAGTCAGGCTTAGCTCTGAGAGTTTAAGCAGTTATATAATAAGGCAATATTTTAAGGCTATGAAAACACGCGAGGGATTCCTTGAACATGAAACTGGAAAAGGTACCTTGACCAATTTCCAACCTACATATGTACCTTCATATGATGGTCAGAATGCCCATTACCTTTAAACATGGCGGGGTGAGGGGGGTTGAGAAAGGATTAATGTATTCTAATAGTATGTAACCTGCAAATAAAAATAACCAATGTTCCAAAAGTTACTAAAATCATATACTAAAGTAAGGACATATAGCAAGGAAACTACTATGGTAATTTAATATCTTAATATTAAAGAAAATTTAAAAGAATAAAGTTTTATGAAAATCATAAGGTATATTAGTATATTAGAAATGAGATGGCTAGACATTAGAAGGATTTGAAAACATGCTTATGAGAATACAGAAATTAACTAGAAATAAAACCAAAAAATCATAAATAATTTAGGAAAATATAAGAGTGGTAACTGTTGTAAGCACAGTTAAGGGAAGAGAAGATGGAAAAGAGAGATATGAAAAAAAATCAATTTGAAATAGAGAAAGATAAGTTTAAGAGAAACTGACAGATAAATGCTAAACTATAATTGTCAAAATGTTAAAAAAAAACCACGACTAACACCGATATAAAACGACGAATGGCAAAAGTGTATCAACTTTCTCAATAATAGGAGGATCAGTAAGATTAGACATCCAAAGAGCGTTTAAGCATCACAGGCTTACTGAGTTTGCTAGAAAATGTACAACAAAATAAGGGTTTGTTTCCTTTCTAATTTTTATTGAAAAAAATACACATAGAGAAAAGTATTTATATCATAAGTGTGCAGCTGGATGAACTTTCAGTCTGAACATAACCCTATAAATATGACCAAGTAGAATATCGCCGATGCCCCAGGTGCCTCCCTTATACTGTCTTCTCGTCACCATCTCCGTACAACCCAAATCTCCATTCCGAAGCAAAGACCAACTCCTAACAGCTAGTTTTTAAAGTTAGAGTTACTTTGTTTTAATATAAATTAATAAAAATCCACCCTTTTAAGGTGCCAGTTCTATGAATTTCGTCAAACCCATACAGTTGTCTAACCACAACCAAGTTTTAGGACATGTTCATCCTTGTATAAAGTCCAATCCCACCACTGTGTGGTCAATCACCTGCTCTGAACACGCAGTTCTGGCAACCACAGCTGTGTTCTCCCTTTTTATACTTTTGTTTTGTTCAGAATGTACAAATCGAGTGATTTTATTCTTTTAGCAAAAACTTTTTTGGAGAGCTGCGAGCCTCTGGAGGAGGCGCGCTGGGCGCAGTCGGGGAGCGAGGTCCGGAGCGAGGGGCCCTGTGCCGCCCCTCCTGCCACCCGGGGGCCGGGGCCGGGCGCCGCCGAGGGAGCTCACCCGAGCGGCGGCCGGCGGGAGAGGCGGGCCCCGAGGAGGCGCCGCCGCCCGGCTCAGCCCGCCCGCGCGCCGGGGAGGTCGGCCCAGACGGACTCCGGAGCGTCCCCCTGCAGCGCCGCGGCGGCGGCACCGGGACCAGGCGGCCTCGGCAGTGCTGGAGCCCGAGGCGGCCGCCGGCGAGGAGCGGGAGCCGCCGCCGCCGTGCGCCCTCCTCCGCCCGCGCGCGTGGTCTCCGTCCTGTCGCCGCCACCGCCTCGCTCTTAGCTCCGCGCGCCGCCACCGCGGCTGGGGTCGCTCCTCTCCCCGCCTCGCCCGCCCGGGACGCTCCCCGAGTCCCTGCCGTGCGAGGGGGGATGGGTGGGGGGCGGGGGGCGGCGGGACAGGAGCGGCGGGGAGGCCCGCCTGGCCTGGACGGTGTCGGGTGTGTGCGCGGCGCTGGCTCGGCAGCCCGGGAGCTGCTGCTCTCCTCTCGTCCGGCTTAGGTTCGCGGGCACCCGCTTTCGGACTCACAGAAAAGCAACATTGAATTGTGTTGTATATATGCACACATTATATATGTATACACATTCTATATCCATACGTTAAATATGTACATGTGCAGCTCTAGAGAATGTCTGCCAGCAGTGTGCACCTTTCAGTGGCCCCTGGTATTTTACTTAATGCTTTCTTTAGTTAAATAAGGTAACAAATTCTATTTTTTCAACTGTGATAATAGTGGTGTTCTTTCGTAGAAAAAACATCACATCATGAAGTGGTGATTAAGAAGTGTATGGAAGGAGACCAAACACCTCTACAAATCCTTTCTAGGACTGAGACCCCGAATGTTGTTGGGAATGGAATACAATTAGTACAGTAATGTATAATTTGTACATGGAAAAAAAGAATATTCCAGAGGAGACAGTTTTCAGAATGTGAAGGATAATAAAAGAGTGTGCTTAAAAATATACAAATAACATCAAAAACAACAACAATCATGTTAACACCAGAGGTGGAAGCCCCCTAGATGCACAGCTATGAAAGACACTCTGGCACAACCCTAACAGCCCCCACACACAAATCTTCCCAAGTGCATTGTATATGTATTTCGTTGACTCAGGAGGGAGAGAGAGAGGTTACAAACAAGTCTCACCCCTTCAAAAATATTATGTGAATATAAGAAAAATATATTCTAATTATTACATTGATAGATAGATAATGAAAGAATACAAGAAAAATATACCACAAAGCAAAAATAGACAGATATACACACACATATATGCACTCACACACATACACAAATTAAGAAAAATCTAAAACATATTAATAACAGCATTTATAAAATATAGACAAAATCAGCAAATAAATGTACATTTAAAAAAGTGAGAGTTCATAAAAAGAGTTGATTGTGCACAGGAAAGATTTGGGGGAAAAATCAGTGTAGAAATGAAGACTAATGAGACTGAATAGACTCCTGAAGACTCCTTTTCCTATATTGCTAACTTGATTTGCCAGCCTTTTTCTGAGGATTTTTACATCAATATTCAAAGGAGTTATTACTCCATTTACCTTTTCTTTTTTCTTGTGATGTCTGATTTTGACATCTGTGTAATACTGATGCCATAGAATGAGTTGAAAAATCTTTCCTCCTCTCCTATTTCCTGGAAGAAGTTATGAAGAATTGGTATTGATTCCTCTTTAAATGTTTGGTGGAATTCACCAGTGAAACCATCAGGTCCTGAGCCCACTCCTTGGTATCAACCCAAGATAATTGAAAGCATATGCTCACTTAAACACTTGCATGAAAATGTTCATCAGCATCATGAATGATAGGCCAAGAGTGGAAACAAGCCAAATTTCTATCAATTGATGAATGAATAAAAAATATGGTATATCTGTGCAATGGATGTTTTTTGGCAAAAAAAAAAAAAAAAAGAAATGAAGTACTGATGGAGGCTACAACATGGATGAACCTTAAAATTGTTATTCTAAGGAAAGAAGTGAGTCACAAAAGACCACATATTGTAGGATGAGATTTATAGGCAATATCCAGAATAGGCAAATCTATAGAGGTAGAAGGTAGAGTGGTGATCCCTGGTTTGGGGTGGGAGAATGGGGAATGACTAATGGCTGCTAAAAGGTTTCTTTTTGGAGTGATGAAAAATGCACATCTCTTTAAACATACTAAAAATTATATCATAGCCCCTACATATCTCTAAATACTATTTGCATTGAGTCATGTGAAACTCAAAAAATGAAAGTGAATAGATTTCATAAAAATACAGTAGAACTAGAAGATAGGAAGACTTAGACTAGAAGATAAAAGATAGGAAGGCCAAGAAGATAGAACATGTATATAATTTGATCCTTTGAAGAAGAAATGAAATCAGAGAAACAGAAACAGACATCACAAGCTATAATTAGGAATTTTGTTGCTGAAATGAGAGAAGTTTTGGAACTTCCTAATGAAAAGATACAATGTGTTCTAAGTCAGCAATAAATTATATATATTAAAGTTAATGTTTCCTGTACAGAGTCCAGAACAAAAGACCTTGTTACTTTTAAGGACTACCAAAAGATTAACATCACATTTTTCAATAGCAATACTTCGAGTGAAGATAAAATAGGAATGAAGAAACTCAACAAAAGACAAATATGAATACAGGATTAAAGGAAGCCAAAAGAACTTCAACTGTTTATTGTTAATGTCAATATTTTTCATAGTAGGAAACCAAGAGCTTCTATCTTTAAAAAAAGGACAATGAGAATAATATAAAGAGAATATATGAAACAATATATTCCAAAAAAGCAAAAACATTCTAAAATAAATAATGACACAAAGAATAATGAAGACAGACCACAAAGGGAAAGACTTCATATATGTTTGTGTGTGTGTGTATGTGACTCTGTGTATATATGTCTGTATGTCTGTGTGTGTGTATGACACATATTTGTAACGTGAACATTATGACAAAACCAAGATTAAATATATGTTTGGCAATAATTTTAAATGCACCTAATACAGCTTTAAAAAGGGGGGAAGGGATGCATCCACATGGTGACGGACAAAAAATAGTGTACAGCTAAAACCCCACAATGTTATAAACTATTAAGACATCAACAAAAATGAAAATTAAAAAAAAAAACTATTCTTATGCGTCTATACATCTAAACAACCTTTAAAATCTTTGTAAACTCCAAATAAGCATTTACCTGAAGTTTGCCAAGTTTTATTCCCAAGGAAAAAGAATAAATTCAGAAACAGCTTTCTCAGGATAACCAAAATAAGGATTGCATGACAGGAAGTGGCTGAATACATAATAATATGATGATCTTTTCTAAATATATTTTATTTATAACAACAGAAACATTGATTATTGATCATTACATTTAAGTATCTGATGAAAAAACTTTATGATTTTTAGACAAAAAACAATCTAGACTAAAATGACTTTATGTTACCTCTTTAATAGTTTTATGATAATATTTTTGTTAAATCATTAAAAAAAAAGAAAAGCCTTTCAGTATAGTCTTATAAAAGCCAAATATATTACAAAGTATTTCAGAAAGGTGAAAATAAAAGCTTGGGTAAAACATGAAAAGAAAGCATTGGTTGCAATTTTAATATTAAGAAATATGGAATGCAGGAAAAGTATCAAAATAAGACAAAAATACTTTATAATGATAGATTTTAGTTCACAGTGAAGACTAAGCAGTGAGTGTTATCCATGCAAATAGTATTGTAGCAACAAATATCTTAAAGCAGGAAACTCCTCATAGAGGACATGCAAACACAGAAATAAAAGCATTTTAACACTAGGAGACCTATTACACACCTATTAAACATTTGCAGTCGAGAAAACATTGATTAATTAATTGAATGGTGAACATGATGTACTCTATACAGAAATTGAAATGTGTACACCCTAAAATTTATATACTACTATAAACCAATGTTACTTCAGTAAAGAAAAAAAGAATTAAACTACACACTCAGTGAGATTATTTGTATAGATAAGTATGTGTTAAGCTTTGTCCACAAATAAGAGAAAATTCTCTCTCTTTTCAAGTGTATTGCAGCATTTATGAAAACTTCCATGTTAGTGAGAACTAAGATCTGAAAAAAGATAATTTAAGAATTACTTTCTGGGGGCCGGCCCCCTTGGCCTAGTTGTTGAGTCCTGCATACTCTGCTTTGGCGGCCTGGGTTCACGGGTTTGGATCCCAGGCATGGACCTACACCACTCATCAGCCAAGCTGTAGTGGCGACCCAGATACAAAGTGGAGGAAGATTGGCACAGATGTTAGCTCTGGGCTAATCTTCCTCAAGCCAAAAATAAAAGAAGATTGGCAACAATGTTACTCAGGGCGAATCTTCCTCAGAAAAAAAATAAATATATAAATAAAAATAATTATGTTCTGTTTAGAAATGAACAACATATTTTTAAAAACTCTCAAACTATTTCATTTAGGCATTTAAAAATAAGTTATAAACCATTCATAGGTCAAAGGAAAACAGGAAAACAATCAGAAATATTGATAATGAGAGTATGATATAAAATATATGGGATGTCACTGACACAGTGTTCATTGGAAAATCCATATCCAATTCAGAAAGCTAGAAAAGAATAGTAAACTAGACCAATAGAAAGAAGAGGAAAAATCTTAAAGGGAAAAAATTAAACTAGAAAATATAAACAATAACTAATATTTAAATAAAATATACTATCTCTGTTTCACTTATATCCATTGATGGAATTAACTAAAATGTTTTGATGATTCCCTACCTAAAATATTCATTAATTTAGAGGATATTTGTTGAGCAACAATATGTGTTGGACATTGTACTAGACTCTGGAAAATAGATTAGAGAATAAATCGTATATAAATTAATGTTCAAATTATGTGAAATAATGTTAAGTGCAATGGATGCATTTAAGAAAGAAGAAAAAGGAGGAAATGCAAAGTAAGTAAATTGCAATTATCATAATGTGGTCAATGAGATCCTCACTAAGAGGCATTCAGTGGAAAGAATGGTGTGGAGAGCCTTCCAAGCAGGAGAAGAGAAATGCAGAGAAACTGTGGGGGAATATATTGTGTAGGAGATGCTCTATGTTTGTATCGTTGAGGTGTTATTTAAACTTAATAATCCCTAAATGGGACTCCCTAACAATAACTCCCTAAAATGGGAAATGTCCTTAGGTTATACTCTATGTATTAAAGAGATTATCCTATTGCAACTAAAGGAATTTCACACTCATAAAATATTAATGATAATGAAAGGAAGGAAGGAGAATAGGAAGGAAAAACACAACCACATAATTAACTTTGAAGAAGACACGTCCTTCTTCAAAAAATGAGGTCTGTTGGGAAAAGGGCGGAACATGAGCATAGTAGAGACTCTCTCTGGACCCTGGTTCTTGGGCCTGGACACTGAGGAGAGGTGGCATCTTCAAGGGCATCATAGAGGGGTAGGGGTCAAAGGAAAACAGAGCCCAAGCTGAGTCAGCACCAGCCCTGTAGGGAAACCCATAAAGATGGCCGGGGCTCAGTTGTGGGAAGAGCCCAGCCTGCCAGCCAGCTGTACATTATTCTCTGAATTGTGCTTGTCTTTGTCATTCTTCAGTTTAAGTACAATCTTGATAAATGCTAATGCCTAGTCTCTGTATTCTGTGACAAGTTAAAGAATGGGTTCAGTGTCCATGCTCTGGACGAATAATGAAATAATAAACATGGGAGAAGTGCACCCTCACAAACAGCACCGGAATGACACCAGGAATTTGACCACATTCTCTGTGGTCCCCGAACCACAGGCTGGGATTACGGTGCTGCCGATACCTGGATCTAAGGAGGGAGCAGAGGGCTTCCCACTGGAGTCAGATGCCAGCGACACCATGGAGAGTGGTGTGGGATCACGTGAGCTGTGGTTTTGCTGTTGATTAGGTGGTATTTGCTCAAATTAGTCAGATATAATTATAAAGTTACTAATAAATGCAACTATTGAAACGTATCCAATTTAAGTCAGATGAGATGAAAGTTAATACTATACATTTTAAAGATTACATGCATATGTGACTCTGTGTGTATACACATATAATATATGCCAATATCATATGTTGAAATATTAACCCCCTGTACCTCAGAATGTGACTGTATTTGGCAACAGGGTATTTGTGGAGATAATTAATTTAAAATGAGGTCCTTTAGGGTGGACCCTAATCCGATAGAACTGGTGGTGTTATAAGAAGAGGAGTTAGGACAAAGAAACACATGGAGGAATGATGATGTGAGGAAAGGCCTCAGAAGAAACCAACCCTGCCTTCACCTTGATCTCAGACTCCTAGATTCCAGAACAGTGGGAAATACATTTCTGTTGGTTAAGTCACCAGTCTGTAGGAATTTCTTATAGCAGCCCTAACGAAATACAATCAGTATCAACATATATGTACATATATACATATGAGTGTATATGTATGCACGTGTGTGTATATCTGAAAGTGAATTAAGTAAGAAGGAAATGTATGACAGTTTTTTCTGCCTATGTGGAAAGTGCACAGTGGAGGTATGACTATGATCTTTACATAAAAACGTCTAAGGAGACTAGAAAGACACTAATAAACTAAAACAAAACATTTTTATCATTTAGATGTTGAGACAATGAACACCATTCTTAATTTGTTTCAATTTAATGGTTAGTGACTTTTTTTACACACCAACTTTTACCAAATGCTCTCTTCATTGCCTCTTTCACATCTTTGTTCCTTAAACTGTAGATGATGGGATTCAGCATGGGAATCACAATGGTGTAAAATGTTGACACTATCATGTCGTGGTCTGAAGCGTAGCTGGAACTTGGTCTCACATATATAAAGAGGATTGTTCCATGATAAATTGACACTCCGGTTAGGTGAGAGCCACATGTAGAAAAGACTTTTCGTCTCCCTTCAGCAGAATGCATCCTCACAATCACCACCAGAATGAAACCATAAGAGACCAGGACAATCAGGATAGTGACTATCTCAATAGAGCCCGCAAAGTAAAAGAGTAGAAGCTGGTTTGTATGAGTGTCAGAACACGAAATGGCGAGGACAGGAGAGATGTCACAAAAGACATGTCTAATTACATTGCATGCGCAGAAGGATAGGCTAAATGTGGCCCCTGTGTGCACCGAGGCAGTCAAAATGCCACCAACATAGGAAGCAATGATGAGTGACACATAGACCCTTGGTGACATGTTAACTGAATACAGCAGAGGGTTGTAGATTGCTACATAGCGATCATATGCCATTGCAGCCAAGAGAAAGCATTCTGTGGTCCCAAAAGCAGCAAAGAGAAACATCTGTGCTGCACATCCAAGGAATGAAATGGCTTTATCCTCTGACAGGATATTGACTAATATTTTTGGAGTGACAACTGAGGAATAGCAGGCATCCAAGAATGATAATGCACTCAGAAAATAGTACATAGGATTGTGAAGCCGGGAGTCCCCAATGACCAATACAACCAGTCCCAAATTTCCTATCAGAGTGAAAAGATAGATTGCCAGAAATAGCAAAAATAGGAAGACTTGCACCTCATCACCATCTGTGAAGCCCATCAATATAAACATGGTAACTTCAGTCACGTTCTTCTTCTGAATCCCGAAATCTAAATCTGATGTCAACTGTGACATTTCAGTTTTTTATTTATAGTTTTTAAAGCAACACTTTTGAAAATAGAACCCACTCTATTATATCCTCTTGTTTGTGTCTTAGAAGGGCACTCTGAGATCCTTGGCAGTGAAGGAATAGGCAGTAATGCAGAAGTTGGGTCCAAGTGAATGTATTACCCTGATAAATTAAAGAAATTACTTTATTAAGTATGTGGCTAAATTTGTCACGTTAAAAACTTGCCAATTTATGTGGTTTAATTTCCAGGTTATTGTCTGTTAAATTTACTACCATTTGGTTTCATACTGTATTCTGCTAAAATTCACAAAGATAAATGAATATAGGAATTTATAAGTGCAAAAATGTTATAGTAGAAAGTACACATCTGAGTACTAATCCTAGATTTTCTACAGTGTGCATGAAATGCCTTTCCTTAATGTTCAAAATTGTTAAAATGGGAGGAAACCATAATTATATCACAAAATTGGGTTGTATTCAAATGAGAAAACCAAAGTAAAAATTATTTAATTTTAAAACGTTCTCCGATGAGAGATAAAATGGGATAAGTTAGACTTACATTTCGACTTGTCCTGCAAGGTGCCCTTTTCTGACCAAACCATTATATATCCTCTTTTTGGCTATGATCCCACTCCAGTGGCACTTCTGGAACACTGGTGAACACACAACAGGGGTTACTCTGGGGCAGGTGCACCTGCATGCAGACAGTAACAGGGCATCGGTTTGGTTCTGTTTTCCAGTTTTCTTTCTTGATCCACACATCACTAAGTTGTCCATTTAGGTCTCCACAGTTGATTATACTGTTAATGTTTTTCCAGATTTAACTTAATACCAATGTAAGGTTTTTCTCTGCTCATATTCTCATTATCCTTGCAGAGCCCTTGGGCATATTTTTGGGATATATTTCTGTCAAATATAAATCATGGCCATTCCTTTAATATATTATAGTTTCTTAGGGGGTCTCTAAAATTATTATAAAAGAAAAACCATCTGATACTGGATCATAACATTTATAGAAGCTATTGCTAAAAGAATAAATTCACTATGTAAGCCACAGAGTAGTGTTTTATTTGCCATCAGACTGTTTGTCATTCAGTGGAATATAAAAAAAGAAAAGTGCATTAAAAAAAGTTGAAGAGTCACCTGTCTCTGGACTGAAGGCTTCATCATTGAAACAAAATCAACCATTGCATCTGTTGTATTTAGGAGCAAGCTTTCAGCACTGGGATTCTTGTTTCCTTTGGTGTGTATTTAAAGGAGTGAAAAGTCTGAGGTGTGTAGGACCAGGGACACACAAATGATCTATATTCATGACATGAAACACACCACATTTTTGTCATACTGAGCTGTCCACACATCAAGAAGAAATGAGAAAATTAACTTAAAACTATTATTGTTAGAAGAAAGCTACAGATTTTCACTTTTCCCTAAAGGTCTTCCCAGATCCATGTGGAAGATTTTTTTAATATAGAGAATAAATAGCCTTTTAATGTGGGGATGCCAAACAAACAAAAAAATATTGCTCATTTAATCCTTAGAAAATTCTAGAGTAAAAGAATATAACTAAGCTAAATTTCAACTTCTGTATAAATACAGACAACTCATACATTACTCTTGAGAACACACACACACACAAATGTCTTCTAATTATTCCTAGTTTAGTTTGAATGGTTACATTAATAAAATAACATAAAATCATTAATTAATAATTTAAATATATATTTACGTATTGTTTGAGCATCGCAAAAAGTTCATTTCTGTTTAAAAAATTCCTCATTCTCTTTTTCCTTTCTCTCTCTCTCTGTCTCCAGAAAACATGGGTTATATACATACAAAAATATTAATGAAAGAGAGTCAAGGACAAAATAGGAATTAGGTAGATAGAAAGAAGCACAGAAAACAAAAAGAATGCAAGTAAATTTTGAAAAATATATCAATAGGTGGTCTATTAAAGGAATCCATTACAAAATACATGTTGGCTGTTATACACAGGGGACGTTTCAGCGACATTACAATTCTAAGCTTTAGTTAACTGATGTGTCTGAGATAATACAATTGTGGAAAATTAGAACATTATATTTGAACTCTAAAATCCTGTATTAAAATCTCAAATATAGCACCTAGTCACAGGGTAACCTTGGGAAAGTAACTTTATCCTTCCAAATCAGAGAATAACTAAGATTTACCAGTTTTCAGGCATATCTGTTCAACCACATGAACATGGTGTGATGGCAGAGTGCTTATTTATGAAATGCATTAAAATACATTTTATAACATTAAAGTGTATTGATTATATGTGAAGGATGCATACATATGAAATATGGCTTCCAAGTTCTACTTAACTACAAAATATTAATAGGGAGTTATAAAAGTAATTTTTCATCAAAGCATTGAGCAATGAATGGGCACCAAACTGGAAGCTAAGTATTTCCTCTTTTAGTTATATGTCTGTTTGTTATATGCCACTTGAGATATATTAAAATACCTTTCTCACAAGATTAAACCCAGCAAATCCCACTGTTTTATGGTATCAGGCACCTTAAAAAATATTTGTCACTCCATTCTGACTTGGCGCGTGACAGGAAAATAACCATGTTGGCTTAAATTCTCCTGATAATTTTGTACATTATAATTTTCTCGTAACTCCTGATTTCTCTGACTTAACCTATAGTGCAAGAAGGTGGTTTGTAAATGAAGGAGTATTTTCATCCAAATTGTGTCGCATGAGAGCACGTATCCGCTTCACTGTGGGAACTAGAGGAGCGGCAGTCAGAGGACGGGGTTCTTCCGCTTCATGGAAGACGCTCTTGCATCAGGCACTTCTGTCAACTAACATTTAAGGAAATTAGAACTGACTGTGTTTGCGTCTAACTGGTTTCCCTTTAAGAGATAGAGGCTAGAAAGACAAAAACATAGATCCCAAATTTTTAACGAAATATGATCATTCTGGAAAACTGAAATCAAATCAGTTCCTCAACCCTCACACATTCAGAAAACAAAGTCCCAGACATCCCCGAGAACACTGCTACAGGCACTAAGCTTGAGAAGGAAAGCTAAGACCGCAGCTGCCACGTGTTGTTAAGCGGCTACTAGAGGGTAGAAGTTTTGCACGTTATCCTATGTAATCTACACAGCAACCTGCAAGCTATATCATCCAGCATCCTTTTATAGATGAGAAAACTGAGGACCAGCCTGACCTATCACTTGATCAAGGTCACACAGTTACTAGCAGAGCCAGGATTCAAGTCCAGGTCTCTCTGTCTCCAAACTTTAAGCTATTTCCACTTGACCATACTGCAGACTCATGGTGACATGCCGTAATTCTGGAAATGTTATCCCCTGGAAACAACACAAAATAACATCCTCGTGTATTTGAATTCTTTTACAAAGCCACAAGCTTAAGCAGACTATTATATTAAAAATAAATAAATAAAACTGAAATGGCTTCTAGATCAATAAGCTAACTAGTAAAATAAATTTAAAATTCATCTATATTCCTCCATGAGAAAGACAAAATTATGATCCCAAAACGGCATATACTTAATGGTTGGTTGACAGTTAATTTTCTCTCCATTTAATAATTTTCCTAAATTTGAAATATAGCCCCTTATTTCTACTAACTTTATTCTGTTACCTTCCATCAAGGACACTAAGTCAAAGTTTTAACTTACAAATCTATTTACCTAAATCTGTAAATCCTGTTAGTCCTGCTATGTTCCCTGGAATTCTCATTCAATTTTTAATTCAACTCTGAGTTAGCTAGAAATTTTGATCTCAGATTTAAATATTAAAACATACAACTTAGTTTGGGATTCAAGATTATAACTTCTGAAATATTTTGTAAGTGATGAAAACACTTACCTGTGGAAATGAACTGCTCACTCAGTTAAGGTGCGCCGCGAATCTTAAGCATTTGGACCTTTATACCAGGTCTCGAGCTCTTGAAATCCACAGGGATGCTCCAGGGAAAAAACACACTAATTCTCTTCTGGGACAGAAAAGTAAGTAAGAAGATGATTTTGTTTTTTTTTTTCTGTAGTAAGCAAGTGAATGGTTCTGGAGCAATGAACTGCATGATAAAAATGATTTCATGATGCACTTTGGCCTCTGGTATAAAGGCCTCAGTGGAAAAAAGAACATGCGTAGGACTGGAAAAAAATCTAACGATGAGGGACATACTCCTAGTTCTGATGCCAAATAGCTGTGTGCCATTGGGTTGACGACTTAAATTCTTTGAAATCCAATTTCTTTTTCACAGGAATATAACCTGTTCACTTCTCTCGAAATCTTGTAAACATGTACATAGTGAAATAATATGAAAGCATGAGCTATGACAGAATTCACAACCATTTAATAAAGATTACTATACTTTTTTAACTTTTAGTGTGCTACACCTCTAAGGGGTATGAGAGATATAATTAAGCTCATGGAGAGTTTAATAAGGAAGATAAGATATGAATACATTGATAGGAAGTATTGACAGCAGAGATGGGAGAGTGCACAGATACCTGAATATTCTATGTAACAGAACCTTAGGTGTTAGAGATCTGGCAGAGATAAAGGTCAAACTTTGAGTTGTAGGGTCTTGTCTAGTCTTGGGGACCCTATATACTAATCTGTAGTCTAGTACTAGGCTATGTGCTTAAAGAAACTCTTCAAAAATATGTGACAAATACTTAGATGCCTAAGCTCTACACCAGAGATTCTAAAGTAGTGGAAAGGAAACGTTGGCCATGGAATCTGAATTTTAAAAGAAAGAACAAAAGAAGGAAGGAAAGAAAGAAAGATAATGCTGATAGGCAGCACAACTGTGAACAAAGGATCCATTAATTAAATGCAATCTCAAATTATCTATATATTCAATGCAACCCCAATTAAAATTAAACAAGCATTGTTTGCAGAAATTGACAAGGTAATTCCACAATTTACAAAAAAGGCAAAGGAACTAAGATAAACAGTTTTGAAAAAGAAGTATAAAGTAGGACTCATATAATCCGATTTCAAGATTTACCACAAAGCTAAAATAATCAAGAGAGTGTGGCATTGGTGAAAAGACAGACATTTAGATCAATGCAACAGAATAGAGCCTTCAGCAATAGATTCACACAATACAGTCAGTTGATTTTTGATGAAGTTGCTCAGGAAAATCCACGGAGGAAAGGTAGCCTTTTTCACCTTTTTTTCTGAGGAAGACTGGCTCTGAACTAACATCCATTGCCAATCCTCCTTTTGCTGAGGAAGATGAGCCCTGATGTTACCGAACCAAGTGGGTTTACCTCCTGGTGAGTTAAATAAGACTCTACACCAATGGAGGTTGTCTCACAAAGTAAAGTGTATTTGCAGCAAATAGGAGGCCATGAGGAATCATTTCCAAAGTTATGGCGTCCTCCAACAAAGGGAAGCAGAAACTTTTATTTCAGATGGGGAATGAATATTCAAAAGGAAACAGCGAGTATTCGCTCGCGCAGGCTCAGTTGGAAAACATGCTTCCACATACACTGCAGGTTACAGTGACGAGGAGAGATCTTAGCGTCAAAAATAAGGCAAGGCTCGTGGGCACAGCTCTAGTGGTGAGGCTTGGTCAGTTTCGGTGTGCTTGGTGGTTGCATCTCCTTAACAGACCAAAAGGGAAAAAACAACTTGGAAAAGCAGTTAAACGCTTCCAAACCCACCCTTGAGTTTCTTGGGGCACCTAGTCGCTGACATGAAGCCAACATCCGTGCCCATCCTCCACCATTTTGCATATGGGATGCCACCACAGCATGGCCCAATGAATGGTGTGTAGGTCCATGCCCGGGATACAAACCCGTGAACCCCAAAGCAAAGCACAAGAACTCAACCACTATGCCACTGAGCTGGCCCCAATAGTCTTTTTTTTTTAATGACACTGAATATGTCGTGTAGCCTTATGCCACAAAAAGAGACATTGACTCATTCTTTGCATCATATATAAAAGTTGTCTCAAAATGAATCTTATACCTTAATATAACATTTCTAGAGAAAAAAACAGGACATTTGTGTTACCATGGGTTAGTCACAAATTTTTGTACAGAAAACAAAATGCATGAACTGTTGGAGCAAACAATAATAAATTGTACTTCATTACATTTAAAATCTGCTTGTGAAAGACACTTGAGGGAATGAACAAACCACAGACTTGTACAAAATCTTTGCTAAAAGCTATTCAATAAAGAACATGAATCCAGAATATATAAAAAACTCCAAAAACTCTACAATATGAAAACAAAAAGAAAGATAAACAATAAAACGTGGAAACAAACTCGAACAGACACATCAACAGAGAAGACACTGATTGCAACTAAACACGTAAAAAAAAGTTCAACACAATTTGCAATTAGAGAAATACAGTTTAAAACCACAACGTGATCCCATATACCTATCAGAATGACTAGAATTTTAAAAGTATAATAACCAATGACAATACAAAGTGCTCACAATAAAGCAGAGCGACTGGAGCGCTCATCCGTTGCTGGTAGGGAAGCGAAAGGGTGCAGCTGATCCAGCGATCTCACTCGGTGTTATTGATCCTGATAAAAGAAAACGTGTGTCTACACGAAGACCCATATTCCAATATTTATAACAGCTCTATTCACTATATTCTGAAACTGAAAGTAATCCAAATGTCCATCAATTATGGAGTGGATAAACCAACCGCAGTACATCTTGACGATGGAATACTGTTCAGCGATTAATAGGAACAAATGCTGATATTTTCAAGTACAAGGATGGATCTCAAACACATCCTGTTTTGTGGAAGAAGGCAAACTCAGAAGCTCACTCGCAGTGTGATTCCACCTCTACCACATTCTGCACGGCAGCATGGTAACAGCGGGGAGCACATCTGACATGTCTGCTGTCACCAGAACTGGGGGTAAGGGTGGTGACTGATTACAGAGTGGTAAGAGGGGATTTTTGTTTAGGGTGATAGAAATGTTCTATAACACGATTGTGGATACACAGTTGTATGTGTCTACTGAAATTCATATAACTGGTACCTACAAGTGGTAGATTTTTGTATTTATATTAAAACTAACTGACTTTAAAAAACTATTCTCTAAATTAATCTTTGCTTCAGAATAGGGTGATCTTTACAGGGGAGATAGTGGTGAGAAGACAGAGTAGGGAGGTTCTGGGGTGCTGCTTCTTAGTCTTGGTCTTGCTTACAGTATTCTGTCCAGTTTAACATTTTATCAAGCTGCATACTTGTGATATATGTACTTTTATCTATGTATATTTTCTTCAATAAAATTAAAAAGGAATCAAATCTTATTTTGTTGTAACTTTTCTAACACATTCTATAAATCCCTGTTACTTCAGTGTTCTTTATATCTGTCTATCACTTTACTGACAGATCCCTTAATGAGATGGTTATAAATTATTGCTATGTGTTAATTTTATATTTGTATGAGTCATGTTTTTATCATTTGAAAATTGTAATTTAGTTCCTTTAGGTGTGAAAGTTTCTATCAAATCTTAACTTTCTTTCTTTATTTGAAATCAACTTTTTTCCGTCTCTCTCTCTCTTCTCTTTCCTTAAGTATGCTTTCTATGGTGACTCCTCACTCTTGTATTTTACTAAATCACTCTTCATTTCTGGATTTTTATTTTATTTCTATCTTTTGGTTTATTGTTTCGAGTTCTCTGAACCGTCTTTTCACATCCTCCCGATGTCTAGTCAGCTCATTTCTGACATATTTGATTTTCTTGAAGCTTTAGTCATTTAAAAAATTTTTGTTTTATATTATTTTAAGACATATTTAATATGATATTCATCTGATTGCTTTATGGCCTTATTTTCTGCTCTGATTTTAATAATGTTTGGAAAATTATTTTTATTTTTTTGCAATTTAAATAGCATTATATGGAATTCAATAGCAATCTTTTTGTTCTTTCAATGTGAAATATGATGGGCATTTTGACTATCAGAAGGAGGTACATATGAAGGTAGAGATACATCAAGGTCCCTTTTCCAGTTTGGTGCTGAAGGAATCACTCTCACATTTTTATGATGGCCTTAAAATGTGATTGTCCAGCTACTTTGGTTCGCAGAGCTAAGCTTGATTCAAGAGTACTTTCTACCTCCTGTTTCCTGTGTCTAAATAGATCTTACCTTCCAAAGGAGTGCTCTGCGCTTTAGACATTGGATGCTGCTGAAACAGTACTTTCTGAGTCCTGCATCTTCCAGCAGCCCCTTCCTGTTGAACCTTTCCTTCCCGCTGTATCTGCCTACTCATTTGACAGTCTTCTCAGCACTTTCCTCCTCTAGGTGAAGCCCTACTTTTCAAAGGGAGTATAGTGACCCGTAGCACTTGTTCAGTCTCTCACAGTCCCTTGTGACATTCTGAATGAGCCTGGGTGGGGGCGGGGAGCATCTGGAAAACTGACAAAAAAGAAAAGTTCCACTGGGCCTCCCTTTTCTACAAATGTCAAATTGCTCTATTTTGGTCCTAGGCATGTGTGTGTGTGTGTGTGTGTGTGTATCTATCAATCAATTGACTGATAGATATTTTTTATTTAACCTGAGTAAACTTTTGATTGTATTCAGGATTCACAAAATGACCTGACTTATAAAGTCCTCCAGAGCTTTAAACTTTTGATGTCTCCTCCACATTTCTATGGCATTTTTTGGGCTTTTCTTATCTTGAACTATAATCTTCCAATAAGCTCAAAATGTATATTTTATTTATTTATACCACGTACATTATAATTTGAACAGAGTAAAAATATAATGAACTTGATTGACTATAAATCTGTGTGCTAGATTCTGCAAGAGAGATATCGTGGTTTTACATTATAATAGTTTACCATATTTACTGACTTGCTGCAATGTAAAATGGCTTATATTGCCAGGACGAGGGCACTGATTCTGAGAAGTTAGTGCTAACCCAGCGTCAGAGCTATGATGTAAACATATGCCTCATATCTTAAGATTTCTTACCTAGTATCAAAACATGTTTTTTTCTTGAGGCATCATTTTAAACCAGAAACCAAATAACTTTATTCATTTTATAAATATCAACATGTAGTAAATTATTCCAGAATCATTTTCTTTTTTGTTATTGAGTAAATCATCATGTTGCTATTTTGACCAGGAGATAATTGGAGCATATTCCCCTTGGGGTATCTCCTGGGGGTTTTATCAACAGTTGAGTAAGCGGATATAAGCAATTTAAATCAATCATATTCATAGTGTATCTAAACCTGCCTTTGCTGTTCCACAGGTAAGAGAACACTTCAGGTCATTTGAAGAATATTTTAGGAGATAGAATCTAAAATGTCAAGGTCAGATGTGTTACGAAATCCCCAGTACTAACCCCTTTAGCTGTTGCCTCTTGCATAGGTGAATAGAACTTATTCATCTCAATCTGATTTATGCAGTCTAAGAATCGAAAAACAATACTTCCTAGAATAAAACAAAGAAAGCAGAAAATATTGAATTTGTGTTTGTAGAAGTAATGAGAATGCTCCAAACAGAGTGTATGCTTCCATTTTCCTCATGGAAGAAGACTGACCAGTTCAGAGTAAAACAATCAGGAAATTTATCAACAGAAGGCAAGAAAATATTTGACCAATTCCACTACCTGGGGGCTTATATTTTGATATAATGAGAAAAATTGTCAATAATTCTTTTACGTTTATTTTGCTAGCTATGTAATGTAGAAGCCACTTCAGATTACTACTTATTTCATAATGTTTCTCTGGCCTTAATGGCTTAAAAAATATCCAAATACATCAAAGATCATGTTTTGTTTTATGTCAGTGGGGGTGGGGAGGGGGGAAGTCAGTTGCAGAATGAAGCCTTGGTGTAATAAGAGGCAGCAAAAAATGGTGAAAAGTGTGTGCCCTGTGAGGGACCTAGGGACCTAGGACGGCTCTGGTGCTTCTGAGAGCTGCTATAAAGGTGAAGTAAAGTGACGTGTGCAAAAGTCTGTTCCTACAGCTCCATAAGTGGCTGTGGTTATTTCTCTCCTCCTTTGCAAATTTAGCGTTTCAATATTGACCCCGAGACATTTGGAGTATTCTGCCGTTTAAGTTATATTTATGGAAGCGACTTTACATTAATTATTAAAGTTAATTCAATATTGTCAAATTCTTCAAGAATCATATCATTTTCTCTTTATAACTCAGTCCTTTCAATATGTACTAATATTGATTTAGTCATGCCCATCTAATAGAAATGACGGTTTTAAGAGAAATTTAATTAAAGTGTTTAACATTGTAATTTTTCATTATCTTATTTATTCAAAGGAAAATTAATCCCACTGCAGTGTGGCAAGTGGGATTATGGTGATCTCTGTGTGTTTTTTGCTTTGTTTTTTATTAATAGATAATACAAGTCACAAAACTCCTTTGTTCTCTAATCCAGACACATAAAGAAAACATAGAAGAAAAATCGTAATCATAATATAATTCATTGGATTTAATCTGATAGAAAAATGTTTAAGTGCACATTAGTAGCCACAAAATATTTATTACATGCATCTGAAGAATGAAATGTTTAGTTCAAGGCTCTGGTCAACTATGTTTTTCAATTATTTAGTTATAACATCAGTGTTGTGGCCCAATATTTGCTAATTTTTAAAAATAAATACATGTGGGGCCGCCCGGTGGCGCAGCGGTTTAGTTTGCGCTTGGCAGCCCGGGGTTCGCCAGTTCGGATCCCGGGAGCCCGCCGACGCACTGCTTGTCAGCCACGCCGTGGCGGCGTCCCATATAAAGTAGAGGGAGATGGGCACGGATGTCAGCCCAGGGCCAGTCTTCCTCAGCAAAAAGGGGAGGATTGGCAACAGATGTTAGCTCAGGCCCACAAAAAATAAAAAAATAAAATAAATAAATACATGTGATGAAAAATTTCAATTTAAAAAAGTTTAATCTTAAATTTATACCAAAGCTTGATATATTTAAAGGAAATTGCTTTAAATATTCATTGTTCCACATATTAAATCTGCTTGGCTGTGTGTTTATCATGTCTGCCTTGTCATTTACATATATTACCATTTGAAAGAGGAGTGAATTTGGAGGGAAAGAATCTCACACATGGCTTTTAATTATGGAGATGAGTGAGGAGCACAGGCTTTCAGATTCCACATCTTATGTAATTTCCTGGTACCAGCTTATCACTGAACTGATGGCAAGAATTGTTTATACTGGGCTTGAACTTTTTCTTGTGACTCCTAATTGCATTAAACCATAGCGATTCCACCATATTCATCAAAGATTTTTTATTTTTTATTTCTATTTTCATCTCATCTACATAAACTCTTTTGTCTGAACCTCCCTTAGGTTAATATTCATGTCATCCCTCCCCGTAGCATTTTTAAAGAAAGAAAAATCTATTGGGGGTTTTCCAATCAATTTATTAAGAATTTTTCTAATGAAATGATGTGTTTGAAAGTATTTTCTTGTGTTAGACCAGCTCAAAAATATTCAGTTAATTAGAGAAAGTGGTTTGAGTGCCCTAATTTGTTTTGTTGTAACTTTTATTTCCAATACATAGGATTTAACCTAAATTCTGCCTTCTCTGATGTCTCATAGGAGTATTTCTTGTTTTCTCTGCCTTTAATCTTTCCGATAATTCTATGAAAATGTTTTCTCCTAATATTGACAATTCAGCTAAAGAATCCTGACTTTGTCTTTCCTAGAATATTATGATCAGTGATTTCTTCTCCTCTCATCACTATTTCTAATCCAAATGGCTCTTTCTCATACTAATGGGATCCATGTCAATGTATTGAAGCTGGAGCTTGACTTGTAATATGAATTTAAGTAATGTGCAGAATATTATTTGTAGCAGATTATGTGCCCTCAAGACTGGCTTAAATTTCCTGTGGATGGGTATATAAAAAGTAAAATAAATAACTTTAATAAATAATTTGAATAAAATGTACCCTCCAACTAGTGTTTTATTATGGGCTAATAATGGAACTTTGAATTCAGGTTCAGGTAACACTTGGACTCCTAATTTCATTAACCATGGGACTATGCAGGAATATTTATTCTATACCTTCTAACGTTCGTTTCTTGCTATTTTTTTTCTTACTCTTAACTATTAAGTTTTACATCTAGGTGCAAAGATTGTTTATGGTTGTTATATTTTTAATTATTGATCTTTATGAACTTATTTAATTGTTACTTTTAGATAATAGTTATCTAGTTGTTATTTCACTGAATCCAAAATCAGCAATGCATAATCAAGTGTAATACTCTGAAAGAAAAGACATATTTCTTAGTTTTTCTTATAATTCTTCCCTTTTCACCACAGAATTTTGAGAGAGTGGAAAAATGTGTAGATTATCAAGAATTTAGATTTTCAAAAACAATATAAATGACCAAATATTTACCCAAAAAGGAAAATATAATGCTAAGTATTTGAAAAACAAATTGAATAAAATGTAAGCTGTCATAAAATTTTATATTCAATCATGGTCCACCTTCTTGGAAAGAAAATATTGATTAGATTTTTCAGAATAACCTAATGGAGTTGGAAAATTTTTAGAGAGATTAACACAAAAAATGTTATAATTCAGTAGGGTGTTAGTCTACCAAACAAAACTAGTACATACAGCACATTCTATATTTAAAGTTATTTTAAAGGTTTAATTTTATTAATATATTTTGCCCTTTAATATTTATTCTATTGTATTGAGGTAAACATTAGTATCACAATTATATAAAGGAATTATTTTGCATTTTAATGTGATTTAATAGGAAAACAACTAATAGAATTCAGTGATAAATTAACCATTTGACTTGACGGTTTTAGAAATAACATGAGTTGAGCCAGTGAGTCAAAACCCAAATCTTCCATCTGACTCTGTAGTGAGTGGCATCAAGCTCTGACCCGCCATCTTGTTTCTGTCTCCCGAACTGCTGCTGGAAAATCATGCACTGCCAAGAAGAAAATATGAGGACATAGTTCACTTTCCCTGAGTCACAATATTGCTAAATTTTGTCATAGCAATATGAATTATAATTTTAGGAATATCTTCAAGTTTGTTCCATGAGGGGTCAGCATGAAGAACGTCACTGAAGTCACTATATTTGTGTTGAAGGGCTTCACAGACAAGCTGGAACTGCAGATCGTCTTATTCTCCCTGTTTCTAGCAATCTACCTGTTTACTCTGATGGGAAATTTGGGACTGGTCGTATTGGTCACTGGGAATTCCCGGCTCCACAACCCCATGTACTATTTTCTGAGTGTGTTATCATCCGTGGATGCCTGCTTTTCCTCAGTAATTATCCCAAATATGTTAGTAGATTTTATGTCAAAGAATAAAGTCATTTCATTCCTTGGATGTGCAACACAGATGTTTCTCGCTGTTGCTTTTGGGACCACGGAGTGCTTTCTTTTGGCTGCAATGGCATATGATCGCTATGTGGCAATCTACAACCCTCTGCTGTATTCAGTTAGCATGTCACCCAGGGTCTATGTGTCACTCATCATTGCTTCCTATGCTGGTGGCCTCTTGCATGCTACTTTACACACAGTGTCTACTTTTAGCCTATCCTTCTGTGCATCCAATGAAATTGGACATTACTTTTGTGACATCCCTCCTGTCCTCGCCATTTCTTGTTCTGACACTCACACAAACCAGCTTCTACTCTTCTACTTCGTGGGCTCTATTGAGATAGTCACTATCCTGATTGTCCTGGTCTCTTATGGTTTCATTCTGGTGGTGATTCTGAGGATACATTCTGCTGAAGGGAGACGAAAAGTCTTTTCTACATGTGGTTCTCACCTAACTGGAGTATCAATTTATCATGGAACAATCCTCTTCATGTATATCAGACCAAGTTCCAGCTACTCTTTGGACCAGGACATGATTGTGTCGATATTTTACACCATTGTGATCCCCATGCTGAATCCCATCATCTACAGCTTTAGGAACCAAAATGTAAAAGAGGCAACAAGAAGAGTGTTTGGTAAAAATGGGTGTATCAATAGCGTATAGTTTTCACACTAACCACTAAACTGCAACAACTTAAGAATGATGTTCATTGTTTCCATATCTAGAAGTTATGACAAAAATGTTTTATTTTAGTTTATCAGTGTCTTTCTATTCTTCTTAGACATTTTTATATAAGGATCATGGTCATACCTCCACTTGTGCAGTTTCCACACAGGCAGGAAAAAAGTGTCATCCATTTGCTTCTCACTTCATTCATTCTTAGATATACACGCACATACATGTATATACATACATGTACATATGTGCTGATACTGATTGTGTTATTTTGTTAAGGCTGCTATAACAATTTTCTACAGATTGGTGGCTTAAACAACAGAAATGTATTTCTCACTGTTCTAGAATCTAGGGACCTGAGATCAAGGTGAAGCCTGGGTTGGTTTCTTCTGATGCCTTTCTCCTTGGCTTGTAGATGGCAGTCTTCACCTGTTCTTTTTTCTCTGAGTGTCTATGTCCTAATATCTTCTTCTTATAAAGATACCAGTCATATTGGATTAGAGCCCACCCTAAAGCTCTCATTTGAACTTAATTACCTTCACAAAGACCTTACCTCCAAATACAGTCACATCCTGAGATACAGTGGTTAGGACCTCACCATATGGATATCAGTGTATATTATATGTATACTGACACACATATACAGAGTACAGAGTGACATATACACATAATCTTGTCTTTAAAATGTATAGTATTAACTTCCATCTCAACATGAGTCAAATTGGATAGGATCCCAGGTTGCAATTGCAAGTAACTTTACAATTATATCTGACAAGCTTGAGCAAACACCATCTAATTAATAGCAAAACTCAGCTCACATGTCCCCATACCACTCTCCGTGGAATCATTGGTTTAGACTCCAGTTCGAAGCCCTCTGCTCCGTCCTTAGATCTGTGCATTAGCAGCAATCTACAGCCTGTGGTTTTGGGACCTCAGAAATGTGTTCAAATTCCTGGCATCATTACCGTGCTGTTTGTGAGGGTGCATTTCTCCCACTTTTATTATTTGATTTTTCGTCCAGAGCATGGACACTGAACCCATTCTTTAACTCCTCATAGAATACAGAGACCAGGCATTAGCATTTATGAAGATTTTACTTAAACTCAAGAATGACAAAAGACAAGCACAATTCAGAGAATAAGGTGCAGCTTGCTGGAAGATTGAGCTCTTCCCAGAGCTAAGCCCCAGCCATCTTTATGGGTTTCCCTACAGGGCTGGTCCTGACTCAGCTCTGTTTTCCTTTGACCCCTACCCCTCTGTGATCCCCTTGAAGATGCCACCTCTCCTCAGTGTCCAGCCCAAGAACCAGGGTCCAGACAGACTCTCTACTATACTCACATTTAGCCCTGTTTCCAACAGACCTCCTTTGCCTTTCAAGGACATGTCTTCTTCAAAGTTTGGTTTGTTTAATTTGTTTTATGTTTTGTTTTGTTTTTGCTTAGGAAGATTAGCCCTGAGCTAACACCTGTGACAAATCTTCCTCTTTTTTTGCTTGAGGAAGATTGGCCCTGAGCTAACACCTGTGCCAATCTTTCTCTGTTTTATATGTGGGTCACCACCGCAGCATGGCCGTCGAGTGGTGTAGGTCTGTGCCCAGGATCCGAGCCTGAGAACCTGAAGCAGAGCACACTGAACTTAACCACTAGGCCATGGGGCTGGCTCCTTTAAAGTTATTTTAAAGTGACTGTGGTCTTCCTTCTTTCTATTATTGTTATTATTACTGTTTTATTTTTATTTTGTGAAAACCTTTTTGATTCCAACCAAAAAAAACTCCTTAGAACACAGAGTAAACCTAAGGATATTTCCCTAAGGTGGGATCATTAAGTTTAAATAACATCTCAACAATACAAGTATACAGCATCTCTTACACAATATATTCCCCTCCTAATTTTTCTGCATTTCTTTTCTACTGTTTGGAAGGCATTCCACACTGCTCTTCACATGATTCCTTCCTTTAAATGTCTCTGCTCAGTGAGGTGTCTTTGGCTACATCATGATAATGCAGTTATCTCCTTTACATCTCCTCATATTCCTTGTTTATTAAATGTACCCATTGCACTTTTCACTATCTTACATAACATGCATTTTAATTTATACTTGCTTTATAGTCTAATCTATTTTCCAGAGTCTACAACAATGTCTAACACATATTGTTACTCATAAATATTCCCTTAATGGTGAATATTATAGATAAGAGATGGTGAAAACATTTTATTTAATTCAATTAAAGGACACGTAAAACAGAGATAGCATTTTCTGTGTAAATATTGATTCTTGTTTAGATTTTCTAGTTTATTCTTTCCTTTAAAATTTTTTCCTTTTCCTTCTATTAGTCTACTTTGATATTCCTTCCTAGCTTCCTAAATTGGACATGGATTTTCCAATGAGCTCTGTATCAGTGACATCCCACACTTTTTAATGTCATATTTTCATTATCAATATATATGATTTTTTCCTTATTTTTCTTTAACTTCAGAGTGGTTTCATAACTTATTTTTAAATGCCTAACTGGAATATTTAAAGAGTTTATTTTTCCTTGTTATTTATTTCTAAACAGAATAAAACTTTTAAATATTCTATATTCAGATCTTTGTTTTCACTAATATATGGCAGTGTTGAACATACACTTAAGAGAGAATTCTTTCTTATTTGTGGTTAAAGTTTAATATGTTCTTACCTATAAAAATAATCTTATTGAATGGGTACTTTGAGTCTTTATGTCCTCTTCAATGTTTTCTTGACTAAAAATGTTTAATAGAGGTGTATTAAGTTTTCCTAATGTTAGTATGATTTTATGTATTTCTCTCTTTGCATCTCCTCTAGAAGAAGATTCCTGCTTTAGAATATTTGTTGCTACTTCCTATTTGGATAGGTAACACTCACTTTTAAGTCTTCATTGTGAATTAAAATCTATCAATACAAAGTGTCCTTTTTGTTCATTTTGATACTCTTTCCTGCATTTTGTATTTCTTGACTTTAAAATTACAACCAATGCTCTCTTTTCACGAATATTGCCTAAGTGTATTTTTGCCCATATTTTTATTTTTACCTTTTTGAAACAATTTGTAATATATTTAGCTTTAAAAACTAAACCGAAAGTCTTTTCTTTTTAAAGGTATATTAGGGGCATTTAAAATTATTGCTAAACATATATTTAGTGTGGCTTTGTCTTAATGTTCATGTTACAAACATGTATCACACGCAGATTTATACAGGCATGTATACACAAACAGATATGAAGTCTTCCCCTTTGTGGTCTGTCTTCATCACTCCCTGTGCCTTCATTTATTTATATTTAGGATGCTTTTGTTTTTTAGGAATATATTTAGCTTAAAAAATTTCCTCTATATTATTCCTGTTGTCCCTACTTTTTTAGATGCAACCCTCCAGTTTCCTACTATTAGAAATATTGGTGTTAGCAATTAGTTGAAGTTCATTTGTCTACTTTAATCTTATATTTGTATTTGTCTTTTGTTTTATTTCCTTATTTTCATTTTATCCTACCATGAACTACTGTTGAAAAACATGACAAGGGCTGTCTTGCTAGCTCTTAAAAGTAGCAAGATCTTTTGGTCTGGTTCTGTATAAGAAAATATTAATTTTAATAAATATAATTTAGTACTGATTATTCTTTGTCAACTTACTCAGAATACGTTATGTTCTTTCAAAAAGAAGTTTCAAATCTTCTTCCATTTCAGGGGGAAAAAAATCTGGATTATAGCTTGTGATATCTTTTCTGTTTCTTTGGGTTGGTTATCTTCTTTGAAGGATCAAATTATATGCATGTTCTGTCTTCTTTGTATATATATTCTTTCTTTCTTCTGTTTCCCTTACTGTATTTTTATGGGATCTATCCATTTTTTTTTTTTTAATTTTCATATGACCTTTTTCCTTATCTAATGCAAATGATATTTAGATGTGTAGAAGGGTAGGAACTTTCTTAAGAAATAATTTACATGCCATAAATTTCACCTGTTCAAAATATATAATTCATGATGTTTAATATGTTTAAAGGGTTATGCAGTTTCATCACTCCTAAAAGAAACCTTGTATCATCTAGCAGTCATTCACCATTCTCCCACCCCAAAACCAGGAACCACTATCTCTTTTCTGTCTGTATAGATTTTCCCATTCTGGACATTTCATATGAATCATATCAGACAATATGTTGTGTTTTGTGACTGACATTTCCTTAGAATAATGTTTTTAAGGTCCATCCATGTTGTAGCATGTATAAGTGCTTCATTTCCTTTTATTGCCATACTATAATTCATTGCATGGATGTACCACATTTTGTTTATCCATTCATCAGTTGATGGTCATTTGAGTTGTTTTTACTCTTTGGCTATTATTCATAATGCTTATGAACATTTTCGTGAAAGTGTTTAAGTGAACATATGCTTTCAATTACCTAGGGTAGATACTGAAGAGTGGGCTCAGGCCCAGATGGTTTCACTGGTGAATTCCACCAAACATTTAAAAAGAATCAATATCAATCCAATATCAATACCAATCCAATACCAATATCAAACTCTTCCAGAAAATAAGAGAGGAGGAAACACTTATCACCTCACTCTATGATGTCAGTATCAATCAGACAAAGACGTCACAAGAAAATAAGATCACTAGTAAATGGACTAATAACTCATGAATATTGAAGTAAAAATCCTCAACAAATTTAGCAATACAGGAAAAAGAGTATGCAGGGGTCTATTCATTCTTGTGCTACTTCTACATTAGTCTTCATTTCTACAGTGATATTTTTCCTCCAATTCTTTCTAGAACTCAAGCAAATCTTTTTATGAAATCTCATTTTTTACACATACACTTTGCTGATATTTTCTAAATGTGGTTATCAATATATTTAAAGCTTTTCTTAATTAGTGTGTGTGTTTGCCTTATGATATACTTTTACTATCAATGAATATTTAAAACATATTTCTCATTTTTTTCACATAATATTTTTGAATAGATGAGACTTCTTTGGAACCTTTTTCTCTCCCTCATATTTAAATGAAATAAATGCACAAACACTTGGAAGGAATTTTTTATGTGGCGGTAGGGTTGTGCCTGTCCATCTTCCTTAGCTTTACACCTAGAGGGCTTCAGTCTCTGCTGTTAACATAATTTTTGTTGTTGATGTTGCTGCTGTCGTTCTTTGTATGTTTTTAAGGGAACATTTTAATCATGTGCACATGTGTGCATGCATACACACTGAAATAATTTTAGCCAGCAGACTTGTGCTTCAACAATTTTCCAGGCAAAAGGAGAATGATAACAGAAGGAAACACAGGTCTATCCAAAAATTGAATAACGCCAAAAATGTAAAAAGGAGGATAAATATAACAAATGCTGGATTTTTAATTTTAATTTCTTAAAAAATAAATGATTGGAGCCTGCCCAGTGGAGCGGTTAAGTTCAAGTGTTCCATCTCGGCGGCCTGGGATTTGCAGGTTCAGATCCCAGGCTTGGACAGACGCACGGCTTGTCAGGCCATGTCGTGGCGGCGTCCCATATAAAGTGGAGGAGGATGGCCACAGATGTTAGCCCAGGGCCAATCTTCCTCAACAAAAAAGAGGAGGATTGGCAACGGATGTTAGCTCAGGGCTAGTCTTCCTCACACAGACAAAAAGATTAAATAAAATAAATGATTAAAGTAAAACTTTGCTGATGCATTATGGTTTAAACCATACATAAAAGTAAACTTTATTACAAAAATAACACAAAGAATGGGAGAGAAGAATTGGGTCTTTACTACATTTAATATAAGGTTCTCAAGTTATGTTGTATATTATTTTAGTCTCCTATGATATACTGAACATGCATATTTTAATTCCTATGGTCACCACTGAGAAGAGAAAAGACACATTACCAATATCAGAAATGAAAGAAAGGATATCACTTCGTCCCCACAAACATTAAAAGGATAATAATACAATATTATAAACAACTCTATGTTAATAATTTTGATAATTAAGTGAAATGTATAATTGCTTAAAGATGCTCACATCAGAAGAAATGGGTGACCTGAATAGTCCTGTATCTATTAAATAAATTGTATTATTCCTTAAAAGCCATCTGTATGAACAAAAATTAAGGAATTGTTTTTCCAATGTGAAAGTCTTACCTTTCTCTCAGACTGGAATGCGCAGAGAGTGCCGGATGAACCCCCTTCAGTGATGCAGAAGAGCAACATCTGGGAGATAACAGATCAACAACACAGAAGAAACCTAGGTCGCAGGATTACCTTGTGAAAATAAGCCATCCACAAACCCTAGTCAGCCAGACTCTGCAAGGTTATGACCAAGGATACTGTCATGGAAAACAAATAAAGCCTGAAAGAGGGATAGGAATAGGCACAATTGCCAAAAAGTTGGTAAGGATGTTCTTATTAAGAAGAGAATAAGAAAAACAGCATGCAGTTATCTACAAAAGGAAAGTTTCAGGATGAAGAAGAGAAAACAGAAAAATTCCAGGCAGTATCAGGACTAACGTGTGCAGGAAGACTTAGGAGGTCACATGGTTGAAGCAAAGTGAGCATGACAGATAGAATAATATGGAATGAAGTCATAGAGGTGAGGAGTGGGGACATGATCCCTTTGGACCAGTGGACTCTTATAAACACTTTGGTTTTTACTCTGATGAAAAGTCTTCTGGGATTTGTGAAGAAAGTGATATGTCCAACTCACTGTTTAACAGCATCACTCTGGCTCTTACATGGAGATTAGATTCAAGAAGAAAAGGCCAAAACAGAGAGCCAAGCTAGAAAGCTGCAGCAATAGTTCTAAGACTGAGATGATGGTTCCTTGGGCCAGGGTGGAAGCAGAGAAAGTGTTGAGAAGTAGTCGGACTCCAGATATATTCTGTGTTTAGAATCAACATAATATGCTGATGGATTGGATGTGAGGTGTATGACATAAAGAGAAAATTCCAGAATCATTCTTGTCTTTGCCTGAACAAGTGGAAAGATGGCTTTCCGTTAAGTGAGAGTAACATGTGGATATTGCTAGTACCTACCTGTAAGTAATCTTGTGAAGATAAACTATTTTAATTATAAATCTAAAGCCCTCCGAATATTGTCTGGCACATGGTAAGTGCTCAGCAAAATATCTTGTTACCATTATATCTATCAATTATTTGGAAGCAAACACAGCTGTTCATGTTTTTGGCATGTTCTTCTCTTGTTTTATTTTCTTTATCTTATTTATATTAAATAGCATTTTGACATGGCATCATAAACAAGAAGATTATCTCTAAAATTCCTTCAGACTATGGCTTACATAAAATATGAGGCACACTAATCTAACAAGGTAATTACAGGGCAAATGAAAATAGCCTAAATCTTTCATATTACCCATAGATTAAATTCCATGTTTGTAATAACATTATATACATGCTTTCTAAACTATGTGATAAAGAGGAGAGGGTAGTCTTAATTTAATTGTTAGCATTTCCTCAACTTAAGTATTGTCTCCAAAATCATAGAATCTGTTGACCATTTTTGCCAACATAAACCAACAGGGTACATTTCCTAATCATAGAAATAGACATATATGAAAGCAGGGTGAAAACACAGTTTATCAAAAAGACTAGAAAAATAAAAAGAGCCCATAAATATATTAAATGACATAATGCTTATACAAGATAAGAGATGATCCAAAAAAGCATGTTACTAAACAGTAAATGTCTATCAAACACAAATAGCAATAGCTGCAAATATAGAGCATGGACAACACAGATATCAAAACAAAAACAAGTCATAGTTTAAAATGGCATTGATATTTAAGGAAAATTTTAAAATAAGTAGAGGAAAATAATGCATATTTTAAAATTGAATGTTAGTTGACAGTTTTGAATTAGTGAAAAAATTTTAAACTTTTAACTCCTAAAAGAGAGTTTGTACTTCATTTTAAACATTTAAAAATGTTTAGGAAAATAATCAAATATAATTTCACAAAGAAAACAATACAAATTTCAAAAAAAATAAAATTTTATAATCATTATTGCTGAATGAAAACAATCCATTTAATTACAAAAGTTTAACAGATAAAATCAAATACTTGGAAAGTGGAGAAATACATTCTTAAGTAAACTTTAAATAGTAGAGAAAATTAAAACTGCAATTCTAGATTATGTAGAGAAAAAAATTTAAAATAAGGGAAATTTTAGCACTTTATCTGACTTAAGTTTATAGGTTGCCACAAAATCTGAATTCATTATCAATTCTTAGCTTTACAACTTGTCTCCGTTAAAAAATTTAAAACAAATGAGTCAAGCATTTAATTCAAGAATTTATTTTTAATGATCATAAGAAACCTACAGAAATCAGGAGAAAGAAAATGATTTTTAAAAATTTTGGGTGGGGGGGATGAGGAAGATTGGCCCTGAGGTAATATCTTCCTCTATTTTGTATGTGGGTCACTGCCACAGCATGGCTTGACGAGTGGTGTGTAGGTCCGCACTTGGCATCCAAACCCGTGAACCCAGACCACTGAAGCAGAGTGCGTGAACTTAACCACTATGCAACCAACAATGAGTTTTTGAAATACACAGAATTTCAACAAAGAAGCAGTTTACTGACGCTTGTTGATATATCACAGAAAGGTAGGGTTTTAAAATGATTAGCAAGTAGCTGCTAAAGAGGGATCACTGCATGAGATTTTTAACTTGACGAATTTACAACATTTCAGGTCCAAAGCATTGCAAGATGAGAGAATTGATTTTTCCCATGTACCAAGAACACATTCATCTCACAGGTTTCAGTGACAAAGATACCATCAAAGGTTAAATTAGTAAGTGTATATAGAAAGCTGCAAAAAAGTACACAGAAAACAACAGAAATTTTGCTTGTATATGTAATATATGCACATACATAACTATCAATCTAGAACACTTATAAAACTGTTAACAATTGTTGTGGTATTTTTATTTCCTTAATTTTTTCAATATCACCCAAATTTTCTCCGATGTTAATATACACCATTCTAAATCCAAAAATGTGAAGTGCTGAGTTTTTCCTTAGCTATTTTTGTGTTGTCAATTAAATTAACCAAAAGTAATTTACAAAACACAAGTGAATATTCTTTAAGAAAAAGGCACTGTGCATTAAAAATATTGCAGGAAAGGAAGTCTTCTAATGATAATGGCCAGTATTTATTAGTACTGTCTTAAATGCTTTACATTCTGATTAAATCTTTATAATAACTCTATGGACCTGGAGCTATTATTTATCTTGTGCAGTTAAGGAAACTGAGGCTTAAAGTTTCACTGACTTATTAAGGGTTATACAGCTAAAACGGTAGCAGATCTAGAACCTAAATCCAGGAATGTTTGGTGCCAAAGAAAGTGCTTGTAACCACTCTGCTATATTTCTTCTCTATATAATAAATAAATGATTTCATTGTGTCCAAAATGGAGCTCTTTTCCATAATAAAATTCTCTGAAGGTAGAGTATGCATGGGAATCTGTTAGATATAGTTTAAGAGATGACAGCTATATTGTCTCATTTTGTGCATCAATTGCACTTAGAAACACATATTTAGACCATAGGTTTAGCACATATCGCATGGTTTCCAAGGGATTTCTAAACACATATTCCTGAAAATGTCCAAGATCATATTTGGTCAAGTAAAGGGTGGTTCAATAAAAAATACAAACAAATTAAAGAATTCAATTGTTTTGGGGAGCGACCAAGTTTCCTTGAAGATGAACTTCAAAGTTGAGCATCACTGTTATTTTAACTGCCTGGAGCCCTCTCTCTCCTGCATGGCTCTAATGAGAGGTATTTTTTACTTCTTTATTCCTAAGACTATGAATGAGTGGATTCAGCATGGAGATCATGATAGTGTAAAAACCAGAAGCCATCTGACCCTTTCCTAATGAGTAGGACTTATTTGGTCTTCAATAAGTAAAAATCATAGTACCATAGAAGATGGTGATTCCCAGGGGATGAGAGGCACAAGTAGAGGAGGCTTTTTGCCTTCCTGAAGTAGAAGTAATTTTCAGGATGGCAGACAGAATGGACACATAGGACACGGATACGAGACAACATTAGGGTGGAGCCAGTGCCAGTGAACATCACGATTTTGAAGTCATGTGTGTCGGTGCAGGACAGGGCTAAAATCGGGGCTGTACCGCAGTGATGGATTACACTGGAGTTACAGAAATCCAATCTGCTCATCCAAAGCACATTGACAAAAGAGTCTGTAAAGCCAATCAAATAGGACTTGAAGATAAAGGGACAGCAGAGACTTGTGGATATAACTGGATAGTGTAGAGGATTGCAGATAGCCATATAGTGATCATAGGCCATTGAGGAGAGAAGAAAACATTCAGTGGCAGCCAAGAAGACAAAAAAGTACATTTGGGTGAAGCAGCACATGTATGAAATATACTTGGTGAAAGTCACTAAGTTCTCTAAGGTTTTGAGTGTGCTGATGGTTGAGTAACTGAGGCCAAGAAATGACAGGTGACTGAGGAAAAAACACATGGGTGTGTGAAACTGGAAATCCAGACGGATTATCAATATCATCCCCACATTCCCCAGCACAGTAATCAGGTATATCAGGAGAAATAGCACAAAGAGGACCTGCTGGCAACTGCTTTAAACTGTTTAGGAATCAAAGTTGATACTTAGCAGGAATGACATCAATAGGTTTGTGCTTATATGAATGATGGCACATTTATATTAGTTTAATGTTTCTAGAAATTGATAATAATGATGGTTTACAGAATATGATGGAAAAAATCAAATTTGATTGCCAAATATAGAAATAGGTATAAATTGACATTTGGACATGATATAATAAAAGCTAGCATATTGCATAATTAGAAAAGCCTGACACTGAGGGATACGTCTTTTCCAGGGGTCATTTTGTAACAATGCCTGGGAGAGTTCATTAAATGGAGTTTCTGTTGAAGTCTCTTTTCAAGGAAAAATAAAACAAAAACCCAGTTTCTCCCTTTAATACTATAGACTTAACAAAGTCTTTCTGCCCATTTCGGAGAAATGAGAATCTCTATATACACCTCCAAAATGTCTCAGGAATTATGCTACAGCTAGTGCTTCATTTATCTACACACACACACACACACACACTTAAAAGTTTATGAGGTTTTTGAATTTAAGGAGGCACATTATGGTTATTTAGAAACTAAACTGCTGATTTTGACGGAGAACATACTCTACTTCACAAACACACCACTTGTCTATGTAATCAAAGATCGTGTTTCACAGATAAATAATCAAAATTTTAGTTGTTATTGCAAAATGAATCCACATTATCAAGAGATTTCTCTATATTACCCGATATCTGTTGTCATCATTAGTGTTTGCACCTCACTGAAATGACCTCAGTTCCTCCCGCGCCCCCCCCCCCCCGCCCCCGGTGGTTTATGTTTGCTTTTGTTAATCCTGTACTCTTTTCTTTGCTCTCAGGCTATCAGCTATCATTTCTTGTTGTTAATAACATTTAAGAGTCATCATCTCTCAATCTACTAATTTTCTACTCTCAATTTTTTGATGGCTGAGAAAACAGGATGTCAAACCGTATGAAAAGTCCATTTAATAGTTGTTTAATATGTCTCAGTGTGATGGCGTGCTCACCCATGGATGTTCGGGGTGGACTCAGCCACTGGTCAGAAGCCTCTTTACTTACTTGTGCGTGTCTATGTCTGAATAATTTATGTACTGAACTGAACTCCTAATATGACGAGTCTGTATTCCATATAAACAAATAAAGTAATAATTCGCCTTCCAAATTTCAAGACCCTAAGTTATCATTTAGCTTGTGTTATGCCTTTTGAGGTTACTCTACTATCTTCCTAATTGTTGGAGCAATCGAATGCCTGAAACCATCCGGGTTTGTTTTAGTGGTAACATGCAGAGATTTGTCATGGGAAAAGTTTTCTGTGTATGACTCTCAGGAGAGCATTTTTTACATCTTGTTCCTCAGACTATAGATCAGCCGAGTCAGCACTGGAATGACAATGGTATAGAATACAGATGCCACCTCTGCCTGGGTCAGGGATGATGTGCTAGCAGGCTGTAAGTATGTAAAAATCAGGGACCCACAGAAGAGAGTTACACCCATAAGGTGGGACGCACAGGTGGAAAAGGCCTTCTGCCTGCCTGCTGCAGACTGGATCCTCAGGGTGCCCGAGATGATGGCAACGGAAGTGACTGTGATGACGAGGAGAGAACTAAGAAGGGTGAACCCAGCTAAATCAAAGATCAGCATTTCTGTGCTGGATGCATCTACACAGGACAGGGCCAAAAGAGCTGTGGTGTCACAGGAAAAATGACTGATGCTGGAGTCATAGAATGACAAACTGCTTATCACATAGGTGGATATTATAGAATTTGTGAAGCCTGTCATATATGGCATTACACCCAGCCAGTTATACACTTTCTGGGACATAACCACTGAATACAACAAGTGACTGTAGACTGCTACATAGTGGTCACAGGCCATTGATCCCAGAAGAAAACACTCACTACACACCAAACCCACAAAAAAATACAATTGAACAAAGCAGCCAACAAAGACGATGGTTTTCTGATCAGATTGGAAATTAACCAGTGCCTTGGGTGTTACAGTAGAGGAATAAAATATGTCAGGGATGCTAAATGACTGAAAAAAAGTACATAGGCGTGTGAAACTGAGTCAATTCCGATTAACACAATTAGTCCAAGGTTCCCCCACACAGTGAATAGAAAAATAAATAGAAACATCCAGAAAAGGCTGACTTGTATTTCAGGCTGATTTGTAAATCCAGAGAGGATGAAGACAGCCACCTCAGTGAAATTGTCCTCAGCCATTTTATCAGCTCAGGCCCTTGATTCACCTGCTGCATAACAAAAGCAAAAGGTCGAGAAGGATTCAAGTCTAAAGACCTAGTAATCAAAGTTGACTTAGACTCCATCGAGAGAGCAACAGATGGAAAGCAAATATTTAATGACTTCAAGTTAATTGAGAATTTATACATGATTTTCATTTTTTTATAGAACTGACAGACACTAATAAAAAAAATTCACAGTTCACAATTGTATGGAGTTGGTAGCACTCTAAAAGATACTTATCTGGAATGATTTTGAACAAATTCCTCCTGAGATATACCATCCTCTACCCCAGTCTATCATTGTGCCCAAAATCATATACTTAGAAATTTATCTTCTGGAATTAATTATATGATACTCTTAGAAAAATATAAAGGTTTTTTAGGAAAGGATGTTCTATAATTGTGAATTTAATGATACCTTTGTGTGGCAGCCTTAATCTTTCAACACCTAACAGCTACCTTACAGGGTTGTTTTAGGAACTTAATAAGATCTTAGATGGACACAGTGAATAGTTTTTTGGACTCAATAAAGCTTTGCTAAATTTTGTAAAAATATATATATATATGTATATATATATAAAAGAAAGAAAGACACATCCTTCTTACTTTACATGTTAATGCTAAAATTCATTATATTTTTTCTATCACCCTTTCTACTGGCGAGTTAAGATGAAATGAGGAACTCAATCTATGACACAGTCAAATTGTTTTGTGTGTGTGGGTGGTTAGTGAACATGTTTGTTTCCAACAAAAAGTGCACGATTATCTAGGACATTAGGCAATAGCCAATTCATCACCAAACAGTACTTTTCAAGTCAATGATAAGAAGACTACAAACAGTAAAATAAATATGACTTGTTATATTTAAAACAAAGAACTAAAATATAAGGTGATCTCACTAGAAATTAGAGAACTTATTTGCCTAATTCAATTGACATAAATATGTGATAAATAACTAAAACTGAAACTAATGTGATATTAAGGCAAGTTTGTTTCACACATGTCTGCTCTGCTTGAGTAACCCAAAGGGACTTGATGTCATATTGAGTACACTTCATCATTCAGTGTCTCCTGGGATCACCAGTGTTCCTATTTATTCACCCATTCATTTGTTTAGCAAACATTTAGTCAATGAAGGCATTTTATCTTGCCTGTCATTAGAGGCACTTTTCTTACGGCTTACTGGAAGACAGTCATGTAAAAAGGGAAAGTTTCTCAGTGTGAGAAACACCTACACACAGAGTTATGGAAAGAAGAAGATGATAAAATTAGACTTTGCTGAGATTTAGTCATCCAAAGGAAACCTCTTTCTCTTTCAGCTGTCTTCCACCTATTTTCAGGTTTACGATCTGATAAGAGAAAACACTGTACAATATTCACCAAATTCAGCATTAATTTTTGGCATAGAATTGCATTTGCCTCATCCACAATTCTGAATCCCATGAATTGTCAATATAATGACTTGAATCTGTTGTTGCTGCTGCTGCTGTTAGCAGAGCTCTATTTCCTATGTAAGGGGCCCCAATTAATATTACAAAGTTAATGAAAAAAATATTGGTGGTTTTGATGACAGTTCTGGGTATTGTGTATATTACATTCCATTGAGAGGATAAAAATAAGAGCCAAATTAAAGTAATTGTTTATGTGCCTTATTGAGAATTAAAATCTAATTTTTTTAGCTCAAACGTAGATTTATATTCAGTTTTGTTCTTAGTGTATTTCTGAAGCCATCCCAAGACAAAGGCTTGTCTTCTGAAATCCAGTGTGATTTCTTGATCATTTCAAAATTTCAAAATGATAAAGAAATTGGTCAATTAGCATCTTCAATCTCTTGAGATTTGTATCTTAACTGTACCCCCAAGGCCTATTCTTAATTTGCCTGGGATGTATTTCCAGTGGAAATCTGCAGAAATACATATCCCTTGCTTTTGTGTATTTCACTTTGAATGGCCATAGATGTACTGAAAATGTAACTGATACAATACTAAAGATCATGTTTATTTTGATATCATTAGTGTATATATATTCTTATATATATAACCTTTATATATATAAAACCTTTTCTAAAACATTATGAAAACATATGAAACACATGATATTAGAGAACCCTCTCAGCAAAAAGAGCGATTTCCTGTCTACTGATTTAATGGTGTTAATATACAGTGAAATTATGTTACCATCCATGTCAACAAATCATGTGTGTATTTATTCTTAAGGCAGGCATTCAGTGACTTTTAATTGACTGTGCTCAGTGGTACATACACAAAGTCATTGGCTGATAAGAAGTATGCCATCTAGGAAATTGGACAAGAGACCTTAAGGAAAAATCAGACTCCTGCTATCAGTTGCATGCTCAGCTGATAGGTCAGTACTTTAAAAATTCAGTTCACATTATTATTCCATTTGTTTGTTTATTTTTTTAAAGCAGCTTCCTAGGCTACAGCCTATGGAGATTCTAAATTAGTAAATTGCAGATTGACCTTCAAAAGTGAATGTTTCAAAATGTCCCAGGTCCATGGACTATTGACACGCACTCTGACAAACACTAGCTTGGAAGGATCTCACAGCCTCGTCTAAGCAAATTATGTCTCTACTGTGATTGTTACATTCCCTTATTTTACTTCTCTTTAAAAGGGACTCAGTATTACAAGATGAAACAAGACATACTTCACTGGGGAAGAAAAAAGAATACATCTCTAATTCTACTTGTCATGTGAGAGATTTAAAAAAAGGAATAAAATCTATTATAGATGTGCCATATTGCTTACTGATGATCAACATATTCAGATATTAGGACAAAAGAAAGAGTACTACATTTTTTTTCCCTCTAGTATGTGTCTTGAGAAAATAAAACTTTGAAAGAATTAAGTTGTATATCTGAAATGTCAAATTTCCATCCATTCTCTTACTTATTCTTTCAACACACATTTATTGAGCAGCTATTAAATGGCAGATGCTATGCTCTGTGTGGGACTACAAAGATGAGAATGATGTTTCTACTTTCACATTACTTAGAGTTAACTGCCTCTTTCAAGATTCAAAATTTGTCTCAGTTCTTTAATATCTGATATTTGGTGAGCTAATAGGTACAGTGGCTACCAACAAATAATTGGTATAGGGCCATGGTTGACCATGCTCCAGGACCAATGGATGTTTAATAAATGCTTGCTCAACTGAATTCATATTTGCTTATAACGTCATTTTGAGTTCTGGTTGTTAATTAGCTATATTTAACTTTTTATTTAGATATTTTTAGACTTACAGAGTTTCTATATGCATTTCACCCAGCTTCACAAATCTTAACATCTCACACAACCACAGTACAATTATTAACACTAAGAAATTTACATTGACACAATAATATTAACTAAACTACAAATTTTTTTCAGTTTCACCAATTTTTCCAAAAAGTCCTTTCTTCTGTTCCGGGATCCAATCCAGAACATCATGCTACAATTAGTGTCACATCTCCTCAGTCTCCTGCAATCTGGGACTGCTCAGTTGTCTTTCCTTTTCTTTCATGACGGTGACCCTTTTCAAGATTACTGGTCAAGTATTTTGTAGAAAATCCCTCAATTTAAGTTTGCCTGATGTTTTCTCATGATTAAATTGAGGTTATTCATCATGGGGAAAAGTACTAGACAAGTGATATGTATGTCCTGTTCATCTTATCAGAGGACACGTGACGTTCACAAGTGATATTACCAGTGATGTTAAACTTGATCACTTAGTTAAAGTCGAGTCTGCCAGACTTCTTCCAACTAATTATTACTGTGGTGTCTTGGTAGCAAAATTTCATTTCCCTTATTCTTTCAATTAGTTCAATTCAATTCAATTCTTTCAATTCAATATTTTAATTGAAATTATTCTGTAAGGAAGAGTCGTTCTTTCTTCCCTATGTATTTACTCAGTTAGTTACACCAATACGGACTTATGATAAGTATTTTGTTCTTTGGGTTATTATCCAATACCATCATTTATTTTGTTGCTTGAATTGTTCTAGTTTTGCTAACGGAACCATCGTGGAACTAGCTCCTGTGTGCTTTGCTCTTGTCTTTTTTCTTTTTTTCACTTCTTATATTCTGGCAGCATGATGTCCTCCAGGCTCCTCTTATCTTTTCCAGGACTCAGCTCTGGAAACAACTGCTTCTCCAGGGTCCCTGCTGTCTTCTACGGGAGGACGGTACCTGGAAACCAGGGTCTGGGCAGCATGTTCTATTTTCATGTGTGCACTTACATTTTTCCCTTAAGAATATACCATACATATTTTCAAAGCTCTTAAATTTCTATGTTTTTGTAATTATAACTTCTAAAATCAAGGCTCTATCCTATAGTTGAAAGTGTTTCGATTTGGGAACCATAATTCCGAGTTTGTGTCCAGGAATATAATTTACTAGCTTTATGATTATATGAAAATTTCTTAATCCCTTTGATCCTCGTGTTCGTGTCTGCAAAGTGACAACAGTAGCACCTGCCTCGTGTTTGTGAAGGTGAGATTAAATAATACATATAAAATGTCTTGCATGATATTGAGAACATAATACATATTCAATCAATATTTGTTCCATGTCTTCAATATAAACGACTTTATATCTGTAAATACACATTTATTAAAGTTTCCTTCACTGTTGGGCACTTACATTAATCATGATTTTTCTTTGTTTATTTTTTTAAAAAGTAATGCAGAATACACATTGATTTGTTTCCTTTAGATAAATAACCAGAAGTAGTATTTTGGGGCCCAAACTACAACTTTACGCTACATATTAGCACGAGGCATTCTACAGTGCTCTGGCAAAGTTTAATTTCCATGAGCTTTGTCCCTGACCATCAGTTTCATCACAACCTTGCCTACGTGGACCATTTACATTTTATCAAGCTCCGTATTTAGTAGAGCTCAGTTATCTTTTTAGTTATTTATTTCATTACTATGCATGGGAAACTGCCTTATATTTTTGTTTACGGTTTTTATGCCCATCACTTTAAATACTACAGAAAATCTGATTCCAGTAAGTGGCTAGGTTTTTTTCTTTCTTTATTGTAATAGATGGGAAAGCTCCTAATTTTTTTATTATTGTTATTATTTATTTACTCTTCAGTATCTAATATGCTAGTACATGGGAGGTAAGAAAATCCTATGAAACAATTGACTCACCCATTTATTAAACAAGTAAGTATTGCACACCTACTATGTGATAATCACTTTCCCAGTGATCCTGGAACTACGAAGTTGATGCGGTCTTCTCCTTACAGGAATAGACAGTCCAGAAGAGGAGCTGGAAACGAAAACAAAAATTTACAATCCGATGGTCCAGCGATCCCCCTGAAGGAAGGAGGCTGAACCAGAGAGAGGGCGCAGGCACGGAGTGCAGGGGCAGCGGGCGGCCTGGCGACCCAGGTCCAGGCGGGGATCCGCGCAGCAAGCAAGGCGGTGGCAGCAGCTCCCCCAGTCCGCCGCCCCCTTCCCGCGGGCGGGGGAGCTGCGGGAGGGGTGGGGGGTGGAGAATGGAGGGGAGGGAGAATCGGAGCGGAAACGGAGGGAAGGGGAGGGGAGGGGGCAGGGGGCGGGGCCGGGGCTCGCGGACCCCCCAGGCAGGCTGGGGCTGAGCCCGGCCAGGGTGGGGGCTGGGGTGGGGGAACGTGGCCGGAGGCTGGCAGAGTCCAGGCTCGCCGATGATCAAGTGCATCGTGGATGGTGGCCGGGCAGTGGGTAAGACGTGGGTACTCCTGAGCTACACCGATAACTCCCTCCTGGAGGAGGGCGTCAGACTCCTCGGACTCTATGATACGGCTGGACAGGAAGACTTGGATCGTCTGAGGCCTTTACCTTATCCAGTGACTGACGTCTTCTTTATATGCTTCTCGGGTAAATCCAGCATCATTTCAAAATGTGAAAGAGGAGTGGGTACCAGAATTTAAGGAATATGTACCAAATGTATTATTTTTATTAATAGGAACTCAGATTGATCTCTGAGATGACCCCAAAACTTTAGCGAGATGAATGATATGAAAGACAAACCTATATGTGTGGAACAAGGACAGAAACCAGCAAAGAACGTGGGAAGGTGCTGCTGTGTGGAATGTTCAGATTTCTTAGTTGTCTTAATTAGCTTGTGAAACAAATTGCTTTGTGACACCCTGCAATAAAAAGAGAACTAGGCTGAAATTCAGAATGCCACTAATTACCCAAGGAGTAATGAGGCCTAATGCATGTGTGTGTGTGTGTGTGTGTGTGTGTGTGTGTGTGAGATAGAAAGAAGCTAGATATGAGCTGGGAGCAAGGCCACTTCACCGGGTGCAACCTCCTCATTACCGGGCAACAGTTCCTCAGATGTGCAACTCCCTTGACCCTGACCAAGAGCAGCCCCTAGCCTCGTTATACGCTCATTTGCATTGCTGTTTTGACTCCCCCTTGCAGGGATTCATGGCCATGACAGTTCCGGAGATACCCATGTAAGGAAAAAACCTCCCCCTCCTACATGAAGGTGGAGACAATGCCGGGATAGCTCCGCATTCCAGGACCCTCACCCACCCCAGGATCCCCACCTTCCAAAATCACCTATTGCCACAACCGCAGGGCAGATGCTCACCTCGAGCCTGCCCGCCCCCGCCCTTACTTTGGGGGGGGGGGTGTATTTTTGCTCTGCTAATAAATCTTCCTCTGCTAAAACTTCTGCTGCGCGCTGCTCAATTTGAGACAAAAAAGAATTTAACTTTTTTGTCTGTGGACCAAAAACTTGGGAGCCCACCCCACCGATCTTACTGGTGCCAGTAACATATATATATATATATATATAATATAGGATTTTTCCCCTCTCTTCAGAACTTGGTTTTCTCACCAGAATAACAGATTATGAGGTCCCCTTCAATTATAAATTTCTATGATTCTGAAAAAAGAACATGGCACCAAAAAAGAGGCCACTTTGAACTCTTTGAAATTCCTAAATTATAAGCTAAGAGCCCTCAGCAGAATGCCCAGTTGTTGGAATGACACTTGGAGGCCAACATAACCATCCATCTGATACTCCGCTCCTCCCTGCAAAGTCTCACCGAGTTGTTGTCCATCTTTGGCCTGAAACTTCCAAGCGATCTTTATCTTCTGTGCATCTCACTCAATCTTGGGATATTATACATTGCAGAACTTCACTACATTGAGTTGAAATATGTTTCAATGTAGTCAAGATATCACTAAAAATACATTTCTTTGATTTCCAATGCATTTAGTTCAAAACTTTTAAAATTCTTATTCCTTCAAACCCTATAAAACAAATCTAATCCCTTCTTCTCATGACATTTCTTTAGTAATAAGAGGCAGTTATGTGCGCCCTGACCCTTTCAGTTCTATATTTCTCCACATGATATGTTTTTATCATCCTTGTTGCTTTCCCCTGCAAAAGAACTTAAACAGATTGGAACATTTAAATATGTAATATTCATAACTATATATTTTAATTCAGGATTGTCTGACCATTGTGGATTAAAGTAGAACCCAACACCTTAATACGTTAATCTTCTCATACAAACTATATACATACATATATATGTATTTATATGTTTACAGAGCAAGAGAGACTTATTGATATATGAATATAGATCTATATTGGTATATATTATTCCTAGCATTGCACTACTTACAGATGCTTTAATAGCAACAAAATATCTTCAGGTTGGTTATAGATCTAAACAAAGACACCACATTCACTCACATCTGTCAAATTAGATTAAATTACTACTTTAATGTTAAAAAGCATAAAAATCTTGTCAGAAACAAGATCATCACAAAGTACAGAAGCAGATGAAGGAACTTCAGGGAAATCTTTGCTTGGCTAGAGTCCCTCAGCGATTCTTGGAGAAACTATCTTTGTATATAAATAAGATCTCGCTAGATCTGAGAAGTTAGTTTCTGTTGTCCTTTTGTATTTCCACCTGCTGAGAAAAGTCACTCTACCAATTTATAGCTTGAATAAGAAATATTTAAAGACACCTGGGTTCCTGGTGGTTTTAATGGTGTTCCTACACAACACCTCTACCTGTAATTTTATATTTCAGAATGTCCATTTCCTTTGATTTTACACCTTATATTTGGTGCAATAGGCTTTTGTTTTCTTGATTTTGGTCCAATGACCATGTTCTCAAGTCCATTTTTAAGTAAAAGAATAGAAAAACCCTATGCTCTCAAATTTTTTCCAACTAAATCAATTGATAATTTGAGGAAAGAAAAACATAATCACTCATCGTATCTTCATTAATTTTCACATTATTGATTTTGACTTTTTCCCGCATTCTTGAGATTTTATTATGCAGTACATTCATTCTTTATTTCTGTCTATTAGGTTAAAATAATGAAACTTTTAAATAAATATAATTGCACTGATGAAAGAATTAGGTTTTATACAAGTCTCTTTTGGAAAGTGATTTAGCAAAGTATCAAAATAAAAATATTTACATGTGTTTTACCAGAGAATTTCATTATTAGAAATTTATTGAGATGAAAACAATTAGAAAAGTGAAGTTGTATACACACTTTATCATTATGCTCTATATTACTCTGTGAGACAGAAAAACCTGCAATATTGCAGCAGGAGACGGGTGCTCTGGGGGCCCCAGTGTGGACTTAGATGTCAGCCTGGGATTGTGAGACGCCATCCAGGAAGCTGCCTGCCATGCCCTGAGGACTCCTTTATTAAGCAAGAAAACTAGTTTTGCTCTTAAAACTTGGTTATAACTCTAACAGTGATTACTCATTTCTTGGAAAATACATGGCTGTTATGGTGATATGCAATTAAAGTATTTGACAACGGGATTATTCTGGAAAAAAATATGGGCTGTAGAGAAACAATCAAAACTTGCTTTATCACATTTTATTACATATTTGCACAAACTTAATTGTCAAGCAATAAGAAAAAGTCCATTGATTTATAGATTTGAGCAGATAAGATTTATTGCTATGAGCTAAATATTATTCCATTTGATAGATACAAACATTCTTTTTAGAAACTCAAAGCCATTGTTCACTGCATATTGCAAAAGTGTCCTTTACAAAGGCTCTGTTTGCTTCTTAACAGTTATGATGACAAGGGCGCTGGACTGGGTTTTTGATGTGTGTCTGAGTGAGCAGAGCAGTAAACACTATGGAATGATGAACGTAAGCAAAAGGGGTTCTAATAGTCATTTTGTTTAAAAAAACAGCTATTACCATTTTTAAATGGCTGTACCGTTTCATGGAAGTTTCCTAATGGCTGATTTTTAGTAAATTCTAATGTACTCTGATGCAAGAAAATATCTTTGCGTTGCTATTTTGGTATTTCTGCTAAACAATTGGCAGAAATGAAGTTGCCATAAAAAGAAGCCCTGCCGTGCCCGTGGAATGATTTTTAAAGTTAAATATTCAAATATTAACAGTTCTAAGCAAAGGTAACATGCAAAATACATACAGGAAATTCTATTTGTTTATGTAAAATGGGAGGAAGGCTGTGTACAAATGTATGAATATACGTGTGTTGGGATTCTACTTCTCAAACGTTGATGCCTTATTTTGGGTAAGATTTTAACTCCATTGATCCTTTGTTTCCTCATCTGTAAAATGGGTCAGCTCTTCCAGAGTTGCAAAGAAGAAGGAAGGTTGAGTTCAGTTTCTATATTAGAGTCTCCTTGTGTTATGTGTGCGTGTGGGGGTGCTTGTGTTTCTGTTTGAACGTTTGTGTGATTGTCACCTACTGTTTTTTCTATAACCTTTATCAAATTGAAGATCATATTTTATAACTAAACAATCCATAAAAGATGGTGTCAATTTACTACATGGGAAGTTAGTAGGGATTCAAAATAACAATTTAGGAATTGAAAGGATCCAGATTATACAGTGGCATAAAATTATTTTAAACTGAAGACATTTGGGATTCAACAGATGCAGAAAGAGACTTTTTCAGAAATTCCTTTATCTAACTAAAGACAGAAACTCCTGCAAGTGAGGCTGCCATAAATCTTCTCTCCCTGGGGAGTTTTGCCTGCCAGGAAGAAGACAGAAAGGACCACTTGCACCTGCACAAACAAATAATATCACAAAATTTCTTATCGCATTTGTTCCCTTAAAAGTCCATTTGGGGGCCGGCCCAGTGGCACAGCGGTTTAGTTAGCACTTGGCAGCCAGGAGTTCGCGGGTTCGGATCCCGGGCGCCCGCTGACACACCTGTGCTTGTCAGCCATGCCGTGGCAGCATCCCATATAAGTGGAGGAAGATGGGCACGGATGTTAGCCCAGGGCCAGTCTTCCTCAGCAAAAAAGAGGAGGATTAGCAACAGATGTTAGCTCAGGGCTGGTCTTCCTCACACACACACACAAAACAAGTCCATTTGTTCTTCCTGGGAAGCCTTTTCTCCCTCTCCCGTTCCCGCATTAAATTATGTATGTAAACCCCATCTCTAATTATTGAGCAAACCACTTTTTTGGTGCACTTTTCTATACATATGAACAGAATTAGTCTTTTCTGCTGTTAATCTGTCTTTTGTCAGTTTCATTCACAGGCCCTCAATTAGTAAACCTAAGAGCGTAGAGGAAAAGGTTTTCCTCTCTGACAGAATGTATTGCGTATGTATATGTATGTGCGTGTGTGTGTGTGTGTATGCACATATACACACACATGCATTATTATTTTATTATCCAAAAGCCAATAATGAGTATATCTTTGCACATAAGCTGCTTTGAAAATACCATCCTTCTTTCTCCAACAAGCTCACAGGTATTTAACAATGTACCTGCCTGTAGCATCAATAAACATTCCTTAAATGTTTCTGCTTGAAAATTCATGGTGACTGAGCAAATATTTTTCTCATAACAATTCTTTTCATTGCTTCTTTGGTTTCTGTTTCTCACACTGTATGTCAGAAGATTTAGTTTTGGCAGCAAAGGGTATAAAACCTGGACAGGATTTTGGCTCCATCCTGTGGGTGGTTAGAGCTAGTGCTCAGGTATGTAAACACTGTTCCGTAGACAAGAGGGTCCTACGACCCTTAGGTGGGAGGCACATGTGGAGAAGGCTCTGTACCTGCTCCTTGTAGTGTATCTGCAGGATAGTGAGAAGAATTCCCAGAGAGGAGCAAACCACTGTCAGAAAGGCAGTCACTGGTGTGGCTCCAGAGAGGACAGTAAATAAAACCTCACTGTCCTGGGTGTCAAATAGGAAAGTGGAAAGAGCAAAGGGATATCACAGAAATAATGGTTAATGACATTTGGTCCACAGAAAGACAGACTAAGCAAGCCGCTCAGTGAGTGAGGGAGTTGGCACAACCTAGTAGGTAGGAGGCACTCACCAGGTGGATGAAGAACCCGCGGTCATGTGACCCTTGTAGTGAAGTGGGCAGCAAATGGCAGCATACTGGTCATATGCCCCTGCAGCCAGGAGGAAGCATCTGGTGGTCAGGAGCACGCTGACAGAGGAACACTGAAGGAGGCAACCACGATAGGAGATGGCCTTCTGTCCTGATATGTAGTTCACCAGCATTTTAGGAATAAAGACTGAGGAATAGTGGAAATCCAAGAAAGTCAACTGGCTAAGGAAAAAGTATTTGGGAGAATGGCGCTGGGCGCTGACTAGGATTATTGTGATAACCCAAACGTTGCCCACCACAGTAATGAGACAGATCAAGAGAAACAGCACAAAAAGGACAGTATTCAGCTCAGGGTTGTCAGTCAGCCCCAGGAGGATGAATTCAGTTATCACACTGGCATTTCTGCCAGCCATTTATGTGGCTCCCCTATGGGGGATCTGCAGGAAACAAGAGGAAAAAGAAAATAACCAAAGAGGATGGCTTGAATATGTGAATTCAATCTACTAGCATCTTTAGAAAATCACCCAGTTTCAGTTAATAATAATAATCCACAGTAAAGCCAGTTCTCACAAGTATGGAAAGTTTCCCTGATACAAAACTTTAGTTGGATCAAAGTCTGACCAGGGGCTATAAACTGGCATTATGCACCACATAAGATCCTCTGGAGAAATTAAAATCCCGTTAACGAGCCCTAATAGGAATGTTTGTTTAACAGAGAGAGTTTAGGAGCTGGATCCTGGATAATGGCGTATTCCAGATTCCAACACAAGGCAAGGACCTCATATTTCATGGAAATACATCCCCTAACAAAGAACAAAAATCCTCAGTATTTAACAGGTGAATTTTTGAGGCATCTAGCAAAATTATTCTCTATGACATCTTTTTAACTTAGATAAATAATACACATGACACATGTTAATAAAAATAACAAACAAGCAGAATATATATATACAGATATATATATCACCTAATAAAATTTGTAAATTGTCCATAAAAATGGAAAATGAGAATTAGGGGTGTCTAGAACAGAGAACAAAAAAGATCTAACATTTCCTACCACAACAACATTACATATTTGTTAAAATTCACTTGTTCCAGGAAGTCATTCTTTGCTACTCCAACAGATATTTATCACTTCATCCTCTGATTTCCCCTAACATTGATTATACCATGGCTTGAAATAGTTCATATCAGATATTTTTTATTACGATTAATCAAAAGATTTGTTCAATATGTTTTAATCCTTGTGGTCAAACAGTCTCAAATCTAATTTCCAGGACAAAGCATATGCTTTGGGTACATTAGATCCCATACAGATCTGGCTTCTTATCCAGGAAAAGTTAGATCATTCAATTAATTTTATTTTAGGCTTTATCATATAAACCAGAATGCATGAAAAGTAAGGTTTGGATACCTAATATATTTGGGATACACTTGGTTAAATGATTTTTAAGGAAAGCTTTCTTTACTGCAGGACTTACAGGAATACATGACTCTCTACTATGCTTTAGGAGCTTCCAATAAGATCAATAAATATAGAGCATGTTTCACATTAATTTGACAATTGAATCTGTTTTCACTGAACATTAATGAATATGGTATTCCACAATCCATGCTTTGGGAAAAATATTTCCCCGATATTGAATAAATATGAGAAAGAAAGACACGGATCTCTACCCTTTACTATCAGTGTGATGTAACAAGTTATTTAACAACAATTCAAATACTGCAAACCATGCTAACTGATGGCTTTGATCATATCCAATTTATTGAGACGTCAGAGGTTAAAAAGAATGGGTAATTTCTTTTTTACCACATTAAGCTGTGATTTTTGTGTCTAACTCTTAGTTTCCTAGCCTAACTACTAGTTTCATCTATTAATCTTCCTCACGAAGTGGTTCTGAGAATTAAATGAGAAAATATGTGAAAACCGTCTGGCACACCATAGATACTCTCGAAATATTGACTGTATATTCAAAATAAAACAAACAAGGAAAGTAGAGACTGGACCATCTGCTGACATACTGGAGAAATGGCTCTTGACTAAAGTATTTTTTGATCTTTGCTTTTTTTGGTTTAGTTAGCCTAGTCTTGACTGACTTCCTTTTTAAACAAACCACTTTGATACTTTTGAAAATAAGTTTCTTCTTGTTTCACTGATCTCATATTTGTGTCTTTAATTTTCATTTAATAAATAGTAATTTTCATATGGACTGCCTTTCATGCCATTTTCTTTTGCCATAAAGTCAGTCATATACAATAAATTAATCTCTGAGTCTAAAAATTAGCTCTGAGAATGGGAACAAATAAATCGCCATTCTTTTCCTCAGATTTAATAAAATTCAATAGTTGGTAATAATCAATCTCAGATTTTTAAGAATTCCCTAAATAAATTCCCCCTTGCAATTTACATAATTATATGTACATAATTATATGAAGCTTTAAACACAGCTACCTGAGGAAAATATGGAATAAATCCACTAATTGTTTCAAGAGAGCCAGATGACTTGGTAACAGTCTAATTCTATTTCACTTATCTCAGTAACTGGAATGGATTTGAGACAGATGAATTTTCTTCTGGTCCATTCACAGCATGTATTGGGAGTTGCTGTTTTTTGTGAGCTGGAGAAGGGATTTTCAGTTCCTTTGTTGGAACATCTAATTATAACACCTACCCAGTGTTGAGCGGAAGCTTGGCTCTTTCTCTTAGTTTCCTGACTGTGTTTCCCTTTGGTTCTGGGTCTTTGGAGGATGGAATCCCCAGTGGTTCTGTGAACACTAGGTTTCATTAAACAGCTAACAAGAGGCCTGGGGAAAGTAAGGCCCCAACACTATCTTTCCAAATTGTAGCAGTTCGTGTATTTGGCTTTTTCTCAGTTTTAGAGAAAATTGTCAGATACATTCTTGTCTCACCTACATGAGATTCTATTAGGAGAACCTAAATTATTAAAAATGAACTCCATTGGTGTTTATAATTATGAATTATATAATTTGATTATATACATATATATATTTTTAGTTTTAAAGAGTGCTAAGTTTGATTTGTTGATGACCATGTGTTTCTATAAACACATAATTATTTGTAACAATTATGGAAAATATATACAATTTCAATGTGAGATAACCCAAAAGAAGTGGAAGCAATTACTAAATAGAATTCAGAGGTGTGTGTGTGTTTTCATACACTATATTGCCTTTTAATATTAGAGGTAATTTAGCCAATTAAGACACTAAGATAATATCTGGTTCAACATTTTTGTTGCTCTATTGCCTGAACATAAAAGTAATTTTCACAAATACTAGGTAGGCTGTACTAGGAGGATAGAATGGAAAATTTAAAAGCAGCTAAATGCAGGGTGAAATGATAGGCTAAATGTGAAAAAGAAAGAGGGGCAAATAAGAATAAATGTCACCAAGATATGTCAAATGCAACCAAACCAACAAACAGAACTGCACAAGAAGGAGGTGGTGAAAATTTGCAGTGATCTGAAATGAAGCAATAGTGAAAACAGACTAACACACAGGGAATATTATAATCAAGTTCATTAACAAGAGTATTTCTTTTTCTTTGGCAATCAAATGTTCAGTAGAATCCTAGTTGGAATGGTTTCTATTTATTAAATGCCTAGAATGTTCCAGGTACTTCACAACTATTATCTCTAATCATTATGTGATTTTATTTCATTAAACATTCTGATTCATATGATTCACATTATAGGTGGCCCAGAATAATTAAAGAAATTGTCCAAGTTTGCACTTTAAGAAGTGGTAGAATGATAATTTTAATATAAGAATTGTCTGATCTAAAAATTTGTGTTCCTTTTACTATTTATTCCATGCAGGCTTTCAATACTGACAAACTAAGGATTGAACAAAATAACGATGAAATTTGAAACCATATTGAATGAAAAATAACAGAAAAAATAGAAAATATCCAGCGTGAGAAAGATTAGACTCAGGAAGGTGTTCTAGCAAAACTGAACAGCCAAGGAGACTAAGAATGAAGAGAAGAAATATATGAATTCTAAGACTTCATAAGACACATCTAAGACTAATAGATAAAACTCTAAGGAGAGAGATGTGTCTTGCCTAAATCGAAGAAAAAAAGTCATTACTTCATTGATAAAATTTAATAGATGCTGGTTTTGTAAGGGACGGTAGACAACATCAGTCAGAGCACTTTTAGAGAGCATTCTCTATCAGATCAGGGTTCAGAGGGGGGGGTTGTGTGATCCTTAGATGTCCACGATTCTGGCAGTTTGAATTTGTCCACAGGCCACATTTGACCGAGGACAACTGAAGATTGTTGTCAAAGCTGGGGTCAATGTAATCACTGTGTGCTCACAGCACAAGACCAAATCTCAAATCTCAGGTACATGAATTCATGGCACTGGCTCGTGGGTCTCTTAATAAGTATCGAACATGACCATGATGCAGATGTACCATGACCAGACCAGACGATGCCAGCAACTTACTCTCCTGATGAGTTAGGCCAATTTCCAAATCACAAACTCCAAGGCTACACATATGAAATAAAACATTAACACATATTTGATAGAGATTCTCTGAGGGCTAAGAGGAAAGTTATGTGAGATAAACATCTGCTGAGTCCTGATTTTTCCAAGTGTTGATGTTGAACAACAACCAATTTTAGGTATGAGGTGAACGGATTGGAGCTACAAGTATCCGTTCTCAAAATTTTTTCCTAATATTTTACATAATTTTCCTAATATTTTATATTCCATTACATGTTAATGGAATAGCATCGGCTATTTCATTGATGAAGTCCTCATCTGATTGCTGTTGACAAATTATATCTGCCATTTAAGGACACTTGGAATCTGCTTAACTCAGTTTCATTTACTGTGAGAATATATATGTATGTATGTGTAGGGCATATTATTCATTTCACAATCTACGTCTTAGAAATCTGCCACACACCTTCCATTTGCCTCAGAATTCTAGGAGAGGGATTTTTGCTTCTCATTTAAGCATCCAACTCCTGTTTATAGTATAATGTAGTAGTTATTTGTTAGGACCCATTGAGGGTCAGTACTAGAAAAAAACAAATTATTTTTTTCTACAAAATAAACCCCCTCCCACACAACACACCTTGTAAACTGTGCTGTTTCATCTTCATCCTGGAGCCCAGCCCCTTCTTCTATAGGGTGTATATTGTAACAGAATTTATTTAAAAACTATAAGTAGTTCAATTTATGTTCTTGAGTTTCAATTATCTTGCCTGTATTATCATTCCTTGTGTTTCATACTCTAGCATATAAGAAACTGAATGCTCTTGAAAAACTGTAAAGAACTATATAAAATTAGTTTTACTTATTATCATTATTATTTTAATTTTATTTTGAAAATTAAAACTTTCATATATGAATGCCTCATACATAAATATCACATATATGTAACCTTATGGGACCCAATTTCAAATAATATATTAAATGATCTTGGAAGTCGTGAAGGGCCATACAAATGTTATATGCTGTTCTTGGTGTTGTTGGGAGTGGGGTTGTTATTATTCTTTCATTCTGAAAAGTAAGCTTTCATATGAATTTCTTTGCATGAACATCTAATATAATAAGCATTTCAATTTGCTACCTTCACTGTTTTCACATTTCAATTTTCTACCTTCACAGATATTCAAGTCATTCGCTTATATGATTTTGGCTGTGACTGAGAGGAGAAAATGCAAGTTCAATCTAGCCTGCCATGTAAAAACATGAATTAATATTTATAGGGCATTCCGCTCTCTCGTGGTGCTTTAGCCTAGTTGCCTCTAGTTATTTCAGTATTTAAACAAGCTCCAAAAATTAAAAATAATTGTCTTTGTAAATGAAGCTATTCTCTAGAATACTGTTTTTGTTTTTCCAGATAGGACAATTAATAGCAGTTTAGGGAAGAGATCACTATGAAACAAGCAGTATTTATGGGCCTGATTCTATCATTAGGCACCTGTGCATAGAATTTGAACCAAAGGGGAAATAATTGGCTTCACATGTTTTCCCACCTCGACCACATAGCACAAGTTTTTTCCTACCTAGAATATCTTCAGGGAATTTTTTGTTTAATGTCTAAAGAAGATGCTGGAAGATCCTTAAAGGAAAGAGGGAAATGAGTCTGATTATTAATGATTCCCTAATTATCTTGGAGGCATCATTTCTAAACATGAAGTAAAATTCTTCAGGGTAAGTTTTCTCTGAGTATCAGTGGCCCTTCCATGTGAAGTGGTAATAAAACTGTGGCATTCCACCCTGTTCAATTTTATGTGTAGTAATGGAAACTGAGTCCAGGAATAAGGAAATGGTTCAGATTAACCACTGTGGGTGGAAAGGTAATCTAGAATCAAGTTCTCTTTCTGACTATTTTTGAGAGTTTACATTTAACTTGAAGAATATCTGACTATAAATAATCCAGGCTAATTTCAGGAGAATGTACCTGCCAGTTTTATTGGATAATTCAAATACTAATACTCTTTGCTTTAAAAATATTTTACTTTTTTTCTGTGCTCAATAGAGAGCCCAAGTTAAGAGATATTTTATTATTTGTGAATTTTATATTTGTATCTATTTGTGTTTTTGTGTCTCTATATATCTATATGTATATATTCATTTCTACCCATATACAGAAATGAAAATGTCAACAATTGTCCAGAGATAACTAATCTAGATCTTAGTATGGTTTTTAGGTTAGTTTACAAGATAACCAGCCATATGTACTATGACAAAATAACCAGCCATATGTACTATGCCTGTAAAACAGAGTATTCCAATTAAGTAAACACTAAGACTCCATCAGGCTCAGAGTTTTAATAAGCTCATATAGAGATCATTATCCAAAGCACTATTTTAGGGCACATATGGTATGACATTAACAGGGACCATATTTCATTTCTATAGCCCTTTTCACAGCATCCTTCACTTCCTTGTTCCTTAGGCTATAAATTAATGGGTTTAGCATAGGAATCACCAAGGTATAAAGCACAGATACCATCTTTTCTTGTTCTAAGGAATATTGGGAGCTTGGTTGAATGTAACTGAAGCTTACTGAGCCATAGAATAAAGTCACAGCTGTTAGATGGGAAGCACACGTGGAGAAGGCTCTGTGTCTACCTGCTGCTGAGCGGATCCTCAGGATAGCAGCAACAATGAAGATGTAGGAGATCATCACAGTCAGGAAAGTAAACACGGCAATAATGCCAGAGAAGACTAAAAGCAACAATTCATTCATGGACGTGTCAGAACACGACAGCTTCAGCAGTGGGGGAAGATCACAGAAGAAGTGACTGATGACGTTTGGTCCACAGAAAGACAATTTCACCAAACCGATCGTGTGTGTCAAAGAGTTGATTATACCTCCTACACATGACCCCACGACCAGAGCAACACAGACTACTCTAGTCATAGTCACTGCATAAAGTAAAGGGTTCGCAATGGCCATGTAGCGGTCATAAGCCATTGCTGCCAGCAAGAAGCCCTCCGTGGTGAGGAGCGACACGAATACAAAATACTGTACAATGCAGGCAGAGAATACAATTGTCTCCCGTTCAACAAAGAAGGTCAGCAGCATTTTGGGTGCAAAGACTGAAGAAGAACAGGCATCAACAAACGACAGACAGCTAAGGAAGTGATACATGGGGGTTTGGAGCTTGGGAGTTGTTTGGATGAGAAAGAGCACTCCTAGATTCCCCGCCAATGAAATGGTGCAGATCGGCAGGAACAGCACAAAGAGGACCACTTTCAGTTCAGCTCCATCTGTCAGTCCCAAAAGGATAAACTCAGTAACCAATGTGAAATTAACATCAGCCATGTGTGTGCTTGTCTTGGACCTGTTAACGATAAGAAGATTGGAATAAATTGAGAATAATTGTGCTGCACCATCAAGACTACTTGGAATCTCTAACTAGCTGTGGGACTGGAGTTATTTACTTCTCTGCTCTGATTGTTTTATCTATAAAATAGAAAATTTTAACTAAAACTGTCTCTATTCTCTTCCAGCACTATTTATTTGCCTGTTCCATACGGAAATTCTGTAAGTGAAAAACAAAAACACCAGGGTCTTAGCTTCAGGATGCATTCAAAATGCTGGGCTCAGTGTGAAGAAAAAGCCTTAAGTGAATTTCATTCTAAAATCTGTAAAGAAAAGACCAGTCTATAAAGCACAATAACTGAAGCTGAAAATTTAATCTATGGTACCATTGACACTCTTAAACTTCTCCACTTTGGATTTAATAGTAGCTAATGTCAAATGTATCAAGATATACGAGTAACTGTCTTGTGACCTTTAAACCTGAGACGCCCCACTTATGCCTTTATGTTTAGTTCATACTCCACATTGTTTAACTTGGGTATGATGAAAGGCAAGGTGCTAACATCCAAAATCTCTGGGGTCATCCTTAGAAAAGAACCAGAGGCACTGGCTTCTGAGAAGAGTGCCCACTGGGCACAAGAGGAGAGGGCACTCTGAGCTGGAATAGGAAACGTGGGGAACAGCAACTTGTAATTGGCCTTTGATGCTCAATAGAAATACCTCACCCAGGAGACTCAGAAAACAGAGCCTTTGTATTTTTTATGAGAAAAAGCAAAGTAAATCTACAAAATAAAGCAAACCTATAAAACATACATCATAATATTTTGGATTTTTTTTGATGCTGCAACACATTCCTTAAAATATGCAATGTGTTTTCTGCTTAATCAATGCACATTTGTTGATTATTACTACATTTTGTCTAAAAACTTAACTTTTTCACATTTATATAAAAAATAAAAATAAACATTTTAAACAGTTCACATACTATAGCTTTAGCTCAGGAGAGTAAAGGATGATGGTTTTAGTGGCTTCATCATCCCTTCACGTGGGAGACGCTATTTCTCGAGTACAGTAGGTAAAACTCAGGAAAAGAATGCCATTGCAAGATCTTGAAATATTAAGAAATAAAAGAGAGAACTATGTCAGATCTAGAATATCTATAGTGACAGATGAGTAATCCCCATGGGAATATGTCATAATGAGAGACTGCAATTCAGCCTTTAGGAAAGAATATTCCAAATTGAATTAAAACATTGACTTTTCATTGTTTCAGTAGAAGTTGCATAAGGATTTTGATGTTATTGTAGGAAAAGAGATTGAAATGTAGAACAAGGGGAGGGAATAAATGACAAATTAGAAATTCCTCCCACCCCTGTAATTTGAAGTGTTTATCAAATTAAAATCTGAAGGTGATTTTTTTCTTCTTCATCTGTTTTTAAATTTTTAACTGATTTGCAGAATATATGTATATGGGATATTCAAATAAATGAATTTAACTTACCAGTGAAAGGAAAAATGTTCGACACCTCAGCTCGTTTAGGAGACTCATGACCACCCATTCCCATGGATTATTTCTCTATATCCCCCCTAGAGCAAAAACAAATGCAAAAAAAAGTTAAATTTGTCTGATGTTCACAATAATATATAAATTAGGTAAATGACAGTAGCTCATGTAGCAGGATTGAAATTCAAATTTCTCCTTTAATATATGAGAACCAAAGGCAGCACCCCCACGGTGTGAAAGCAACAGCTCAGCAATCAAAAAAATGATCAAAAAACAATCACGTCAGAGAACAGGTTTAGATCCAAAGTTCAGGTGTGTGTTCACCTCAGTTCTAATGGGAACAGAGTCTCTGGAGCTAACCTTCTGCTCAAAAGGATATAATACACACATGATTAAAAGTTCCTCTGTGTTTCTTGAGGGATTTAGGAAACTCTCAAGAATTTATCAGCTCCTTTAAGGCATTTAATTTCCTGAGTGTTACAATGAATGGAAGGAAAAGTGGGGCAAGTATAGGGAAAAAACAGAATATACCATCCCTGAAAAAAACACAGTAAAATTGATTGTGATGCCTGCTCGGGGCCTCGGCGAGAGGAGGGTTTTAGAAGAACTCATTGTTTGGGCCTAGCTGTCAGAAAACACCACACAAAGCAAAAATATAACCCAAACATCAGTGGGCTTTAAGCAAGACCTGGTAAAAACCAGTTCTATTCCTTGACTCCCTTGGACTATGCGAATGTCATCAAACGAAAGTAAAACTGCTCCTTTTTCAAAGGCTGCCTGGAAGTGAACTCACTGACCGTATCTCGGATGTTGAGTCCTCGGCTCCAGCAGGTGTCCGCTGATTGACAACTGGATATTTTACCTTCATCTTAAAAAGAATTATGAGAATTCTGGTAGTAATATTTTACATCATTCCCTCACATATATATCTAAATAAAAATTGTCCTTTACTCTTTATTCCAAAAACAATTAAATTTTTCCTTCCTAAATGCAAATTTCCTAAATCCCTAAATTAAAAGCTAATGAGGCAGGTGGTAGGAGTGGGCATTAGGTGATAGTCTAAGCTTGAGTTAGGCTAGAAGATGATTATTTTAGAAGGGCTAGAATATTCTAAGGATGTGATGCATTCTCTGGGTTTTTTAAAAATATACAATGCATTCCCAGTCCATACATGAAAGAATTATATAAGAAATATACATGACAAAATAAAGAGATTAAGTTTTTCAGACCACAATTCTCTTCTCCTAGGAAATTGTACATTAAGGACAAAAAGTATCTGAAAAAACTTTATAAATGTCAGTATTTGCAGGCACTCAGTTGAAGAGAAAAACAACAAATCATTACATTCAGCAAGTCCCCGTCAGGGGGCCGCCCGGTGGCGCAGCGGTTTAGTCCGCGCTTGGCAGCCCGGGGTTCGCGAGTTCGGATCCCGGGCGCCCGCGGACGCACTGCCTGTCAGCCATGCCGTGGTGGCGTCCCATATAAAGTGGAGGAAGATGGGCACGGATGTTAGCCCAGGGCCAGTCTTCCTCAGCAAAAAGGGGAGGATTGGCAACGGATGTTAGCTCAGGGCTGGTCTTCCTCACAAAAAAAAAAAAGAAAGTCCCTGTCAGGTCATTTATCTTCTGTAGGTCTATTGCCCCTGGAAGTTATATGCAACACTGTTTAAAAGCACATATTTCTAAAAAGTGGCCTCATACCAATCATCAGATACTCAAATGAATCCCCAAACTAAGTTATTCTATATTTGTTTGTCTATTGCTGGACTTCTCATTCTTTTGCATTTGTTGATGTGTCTATCCTTGAGCTAATATCACATTGCCTTATTTGCTGTAGCTTTATAGTGAGTCTTGACATTTGGTCAGATCAGTGATCAAATTTTCTTCCCATTCTCTGAATTGTGTTACCTCTTCTAGGTCATGAACTAAAAAATAAATTATAATATCACTTGTCAATCACGGGTGTGATGATGCTGGATATTTTACCACTAACATTAACTATTATGTTGGCTATAGTGATTTAAATTCTATAAATATTTTGCCAAGTTTTTATCATTATTAGTTATTAAAGTTAAATATTTTCAAGCATCTCTTGTGATAATTATGTTTTTTCCTCCTCTGTTAGGTCAATTGCCTTTAGAAGATTAAACTACATTCTTTTACTGGAATAAGTCCCTAGTTATATTTACAAATATTTTCTCTAGCATTTTGGCTTCTCTGGCATAAGATACACTAGCTTGTAATGATTTCTCCTTGTAATGTCCTTGTCAGGTTTTGATATCAGTGTTTTAGTGGTCCCATAAAATTAGTTAGTTTTTTCTTTCTTTCTTTCCTTCCTTCCTTCTCTCCTTTCTTTCCTCTCTGGAAGAATCTTAAAATGCTATTCCTTATTGCCTATATATCAGGAATACATCACCAGAGAAACATCTGAACCTGGAGTTTTCCTTCAGGGTATGTTTTTTCATTATAAATTTAATCTCTTAAACATATGTAGAATTATTTAAGCATTCTCATTGTACCTATTTTGGTAAGTCTTGTTTTTCAAGGAGCTTTTCATTTCATCTAAGACCTAGTCTTATGACCTTTTTAATCGTTATAGACTCTCTAATGGTAGTCTCCTTTTCAATGATGGTATTAGTAATTCGTGTTGACTCTCATTTTTCCAGGTCAGTTTTGCTACTGTTTCATCACTTTTGTTATTCTTTTTTTTTTAATTGAGGTAAAATTGGTTTATAACATTATATAAATTTCAGATGTGCATCACTATATTTTGACTTCTTTATAGACTGTATCGTGTTCACCACCAAAAGTCAAGTTGCCATCTGTCACCGTGTACATGTACCCTGTCACCATACACTCCTTTACCCCTTCATCCTCACCCACCTCCTTCCCCTCTGGTAACCACCAATCTGTTCTCTGTATCTATGTGTTTGTTTGTTTATCCTCCACATATAAGTGAAATCATATGATATTTGTCTTTTTCTCTCTGACTTATTTTGCTTAGCATAATACCCTCAAGGTCCATCTGTGTTGTCACAAATGGCAATATTTCCTCTTTTTTAATGACTGAGTACTATTCCATTGTAAAAACATACTGACTTTGTTGATTTTCTCTATGTAACTTCTATTTTATTTTTTATGTTCTGCTTTTTATTTTTCTTTTACTTATTTGTTTCCAATTTGATTTATTTCAAAAATATTTTAAACTCTATGGTTTGATTTTTTTAAACAGAGGTTATTTATGAGTGTATTGATTAATTTTCAAACAAGTGAAGATTTATTAGTTAGCTTTTTGTCTATTTAAAGTTAAATTCCACAGAGAATATAGGCTATATAATTTCAATTATGGAAGTTTGTTTTATTATACAACATATAATCAATTTTTAAATGTCCCATGTGTATTTTAGACAGTGGGTATTCTGTAGTTGCATAGTGTTCTATGAATTTCTATCAGATCAATTAAATTGATCATGCTGTGATTTTATTTTTATCGGCTTATTCTGTCAATTATGCAGAGAACTATTTTAAAACCTCCAGCTATATTTGTGAATTTTATTATCTGCCTTCCATCAGCTTCCTTATAAATATTTTGAAGCTATTTTATCAGGTAGATACAAATTTAGGATTATTTTTCCTTCCTATTTGAGTTATTTTACCATTAAGAAATATCCCTTTTTATGAATAATAATTCTTTTCCCCTTAATGTTTGGCTTTTCTGATATTAATGTAGTGACACCAGCTTCCGTTAAGTGTGTGTTTACATGGTGTAACTTTTTGCATCTTTTTACTTTCACTTTGCCTGCATCCTTGTATCTCTTGTAAACAGCACATATTTGGTTCTTGTCTTTTGTTATTGGTTATTTGTTTTCTTAATCTACTCCAGTAGCTCTCAACCCAGGCAGGTTTGACCCCCAGGGGACATTTGACAATGTCTAGAGACATTTCTGGTGTCTTAACCGGGGAGTAGGGATGTTACTGGCATCTAATGCTAACCTACAATGAACGGTACAGCCTCCATAACAAGAAAACATCCAGCCCAAAATGGCGATCATGTCCGATTTAGTTTGCCAGTCTTTGTTTGTATGTAATAATCGGCATGGCTGATTTTACATGGAACATTTCACTATCAGATTTTCCCTCTGAGCTTTATTTCTTCCTTGTTGTGTACTATTAAATTAATCAAGATTTCATTATTAAATTTTGTCTCATTTATTAGTGTTTATCTACATATTTTGATTAATTCTTTTATTGTTTACAAGAGGAATTGCAATATATCTTTTCCTTATTAGAATCTTTTTAAAATCAATAATTTACCACATTTAACCTGGGAGAAACTTTCAACCGTTTAATCCACTTATTTCCTTGTATCATTGTGCTATTTTTGTCCTATATTTTACTTATCCACATGTTATGATTTCCTTAGGAAATCATTTTTGGTGTGGCTTTAATCAGTCAAAATTCTTTAATATTTTTCACATATTTACACTTGTGAATGTTTTTCTTCATTATGCTCTGTATTTCCTTTGGGATAATTTCCTTCTGCTTAAACCTTCTCTTGGTATTTCTTATTATATAGTCTGGAAGATTTTCTCAGCTTTTTTGTCATTGATAATTTCATTACTTTTTCCTATTTTTGAAGTCATTTTTCCTGAGAATAGAATAATAAATATTTACTTTTCTTTCATTCTTTAAAAATCTCAATCCATTTCCCCTACGTTTTATAATTTCTTTGAAGAGTTTACCTAATTCTTACTTTGTTGTTCCTTTGACCATGATGTGCCTATGTATGAGTTTCTCTACACTTTTTAACTTGGGATCTTCGCCCTTCTTAAATATCTTTGTTGAAGATTCATCAGTTTTGGAAACATTTTAGTCACTTTCTCTTAAAATATTTATTCCCTCCATTCTCTCCTCTTTTTCTGGGACATGAACTACATGTATTTCACACCACTTGATTGGGTCACATGTCTCCTGTGCTCTGCTCTCTCTCTCTAATTTCTCTTCTCTCTCTCTGTGCTTCAGTTTAGATAATTTATAATTATGTGTGTTTGGGTTTATCAATCCTGTCTTCTGCTTTGGGTGATATGGTCTTAAATTTTTCCTATGAGTTCTTATTTTCAGCTTTTGTGGGATTTTTTTTTTTTTTTTAGTTTTAGAATGCCTTTTGTCTCTGTGATTCTTTAAACAACTTTATTGAGATACAATTGATGTACAAAACACTGCACATGTTTAACGTATACAATTTTATGAGTTTGGACATATGTATACGCCTGTGAAACCACCACAATCAAGGTAATAGAATAGCCATCGCCTCTAAAAGTTTCCTCGTGCCTCCTTGTTGTTTTCATTTTTTTTCTTGTTGTTGTGGGAACACTTAACATGAGATCTACTTTCTTAAGTTTTTAAGTGCACATTGTTAATCTTGGGCAGTATGCTGTACAGCAGATCTCTAGAACTTATTCATCCTGCAGAACCGAAACTTTATACCCTTTAACAACAGCTCCCCATTGCTCTCTCCCCCCAGGGATATCCAGACCCCCATGTCCATTGCATTATTTATGATAGCCAAGACATGGAAACAACCCAAATGTCCATCATCAGATGAATGGTTAAAGAAAATGTGGTATATTCCTTCAGTGGAGTATTATTCAGCCTTTAAAAAGAAGGAAATCCTGCCACTTGCAATAACATAGCCTAATCTCAAGGACATTATTCTAAGTGAAATAAGGCAGTCACAAGAGTACAAATACTGCAAGATTCCACTTACATGCGCTATTAAAATAGCAAACTCATAGAAGCAGAGAATAGAATGTTTCTGTTTTAATTTATTTAATTCTCTCTTGAAATATTTTGTCTAAATCAATTTTTCTTTTTCTCTATTTTCTTTAATGTATCAATCATAGTATTGTTTGAAGTCCTTTTCTAACTCCAACATGTAGATCTCCTGTGGTTCTGCTTGTATTTTGTGGTTTTTTTACACTTTCTGGCTCTTTACGTGTGAATAAAAGGATCGTAGAAACTGGAAGTGGCATTACTTTCCACAGATAAGGGTTCCTCTTTCTCAGAGGCATAAAGGATGAGAGGCTGACCGTGTCAATTCATAGTCAATGGGCTGGTTCTGGTCTGGTGTGGAGTTAGGCCTCATTCTCCCTCTGTTTCGGGAGTGTAGAGTTTTCCAAGGTTTTGATTAAGAGATGGGCCATTCTCTCTCTCTCCAGCCCTTAAACACTGCCAACAATTTGCTTTTCACTCTTTGGAGGTGTGAGCTTAGCCTTCTGCCCTTACATCTTCACGTCACAGCAAATGTCTCAAGGGGGCCGCTGGCCTTGTGTTTGATGCAAGCCTCTACCTCTGGTGGGACGTCATCAATCAAGCACCTAGAGACTGAGCAAGATTCCACTCTGTATTTCCAGCTCAGTCTGAATCTCCTTGTGCTTCAGAAGGTAAATTCCAGCCCTCTGCGCCTGGCTTCCAGCAGGATCAAAATCTGGCACATGATGTGTGGAGGAGACGTACGTTACGTTTGTTGCTGACTCCTCCCTCCTGCAGGACTTTGTGTCCTCTAAGCACAGCAAGAGTGCAGGAGATTTCCATCTGCCTCTGTGGCCCAGAAACAGCTTCTTACACTCTCCACCCCCATCCCATCTAATTCCCCGTGGGGAAAATGGCTGTGTGTTTAAGGTCCTGTATAATCCAGTTCATCTTATCGGCCACATCACTGCTTAGAGCTCCACTGTTTTCTCTTTCCTGGAGCGGTCACAGGCACATGTTCAGAATCAGTAGCCCCTCCTTTTGGTAGATGACAGTATTTAATATTTGTATTGTTTGGGGCACAACCCAGAGTTCCACTCTGCTTTTCAGAAGTTCTCTGCTTAAGTCTGTCTGTCTATCTATCATCTACTGTCTGTCTGTCCCTCTGTTTATCTACTTATTTAGTCTCCAGGCCTGCTCAGTCCCAGAATATGGCTAACGCCCTGAGAGGAAATACAACCACGTGTGGTGAAACTTCCAAAGTACCTGCCAAAACTCCACTGAAGAGCCCACCAAGCATGACAAGCCTGCATTTTCAAGTGTGCCCTGAATCAGTGAGACAGAAGTCAGCTCACATCTCCAAGTTTACACCTCTCTGAGTTCTAAGCCACTCTAGTTCTCTTTTACTTAATAGTTACTCACTTTTTTTCAAGAAATAGCTTCTGTATCTTATCTTGCTTTTCTTGTTTTTTACATAAATGTTCTTTTGATGATAAGCTATTCCATCCATCCAGAAATAAAAGTGTTCCTGTAATTTTATAAGCACTTTTCCCTATGTTTTCCTAACTTTTTATTTTGAAATATTTCAAAATTACGAAAGAGATTCAAGAAGATCTTGCAGGACATTTGGTCCTGTCCAAAATGTCTATAAGCATATTTGGTCCATGCCAAATGGTTTGGGACAGGACCAAACATAACCAAATACCAAAGACCTTTTGGTGTGGACCAAATGTCTTATGGATGTTTTGGGCAGGACCAGAGGGCTGCTAATCCAAGAATAATACAAATTTGCAAGAATAGTTAAACAATCACGTATGTATCCCTTACCTATAAACACTGATTGTAATGACTACATTTGCTTTATCATTTTCCCAGTCTCTCAGTCTCTATCTTACTATATGTACATATATATATACACACATTTATACATATATTTATTTACATATAATAATGATATAATGTTGTTTTCTAACATCCAGTACATATCCATACTCTCCCAAAGTTTGAGATCTAATATTAGGTAATGAATTCATCTTCTCACATTACTCTGCAAGCTTGGTTTAGTGTGCTGTATCACATAATTGTGTTTTTCAATTTTTGAAAAACTTTTTTTTGAAAATCATGTTATTTAAATGTCTGAGATCCTTAACTTGACAGTATTATACATCTTCTCATTTTTTTTCTATCTTGTAGAATTTCAGCCCTTAAGAGATATTAAAATCACATTAAACTCAATATCTAATCTGTATCTGTATCTGTATCTATATTTGTCTATCTATCTATCTATCCATCATCCTCTAGCTAATCCATCTTCCTATCTATCTATGAAACTTTGAAGTGATGTAATTATTTCCTCTTTACAAGTGAAAAAATTGGGTTTAGCAAATTGAAGTATCTTGTCTATTGTTATAGAATTAGTACACATCCTTGATGTATATTGAGACTTTCTTTGGTCTTATCATATGGTCAACTTTGTAAGTATCATATATATGCTTGAAAAAAAATATATATATAGCAGATTTTTGGATTTGTTATTACCTTTTGTTAGCTTATCTGTTGAAGAAATCTTGGAGTCATTTTTGACTCTTCTCTTTCCTTCACAGTCCTGCCAGGTCCAGCATCAAAGCATATCTTATGTTAGTTTTTCTCACAAGTTTCACTATGACAGCTCTGGTCTAACAGGCCATCGACTTTTAGTTGAACTGTTGTGCGGTCTCTTGCCTGGGCTTCTGTCTCCCACTTTTGCCATCCTGTGGTCTGTTTATTATCAACACACCAGCCAGAGAGAGCTTGTTAATCTGTGTACTGGACATGCCACTCTTCCATCTGACTGCCCCTGTGCTTTCTCTTCACTCAGATTCAAAGCCCTTACACACACACATGATCTGGATCCTTTTTCTCTCTGGCAACATCTCCTGCTATACATGTTCTTCTTCTCTTTGCTCCAGTTCTGATCTTTTTGTTGCTTCTTGAACACTCCAGGAAACCTCCCAGCTCTTTGGCTTTGTTCTTGGCTGTGCTCTTTTTCTAGAAAGCTCTTCAGAAATTCTAATGACACACAGATTCTTACATTTCATTTTATTTCTTTTAACCAATTTATCTTACTAGTAACATAGGCTCAAAAGCTTCCAGTGACATAAACACTTTCTTCTCAAAGAAAAAAATCTAATCATTTCTCAAGTCCTACTGATGATTTTCATGACTATTTCTTAAATATGGCCCCTTCTCTGTATTACTCACCTTCAACACTTCTTACCTGCCTCCGAGGAATTTTTTTCTCTACACGTTCAGAATAATTTTTCCACACATTGTTCTTTTACTTTTCAATGTATTGATAACAATGGCATCGTGGTAATTTTCTTAAAGTGTACTATTTGCATTTTATTTGGGATTTAACTTATCAGCCATTAAGATAGGCTTAAAACATGTTACACTGGCACCAAAGGGCCTTCATACATATGGCCCTAAATAACTTGCCAGACTTATTTCCTACTGCTTTTGCTTAAAAATTCCATGCTAGAGCCAAATTCATGTATTTTCTTATCTTTAAATAGTCTTTCCCATTTACCATATTTCTCCATTGCCTGTTCCTCTAACATCTTTTGCTCCATACTGTAAATCTCTCTAGGTTTGGATCACAAAGAGGAACTGGCACAATAAAAGTACTCAGAGAAATATGTTGAGTGAATCAACTATAACTAATTAGAATTATTTTTTTCTATAGCCATTTTTATAAGAAACTATTAAGGTATGTAATTTAAATACAAAATTTAAGATATTTATTTTTACTTGAATGACAGCATTGTAGAACAAAAAATACTGATGTGATCTAAGAAAATCACACCAAGGGAACATTTCAATTTCTCCAAGATAACAGTGCATTTGATAAATGCCTATTGTTGGAGTATTCCTTTGATTTAAGTCAATGTCAGATTCCTTTAAATCCAAAGCGAGCTCTTTCAGAGTTTATCATGAGAATTTGTTAGAAAAAAATATTTATCAGCTCTTGAGAGAATGAAACTAAGTCACAAAACAATATACGGTGAAATAAAGTGATTTTCAGTCTTCAGATCAAGCTCAACACTCATGTTTCAAATCTCTTGAGAGTGTCCTCATTATAATTTTGTCTGTGATGGTATCTGTGATGCAATTTTAAAGAAAGTCTATCTATTTGTGGGTTAATGTTAGGTTAGCAAAGCCATAGACAAGACTGAGTCAAGTGGGGATTCTTTTCCAGCATGTTGACCTTTTTGCTGCATCTTTCACATCCATATTCCTTAGGCTATAAATCAGAGGGTTAGCATGGGAATCACCAATGTATAAAACACAGTAGATACCTTCTCCTGTTCCAGAGAATGTTGAGAGCTTGGCTGGATGTAACTAAAGGTCACAGACCCATAGAAGAAGGTCACAGCAGTCAGGTGGGAGGCACAAGTGGAGAAGGCTTTGCACCTCCCCTCAGCTGAGCAGATTCTCTGGATGATGATGATGCAGTTATAAGAGACCACGATGATAATGAAAGTGAACACTGCAATGACCCCAGAGAATATCAACAGCAGCATTTCATTGTTATGGGTATCAGAGAAAGAGAGCCTCAGAAGAGGGGGAATGTCACAGAAATAATGAATCACAATATTAGGACCACAGAAGTCTAGTTTGAGCAAACCTATTGTGTGTGTCAGCGAGTTAATGGGACCACCTAGGTAAGATGTAAGGACCATCTGAATGCAAACCCTTTGGGTCATAATGACTGTATACAACAAGGGATTGGCTTGACTATTGCTACATAGTGATCATAAGCCATCAGAGACAGGAGGATGCCCTCTATGGTCATACACTGCAAAAAAGGAACTCTGTAGCCAGAAAATGTGCTGGACTTGTGTTTTGATAGGAAGTTGACCAGCATCTTAGGAGCAAAGACAGTAGAGTATCAGATATCACAAAAAGAGAGGTTGCTAAGGAAGAAGTACATTGGAGGATGCAGTTGGGCATTTAACCAGATCAACATGATCATCCCCCATTACCTACCCGAGTGATGAAATAAATAAGGATGAAAAGCAAAAAGAGAAGGATCTGCAAATTAGGATTTTCAGGTAAACCCACCAGAAGGAATCCCTTCACACCTGTATGATTCCAACCTGCCATGCATTCAGGTTTATATTGCTCTTTATTTGCAGAACAAGATGATATCACTCAGATGAAAAATATTATGATTTCCTCCATGATGTGGTATCCATAATAGCATGGAGCATTTAAGTTTACCCTGTAGTTGGGTGAAGAAAAAAATAACTTCAGCAGTGGACCATTTGTGTACTACACAATCCATCTATAGTGACTCAAATTTTTGGAACTAGAAATTATTTTATTTCCTCCTTCTCAGTTTCCACATCATAAACTTTGGGATAAGGAAACTCTTAGATGAAAAAAATATTAATTGGTAGAACTCACAGTCAAACCAAGATATGCCTCGTGCCAAACCTCTGACTCATTCTATGACATATGCAAGTCCTCTGCTTACGTGGGCTACAAACTCTGGCCCCCTTTGATAGAAATTATTTTCTTATCCTCTGGCCAAACTGTTCCTATTTTTTTCACAAGCAGTTAAGTGATGATGCTGACTTTCACAATACGCAAGCCTCCCCCTTTCCAGATATCAAACACCAGGACTTTTTTTGCCTCACCTTCCGCTCAGATTCCCCACTTGGAAGATCAGTGACTGTGCCCTCCAAAAGAATGGAGTTGGGAGGAAGAGGTAGATCAATCTTTTCATTTACTATTTAGTATTAAAGCCAATCAAAAAATAGCAATGCAATCTAAATGGAAAACCTTCCTTTTTGCATCTTTACATAATTTCACCTTTGCATCTTTGTTTTTTATCAGCATTAAAACATCAAACCCAAAAACCCAATGTAGAGGCAAGGTGTGAGTGTGAGGTGTGAGGTGCTAAAACTATGTCTATCAGATATGTCCTACTTTCAAAAATGTAGGCTGCTATTTACTTTCAGGGTTTTTTTTGACATGATGTAGTATTAACTCAACAATGTTTATATTGTTTACTTACAAATTAATTCATTCACGTATACTTTCACATATTCAATAAATATGTATTACTTACTACTCTGTGCCAAGAAATGTTATATTTACTAGACATGAAGCAGTGAATGAGACAAATTCATGCTCTCAAGGAGCTCACATTCTATGAGGGAAAAAAGTAAAGACGTGTTGATATACTGTATACGTATTGATGTACTATATACAATGATGATAAGTATATGAAGAAAAGTAGAGAAGGGGAGGGTGAACAGAAAGAGGTGCTAGGTGCTCTATTATATAGAGTATTCATGTCTTGTTACTACTATAACAATATACCACAACATTCATGGCTTAAAACAACTACCATGCCTTTCATGCAAGGCACCATGTCAGCAGGGCTCAAGAAGGATCCCTGAGTTGTCCTCTCGCGGAACTTGATTTCTACTGAGGTCAGCATTTGGGTAAGCTTGGGGATATCTTCAGGATACTGCTAAATCAAAACAAAAATCTCCATTCTACAAGTGTAGTCTTATGCCCCACAAATTTAGGTTATATATTAGATCCTGTGTATACTTTAGAACAGTGGCCTTGGGAAGCAACAGTGCATCCAAGTCTAATTATATCCAAGGAAAAGAGGGAATAATTTGTTGGCAGTAGCAAGGATTTTTTTTTCTGTTAATAAAATCAGATTGGAAAATATAGGGTCAGAGCTTTATAACCCGGAAAATTTAGAAGTGAAGGGATATTTGTGTATATATATATATATATATATTGTGAGGAAGACCAGCCCTGAGCTAACATCCGTTGCCAATCCTCCTCTTTTTGCTGAGGAAGACTGGCCCTGGGCTAACATCCGTGCCCATCTTCCTCCACTTTATATGGGACGCCGCCACGGCATGGCTGACAGGCAGTGCGTCCGCGGGCGCCCGGGATCCGAACCCGCGAACCCTGGGCTGCCAAGCGCGGACGAAACCGCTGCGCCACCGGGCCGGCCCTCCCTGTATATATTTTTTAATGGTAACTTTTTTCTTCTGCAAGGCTGTTCAGTGTAATGCGGACATCACATCACTGGAGTCTATTAGAACTAGGATGATGTGGGTCCCAATATAGCTCTGCCTTTGATTTGCTATATACAGTAATGGTCTACAACAAACCATATAGAGGAACTTATACAGCAGAGTCTGTAAAATGTTCCCATTTATCATTTAAAGAAAGAGAGGGATAAGTGGAGTTCCTGCCAGTTTGACTAGCATAAGGTTTCACATAGTGGGTGTAACAGTGACACAACACTGATGGACATGTCTTTCCACCAGGACACAGAAAAACAGAAACCCTGTGAAGGAGGAGAGAGAGGAAAGGAGGAAGCCAAGTGTGACTCCAATAAGTTACCAGTAAGATTCCCAGCCACAGCTTATCTATTGGACTCATGAAGAAAACTATAAATAGAGAAAAGCATAACTGAAGGTCAAGGTATGATTTGCTCTCATGCTGTTAAAATTATACCCAAAACATAGTTCATTCTATCACTAAATGTGGGGCTTTTGTTACAACTCATTGTTTCTTCAGTCATACAAATAATATATCCATTATTTGTGTGTTTGGGAGACGGTGGCAGGTGATTTTGTTAAGTTCTATTGTTAATTTATTGGCACATCTTAGGTATTTTAGCATAAAACCAGAGTAAGTTATAATATACACAGATAAATAAAATAATGAAGTCTCACATCAATCCAAATATTGTACAAAAGTCAAATAATTATCACAAAATTATATACAGTTGTGAAGACCCCTATAGAACAACATTAGAGTGTCTTTAGATGTAAAATGGAAGATATTACCATGTAATAAGAGAAAAAAGAATTTCAAAATCCAGCAAAACACTCAATGGAGGAATGGCGTTAGCTACATAATGGAGTAGGGTTGCAGATTAAAGGCAGGAACAGAAACTACTATATTTAAATGTAGTGAAATCAATGGCACATGTTTAAACGAACTCCTTCATAATTTGGGAAGTCACTGTCACAATAACTCTAACAAGGAATCCGTGTCAATGGCAAGAAGACAATCCTGGATGCTAGCCAGAAATCTCTTGGCTGATATACAACTTCAGTCTTCTGAGATGGAATCTCTGACTTTCTTGAGATGGTTTAATTGCTTCATAACGCGTGAGTACTTTTGACCTGAAGAAGTTTAGATTTAATATAGAGATGATGCACTTAAACTCATAAAACACAAAGTTTAAGAGAATCTGGTAGATTAGATCATCAGATTGATCTAATTTGTGAAACAATTTCAAGTACATAATGCAGAAATTGACTTAGAGCTGGACTTTTTGTTGAAAAGTGGGAATTTTCTGTGTTTGTGCATATTATCGAAGTAGAGCTTAGAAATGAATCAAAATTAGGGAAATAATGCAGAACAAAATAAATAAAGTCACCTCTGAGATGTTTTTACCAAATTATTATTCTGACATATTCAAGCAGTGACCTTAGATTTATGGGTTTCATTTGCCTTGTGGACAAAGAAATCATCTTCAGCAAGTTTAGTGGTTCTCACCCAGGGATAATTTTGCCTCCAAGGGGACATTTGGTAAAGTTTGGATACATTTTCATTGTCATAAAAAGGGAGGATGCTGCTGGCATCTAGTGAGTAGAGACCAGGGATGCAGCTAACCACCCTAAATGTACAGGGTAGGCCCTCCCCGAACAAAGAATTATTGGCCCAAAATGTCACTAGTGCTGCTTTTAGAAACTCTGGGCTATATAAACTCTTAACGATTGTAGAGTTTACACATACATTATAGTTTACTTATATTAGGCTAACATTTTGAAAAATTAAAAATAATTCTTAGCTTTAACAGGTCCCTTTTAAGGAGGCTGACAGGCTTCTTCATGCAACCTTATGTCTGTTAACACAACGGATGGATGACCAGAAGACATCAGTTCGTTCTGTGATACTCTTGTCAATGCTTTTTTTTAAGAGAGTACACTAAAATTAAAAGAACAATTCAAAATAACCCCTGAATTTCAGAAACTACTAAAAAATAAGAACAAATAAATGGCGTTGTACTCTGTACTCTGAAAAAGTCCTCATAGTAGGGCAAATGTTTTAACGTGATGAAGAGTCACTAAGTTGAATATTGAGTTCACATTTTTTTTTGCCCTCTGGCAACATCTCAGGACATTTGGAATGCTTCACATGTATTTTTAAAGTGTCTAATTTCTTCTAGGGAATCAACTTCTCATTGTTGTCTTAAAATCAAATAGTAATATAATAGCAATAAAATAATGAACAATTATATGCCATTACATTGTAACAGGCACTAAGGGCTTTACATATAGTCTAGGAGATTTATAGATATTCAACCATGTAATTCTCCCATTATACATATACTAGTAGCTTTACTTACATTAGTTCATTTACTCCTCAAAACAACCCATTTCCATGGGCAATATCTTATTGTCTCCATTTACAGGGTTACATCCAGTATAAACTAATCCAGTCATTTTTATTTTCATAATTACTACAAAATACACAATATTACACATTCACATGTATACAGTTTATTTCTTCAACTTTGTCAAGAGAAAACAAAAGGTAAATGAAGACTGAAGGATCAAAAGCAACCATAGAAAATGCTGACAATTTAATCATCGAAATTGATCCCAGAGAGGGAAGTGCTTATACTTCAGTTGGTTCACATTGTCAATTTATAGAATAAAATGATCAGAGCAATTGTTCACTGCTTCTTGAAGATAGAGCCTCAGAGGTTATGTCAATAATAAAAATGTGCAAATAGCTAGCAGTGATACAGTTTATGATCTTGATGATCTTCACAAACTTGTTTGGTTTTCACACGTACCCACTGTGAATGGAAGAGCAGAGGATCTCTTACAGTAATCAATCTGGCCCAGAGAAACAATGTGTTATGACTTTGCTCTGCCCTGATATTTAAGAGACTATTGCTATGTGCCTTCCATCTAATTTCCTGAGAGCCAGTGAAACCACCATTGTCTATCATGAGTAATATCAGATTTCCATGATTGTAAGTGGTCTGTAAGTGCAGGATCTAGACTTATTTTCCCAAACACAGAAAGCTATATTTACTTATCCATCTATCCATCCATCCATCCATCCATCCTTTCCATCCATTCATCCATTAAACACACATGTAAGGAGGATGCGCCACATACCAGGTACATATAAGTGTTGGAAAAATAAACCAAGATACATATTCTCTGCTGCCAAGGAGCTTCTAATATGGATGGGTTGACAGATAATCAACACATACCTTCAATACAACATGACAAAAAATATAGCAAATCAATGTACAAAGTATTTTGAGAAAACTAATTGGAGAGCAATTATTATTACCTATTTTAATTCAGGAATGTTTCACAGAGTAGAAGAATTTTGGAGAGTATTTTTGTAAGAGAGGACAAAAGCATTTTAAACTACTTAGGGTGAAAAGTTATCGTTATTTCTAGAAAATGATGATATATTTAAAGTAGTAGACATATACAGTGTTCACAGCATAATGCTGATGATGAGAATGAAAGAGAAGGCTATGCCTTGAATATTCTTAAATGATTTAAATTCTTACTTATTTGAAAGTCCAATTTCTTTCTAATAGCTTTTTGAGAGCATTTTTTACATCCCTGTGAAAAATGAGAAAAATATTTGAGAGCATCATTTTTGCATCTGAAGCTATAGATTATCGGGTTAAACATGGGAAAGACAACAGTATAAAACACGGCAACCACCTTATCAGTGTCTAGGGAATAGCTGGTGGTGGGACATAAGTACATAAACAGGAGTGTTCTGTAGAATAAGGGTGGCTGCTATGCGATGGGAGCACAGGTGGAGAATGTTTTGCTTCTGCACCTGAGGACTTGATGCTCAGAACAGTGATGAGGTTACAGAAATGAGAGAGAAATATGAACATGAAAGTGCTGGTCTGGATGATGCCACACAAGGCAAAGAGCAGAAGCTTGTTGAAATGGGTATCTGCGCATGATGAAGCCAGGACAGGTGGAATATCACAAAGCAAATAGTTGACAATATTGGAGCCACAAAATGACAGCCTGAGTGTGAGGCAGACATGCACAATTGAAGTCACACTTCCACTTGGATATGCCAACACAATATAAATCCAGGGGCCCAGACTTTTGCAAGCAACTGGCTTCTTTCAGACTTCTGGTGGGGAGAATGAAGTCAGTTTTGTTGCTACTAGGATTTCTTACTTAACAGGTGAAGATCAGTGTAGTTAGGAAAAAAGGATCATCTTTCATCAATCAAAACAGCAATATGTGTGAAGAACTGAGTGGAAAAATACAGCTTAACAAATTTCAGAGTGAGAGAAGTTGCGAAAACTATATTTCTTTCTTCCTTTTTCATTTAATAAACCTACATATCTGGCAAAAATAAATAGTAAAAAAAACCCCAGTAATTTCCTAGTTGTATTTTAAAAAATGTAATTGTAAAGAAAATTTCTCTTTCTATAGGGAATGTGTGTGTTATTAAAACCCCAGGATTATCTTTAAGTGCACCATCATTTTGTAAACAGCAATATTGGCACAGACAGCAGTAAAACAGCTTTGCACATTAAAGCAGAAAATGAATGTGCTGACAGGATAATGGATAACTCATAAAAATTATAAGGAACCTGGAGAACTAGTTGAGAAAACTGGCAGGAACCAAAGAAAATAAGAGTGAGTCTCTCACCACAGGGAGAGTTTTCTTCACATACAATTACCAGCCACTTGCACTGCTAGATGTTGTAAATAATCTCTCATTTTGCTTCTCTTTCAAAAGATTCAAAAGTCAGGAATGGAATTTTTGATTATCCAAGAGTAGTACACATACCTAACCCTTAGTTTCTAGGGAGCTAGAATGGGAAATATCTGTCTCCTTAGCCTCAGTTGTGGGGCCTGAAAAGGCACTGTGGCATTCTCTGCTTCCAATTGAGTGGAATCACTGTTGTGTACTTTAGAGGAAATATTGCTCTCTTGTGTACAAAATTGTCTAAAACGGCTGAACCAAGAGTTAGAGAGTACAGAAGAAACATTTTTATGAGTGTGTTGTCAATCAACCAAACACAGCCCATGTCAGGAAGTCCATCCACGTACAACTTCCTTGAACTTCCCCTTCATTACCAATTGTAATCCCTCAGGCTCTTGATCACCTGGCCAAGCCAAAATAGATCTCTTCTACCAAGCAATGTGGACAAAAATGCTTATTTCTGTAAGCTCTACTTATTGGGTAAATGCCTCAATATTCTGTAATATTCTTTAGAAATTCCCTAGTCTGGGGTAACAGTACTGCAACAATCCATTCTCTGTAGGAACCACTTCAGCATGGAGAGCCAGCCAGCAACCAGGCCCAGTGTTCTGGTTTTTGCTTTAACTTTTCTGTTAATTAGTCTTAGAGAGGTCCCTTGGTGTCACACTGTGCTGAAAAAGTAAGTGAAGGTCCCCTGGAAATTACTTGGACCTTCAGGATTTGCTCAAACCCAGCTCCACATATGCAAATTCCATGAAATAATGAAGTTCTTCACCAGATGCCTGGCTGTGTCACTAAAGAGACCTGACAACACCATGTTCACAATAAATAATTCAGGGCACACTATGAGCTGGTGTCCCAGGGTCAGGTATTCTATCCCAACGAAAAGTCTCAGTAGCAAGACAATGTGCTTATCTCTCAAAATGAGAAAGGTAACTGTGCTGAAGCAAAAATTTGATCCGTTCAAAATCTCCAAAGGTTTCTCTGCTACTATATATAACATCTTGATAAGCTGGTGTCAATTTGGGGGCTGCTGTATGAAAAGGGCTGAGGTATAGAACTGCTTGTGATACCAAACCTCTTAATCTCAAGTTTGTGTGCCCGATGCACAGTAAGTCAATCACTGAGACATCGGTGCTTGGAGATGGAGAAAGGTTTATTCCAATTGGCCAAAACAAGAAGGTGGATAGGTTGTCTCAAATCCACCTTAACAAGAGAAGAAAGCAGATGGTTTTGTAGAGCTAAGGTGCCTGGCAGGAGGAGTTTTGGAGAAACAAAGGGGAAATCCGTGTTTCTCTCACTCTAGATAAGCCCTTGGGCAATCTGACTTCTGGGCATTAATGGCAGCTGGGGGCTGGTTATCTGGTGATCATAACTTCCTTGAAAGCATTCTCTTCTTTTTCTTCTGAAAAGCAAGCCCATAAATCCTTGTGACCCTTGAGTCATCCCTCAGGTTAAACAAGAAAGCAGAAAATTGGCAAGATTAACTTCTTTTCATCTATGTCTGTGTTGGGAACAAGGTAGAAATGTAATCTTATTGAATATTTACAGTCACCCTCAGGTACCTGGCTTCACTTGCATTGTAATCTGAAGAGCCCTTTCACGGTATGCATCCTACACAAAATTGACTTTTTTTTTTTTTTTTTGTGGGGAAGACCAGCCCTGAGCTAACATCCGTCGCCAATCCTCCCCTTTTTGCTGAGGAAGACTGGCCCTGGGCTAACATCGTGCCCATCTTCCTCCACTTTATATGGGACGCCGCCACGGCATGGCTGACAGGCAGTGCGTCGGCGGGCGCCCGGGATCCGAACTCGCGAACCCCGGGCTGCCAAGCGCGGACTAAACCGCTGCGCCACCGGGCGGCCCCACAAAATTGACTTTTAAGAGGATCCACTGAGTGAGTCAAAAGTGCACTCATCCACATAGAAGATGTAGTCTCCAGCGTTGAAAGCAGCTATCAATATGTTGCATCTTCTATGTGGTGGGGAACACACGGTTTAGAAAACTGTGCTTCCACTTAGGGAGGATGTGATATGTGACTTACAGTAAAAAACACAAATACAGATATGGTCTTCATCCCAGTTTCTAGCTCACAGCTTCTAAAACCCTTGGAATGTCCTCAGTGGTAAAAGAAATAAAGACGTCTTTTGTTATTTTAATGAGTTTACTTTTGCAATGCCCCTAGGTCACCTAAGAATGGGGGTTAATTGCCAGGGGAACCAACCTCCTGAAAGGGGAGAGGGGAGAAAGGCTGGAGGTTGAATCAATTGCCAATAGCCAATGATTTAATCAATCGTGCCTGTGTAATGAAGCTTCCATAAAAGCCCTAAAGAACAGGGTTCAGAGAACTTCTTGGTGAACATGTGGAAGCGCTGGGAGAGTGGTGCCTGGAGAGGGCATGGAAGCTCCAGGACCTTTCCCCGTACCTTGCCCTGTGCATCTCTTTCATATGTTCCTGAGTTATATCCTTTTATAATAAACTGGTGATCCAGTAAATAAAATGTTTCCTGAGTTCTGTGAGCCACTCGAGCAAATTAATCTAACTCAAGGAAAGGGTCATGGGAATCTCTGATTTATAGCCATTTGGTCAGAAGCACGGGTGACGACCTGGACTTGTGACTGTCATCTGAAAGGGGAGAGGGGGCAGGCTTGTGGAACCTAATGCTCTCTCTGGGCAGACAGTGTCAGAATTGAAGTGAATTGTAGGGCACTCTGCTGGTGTCCAGATCATTGCTTGCTTGGTCAGAAAACCCCCCTCCACACATTGGGAATTGGGTGCAGAACCCAAAATAGAGGACACCCCAACACGCCCCAAGTGACTGGGCCCACAGAAACAAGGCTTCTTGATTGCTCACATTTCCAGTTCTCCATGTTATATGCTGGTCTTCAATATCGTGGATAGTTGTATCCTTCCATGGGAGAGTGAGAGGCAAACAAATTCTTATTTATCCAGAGCCTGGGATTTACACATTTAGAGACAAAATGCTACAAGTTGTTTCTTTTCCCTTTCAAGAAAAAGTAAAATGACTCAGGAGATGTGTTTTTCTATTGTGTGGCAGAGAGGTGGAAAAAGCATTATACAGCTTAAATGCTACAGTACATGGGCTGCACTGGAAGAGAAACATATTTGGAATATTAGTTATAAATGGAAGTAGTCAGCTGATTAAATCGACAAAGAATAATTAACTCACATTTTGAGATTCATTCATTTTCTGTACTGGCAAAACTAAAGAGCTGAATTACAATTATGTAAGAATCACTGCCACCGAGTTTTTTATATTGGCACTGCGCAGTAATGGGTTCACTCAGTCAGCCTGGGCACCCACGCTCTGCATATTCCAAAGGTCTTCAGGACTGGCCTTTGACTGGCTCCTGAGTGATAACCTCTGAAACCTTGGAATAGCCTACCTGATAAGAGCATCTTTGTATCCCGGGGACCACACCAAACAGCTTATGCTAATGATGTGATTTATGGTGAATGCCTGTTTTTGTACACCTGGGGCTTTCTTGTACACTCTGGGCTAGGCTGTGTGTTTGAACTGTGGGGTGGGGCATTTGAAGACTAGGTAACTAATGACAGTTATGTGGCCTCTCCATGTACTGACCTCCAATAAAACGCTGGACACCAAGACTTGGTTAAGCTTTTCTGGTTGGCAGTACCTCATACGGGTCATCAGACAACACTGCTGGGATAATTAAGTGCTGTCTATGACTCCCCCGGGAGAGGACAAGTGAAAGCTCCTGCTTGGTTTCTCCTGGACACTGCCCTATACGCCTTTTCCTTTGCCAATTTCAATCTATTTCTATGGCTGTAATAAACCATAACCATAAGTATAAAGGCTATTCTCAGTTTTGTGAGTCCTTCTAGTGAATCACTGAACCTGATGGTGGTCTTGGGCACCTCTGCCACAAGTACTAAATTTGAAAACTTTTCTCAAGCTTTTTTCTTTTTTTTCTAAATTAAGATTTCAAACTTCTTTATTTCACATTGTGTAAAATATGAAGCTTTTGTTTATTCTAAAAATATTAAATGTGTGTAAATTAGGAAATAAAATAAATGAATACATATAAATTCATCTTCCAAATCAATTAAAAAACACAGAACTTTGAGTATTGCCAAAATTGGAAGTTCTGTGACCACTCCCATTACCCTGCATCCTTGACAGTGACAACCACTCTGTATATTTTATTATTCCTGAGCTTTCAGTTGAAAAAATAAATTCATCCATAGCCCTAAAAGTATATGTTTAATAAATCTTTTTAATTTTTGAATATTATAAATGTGATTTCATACAATTTGTCCTCTATATTGCTTGTGTTTTTCTTCAATATTATGTTTCTAACATTCTACCTTGTTAATACATATTCTTGCACTCTTTAATTTCACAGTTTTGTAGTGTTCTTTTTCTTCCATGTGTCACAATTAAATTGTCCATTACCTTCTATCATGACCAATGCTGACGCTTTACTTGTGATGGGTGCACAGGTACAAGAGTTTGTCTAGGTAAACCCCCAGATATGGCATTGATTGGATATAGGGTACTTATGTTCAACTTTAAAATATAACAAACTATTTATACTCTCAACAGTAGCACGTAATGTTTCACATTTCATATTCTTGCTAGCACTTGTTATAGTCAGACATTTAACAGTTTTTGCCAACATAGTGCAGGTGACAAATATTTAAATCTTTACTACATCTGAAATTGGTTTTTGTCCATTGCTTTAGGTCATCCTTTCTTTTTCAAAAGCAGATAGCACATTTCTCCAGTTTTTTTTTTCTTAACATATGTTCTCCATTCACCTGCAATGATCCCCTCTGATATATTAAATTTTAATTTATGTGTGGATCTGCTTCTGGACTCTGTATTATCTGCATCAGGCTATGTTAAACTTTCTTGATTGGTAAGTTTTCCTTCATAAAATGGCAGTGATATCTGTTAGATACTTCTCCAGGAACGGCTTGGTCTTTTTTGTTCTGGGTTATTCCACAAAAACTTTACAATTAGCTTGTCACTTTTAGAAATTTTTGAAATTTTGAATTTTGAAATTTTGTTTGGAATCGTGTTGTATTTACAGACCAATTTTGTAACACTTATATCTTTAAAATATTGAGTCATCCTCATAAACATGTTGTCACTGTTTATATTTGTTTACCTGAAATCTTTCAATGATAGTTTTGAATATCTATTGTTGGATCTATTTTCCTAAAGACCTTGTATATTATAAATGTTATCCTTTAAAAAGTTACATTCTAAATATTTTCTACAGTGATGAGGAAATGCAACTAATACTCAGATTAAATATTGATCTTATATTTGGCAGCCCAGACAAACTTTTATTAATTCTCATAATTTGTCATTTTACCCATTTACATGAGTCTATTCCTTATATCTGTTTAAATTTTGCTTTGTTTTATTTTTTCCTCTGCTAGCTGCACCCTCCAGTGAATTATTACCTACAATTGGCAATGCTGGACATCATTGTCTTTTATAAAATTTTAAAGTGACTATCACTAAATCTGTTTATTAGCCTTGATTATAGGATGTCAATTCAATCTTAAGTACTAATTGAAATTATGTTTGAACCTTCAAATGCAATTTATCTGGTTTACCTTGCACCTTTATTGACATAAAGGAAGACAGAAAAAATCCGTTCCAACGATAAATTTTTGGAACAAAAATTCCAGCAACTAAATCATAAACCATTAAATTGCAAAAGAAGACACGACATTAAATGTGGTTGCTCACTAGTTCTGAAGGCAGCCTCGTTTCACCTTTCTAGTCCACACACGTGCACTACTAATGCCACCACCTTTGAGACAGACTAACGTTCAAAGTGAATGCCCACTGGGCCTCATTAACGAAAATCTCTGGTGCATTTTTTTAGCTTAAATTCAGAGATTACACAGAGCAATTGTTAACGAAGGGGTAAGTTCCATGAGCAATGATTATCCTGAGAGAAAATTAATGAATATATCGTAAAGATCTGAGGACTCCTCCACAACCTTTTAAACTTCATTGTAATGAATCCCTTTGAAAATTGTGAATTACTACCTTTCGCATTGGGGAAAATATAGGGCTCAGCATCAGAATATTTCCTAATTATGTTATTTCATATTGAATCTCAAGAGAAATCAATGGACATTACAGTGCTTTAATGAATCAATGTATTTTTCATTCTTGCATATGTAAAAAAACCCACACATGCATTTCAGCAACAGAAATGATGAAATAAAGGACCTAATTATCTTACATTATTAACTTACAATTTTTACATGCATTTGCCTTATTAAGTTGAATAAACTTACTAGAGTAAAATATTAGCATCCTGAGGTTAATCCTTGATAAATGACATATATAAAAATGTTCACAATCTAAGAAGTGAGGAATCATGAACCTAATCATTTATAAAACTGACTTGATTAAAGATTTTTAAATTTACATTTTAAAATATAATCAAGTCTCTTGAATAAATTTATTCATTTATCCACAAATATTTATTGAATGTTTACCATATGACAGACACTGTTCTATTAACCTGGTCAATAATTGTGAAGATTTGTGCTCTAAAAACAGTTTATTAGAGGGGCCGGCCCAGTGGCATAGTGGTTAAGTTTGCATGCTCTGCTTTCATGGCCCGGAGATCACAGGTTCGGATCCTGGGCACAGACCTACACACCACTCATTAATCCATGCTGTGGCAGCATCCAACATACAAAATAGAGGAAGACTGGTGCAGATGCTAGCTCAGGGCCAATCTTCCTCACCAAGAAAAAAAAAGGTTTATTAGAAAAATAAAAAGAGAGAAATATAAACAAGTGAAAAAAATTAATTGTTATTAACATGCCCTATGAATACAGTTGAGTAAGTTTTTGTAATTAAGGGTTTCATTCTTCTTTGATGTTGAAGTCTTTAAAAAAATTTTAATTATAGAGTATACAACAATCTTACCTAATAAAATCACGTTATATGGAAATCTGAATCAACAAAAATAATGAGTATCATCTTCATCAGATAACTCAATGATTAATGAAGATATTTAGCTCATTTAAAATTATCCTTTCAAACTCCTTTTTATGTAGTTTTTTTGGTGATCATTGAGTAAGTGACATGTGAAAATGCAGAACTTACCCTCCATCTCATACACTGTAATGTCCCTTTGATGAGTACCCAATTTATACTCAGTCAAGAGACTATAATTGTCTGAACACTAGAGTTTATCTCCTATGCACCTTCCATGAAAGTCAATGTCTATATTACCTTCTAAGATAATCAGAAAAATATATAAATAAATGCGTAACTACAGAGAAAGAAGTTTGCATAGATGTGTAAAATTCTTCAGAGACATTATTAAGTTAAAGTATAAAACAAATCCACTGGATTCAGCAAAAAGCAAGTCACTGATGACATCGAAGAGAAAATTGTCAGTAGCAAAGACACAATGCAGAATGTAGGGGTCTCAAACTCTATGATGTCTCTATGCAAAGAAATATTATTTCCTGGTCCTTCCCTCTGTGGAAAATAATCCTAATTAGCTCCACATTTTGGTGTTTAAAATACTTATCTTTATATGCTACAAATGAATGCAATATAAAAGAAATACAAGAACATCAGTTATTGTCAAGGCAATTTTTCTGGTTGGATTCTAAGCCTGTCTGAGCATTTTTTAATTTGCTTCTGCTGTAGTAGCCTCTATGGTTTTCTATTTTTCCTGCATTATCACAAGAGGAGTCATCGGTGACAGAAAAGTAATGTTTGTACCTATGAACATTATGCCCCCATTTAGAGAATGAGCCCACAAGATGTTTCTCTAAGTCTGACAAAGCCATAGAAGTCACGGCCACTTCAACGAGCAATTGTGGTGAGGAAGGTGAAGGCAAACACCAAGCAATCAGGATGTGGGGAAAATTTATAAGCCAGAGGTCTTCAAAAGAGGAGACGTTCCTCCCTCACCTCCTCATTATGGGAGTCATGGGAAAACTGTTAGATGTGTAGTGAGTTTGCATTCCAGAACAGCCTTCTCCCCATTGCTCACTCTCTTCACGGGATCAGTAGGTGTGTGTGGTCTTATCATTGAATGACAAATATTATGAACTCAGGTGCCAGAGTCTGGATTTGGGTCAGCTGCTTAGGGGAGCGCTGAGAAATGCTACTTGCCCAGAAGGAGTCAACCCTCTGGTGGGGAAAGGAGTAGATGGGATAAAAAAGCCACTGGTTTCCCACGTGACTCTGAAATGACTCCTAGGGAAATAGTCACAGAGTCCTGCCTGTTTATAGTTACTGTAGATATTTGCAAGAGTGTAATGATCTGGAGAATATAAAATAATAAGGCTTCTATTAAATTTAAAGCCTTTAAAGTTTAATGGAAAATTTATTTGTAAGTTGTAAGATTCCCATCAATCTTACAAGTATTTATCATTTGTTGGGAAATATACTTACATACTCTTCGATTCCATCAGGTTCAAACATTATACACTTACATGTCTTCAAAATAAATAAAATGTGCAATTCATTCAAGAGTTCCTTAGAAAACAGAAGATGATTAGTTATGTAGATGACTGTACTCCAGATTGGGGTCAAAGAAGATTGAGTCAAACCCTTTTTTAAGTTTTCTGACTAGAAATAATATTATCTAATGGGGATGACAATATTATTCTATATGGGTACACTCATTCAGCTATAGTGAGATGTAAAATTAAGTGTCAAAAGTTTGAAGAAAATCATGAGGCATTTACCTGCTTTGTATGTGCATTAACAAGGAATCTGTGCATATCTGGTATTATTTGTACTAGTATTATTTAATAGAATTTCATTTATTATAGTAGGAGCCTTGAATTTTCCATGTATATATGATGAACTGATTTAGACTTGAAAGTTTAAGTTGAAATCTATTATTAGTATTGTAGCATTTAAGAGTTCTTAACCTACTTATAAGTTTAACTTATCAACTTTATATAAATTATTTGTTTTACTATTACTTCTTGTTAATTCAAAGAGTTTACATTTTAAAATGAAATCAAATATAAAATTTATACCTTTCATTTAAAATACTTGAAGATTTTCAATTAACTAATTTTGTAAATGAGACCAATCATTATGCAAAGGCCCCTCAGAAGTGATTGCTAAAATCTATTAGATATATATATACACACACACATATACATACATAAAAAAATAAGCTTTTAATTAAGGTTTTAAAATTTATAGTCAATAATTGGATAGATGTTGAATAGACTTTTGTGTAAACAGAAATCACCTTCAAGGGCACAAAAAAGTTCTCATATCAATAATTATCCAAAACCTTCTGATTCCCAAGGGAATGCCATCTTGCCTCACAGTTCCTTATGAACCACAAATTGCCTTTTGAAATGTACATTCATACTCACTATTGGTAACTTTTGCAGATACTATGATTGTACTTGACATTTTTAGAAGAATTGGAAATGACAGCAAATTTCATTACAGACTGTGCTACCAATAGTTTCAGAATTAGAAGAAACATGGAGACTTCTTGTAGGTAAACCTTTGTGGAAGTTGTAACTAAAGAAAATAAAGCTAAAGATTTGACTTCAAAGAAACAATTGAGATTCCCTACTTTTGGACTCGATCACACATATGAAAGAGACAGATATAGAAAGACTACATATTAGATGGTCATCTAAGAATAGATTTATCCTTGAATAAATACACAATGTCAGTCTTACCTCAAGCAACTGTCATCCATCTCAGTCTGGTAACTGATCCTTGTTTTTCTGGCAACTGTGAGATCTTAATTAGCAAGTGAAAGAACAGTATATGACTTTTTGGGCAAGTACACATGAGAAAAATGAAGAAAATTAGCATTTCTCTATAAAGAGAATGCTGTGTAAGAAAAATATTTCATAGTGATAAAGAACTAAAATTAAAAAAAAATAAAGCTAATGGTGCCTAATCTTAATTTTCTTGGATGTCTTCATAAATCAAGAAAAAGAGATATAAAATTTTCATGTTTGTGCATCCTTCAAGTATTTCTGTAGTGAAAGGCTGTCACATGAAATTAGTAGGACCAAATTCCAAGAATTGACCATATATATGTTTGGTTTACGAAAAAATGTTTTAAGTATATTTGATTCACTTTATTGAAGACTTCATTGATCCAAAAAAATACTTACACTTCCTCTCATTTAGATTCTAAACAGTCGAAAAAATAGACACACAATTTATTCACCAATAGGAATTCACTTTAGAGAGTTTAGTAATTACTGAGTAAGTGCTTCAAGAAAACCATGATGGAAAATGTGCCACGAAGGGAAACCCAACGGAATGGCCCATTTTAAAGCTGAACCATTTTCTTGCATGAACCTAAGGCTAGTTTTGGGAACTGGCCTGACCTGACTTTCCCAGCCAATTTCAGGCAAAGAGGCTAAAAGAAAGACAGAAGTAGTAAATGAGTGTGCTCACGCAGGCAGAAGCACATCAGATTTATAGGGCAGCGAACTTAAACAATGGGTACACCTACTTCCAAATGTGACCCAACACTGTTGATCCATCCTCCTCGACGAGGAGCCTGAGTCTAGCGTTCACTGCAAGAATCTAACCCTATAATTAGTATAAAGTAGAAGTTGTCTCCTATTTGATATATGAAAAGCGCTCCACACAACTAACCTCTTTCATGTTGAAGAAGATGAATCCTTCCATTCAAAGCATAAATTGTAGAAGTGTAGGCCTGGAGAGAAACAAAAGTCACATAAATTAAGTACTTTACGGTGTCTTTAGGGGAGAAACAAGTCGCTAAATTTTCTTCAAACAAGTCCATTAAAAATATATATTAATGGAAGCATATTTATATTGTAACTTTCAAATACTGGATATTAAAATTCCGTAATTAAGAGACGGGGTGGGCGGTGCGGCGGAGGAGGGCGGTGCGGCGGAGGAGGGCGGTGCCTGAGGAGGGCGGTGCCTGAGGAGGGCGGTGCCTGGTGGGCGGGGCTGGTGGGCGGGGCTGGTGGGCGGGGCTGGTGGGCGGGGCTGGTGGGCGGGGCTGGTGGGCGGGGCTGGTGGGCGGGGCTGGTGGGCGGGGCTGGTGGGCGGGCGGGCCTTCCGAAGCGCCGCTCCAGAGAGGCAAGCTGAGAGGTGGCTGCACGTCCGCTGAGGAGTGGCGGGCGCTGTGTAATGTGCAAGCTCAGAAATGCCCTGTGTGGACCGTCAGCATCGCGTTTGTGATTTTCTAGACATTGAAGAAGATGGAAACAGTGGGAAATTTCTTGGAAGGTACTTCCTGCTGAACACCAGAGAGGACGGTTCTGTATGGTACACGGCTAATCCATAGAACCTACCTTCTGGATCATCACGTGCTGGAGCCATTAAACTTACCTACATTTCAGAGGTTAGCGACGCAGCTAAGCTAAGGCCAGAGGCTGAGTTCTGTTTTGTGATGTATGCAGGGATGAGGAAATATTTCCTACAAGCCACTGATCAGTAGGACCTAGTAGAATGGGTAAATGTGTTCAGAATTTAAATGAAAAAGTGTAATATACTACTCAATGTATTATGAGTTCTCTGTGTAAATAGACTCTCCATGCATATGGACACCCAACGTGGTTTGTTTCACTTGGGTATTTAGATCTGGAAAATCTGTGGTTTCGTCCCCTTGTAGGCTCAGAATCATAGACAATAATTACAAAAAGCCGCCACAATTCTGAAATCATAAAAAAGAAGTTAGGTTTTATTAGCCATTGTCCTATTTGCTCAGGGTGTAGTATTTCTTTAAACATGGTAAAATGGATTTAGTTAATTTCTCCTCATTATTTTTGCTCAAGAACCGAGTTGGATTGAAGGTTAAACTTACCCAGACAAAGGGAGGGGCACAGACACACACATACACGCAAAGGGAAGAATAATAACTTGGTAGTGGGCTATGCACCCTTTTGGAATAAACTGAAAATACAGAGAGGCAACGTAAATAGCCAACTAAATTTTTTTTTTTTTTTTACTTCAGCACAAGACTTTAAAGTAAAATAGAGATCAGGAAGCACTTTATGATGCAAGCCCCACATAATGTTTAATTCCATGTATCTGCATGTGATCATATTTTATTTTCTTTTGAGACTGGAGTTCCTGCCTTTAGAGGCTTGACTGCACAATTAAAACCTATAGTCTAGTCCCTATGGTTACCCAGTCCTCTTTACAGAAAACAAAAGTGCAGCAACATGTATTTACTCAGAAGGTGTCTCAAATTTTTACAAATAGGTAATTCAAATTTTTACTGCATGTCATTTAAACCTAAAATTTTCTTCTTTTTATTTTTAAACTCAACTGAGAACTCCTAATAAAAAGAAAATAATGGGCTACACAAATAAGACACCCGCAATGAAGCTATAAGATCTGGTGCTGTTATTGCCTGTGGTGACAGATGCTGTGTCTGCTGCCACATAACATTGACTTGATAGTGTACTTTGTAATGACAATAGTTGTTTGGTTCACTTTTAAAACACTACAAAGGCATTCTTAAGGGTATGTTAGATGTCAAAATATTGGTTATTTGAAATGGTCACTATTTTCACTGCTTGGGGTATATTGGAGCGATTTCTGGGAGGCAATGCCTGAATTTTGGAGTTGAAGAATATACAGAGTGGTCTTGAGGAGGAAAAAAAATACATTTGAGTTAAAGTCACATACGTATTCAGAGAATGGGAGAGACTTCAGCATGGATATTTCTATCCTTTGCATTTTGCATGTGGGCTGGTAGAGAAAGAATGGAACAGAACCTGAAGTGAAATATGGGGGCTTGAACCAGTGATGTGAGAGGCCCACAACCCGGATTCAATATGGACAATTGCTTAGTAAATTCTAATGCTTATCCATTTGTCTACTAGTTTTCCTCTTACTTCAGTCAATCTATTTACTATGCTATATTATTTTGTCCATGTGTAAATAACCTCATTAGCATTTCTACTATTTCCTGTAAGCTTTGAAGAGGGCAATATTTACACCAAATGCAAGTTTAAGCAAACTATATTTCCAGTAAATGACCAGAAAAAAAGTATACTTCACTGACTGAGTTCATCCTGTTGGGATTAATAGACATGCTGGAGCTACAGATTATCCACTTTTTGCTTTTTTTGTGATTTACACACTTATGGTTTGGGGGAACATTGGGGTGATCTTCTTAATCAGAACTGATTCCTGACTACATACACCCACGTATTTCTTCCTCACTTACCTGTCCTTTATGGACGTTTGTTATTCATCCACCATCACCCCAAAGATGCTGGGAGATTTATTATCAGAGAAGAAAACCATCTTTGCTGGCTGCTTCCTGCAGATGTACTTCTTTATCGCCTTGGCCACAACTGAACGCATCCTGTTTGAGTTAATGGCCTATGACCGCTGTGTAGCCACATGAAACTCTCTACTTCATCATGTCCAGGACAGTCTGCCTTAACATGGCAGCAGGGGCTTTTGCAGCAGGATTGTTGAACTCCATGGTTAACACAAGTTACGTAAGCAGCTTGCCATTCTGCAGTTCCAATGTCATCCACCACTTCTTCTGTGACAGCTCTCCACTTTTTAACCTCTCATGTTCTGACACACACCTGAATGAAAGCGTCTTTTCCACTTTTGCTGGTGTGAGTATGGTTGGGGCTCTGCTGGTCATCCTCACCTCCTGCTCCTACATTCTCTTCTCCATCTTTCACATGCACTCAGGGGAGGGGAGGCCCGAAGCATCCTCCACATGTGCCTCTCACCTGACAGCTATAATTCTGTTCTATTCCACCTCCCTCTATACTTAGCTGAGACCCAGTTCCAGCTACTCCCTGAATCGGGACAAAGTGGCTTCCTTGTTCTACACAGTGGTGATCCCCATGTTGAATCCTCTGATCTACAGCCTCAGGAATAAGGAAGTAAGGAAGGCTTTATGGAATGTAATAACCAGGAAAAAGATCCCTTCATTTCTGTGATGGTTTGGTTAATTTTCAGAACTAAATAGAGTATTTAATGAACTTTCAAGGCTGGTTCAAGGCTACAGTTTTTCACTACAATATTTTTTCTTTTCTAAGTAACCACATTCTGTAATACTCAAGTATATGTATCCAATTAGATATAAGGTAAATTACCAAACATATAAAACCATGGAACTTTCATCCAATCATGCTATATATTCACTGGGTCCTCAAAAATAGGGCACATTTGTAACAAAATCTTGGTTAGGGAACAAAAGAGATTAAGTGTTTAGAGACAAAAGTCACAATAGCACATGAAACTAGCCATATAGAATATTTATAATTGTCCATTTTTTTCGTCATGTATTCTTTTTCACCACTTATGATTTGTAAGAGATTGTTATATATCACATATGTCAAAAATGCTTTTAATTTGAAATAGATTTTCATTTTAATTTATTGAATTATCTCCTGGGGAGATACTTAAATCAAATTTCAGGACTATAGTTTTAATTGCAACCGAAACTCCCCACCTTTTATTTCCCTTATCCCTCCCATACACATATATATTCTTTAAAGAATGTGTGAGTTTGTGCAAAACTGTGCTTCAAGAAAACTACTGTCTGATTACAGTGCGCATTTACACCAGCTCTCCTTCTATTCCCTTCCCTTCTCCTCAAAAATTTCCAGTTCTTCTCCCACTTTCTCTCCCAGACTGACATATAAACACAAAGCAGCGTGCACACACAGTCAGCTGCTGCAAGGAGTTCGATCGGTGCATTGTTGCAAAGGAGGCAGATTAATACTCAGTGGATTCATCTGACACATATTCTTCACAATAGGCTCATAGATTACCTGTGTATAGAAATCTATAATTGCCAATAAAAATCAATTAAAATTAATCTTAATAGCAAAGCTAGGCATTATTAATATGGAGGTAGACAGGGAGCTGACTTAGAACTCTGGTGGAAACTGAGTGGGGCCAGGTCTTGCTAAGGAGAGAGCCACCCTGATAGTTTTGGAGGCAAATTCCCCATGGCCCTTCCCTTACCCTTGCTGCTGAAGTGGCACCTGACAGAAGCTGTGATGTTCAAGTCATCTGAGATGTGGCATAGCTGAACTTATGGCCTGCCACAAAGAGGTCAATCAGCTCAACCATCCAATGCCATCAATGGTCCACATAGGTGACCCTGGCCACGTGGATGTTCATGAAGGCATCAGTGTCATCTGTGCACCTGTGGGCCATGCTCTCACCCCAAAAGTCCACAGTGCTCACCTGGCTTGGAGGCCCTGCGGCAGAATGGTCAGGCTGTTCTCAGAGACGGTCCACTGTTTCACTAAGCGCCTCCCCTACGTTCTTCTGCACCAGCCGGCTGTTTGTCAGCTGGCTTCTTTCTGCTTTCCCTGTCCTGTGTATTTACTGGGATCATTTATAGGACCAAGATATTTCACAATACTGATATTATATTCTTTCAATTAAATGCTTTAATTTCCAGTAAAACTTAGGAATAGAAACAATGTTTGGCAGATAAAATCCATTTATTCTGAGATTTGAGTTTTTAGATATATCATATTCTATGCATAAGCATATTCTCTGCTAATTCAGCTCTTCTACATTAATTAATCTTATTTACAAATCTACAAATATTTCCAGCTTTGGGGGGTATTATCACTAATGATGTTGCTTACTTTTTAATTCATTGAATATATGCTTCTTCTGCAAATTTTGATTATTTAACCCATCATCATTTGTAAAAATGTGTTTTAAATTATCATATTTTCTTGCTTATTGTTCAATGCATTTATGTGAAAAATATTTCAAATATTTTTGAATTTTCTTTAACTCAAAAGAAATCTAAATTGTAAGTGTTGAGACTTTTAACTATTATATTGAGTGTGATTTTATCATTCTTTCTTTAGAATCTGACAATATTTATTAAATTCTCCCATATGAATGTAATATTCTTTTTGTCTCTTTGCTATACTCTATTGCTTTCTGTTTTTCTAATTTTCCCAGTATTTTATTTCACTTGAATGTTTAATGTTAGCACATTCCCCAAATATACACATATCAATCAATATTTTGCCTTATTCAATGGTTTTTGAGTAATTTATTTTTTTTAATTAATGAAGTTTGAAGTGTATGTCTTTAAACTGTGTTTTGGTCAATATTTTCATCAGTGATTAGATGAGGCCAAATAGGGAAGAGCTTACAAAACCTGTGAATGTCACAAAGTTGGAAAAACACACAGACCAGTTGGAAGGTGTGAAAGAATCAATATTCAAGAATCATAGGGATCTAAATAAATGATCAAAAAAAAGATATTATTAATAGATGGAGTCTGCATATAGGCAGAAAATGTACAGTTTGATATTAATATATTAAACATTTTTGGATTTAATTTGTTAATGTAAACTAACGTGGACAATGTAATTTTCGTGGGTCTATTAAAAATGGGAAGTCATACACTTTATAAACAATAATGAGATAAAGGCTAGTGCTAAGATTAAGTGAAGTGATAATCCCATTTAACTCACATTGGTCAAAAAAAATCAAAGATAGTGTGTTAATTCATACTCAGCACATTTCAAAGGACAGAGGTAAGCAATGTTATGTCAACAAGGTAATATCCAAATGGTTGGGTGTATGGGGAAAAAGAATCAAATAAGAATTGATGTAAGAAGATGTAATCTGTATAAGAGGAATTTGCAAAGAAATTTATTGAAAATATATAGCTATACTGAAATATATAGTTTTATTGAAACAAGTTTGAAATAAATAGCTGTATCAAAAATATATAGAATGCATGTCAAATATAATGTGTGGCATCAAAAAGTAGAAATGTGGTCATTTGTTGCTAAACTTAGATATAATTTACTTTTTTGTCTTGGAAATTGGCATGTACTATCTTTAAAATTCTCTTTAAATATTGTGATTATAATCCAGCTGTGAAAATGTTGCATATATCCCGGTACCTTCCCTAAGGCTCAGAAGAGTTCTTATGGTATTCCAGCCAATTAACAAAAATTACTCCCAGATTTCTTTTACTAAAATACTAAAAAAATACTCCCAGATTTTTTACTAAAGAAGGTGGTGATGAATATTGACTAAGGAATTTTGAGGTTTTGCAAATATAAGGTCAGCCTGATGAAAATCTATGTCAAAAACTCTGAGTGTCTGAATTGAGCTCCAAACTCTCAACCTCCTGAAATTATATGACATTTTAACCTGTGTTGTAAAACAAAATTAACAAAATATAATTTATTAGCTCAGTTTGTGTTGAGGGTATGTCAGATTCATTAATATATTGGTAAGAGAAACAGAAAGATGAAAAAAGGTACAGACTTGAGAGGCCATGGAAGTAGGCTTATTTAACTGAAAAACAGAATAAGCAGCATAAAAATGTGAAATAAAGGTTGAGGTTTCATTTTACAAATCATAAAATTATCATGCCTACATCATATATGACAGAAGAGAACACTGTGTATGAGAATCATCTGAAACGTGAAATTTGGTGCGAGTTCGTCAAAAGCAACAAACAACACATTTAAAGAGCAGATAATAAAGTTATATAAATACATAGCTGATTGTAATGACATAGCTTTATCCTCCAATTGTGGTGCCCAATAGAGACAACTAACATGGGCTCATAAAATGATGCCAAAGGAGATCAGAAGCAGAGTGACAAGAAACACGTTCTTTTTTTTTTTCCTGAGGAAAATTTGCCCTGAGCTAACATCTGTTGTCAATCTTCCTCTTCTTTTATTTTTCTTTTGCTTGTGGGAGATTAGCCCTGAGCTAACATTTGTGCCAATCTTCCTCTATTTTGTATGTGGGTCACTGCCACAGCATGGCTGACCAGTGGTGTAGGTCCACACTCAGGATCCAGATCCTCGAATCCTGGCCCCCAAAACAGAGTGTGCTGAAATTAACCACTATGCCACCACAAGTTCTGGGTTTTGTTTTGTTTTGTTTTGTTTTCTAATGAAGATCAGCCCTGACCTAACATTCATTGCCAATATTCCTCATTTTTTGCTTGAGGAAGATGAGCCCTGACCTAACACCTGTGCCAATCTTCCTCTACTTTACATGTGGGTTGCCACCACAGCATGGCTGACAAGTGGTGTAGGTCTGCACCTGGGATCCAAACCCACAAACCCAGGCCGCCAAAGAGGAATGCACTGAACTCAACCACTACACCACAGGGTCAGCCCCGACAAGTTCCATTTTTAAATGGGCCATTGCTAGTAATTTTTTTCCAAAATGTAAACAAAATTACAAAATACACTGTTTTCTTAATTTTTGATTTTTCTCTTTAAAAATGCAGACCTATTACATTTTTCCCCTGAGGATAAGGCTGATAACTTCATATGAGACTTATATGAAGTAGTTATTTACTACTGATTTGTTCAGATGAACACAGCATATTTGATGTGAAAAAAACCACATGGGATTTTAAAGACCCTGATATTCTACTGAGAACCTTTATACTAAAGTTTGAGTTACTGAGAGCAGACTCTGTCCAAGAGATAGTTTCCAGTATACATCTCACTAACATCTTGTCATCTATTTCTTCCTCAATTTCACTTTCTCTTATCAAAAGTGCAGGCTGAGGGGCCAGCCCGGTGGCGCAGCGGTTTAGTACACACTTTGGCAGCCCAGGGTTCATGGGTTCGGATCCCGGGCACTAGCTGACGCACGGCTTGTCAGCCATGCCATGGTGGCATCCCATATAAAGTAGAAGAAGATGGGCATGGATGTTAGCCCAGGGCCAGTCTTCCTCAGCAAACAAAGAGGAGGATTGGCAAGAGATGTTAGCTCAGAGCTGGTCTTCCTCATAAAAAAAAAAAAAGGAAAACTATTAAAAAAAAAAAAGTGCAGGCTGAGATTCCAATCTCTCCATCTTCTTTGTCAATGACAGCATTGTTCATTTCAGGGATCTTCATAGCATGACTCAGTCCACTTCTTGCCTGGATTCAAATTGATTTCTGATATTGCATTGATGGATTTGTAAATGGAGTAAGGGAAAAAGTACTAGCATCAGCAACAATGCATTTGCATAATGCTGGTTGTAATTTGTTAAAATATTTAAAAGAAACTGGACATTAACATCCACTACATTGAGCTTAATTATACATTAAACAACATAAACACCATTATAGCTAAGCAATCTCTGACAAGAAGAGCAGAGCTGGAGACATCACACTTCCTGATTTCAAACTATACCACAAAGCTATAGTATCAAAACAGTATGGTATTGGTATGCAAACAGATACTAGATCAATGGAACAGAATAGAGACCCCAGAATTAAACCCACTCATAAACGGTCAACCAATTTTTGACAAAGGCACCAAGTACACACAATGGGGATAGGATAGTCTCTTTAATAAATGGTGTTGGGAAAACTGAATATCCACATGCAAAAGAATGAAACTGTATGCCTATCTTATATCATACACAAAACTCAACTCAAATTGGATTAAAGACTTAAATGTAAGACCTGAAACCATGAAACTCTTAGAAGAAAACTTAGTGGAAAAGCTCCTTGAAATTAGTCTTGGCAATGATTTTTTTGGATCCAACACCAAAAGCACAAGAAACAAAAGCAAAAATAAACAAGTGGGACTACATTAAAGTAAAAACTTTCTGCGCAGCAAAGGAAATCATCAACAAAATGAGAAGGCAACCTATAGATGGAGAAATATATTTGTAGATCATATAAGATAAGGGCTTAATAACCAAAATACATAAGGATCTCTTACAACTCAATAGAACCAAAATACATAAAGATCTCTTACAACTCAATAGTAAAAATAAATAAATAAATGCAGTAAATAGCCTCATTAAAAAATAGGCAAAGGACCTGAGTAGACATATTTCCAAAGAAGACATACAAATGGTCAACAGGTACGTGAAAAGATGCCCAGCATCACTAATCATCAGGAAAATGCAAATCAAAGTCACAGTGAGCTACCATCTCACATCTAGTAAGATGTCTATTATCAAAAAGACAAGAGATAAATATTGGTGAGGATGTGGACAAAAAAGAACCACTGTACACTGTTGGTGGGAATGTAAACTGGGATAGCTACTATGGGAAACAGTATGGAGCTTCCCCAAAAACTTAAAAATAGAACTATTATATGACCCAGCAATCCCACTTCTGTGTATATATCCAAAGGAAATGGAATCACCATCTGAAGAGATATCTGTACTCCCACGTTCATTGCAGCATTATTCACAATAGCCAGGATATAGAAACAATCCAATTATGCATCAGTGGATAAATGGATAAAGAAGATGCGGTACACACACACACACACACACACAAGCAAACACGCAATGGAATATTATTCAACCTTAAAAAATAAGAAAATCTTGGCATGGGTGACAACATGGATGAACCTGGAGGACATTAGGCTAAGTGGAGTAAGACAGACAGAAAGACAATACTGTATGGTATCACCTATATGCGTAATCTAAAAAAAAAGTCAAACTCATAGAAACAGAGAGTAGAAACCATGGTTGCTAGGGTGGAGGAAATGGATCAATGTTGGTCAAAGGGTAGAAACCTTCTGTTATAAGATGAACAAGTTCTGGGAATCTAACATACAGCATGTTGACTATAGTTAAGAATACTGTATTGTATCCTTGAAATTTGCTGAGAGAGTGGATTTTAAGCATTCTCACCAAAAATAAAACAAACTAGGTGAGGTGATAGATTGATTGTGGTAATCGTTTTACAATGAATACATATATCAAATCATTTTATACTCTTTAAATATATTTTTATATATATTTAATATATATAATTATTTTATATTTTTATAAATTTTTAAAATTTTTATAAATTTGTCAATTATACCTCAATAAAGTTGGAAACAACAAAACATAAATACCACTCTACTAATTCCTACCATGATTCTCAAAAATTCAAATTACATGAATGTGTTGACTAAGTAAAGAAAAATTACCAGAATTATTCCTTTCTTTTGTCTCCTTGATAAAATCAAAGGTTAATGTGCTTTGTGTTATCCTTTCTTTATATCACCACTAAATTTTGAATTTTCTTTGCATGTACCCTTGAGTAGAAATGCCATCAATACCTGAGAATCAGACTGAGTAGGTCTGGAACGGGCTCTGCGAGACTTCTTGCCAAGCTGTTGGTTTTCACGAATACTTCACAGTTGTGGAAACTGTTATGGGATTAGGTCAAGTTACAACATCAAGAACCCTGTTATTCTTACCAAAGTTCAGCAGTTTTCATTGAGTGAATCAAACTCCTCAGATTGTTTCAAACCTTTAGTTGATTTCCAGAGTTCTGAAAAAGCTGATTTGACATTTTTGTCAGTGGTTTTTTTGCTTTATTGGAGAGAGAGATCCACAGAGGTCATCAGTCCACCATTGTAGAAGTCCCTCACATTTCTTTCATTTCTTCTTTTTTTCAATGACAACAATCAGGTGTACTTATTGGGGTCATTCATTATCACCAGATGCATTTATGTTTTTATCCTCTGGGCAGAAAGATAGTTTGGTAATCAGTATTGAAAATGTCTGAATATTTGTATTATTGGGATGCATGATTTTTTGTAAGACTATTTCATGACAAAAAAATTTAAATGTCATTTTGCCTGTTTCCATGGCAGAATGTCAAAATTTTGCCATTGAAGATGAAAAAAAGTGAGTATGGCCTGTAATCCATAGACCATAGATTATATCTACACCAGTATTTTATACTGCTTTCTGGGTTCACAGATTCGAATCCCAGGTGTGGACCTACACCACTGGTCTGCCATGCTGTGGCAGTGACCCACATACAAAATAGAGGAAGACTGACACAGATGTTAGCTCAGGGTGAATCTTCCTAAGCAAAAAAAGAAAATCAAAATAGCATGCCCAAAAGGAAAATACAAACTGTATACAGGATAATATACATAAAAAAAGAACACTAAATATTAAAAGTGATGTAACTGCTGCAAAAGTCATTAAAGAAGTTTACATGCTGTTAATATAAGACATAATTAAATTACATATGATTTTGCCTTAAATAATTAAAAGACATGAACAAAAAACTATGTGAAAAGCAACATAAATGAACTATAAAGAGAAAACCAGACAAATGGATGGGATTTTTAAAGATTACACATTTTCTATTATTCCATGCACTTAGAATGTGTTGATGGAACTTGATTCTATTGGGAACTTTTAAAAGTTTCAAGAGGAGTTGATGCACCAGATAAACAGCACAAGAAGGGATCAGGCAGGCAGACTACATCATATATGCTCAAAAACTATCCAACTCTCATTTCTGCCCCAGGCTCCTCATACCACTTCCCTGTTACTACTCTGTGGTTACTGGTTTCAATGAAAATGTCATTGTTGTTGTCATTGGTGCCACCTCACCGTGCAGAAGAGTACAATAACCCTGACATTTCAGGGTTCAGATGACAAATTATTCACAAGTTATTCCACATATATAGTTAATGTCAGCATCTAATTGTATGCCTGTCTTCACTGAGGCTAGGTATGAGGAAGACAAGTGATAGCTAGATCGCTAACCTCAAACTGCAGAAATATAAAACAAACCCACCTAATCAAGATAGTGGGATATATTGCATGAATAATAGGGTGTTTCATAGCACCCACAGGAGTTGCAAGAGCCTGAATTCAGTGTCTGTATCCAGGGAACAACTTGAAACAAGGACTCATATTCTTTATATCATTTCTGCTAATGTTTGCACATCTGCTTAATTCTCCTCTATGTCCCTGGTGTCCGAGTTCTACTTTTTCTTCAGTCACTATGGAGAGAAATATGGCCTGTAATTCCCAAGTTTAAAAAATTACAACTACAGACAGGAGAATGACTTTCTCTTGGTTCTTATTCAAACAGTCGCAGGAAATGGCTCTGGATGAACCATGTTTGGCAGAACATCCACCGTTGAACCATTCAACTGCCGTGAGAAATGTAAGGGATGAAAGTGAAGACAGTTCTTAGATAATTAATGCAGGGGGTGAGTAGAAAAAGCAGTGCATCTGTGCTAATTAAGTTAAATCAAACTGAAGAATAGGAAATGTCTATGATTCTAAGATCTGAGGGCTCTAAAGAATAATCTAGGACAGGGTCCCAGGTTTAGTGTGAGGCTCAAATCTACACAATTATTCAGGACAGGAGGCTTTGACATTTTCAACTGTGACTTTCACGATTGCTGTAGTCATTCCTTGGCCAGCCAGCCAAAGTGGGGAGAAGTGGAACTCCAGGAGGTGTCCTCTTAAGTAAGTCTACACGCTTTGTTTTCTCTCCTATTTCATTGCCAAGAACTAAGTCACATAGTCATGCAAGTTGCAAGAGAGACTAGAAACACATTCCATCTACTATGGGGGAAAAAAATGAAATGAAGGAAAGTTGAATTTGGTAGACATATCAGTCTCTAGCATCATACACAGTACAATCATGAGCACCAAGGAGAGCCAGTAAAGGGAATTAAGGAGAAAAATGGCATGATTGATTTACTTTGTAAACAAATTTTATCCTTGAATTAAGAAAGATTGATGATGGGGGGCCGCCCGGTGGCACAGCGGTTTCGTTCGCGCTTGGCAGCCCGGGGTTCGCGGGTTCGGATCTGGGCGCCCGCCGACGCATCTGCCTGTCAGCCATGCTGTGAGGCGTCCCATATAAAGTAGAGGAAGATGGGCACGGATGCTGGCCCAGGGCCAGTCTTCCTCAGCAAAAAGAGGAGGATTGGCAACAGATGTTAGCTCAGGGCTGGTCTTCCTCACAAAAAAAAAAAAAAAAGAAAGAAAGATTGATGAAATGAGATAGTACCAAAAATAAAGAATAATTTTCTTAAAAAGTATTTCGGTTTAAAGAGATTACAAGGATGTGAACTACGGAAGTTCCCAGGAAAATAGAGGGAAACGAGTGGAATTAATTATTTTGCAGATAGAGTCAGCATAATGTGATAACTGACTATACCACTTCAACCGCAATCCTGGCCACTATCATCTCACACAGATTGTTGCAATCACCTCCTAACTAGTCTCCTTGTTTCCACTCTCGTTCACTCTAAAGTATATTGTGTTCTTATTTCATACCCCGTTTCAGACATTTTACTCACTGCTAACAATGGAAGAGAACACAATATATATGATTAGTGATTTTAAAAGATTAAAAGATATGAGCGTAGGGGGCCGCCGGTGGTGCAGCGGTTTAGTCCGCGCTTGGCAACCCAGGGTGCGCCGGTTCGGATCCCGGGCGCCCGCGGACGCACCGCTTGTCAGCCATGCCGTGGCGGCGTCCCATATAAAGTGGAGGAAGATGGGTACGGATGTTAGCCGAGGGCCGGTCTTCCTCAGCAGAAAGAGGAGGATTGGCAATGGATGTTAGCTCAGGGCTGGTCTTCCTCACAAACAAACAAAAAAAAGATATGAGTGTAAATTATTTAGTCCCTAAAAAGCTCCAGAATGTTCTATATAGATGGTTCCATACTTGGACATGCCCTGGAATCAAGGAGTTTATAAGAGGAAAGTCAAATTATGGAATAAAAATTAAAACATAATATGGGTCAAAACAGAAGTTATATTGAAGGGATATGAGAGCACTACATTAGAAATATTTAATTTCACCTGCAGGAATAATGGCTCACTTTTCATAGGATGTGATACAGCAGCTCAGTGTAAAAGATGAACAGGGGTTTGGCAGTCAGACACGTGACCAATCTACAGGGCACAAACTTCTGTGCCTCCTGAAGAGTATAAGACACCAACTTACATATTTATTAGATAAAATAAACATTAGAAATTTATTGAATATTAGATATTTATTGAATACTTCAATAGAGAAAAGCTGAATGCATGAATTATTTTACATAGCTTACCAAAGATTCGTAGCAACAATAAAAATTCACTCTATCTTCTCTCTCCTATGAGTTTTAAGCTCTCATAATGTCATTTTCTCATCTTCCCAATATAGAAAACTCAGAGACTCAGTGTACTATATCCTCTTGTTCAGACTTGTTCTTTTTCTTATGTAAGTACCTGTAACTGAAAAGAAATTCTATCCATGAAATGAACAGATGGCCTTAACACATAAACATTCTAGATGATGCATGAACTCTAATTTCCAAGTTACCTTCTTCGAGGTTAAGAAATGTTTTAATAATTTCAAATCTAGTAACCTTACATTTCATACATAGATTTGGACCAACTTTAAGAGTGTGACCATCTTATGCAGGCTTTCCCAGTAGGCAAATTGCTCTACTCTTGGAAGATGGAGAGGATGGGGAGACAGGCAGGAATGGTCCAGCGGCCAGTGCTCCTCAGACCGTATTCCAGAGAGAGAACCTTCAGTGCAGCACTAATCCACCCAGAAACAGCCTTGGTTATCTTCTAGTTACGACTTGATAAACAGATTATCGAGTTTAAAAATGCAACATGCATGGAGAGAAGATGCCCTCACAATGAATAAGGTGCACCGAATGATTTAAGTGTAGTATGAGCTTCAAGGAAAAATACAAATGGCTGAACTGGTTACTTGAAAAATTCAAACCAGAAATTTATATTATATACGACCATATTCTTTATAACAGCAACACACTGTGATTTCTCCATAATACAAAGAGGTAAGCAGTAATTATTTTACCCTGCTTATTTTATTGTAGTGTATTTTTTTTAACTCAAGAATCGAACGTCATCAAACAGTTTCTTCCAATCGGATTCATTTATGAGATAAATCTTCTGAACTTGAAATATACAGACTGCACTATAAGTAATCAGTCTTTCATTTTTACAACAGTAAACGAGACATAATACGGGCATGAAATCACCTTGCTGTTGTAAAGTTTTATATTTGTTTTATTGATATTATTCAGAATATTACATTCAAAATATTTCCCACTGAATGTTCTATGAAGCTCACTGAGGTGGTTTTTTTTTTTTAACTGAAGAGCCTTTTGTTTTACTGAGCTCCATGTAACATCACGGTTAACGCAAAAGCAGTTTATCATAAATGTTTCACAGCACATCAATTCAACGGCAGAGGCTCGTTTTCAGAGCACCTGCCTCGGAGTACCGCACAAAACGCCGGACTCGAGGAGCTACCAGAACTGCTCTGACTCGGTTCTGAAGAGCGGCTGCAAGATGACTGTGCCCGGCGGGCGCGGGGGCCCAGGCGCCGGAGGGCTGGCGCAGAGCGGTGCCCCTCCCGCAGGGCAGCAGGCCCACCAGCCCCGCCGGCAGGACGGGCCCCTGCGCGCACGCGCCCGGCGCCGGGAGCCACGCACCGCGCAGACGCAGCGCCGCGTCCCGCGTGGCCCAGCGCGGCCACGGAGAGCAGCGCGGGCCCCGACGGCGCCTCCTCCGCGCGCTGCGGCGGCTCGCGCCCCGCCCCGCCCGCCCGCGCGAGCCCCGCGCCCGGAGCAGCGCGAACGTGCGGCGCGCGGCCGCAGCCGGAGCAGAGGGTGGCCAGCTGCAGGCACGCGCCGCTCGCCGCCGCCGCCGCCGGAAGCCCGGCGCGTTTAGTGACGCCTGTGGACTGACGTTACGCTGCTCGGTTTGCAGTCGGCAAGGTCACACAAGAGCTTCCCGTTTGGGGGCAAGTTCCTTCACTTTTCTGTGCCTCGGGCTCTTTATGCAAAATGTGAATAACAACAGTACTTACTTCATTCAGAATGAAATAAATGAGATAATACGGGTAAAGTCATTAACAGGATGGTTAGACATAAAACGTGTTCAAAAGGTATCAACGATACAAAATAGTTTCAAATACTCAGACCTCCCTACTCTCCACAGCGAGGCTAGTTTCTGCTAACAGAAAAAATGGAAAAGGAAGAACTGAAGTTCCGTGTTAGAGTCGCTGAAGTACCATTAATTGTTAGTGGAGAGAGCAGATCAAGTTCAGAAAAAAGAATAATCAAAGTTCTCTCTGGGGATGCTTCCCTATCTTAAATAGGATTTGAGTTACTTTTAAATTTAGTTGTGCATATATTTCTATAACAGGGTCTACTTCTCTTATTGCTCGAAATACAAGAGACTGGCGCAGATGAGAGGAAAAAGCTAAAAATAAAAACCCACTAAGAGTGGTTTTTCCCTAGTTATTGTGCTGGTTTGTATCCACCCAGCACAGAATAGCGCACTAATTTTAAGCTAGGTATTTCTGTCAAAATACTACCCCGAACATTCTCTTTGCCTAGGTTGAGAAAAGCTACCGCAGTGCAGGATAAAAGATGAGCAAAATTCAAGAAGAGAAACAAGGGTATAGGTTAAAATAATGATAACTATAGGGGCTGGTCTGGCGGCTTAGCGGTTAAGTTGGCGCGCTCCGCTTTGGCGGCCCAGGGTTCACAGGTTCGGATCCCCGGCGGGGACAGATGCACTGCTTGTCAGCCACGCTGAGGGGCATCCCACATAAAGCAGAGGAAGATGGGCACGGATGTTAGCCCAGGACCGGTCTTCCTCAGCAAAAAGAGGAGGATTCGCTCAGGGCTAGTCTTCCTCATGAAAAAATAAATGAATACAATAGGTATGATAATCATAATAACAATGCCTAATAGAACTACTACTGCCTGTTTTAAGTCAAACTGTTGACATAGATTATGCTACTTACCCCTCAAAACAACTTCCTGAGTTACTACTTTATTTTCAAATGAGAAAAATTAAGCTCTGATCATTAAAAATTTTTTTTATTACCAGACGTATTACCAGAATATATCTAATTTCCAATTTTAAGTCATTCAACATCAAGTTCATTGGTCAGTGAGTAGTTAAACCTTCAGCATGATTGCTGAAATCAGTGGGAAATCATTCATGCAATTACCCATCTGGAAATATTTATAAACCACTCACTCACGTAAGCACTGGACTATCTATTGGAATACAAAACTAAATGAGGACATGAAAGCATTTCCTGGAATGTTTTATTCTCTTTTCTTAAAAGTAAATATAATAGAATGATTCCATGTTACCCTAAGATCTGACAAAGTCTCGGAGTAGATGTCACTTCCTTAAGAATTTGTCTGGCGCTCTCATAACACCTTGTAATTCTTTCTACATGGACTCTGCACACTGTAGGGCAACACCTGACTTACCTGTCCGACTTCACCACTACACCGTAGACTCTGTAAAGACAGAAACTGAGCTCATATTATTTAGCAACAGTTTCCTTAGCATTTAACACACTTTGTATTCAATATACACTTAGTCTTTATCTATAATAAACTTCAAAATATACTACAAAATATATATTGATTAACTGCCTGATACATTCATCAAACATGTCTGGGTCCCTGAAAATGACTTGCTATGATGCATTATTTCTAATACCAATTTGTATGATATAGTAAATGGAATATTTTTCTATGATGGAGACACATCGATATTCCTTATTTTCTGATCAGTGTCTAAGTCTCTTTCCCAGATAGTGGTGGCCCAGGCTGGCCTGAACTGGGGCTGACAGTGGAGTCTTTACCACCACCTTGCCCTTTGGTTATCTGAGATTCGGTTCAGAGGAGAAACATCAAACCAACCATGAAAGAATCATAGAAACAGATTGTAAATTAGAAGGTGCTAGGCAGAAAAATACAAACAAAAAGCAATAGAGACCAGATTGATGAGGAAGGAGAAACATTTCTCATAAGAGAACATCACATGTGAGCTCAAGCAGTTCCTATCCTGAGACTAGGCTACCTGGCATGTTTTGCTCTTATTTCATTGTTGTCTGTTTTGCTGTGTTGTTCGTTTATCCATATTGTTAATATGAGCAGGAAGAATAGAGTTTAAGACTACTTTCTGTTTTTACATACTGGAATTTTAGGATATTGGATTTGAAATATGTTACCAAAATGCAAAACAAACAAAAAAACGGAACATCTATCCTGTATCGGTGGATTTGAGATCATCTATTTTATATATCTCATTTTGCAGCTGGGCTCAGCGGATTGATGAGTTCTAAACCATGAAATCATTTTGTTCATAGATGAGATGCACAGGACAAAATCTCCCACAGGGGAACCTCACTACATTGGTGGAATTCATCCTGCTTGGCTTTTCTGTTGTCCCTGACCCCCAAGGATTTCTTTTGGGGGTGTTTTTGATAATCTATGTGATGACTCTGATGGGCAGTAGCCTCTTTATCATAATAACCAAGGTTGATCCTTCCCTCCAGACCCCCATGTATTTTTTTCTTAGGAACTTTTCCTCTTTGGAAATATGTTATGTGTCAGTCACTGTCCCCAGATTTTTTTTTTTTTTTTTTTGTGAGGAAGACCAGCCCTGAGCTAACATCCGTTGCTAATCCTCCTCTTTTTGCTGAGGAAGACTGGCCCTGGGCTAACATCGTGCCCATCTCCCTCCACTTTATATGGGACGCCGCCATGGCATGGCTGACAGGCAGTGCGTCGGCGGGCGCCCGGGATCCGAACTCGCGAACCCCGGGCTGCCAAGCGCGGACTAAACCGCTACACCACCGGGCGGCCCCTGTCCCCAGATTATTAATAGATCTTTATAGACACAAGAGAAATATTAGCTTTCTGGCCTGTGCTACTCAAATGTATTTCTTTCTGGTCTTGGGAGCCATTGAGTGCTTCATTCTGACTGCGATGGCCTATGACAGGTATGTTGCCATTTGCAACCCATTACTCTACCCTCTAATCATGAACAATGTGTATCCAATTGGCAGCTGGCGGTTGGATCAGTGGAATTCCAGTCCACATAGGGCTCACCTACCAGCTCTTCACTCTACCCTTCTGTGGATCTAACCAGTTGAATCACTTTTTCTACGACATACCTCCAGTACTTAAGTTTATGCATAGGGATGCTTCTATGATTGAGATGTTGATTTATGTGGTTGCTCTTCTAGTTGCCACTATTCCTTTTATGTCGATACTTGGATCTTATGTGAAAATAATCTCAACCATCCTGAAGCTGCCACTAGCAACTGGGCAAGCCAAGGCTTTCTTCACTTGTTCTTCTCATCTCATGGTTGTGGCTTTATTTTTTGGATCAGGCATCATTACATATTTGACACCAAAGTCCAGTCATTTAACAGGAATGGACAAATTCCTGTCTCATTTTTACCCCATTGTGACCCCTATATGTAACCCTATAATATATTGTCAGAGAAACAAAGATGTTATGGTGGCACTGAGAAAATTCCTATGGAAATGGATTGTGCTATGACTCAACAATATAGCTTCATAAAATTTGTCTCCTGTTTATCACAGTCTCCATCCATTAGTTTTGATTCTTCTCCAATTTTGCTAGGAATCTTAATTATTCTGAGTGAGTGATGTCATATTTTTATCACACATGAAATAAACTGTTATTTTTAGATAGTAAAGTAATCCCAAACTCAGTCCAAAGTATTGAAATATTTGAAAAAACACATTGGAGTCATTAAAGGTTGTTGTTGCTATTGTTGTTTTTTAAGATTTCAGAATATTGCCTACATTTTCTGTTTCACAAAAAGATGATTCATCTTTATATCTCCGATCCTAACACATTGTCTGAAAAATAACAGACATCTAATTAACTTTGTTAGATTGAAAAGATGACTAATAGCAAAGGTTTAACTGCTGATGTTTTATCTACTCATGATCAATAATTGTATTATAATCGGGAGATGTAACATAAAGAAAGGAAGGATTTGAATCCAACAACAGTAAGTACAATAGATGTGTTAAAGAAAGTTGACATTCCATCTCTTTTTATTGGTTATTCATCAACTAATTCCTCAAAGCTGAATTCACACATGAAACAGGGGGCCACACAATCTTAGTTCCGGAATTCAGTCTTCCTCTAGAATACTGCCTAATCTCCTTCACTTTTATTTTGTTAATTAGAATACTTGATTAAAATTTAATATACAGGTTTTAAATGCATAGACATGGTACAAGTTGTAGGGGGTAAGGGGAGAAAAATAAAGGTATTTGAGACACTGAAACAAGGAGGTTTATATAAAACTACTAAAATAGCTCTGGGTGTGTGAGTCACTTTTCTTACCTCCAACTCCCTTATTGAGGTAGAAATCAGCAATTTTCCTTCTTTTTTTTTGGTGAAGAAGATTAGCCCTGAGCTAACATCTGTGCCCATCCTCCTCCGTTTTGCATATGGGACCACGCCACAGCATGGCTCAATGAGCAGTGCGTAGGTCGGCGCAGGGAATCTGGGCTGAGAACTCGGGCCTGCTGAAGTTGAGCATGGGAACTTAACCACTCGGCGCCACCAGGCTGGCCCCTCCTTCTTTCTGTAAAGAAACTTTATAGAATCTTTAATGATAAACAGATAGCTGTGTAGGAAGACAGGAAAGGGTAAATTTGAACATTAAAGAAGCTAAATTCAATAAAGTCCACATTAGTCATCTCTGTTCTCCCCTATTTCCTCCACACCATCTTGCATTCTGTAAACCTCCTGGCACCAACATTTCCGGGCTCTTGGGAGCTCTCACCAGGCGCCCATAATCTTCCTTTGAAAACAGAGAAACCCTTACTTGCCTCCACTTCTCCATCACTGCTATTGCATTTGTCATCAGAGCTCTTTAGAAGGTAATGCGAGGGTGCATATCACACAATTTCTGTGCAGTTCTTTCCTGACATAAAACCCCAGCTTAAAGACAAAAAATGAAAAAAAAATCAGAAACAATTTTCAAGGTCATAATAGTATCCAATTTTAATAAAGTATAGCTTTGTCCTTTTATCACTATAAAAGAGACTACCAAACATATCATTAGTAAATAGCTATTAGAGATCTTCCTAAATTCTGTGTGAAAGAGCTATCAAAACAAATATTGGGGGGATTATATTTTAATATATATTTTTAACATTGTTACCTCTAGAACTGTCTCCTCCTCCAATAAGATCAGATCTGTCTATCCTGTTTGGAAAATTGAAACTGTGAAAGATCTCTGCAGCAGCAGAAGAAAGCATGGGTACTGGTGTACACAATGTTTGCATTCTAAACTATGTGTTCAGTCAGCATATGAACATCAGAATTTCCTTTTTCCTTTTAAAATGTGTAACCTTAGAATTTTGTATTAGACATTACATATTGGAAACCCAGTTTGAGGAAAATGAAAGGAATAAGAATAGTTGAAGAAATATTCATAAAAATCATAAAAGCTATGTCTTGTTATTAAAAAGGCACATCTCTTTTAGACACAAACACCTATATGTATATGTGTATATACATGTTTCTGACTTTATTGGTAAGAGAAAACAAAATAAGAGACGAAAATAATACACATATATAAAGCCGTATATAACACAAGGGCTTTATCATTACCATTAATGATATTAATGACAATAATAGTTCATTTTGAAGAAATAAGGAAGGAAAAAGAATGTAGTAGATGAGAATTTTGAAAATGTAACTTATACAAATGAGGCAGAAGAAAAACAGTCAAGTTTTTTTAAGGAAACATAATCTATGAATAATGAATCTGAAATATCAAAAGGAAATCAAGCAATATGTTCTCCAAGTAATAACTCCCAATTCAAGATGCAGAGTACAACATTCTTGTCCAAAAAGAATTAATGAGTGAGTGTTGAATGGATACACAATATAATCACACACACTTAAGATCTAGAAGAGCAGAGCACTGACGCCGTTCTCTGAACGTATTTTCTATGAAAAAATTCATTTACAAGGGGAAAAGATTTCCTGTGGTCCAAATTAATTGCCCAAGAGTATCAGGGCTCCAATTCCACCTCATGTAAATGTTCTACAAATCGATCTAAGAAAGAAGTATGAGTGAATAATAGAGGCCTTTTCGTAGTTACCTGCTTTGCAACTACCTGTACGCCAATAAGGAATAACATTAACACTTATGTTATTTCTCCAAAATGTCAGTCCCAGTGAAAAAACTGAAAATCAGTTTGCCAGTTGCAATTTATATATCAACAATACATTAGTGACAGTGGTTTCTAGTTATCCAATCATGGATTCATTATTTGATGTTTTTTCAAGTTAATGGTTACCTAGCAATAACAGAAAAACACTTTATATTTTGCTTAAGTTGTAGCTTAAATTTCTCTACATTTTTCTGAAAAGATGAAGTGATTGAAATTATCTTCTGCCTTAAATCAATTCAGTCAGCATGAATTCAACCTTATATTAGTGCTTACTTCTACACTGAGGGCTATGGTGGACAACAAGAATAATATATCGGAAATTCCTAGACTAAATCTCACACACACACACGCACACACATGCACACACACAATACTACGTGACAAAGAATGTTCAGATTGTAAGTGTTAATACATTGAATAGATATCATCTAAACTGTTAAAATACTTGGTATAGGCTCCACCTAGCAGAAGGGTCTGCAAAATTTTTCTTAAAGTGACCAATAGTGAGTATTTTAGGCTTTGTGTGACAATATTACATAGGTACTTATATGACCACTTGAATTACAACCTGTTTAAATTATAACTTTTGTAAAAAACTTCTTACCTGGTTGGGGTTTAGTCATAAAAAAATTAAAAAACAAAAAAGCAAGCAAACAAATGGAAAAAACAACAACACAAACGGTAGTCTATATTTTGTGTTCTCAAGAAGTGAAATAGTCCAGGGATGTGAGATAATAGAGATAAATGATGAAAATGAGATAATGACTGAGAAAGTAGTTAGCATAACATTTAGCCCAAAATATATGCATTTAGTAATGCCAGATTTTCTTTACCCTTTCTACTCAGCTAAAGATTTCATAATATTCCCTAGGTTCTCAGGGCTACTGTCTGCTTTGGCTTCCTAACATCTTCAAACATGTCTGATATGGGACTTACAACCACATATTTGAATGATAGTCACTTCTTATGGTATTTTTAAGTGGAAATTACTAAAATAAGAAAATAATTTTTTAAAAACGGAACTTGAAATGTCTAGCCAGCTAGAAAATATTTTTGGATTTGAGTCATTTCTAGGAAATCTATAATGAAAATATAATCTACTCGATATTTACATAATAAATCAAGCAACCTATATGTAACTAGAAAATGGAATAATTTATTATATTAAAATAACTACAGTATGTTTTAAGTATATTGTAATGGGCAAGCAATAGATTTGGTGAAATATCTTTATGGAAAGACAATAATATAAGCTCTTTCTTTAAAATAAAAACATGAAACCAGACGTGTGGGTCAAGAACATCCTATTTCCAGCCTTGCTGAGGCACTAATACCAGAACAGGCCTGCCACCATGAACAAAGATAAAGGAGAACAAACTATATGAGACAACTGTACTCAGGCATTGCACACAAGATAAAAGGATTGTGATACCTGAGAAAGGTGTAGTTGTTTTCTATTGTTGCGTAATAACTTACCAAACATATAGCTTAAACACACCCACACTCACACACATTTATTATCTCGCAGTTTCTGTGAGTTAAGAGTCTGGGCGTTGATTAGCTTGATTCTCTGCTTGTGTTCTCACAAGATTTCAGTCAAGGTGTTAGCAGGGCTGCAGTCTCATCTGAGGCTCGACTGGGGAAGAATCCAGTTTTATTGGCAGAATTCAAGTTCTTGTGGTTGTAAGACTGAAAGTTTCATTTCTTGCTTGCTGTTGGCTAGAGGCAGCCCTCAGCTCCTAGAGGTTGCTCTCTGATCCTTGCCACATTGGGCCTCTCAATATAGACAGCCCACAGCATGAAAGCTTGCTCCTTCAAGCCAGCACGGGCAATAAAGTCTCCTACCAAGATGGGAGTTACAATCCTATGAGATGGAATTATGTGCAGATAATTACATACATCTTATCACCCTTGTCATATGATTAGACTATTAGCAAGTCACATGACCACCCACCCTGAATTGTGAGGCATTGTTCAAAGGTACAACTGTCAGGAGGCAGGGACCATGGGGACCATCTTAAGAGCCTGTCCACCACAGAAGGGAAATTTTGCAATGTTAATCCCATGATCAAGCTAGCTTTATGCCTGGGGACAATTTCTTCATCAAAGTACAGATAAACCGGAACAAAAGATGAGTACAGATTATTGTACTCATCAATAAAAGGAGGCAGAGATCAGCATTCAAGACAACTAAAGAGGATAGGATCTGTCTATAGAGCATAGAAGATGAGGGAGCTTTGTGGTGGCTGGGGGTCAGATAGGCCTGAGTAAGGTATGCCTGAGAGAACATCCTTGGAAGAAGGATGGGATGTGCATGTGCTGGAGGAGGCTATAGAACACTATTAAGAAAGTGACTGCTATGTGTTTGGGGAAAGAACAGAGACACTAGAGATAAAACATAGCTCACAGACACTGGAGTTGCATCCCAACCAGAACTCTTAACACTTTAATAGGATCTCAAACAGCCATCTGAGTCATCAGAAGTGCCTGGGCTTTGGAATGAAACCTTTTCTCTGACATGAGGTCTTTAGCCTTCTCAAGACCCACTCTGGAAAAAGTTGAAACTTAAGCCTCAACAATGTCTGTAGAGAAGACAGAATTTGGATGTCGAATTCCCAAGTTATTTGGATCTGAGGAACACCTTGGGCTTTTGACAACTTTGCACTGACAAAACAAATTCCAGACTTTACAAGTCAAAATGACCCTCCAATAATAATGGCTTATTACAACAAAAATTAATAACCTTCATAGGAAGATATCAGAATCCAGAGTTTCTAAAATATATTATTGACAATTTAAAATATACAATAAAAATTACCACACATGAAAACCTCAATTCTAAACCATAACCAAGAAAAAAGGAATCAATTGAAAATGACCCCAAGATGTCTCAGATGTTGGCTTTAGCAGACACTTTTTTTTTTTTTTTTTTTTGGTGGGGAAGACCAGCCCTGAGCTAACATCTATTGCCAATCTTCCCCTTTTTGCTGAGGAAGACTGGCCCTGGGCTAACATCGTGCTCATCTTCCTCCACCTTATGTGGGACGCCGCCACGGCATGGCTGACAGGCAGTGCGTCAGCGGGCGCCCGGGATCCGAACTCGCGAACCGCGGGCTGCCAAGTGCGGACTAAACCGCTGCGCCACCAGGCCGGCCCCAGCAGACACTTTTAAACATCTCTTAGAAGCATAGCCAAGGACTTAAAAGAAAATATGACTAAACAGAGAATTTTGGCAGAGGAATAAAAACTCTAAAAAGAACCAAATTAAAATTCTAGAGTGAAGAGTAAAATGAAAGGAAGTGAAATGTAAGTGAAAGGAAAATTTGACGTAACTAGGTTTGTAGCAATTTGGAGATGTTCAAAAAGTGTCGGTGAAATTGAATTCAAATTACTGGAAGTTATACAACCCAAGAAAGTATTTTAAAAAGTGATTAAAGAAGAAAGATCAGAGCCTCAAGGACAGACAGGACAATATCAAATGGTCTGATATACACATAACTGAAGTCCAAGTGTAGGAAAATAATAAGAATGGCAGATGGTTTTTCAAATTTGATGGAAAACATCAATACACATATCCAAGTGAACCCCATAAGAATGAATCAAAAGAAAATCAATCTATATACATCATAGTCAAACAACCATTTAAAGCTAAAATAATGGCAGAGTAGGTTGGGGTTTATAACATAGAAACAAGTAAAATAGATGACGTCAGTAACACAAAGAGTGAAATTTGAGGAAACGGAATTATGCTGTTATAAGATTATTACATTTGTGAAGTGTGAGATGGGAAGTGGGTGACATGAAACATGAGGGATGAACTGGAACATGCAAAGTGGAAGCATCGGTTGTAAAGAACACAGATTAAAGTGGGACAGTTTTAACTTTAGGTAAACTTTGATAAGTTAAAGATGTATATTTTTAATTGTTAGCTCTGAAGCAATCACTGAAATGATAATAAAAAGTGGTATATATTAAAAGGCAGAGGAAGACATAAAATGGAAAATATAAAGTAATTTATATTAACCCCCAAATGGCAGAAGAAAACAAAGTAGCAAAACAGGAGAAAAAATGGAAAGAAGTAGAAAATAGTAGAGTATCACAATAACATTAAATACTTATGGACTAAGCAGTCCAATTAAAAGGTAGACATTAAAACAAAAAAGCAGAACTCAACTATATCCTGCCAAATTGAGCTGCACCTTAAATAAACAATGCATAAATAGACAAAATAGGATTGAAGTTAAAAGAAATGAAAAAGTTACATATTTTACACATAATACATTTTCAAATATTTTTTGAAAATGCAAGGATGGAAAGAAGAAAAAATGAAAGAAGAAGGAATAAGGAAAAAAATATATATATATACAGTCGATTATGGTGATCACGAAAGTATGTGTAGAGTATAAAGCCGATATCCATCAAAAATAAAATCAGAAGCACAGACAACCGTCAAAGAAATTTTGAAAGCAGGAATCGATGTACAAGTAGCTCTAAGATGGGAAAAAAAGATCAGACAGTAGGATTCACTACATATAGTATACAGTCATAAGTATCCACGGGGGCTTGGTTCCAGGACCTCCAGGGACACTGAAATGCATGGATGCTCCAATCCCTTATATAAAATGGTGTATAGTTCATCTCTCAATTACTTATACGACCTCATACAGTGTAAATGCTTTGTCAATTGTTGTCATACTGTATTGTTTAGGGAATAATGATAAGAAAAAAGTCTGTACATGTTCAGAACTTGTACATGTCTGTACATGTCCAGACGCGACCATGGTGGGCCTTTCCACCCAAGGGTGATTGAATCCGAGGATAAGGAGGGCCGACTGTATTTTGATTCCCTACTTCATCCATAAACAGACACAGCTTCAGTTGGTAATAAGAATATTTTCTAGCCTCAGTAAGGAGTCCTTTGTCAGAATTACTCCCACTGATGGAGTGTTGTATGTGGAAAAAAAGAAAATGCATCTTCTCTTTTTCTGGCTATAAAAGGCTTGTATCACACCTATTCATAGTTCTAAAATTCTCACTCTGTGTAAATTGGGCATTTAGGTATTCTTTTCCTATGAGGAACATGTAATTGAGTCAGAGTCTTACTGGCCAAAACTCAGTGTATTACACAATCATTCATAAGGTTCCCTCTGGCACTTGCTATCTGATCAGTACCAGCCCTGAAACCAGTGGGGATGGCAGGGGCACATTGTTTAGAATCAGAAAACACAAAGTCATTGTTCTGCCCATTAGTGTCTAATTCCACCTCCCTGGAAGTGGAGTTGCGGGGTGCTTTGTCCCAGCCAGTGGTGGTCAGAGATCTGGAATCATCTATCATTTACAAATACACGTGCAATGAAAGAATTGAAAGGGGCTATAACCTCCCGACTAAGGAAAAGTGCTGAGGACCAAAGTTAGAAGAAATATTCTCCTGATGTAGTGAAGATGAGCAGAAGTCTTGGCATGGAAAATGACTCTGTTACAGAAACAATAGCAAATTGATATGGAAACAAAACTTAGTCAACAGTAAAGCAGTCATTTGGGGCTGGAAACATTAGGTTCATACTTGAAGTGGTGCTCCCCATAAAGTGCATGGAGGAGGGTTGAAATTGAGAGCTGTTAAATTATTAAATGTTGCAATAAGAAAGAGGGATTTTTAATTAAGATTTTTATAGATCATACTTATGCTTAATCCCTGTTTATAGGGTTCATCAGTGAGCTAGGTTTGTCTATTTAGGGTCTTCCACAGTGTCTGAGAGGAAATCATAATTTGAATAATCTTAGTTTCTATAATACAGAATTGTCTTTGTCCTCACAAAATTTACCCCGCACGCACAAATGTCTGCTTCTGCAAAGCAAACTAGTACCCCTTAAAGATGAGAAAATAAGTAGAACACGTCCAGATGATGTTAACAATGCACAATTTGCTGAAAACATCTATTCAGGGGAATAATAGTAAATAAAACAAGACACATAAGAAATCAATAGGTAAGGAATTTGAACATTTTCCTGCAGGTAATATCAGATCATTAAGAGTGTTTCTTCTTCTAGGACGTCCTTGCACGCTGACTGTATTTGGGAAATGAAGAGTGTGTGACATTATGTTCCTTAGAGAGACTGAAGGAGAGGGTGGTCTATCGTGGAAGAACTGTTTGGAAAAACACATCAAATTAATTGCAAACAAGAGCATTTAATGAGCAATTTAGATGGAAAGAGGGAAAAGAAATATTCCCACAGGGAAGAAGTGACTGTTTTCTCTGGAAAGAGCACTTGCTCTTTAAAAAGCAAGAAAAGTTCTTGTTTAAAAATGGTATAGATCCTAAACAATTTAATATTTAAAATATAAAAAAGTCATCAGTGAGAAAGAAGCAACTTCAGCAAAATTAAAAAAGGTAAACATGAACTACTGGTAGGTTGATACTCTATTTCAATTCAAGATGATTTTTAAATTTCAGGGTCAAGATTCAGTAAACAATATCAAACAACTAAAATCATGAGTATATGTCAGTCAAAAACACATTCATTATTTAAGGCAGCACCTGTAGATTTCTGACTTTTTGACCTAAAATCTAGATTAAATAATGGTTTGAAGCATTTGAAATATACAAACTCCTAATTTGCCTATTGTTTACAATTATAATGTTAAAAATTATTCATTTTAAGAAATAGCCTATTAAGAAAACTATAATCAAAGAATGAAGTATTACTTTCAAATTAATTAAACATATTTTGCTATACTGATAATAAAGTAAATGTTGCCATTATAAATAAAAGAATTTCTATGAGAAGGACTCTCTTTTTATTAGTGAATCTCCTTCTGTTAGGAAAAATATGAAGCATTTATTTCTTCTAAATTATAATTTCCTGAAAAAGAATATTTGTCTCAATTTTTTTGGCCCATATCCTATTATTGTTTATGTTACCCAATCAAATCAGACCATAAATATGGCAGGATTTGGACACAATATCTGACTATACTTGCTAAACTTTTTATATATTAATTTTACTTTTCCTTAGGAACATCTAATTTTGGCTTAAAATAAATCAATATGCCCAAATATTATTAGGATTAAAAATAGTTGAATGCCAACAGTTGTGTTTTTTAAACAATAAAATCTATTTTAATTCAACAAATTAAAATGAGAATTACTGGAATCTTATGACATTGAAAATTAAAGACTTGGCTTTTATCTTTTCATTGTACTTTTAATCACCCTCTCTCACTTCATGGAAAATAACCAATTCTAATAGTAATTTCTACTTTTAATTTAATTCAGAATCATAGATGGAGTACATATTAGGGCAGAGCCTTGTGCTATATTCTTCATAGAATGAATCATGGGATGTAATGTCAAGGATAGAAAAGACACGTGAGTAGTCAGTGGAACACTGTGTTAGATTTCACAGGCCAGATATCATATTATGGACTAGATTGATTGGGAAAAAATTCATGGAAGTTGGTCAGTTGAGTTGGGTTAATTGAGTTGGGGTTTTGACTGGAAGAAATAGCTCATCTGCATTCCTCCCTCTTGGACTTTAAATAAAAAGTTAATGTCTAGCTGTATGGATCTTATTGGTATACTTAGAATGTGAATCTAACAATATAAATCATTTAAGCATTTTATTTATGGAATTAATTTTTTTTCTGCAGATGAGTTCATAGCTCCTGGTTTCACATCAAATCTCCCAGAATCACAGAATACAAGTGCCAGAAAGTAATTGAGATATTCTAAAGACCAAAGGCCGTGTACCAATCCAATTATAAAAAGGAAAATGAAGCCAAAAAATGTAAGTCCACAGAGAGAAAATAATTTGAAAATTACAGAAACCAATTTCACTATAATGATGGAATTTGTCCTCTTGGGCTTTTCTGATATTCCCAAATTCCACTGGTTTCTTTTTGGGGTATTCTTAGTTATCTAGATGATTACCCTGTTGGGGAATGGCATCATAATTCTAACAAAAGTAGATCCCACTCTTCAGACCTCCATGTGTTTTTTCCTCAGCAATTTTTCCTTCCTAGGAATCTGGTATGTATCAGTCACAATCCCAGAACACTCATGGACCTTTGGACCCAGAAAGGAACTATTCCTTTTTTTGCCTATGCTACACAAATGTGCTTCTTCCTTATGCTGGGGGACACCAAGTGTTTCCTTCTGGCCATGATGGCCTATGACCACTATGTGGCCATTTGTAACCCTCTGCACTATCCTCTAGTCATGAATCACAAGGTCTGTGTCCAGTTGGTGGTTGTCTCCTGCATCAGTGGAGTTCCAGTCAAGATAGGGCAAACATGCCAGTGTTTCTCTCTGCCCTTTTGTGGTTCTAACCAAATCAACCACTTCTGTGACATCCCCCCATTATTGAAGCTGGCTTGTGGAGACATCTTTGTGAATGAGTTGGTGGTCTATATATTTGCTGTATTGCTTATCACTCTTCCCTTTATGTTGATACTTAGGCCCTATAGCAGAATTATCTCCACCATCTTGAAGTTGGCGTCAAACACAGGACGGACCAAAGCATTTTCAACTTGCTCTTCCCACCTCACAGTTGTGGTTTTATTCTACGGATCAGACACTGTCACCTATTTAAAACCCAAATCCAATCAGTATGAAGGAATAGACAAACTGCTCTCTCTTTTCTGTGCCATTTTGACCCCAATGTTCAATCCTGTGATATACAGTCTGCGGAACAAAGATGTTAGAAATGCACTGAGGAAATTTCTTCCCAAGTTATCAGTATTGTGAGACATCTGAACAAACAGAAATTATTGCTTCATATATTTAATTTGTATGTAGATTTAATCGAAATCTACTTTTCAGTGTTGTCCTAAATTTTTAAGCTAATGATTTAATTTCCTTTAGTGGACCTTTATATCCTCAGAGTTATGACAATTGTGTTCATTTATTTAGCAATGTTGTACTCCTAAAGATCAGTTTCCTCTTGACTGTAAACTAGTAAATAGACATGTGTAACTATACAAGATCATGTGATATACAGTATGTTCTGGAGTTGAAATCATGCCATTTTTCCATTCTTTCACTGACACCTTTCTAGACACTACCTTAACATTCTCTATTAGGGAAACAAAATAGTGTTAGATGCTACAAAGTCATTACTAAATGATTCCCTCATAGAAATAAAAGCTTCAATGCGCAAGGATATATGTGTAAGAAGGACTAATACAAATAATGAATGTGTAATATAATATTGCTTGCAGCGCTATTTTTCCAAGCAAAAAAACCTGGAAAAATGAATGCTTATGTTGAGAGATATTTTAATAAATATGGTACATAAATATAATTATGGAATCATTAAAAAGACCATGTTACACCTATATGGTAATGGCCCCCAGTAAATCGTTCCTTCTTGTATCCATGCCTTTTCTGTCATCCCTTCCCACCTTGACTCTTGATTTAGCCATGTGATAATCTTTGGTGGATAGGACATTAGCAAACACGAATAGCACTTGGGCATTAGGACTTGTCTTCTCTGGCAATGGAAATCTTTCCACCACTATCTCAAAAAGACTGGACTAGACTCCTGGACAATGAGAAGGAAAGTAGAAGGAAGCCACAAACCATACAATGATGAGATCAAGTTTAAACAGATTACAATGTGCTATTTTAAGAGTTTTTGAAACTATTATTCAACATTCTCTACTAGTTCGTTAAACTATATATTATTCATAGACTTTTAAAATTTGTTAATTTTTTCTATATCAAAACGTGCATTTTAGTTGTCTTTTAAAGAATGACCATGTGTGATAGATTTTCTAATTCCTTGCATACCTGAAATTTTCTTTCACAAAGTAAAACTCTGGTTTGAAATAGAAGTCTCTGTGCTGAGTACTGTAGCTAAAAATTTAAAAGATCATTGCTAATAATATTAAGGGGAAAAGTACACACATTGTCAGATATTGAAACTGTGGATAAAAATGTGTGGCCTAAATTCTTTACAATTCCCAAAACAACAGGGTATGCATCCTTTTTAAGGAAAATATTCACCAAGTTAATTCAAAAACTGTACCACTAAAAAAAATCTCAATACTTAAAAAAATAATAACAACACAGATTATGTTTTCTGGCCACACTGGAATTAAATTTCAATTTCATTTTTCTTGTTGGGGGGGTGAGGGGAGGAAGTATGAGGAAATTTCTGGGTATGATGGATATGTTTCTTATCTTTATTGTGATGATGGTTTCACTGGTGTATATATGCAAAATGTATCAAATTATAAGCCTAAAATATGTGTTCATTATTATGTTTCCATTACACATTAGAAAAACTGTTCAAAAAATCAAAAAGATTGACATTGAAACACAAAAACTTGCAGTAAAAGAAAACAAAGAGAATCCATTACTACCAGACTTGACCTACCAGAAATGCCATAAAAATCCTTGGCCTGTAGTAACCTGATACCAGAAGAAAAGGTACATCTCAGAAAGAAATAAAAAGCGTGAAACATAGTCGATATAAGGGTAAACATTAAATATTAGGTTTTCATTTTAATTTCCTTAAAATATATATCTGTCTTTAAAGCAAACATTTTAACATTTTTATCAGATAACACCCAGTTCATAATAGTTATCTTAGGTCATGTGGTAACTTGGTGGCCCATGGTCAAGCATTCAGTTTCTAATAAGCCCCAGAGGCAGGCCAAGAGCTCACTCTCAAAAGAGGACTATTTATCCAGAGAGGAGGACATGGCCTTGCTTCAAAATCCTAAGGGCTGTGCTGTAATTAACCTATAGGGGCCCATCAAAGGCTCCAAACAGCATCCCTATCTGCCACTGACACTTCAGGCACCATTGAATCTACTGGAACAAATGGCCCAAGTGGCAGAGCAGCTTACACATTAGCCCGGAGCTGCTACAGAGCCTTCTCTTGTTCTGGGCCCCACTCAAAACTAGCAGCTTTTGGTGGCACCTGGTAAATGCACCAGAGTAATGCACCCAAATGGGGAGTATGTTGCCTCCAAAATCTGAAGAGGCCCACTAGGTGTTGTGCTTTTTTCTTAGTTGTAGGAGAGACTACATGCAGCAGCTCATCATAACTTCAGTTTAGAAGAGATACCTTGACATGACGCACATCACTGAACCTCTAGACATTTCACTGAGTTAGAAGACCCCTGGAATTTAGTTGGATTTGTTTCCCACCTATGATAGGAAAATATCTTACCAATAAACTAGAGTAGTTGCTACTCTTTGCTCACTAGGTCCAATCAGCATCACGTCATGATTGTAATGAGCCAGCGTTAATCAATTTTTGGATAGGAAAGCTGATCAAGACCTCTCCAAACTAAATTATGATTTAGAGTTGGAGAGTTTATACACCCCTGAGGTGAGAGAGTGAAGGTGGATTGCTGGCCTTGCCAGCTGAAGGCAAACTGCTTCTGGTGGGTCTTATGGACAAGTAGGAGAAAAAGATCAATAGCTGTATACCAGGTACCATGGGCTGTGTTAGTTTGCTCAAGCAGTGAAACCACATCTGGTACATCAGCTGCAATTGAAGTCACCACTTGGTTAAATTTATGATAATCCATTATCATTCGTCAGCACCCATCTTTGCACAAGTCAAATAGGAGAGTTGGATGTTAATGTGGTGGGAATCACCACCCCTGCATCTTTTAAGTCCTTGTAGGTGGCACTAATCACTGTAACTCCTCCAGGAATGTGGTACTGTTTTTGATTTGCCATTTTCCTTAGTAAAGTAAGCTCTAATGGCTTCCATTTGGACTTTCCCTCCATTACAGCCTCCACTCCATAGGTCAGGGAACCAGTGTGGGGATTCTGCCAACTGCTAAGTGTATCTATTCCAATTATGCATTCTGGAACTGGGAGAATAACCACAGGATGGGTTTGGGGACCCACCAGACTCACCATGAGATGGACCTGAGCTAAAACTCTATTAATCACTTGACCTTCATAAGGCTCTACTCTGACTGGAGGGCCACAGTGACATTTTGAGTCTCCTGGAATCAGTGTCAGTTCACAGCCAGTGTCCAGTAGTCTGGGAAAGTTATAATTATTTCCTTTCCACAGTGCAGTTACCCTGGTATAAGTCCATGAGTCCCTTTGGGGAATGCTTGGAGAAAGATTAGCAGCATAAATTTTTGGAATTGCCTCACAGAAATATGGGGGCTGACAAATCCAAAATGTTTAGAGTGAGCCAGAAGGCTGGAGACCCAGGGGAGCCAATGTTGTTTCGGTTGAAGTCCAAAGCATTCTTCTGTAGAACCAGGAAGAGTTGATGTTGCAGATGATGTCTGAAGGCAATACAATACCCTGGAAAATTCTCTCTTGCACAGGGGAGGCCAATCCTCTTGTTCTATTCAGGCCTTCAACTTATTGGATAAGGCTCACTCACATTGTGGAGGGCAATCTGTTTCACACAAAGTTTACCAATTTAAATTTTAATCTCATCAAAAACATCATCACAGAAACAGCCAGAATACTGATTGACCAAATATCTGGGTACTCCATGGCCCACTTAATTTGACTTAAAAATTAACCATCATGGATAAATGCAAAAAGCAAACTAACCAATAAAGAAAATGCACTACACTCATCAGAATCACTAATGAAAAACAAAAGACAAGTAGAAACATATTAAGGAATTCGGGAAGAAATACATATCATATACTGAAGAAAAAAACATAAATATTATAGCAGACACCAGAAAAAATGAGACATACCACAAATAATGAAGAGATATATTTAAAGAAGTGAAATACGATAACTGTCAACTCAGAATTTCATACCCACTGAAATATCGGAAATATCTTTCCAATATATAGGAAAATAAAGACTTTGCGAGGAAAATAAAAATACAGGAGCTCACACATACATGCAAATAAATGTCACAGGCACACAAACTGAAATAACTTATAGCCGGCAATCTCGTGCTTCAACAATTTTCCAGGCAGAAAGAATATAATAGAAGGAAACGTGGGTCTACACAAAGAAATAAAAAACACCAAAAGTGTAAAAATGAGGGTAAATATAAAAAGTATTAAGTTTTTAATTTTAATTGCTTCAAAAAGTAAATGAAGCAAAAACATGTTGATGAATTATAAGTTTAAATAATACGTAAAAGTAAAATTAATGACAACACAAAGAATGGCTAAATTTGATTTGCCAGTATTTTGCTGAGAATTTTTACATCTGTATTCATATGAGTTAAAGGCCATTTGTCATTTGTTTTCTCTACTTTTGACGTCTTTGTCTGGTTTTGGCCTCAGGGTAATACTGATATCACAAAATGAGTTGATGTTTCCTCCTCTTCTATTTCTTGGAATAAGTTATGAAGGATTGGTATTGATTCTTCTTTAAATGTTTGGTAGAATTCACCAGTGAAACCATCTGGGCCTGGGCCCACTCCTTGGTATCTCCCCAAGATAATTGAAAGTATATGTTCAGTTAAACACTTGTCCAAAAATTTTAAAAGCATTCTGAATAATAGCCAAAGAGTGGAAACAACCTAAATGCCCATCAGCTGACGAATGGATGAACAAAAAAAATGGTATATCAACACAAAGGAATATTGTTGAGCAATAAAAAGAAAGAAGGTGCTGATAGATGCTACAACATGGATGAATCTCAAAAACATAACTCTAAGTTAAAGAAGTCAGATGCAAAAGACCACATATTGTATGATACAATTTATATTAAATGTGCAGAATAGGCAAATCTATAGGGACAGAAAGTGCATTAGTGGTTCCTCGGTTTGCGGGTGGGAGAATGGAGAATGACTGCTAGCCAGTGCAAGCTCTCATTTTGGAGTGATGACAATGCACAACTCTTTAAACATACCAAAAATTATATCTTAAGCCTTAGCTCTTCCTAAAAATTATTTGCATTTGATAAGGAAAAATACCAAAGTGAATAGATGCCACAAAAATACAGCAGTAAGGGAAATATAAGCTAGGAAGAATATACAGACAAAGAAAATACAACATGCGTATGAATTGATCCTTCAAAGAAGAAAACTAAGCCAAGGCAACAGAAAAAAGTATCACAAGCTATGATCAAGAATTTTTTTTCTGATCTGAAACTTATTGAAACAGTTTATTACTCAGCAAAAAATGGTCAGTACTGAATCATTTATCTTAAAGTCAGTATTTCCTATACAGAATTCAGATCAAAAAACTTTGTTGCTTTTACGGACTATGAAAATAAATTGACAACACAATTTTCAAAAGCAATACTTTGTGCCAAGATAAAATGGAATCAAGAAAACTGAAAAAAAAGACCAATATGAATATAGGATTAAAGGTAGCAAAACTGAACTTCAACTGTTAATTACTAATGTCAATATTACTCATAGTAGGAAACTCAGGGGTTGTATCTAAAAAAGGACAATGGGGATAATATGAAGGTAATTTTTAAACGTGTGTGCATGTATGTATGATTTGTTTACATATGCTTACATATGCCTCTCTGTGTATGATACATATTTGTAATACGAATATCACGACAAAGCAAAGACTGAAGGTATATTTAGCAATGATTAAAACTGCCCCTAACATACCTTAAAAAAGAAAAGACATTCGGTATAGTTTTTTAAATCCAAATATATTACAAAGTGTTTCAGAAAGGTAAAAATAAAAACTCAGGCAAAGACATATTTAGGCCAAACACATGAAAAGAAAGTGTTGGTTCAAATGTTAATATCAAGAACTGTAGAAGGCAGGAAATAGCATCAAAATAAATAAAAAGGGATACTTTGTAATGATAGACTATAATTCACAATGAAGACTTAGCAGTGAGAGTTATCTATGCAAATAGTATTGTAGCAACAAATATCTGAAATCAGGAAACTTCTCAAGGTGAGATGCAAAGACAGAAATAGAAGCATTATAGGAAAACCTCATACACCTCTATTATATATATTTTAGTTAACCAAACATTAATGAGGACATGACAGAATTACTACTCAGGCAATAAGATGGTTTTTATAGATAAACATGTATTAAACGATGACCACAATAAGAGAAGATTCTTTCTTTTCAAGAGTATGTGCAGCCTTTATGAAAAATGTCAATATTAGCAAAAACTAAAGTCTGAATGCAGAAAATAACACAAATTGCATTTGGTTTTGAAATAAATGACATTTTTTTAAAAACCTCTCTAATGGTTCCATTTAGTCATTGAAAAATAAATTATGAAACTACTCCTAATTCAGAGAATAAGGGAAAAAATCAAAAGTATTGATAATGAAAGTGTGATAGAGTAAACTACGTGGGATGACACTGACATGGTGTCACTGGAAAATCCAAATCCAAGTCAGAAAGTTAGAAAGAATAGGATATAGACCAACAGAAGGATGAGGGAAAATATAACAGGAAAAAATAAATCAGAAATACTAAAAAAATCATGAATATTTAAATGAAAAATGATATCTTCTGTTTCATATATGTCTCTAAAGTGAATTCAATAAACTGTTTTTGACAGTTTCCTAACTAAAATATTCACTCATTAAGGGAATATTTATTGAGCAACAATATGTGTCAGACATTGTTCCAGACTCTGGAAAACAGATTAGACAATAAATCCACTGTAAATTAAAAAGCATTCTATGTAAAATAATTTAAGTGCAATGGGAGAATTTAAGGAAGGTGAAACATGAGGAGATGCAATGGAGGTGAATTGCAATTATCATGGTGCAGTCAATGAAACCCTCACAAGAGACGGTCAAAAGAAGGAATCGTGTGGAGAGCAGTGTGCAGAGCCTTCCAAACAGGAGAAAAGAAACGCAGAAGAATTATGGGGGGAACTTACTGTGGTAAGAGATGCTCTGTATTTGTACCATTGAGGTGTTATTTAAGCGTAATAATCCCACTTTAGGAAAATATGCCAAGGTTTCACTTTATGATCTAGAAGACTGTTCTGTTGGAACTACCTGGATTTTCACAAAATATAATAATAATAGTAACAATGATGATGATGTAAGAAAGGCAGGAAGAAAAAACACTACCACTTATAATAAACTTTGAAGAAGCATGTCCTTGCAATGCACATAAAGTCTGTTGGAAGCAGGGCTGAACATGGGCATAGTAGAGACTATATCTGGACCCTGGTTCTTGGGCCTGGACGCTGAGGAGAGGTGGCATCTTCAGAGTGGTTAGGGGTCAGAAAAAAAAAACAGCCCCAGCTGAGTCAGGACCAGCCCTGTAAGGAAACCCATAAAGATGGCCGGGGCTCAGTCGTGGGAAGAACCCAACCTACCAGCCAGCTGTACCTTATTCTCTGAATTGTGCTTGTTTTTGTCAGTCTTGAGTTTAAGTACAATCTTGATAAATGCTAATGCCTAGTCTCTGTATTCTGTGACGAGTTAAAGAATGGGTTCAGTGTCCACGCTCTGGACGAATAATGAAATAATAAACATGGGAGAAGTGCACCCTCACAAACAGCACAGTAATGACACCAGGAATTTGAACACATTCTCTGTGGTCCCCGAACCACAGGCTGGGATTAGGGTGCTGCCAATGCGTGGGTCTAAGGAGGGAGCAGAGGGCTTCACACTGGAGTCAGACGCCAACGACCCGGTGGAGAGTGGTGTGGGATCATGTGAGCTGTGGTTTTGTTATCGGTTAGGTGGTATTTGCTCAAGCAAGTCAGATATAATTATAAAGTTACCTATGATTGAAACTATGGGACCCTATCCAATCTGAGCTATGTGAAGATGAAAGACAATACTTACAATTTAATACTTATAATATATGCCTGTGTGTGTGTGTGTGTAAATAAACCAACATTTGTATGTTGAAGTCTTAACTCCTACTACCTCAGAATGTGACTGCATTTAGAGAGAGGGTGAGTGAGGAGGTAATTATCTTAAAATTAGGCATTTAAGGTGGGCCTTACTCCAATATGACTGTCAACATTATAAGAAGAGGAGGTAAGGATACAGGCACTCAGGGAGAAAAGATCATGGGAAGACTGAAGGAGAAGATGACTATCTGTAAGACAAGGAGAGAGAGGCCTCAGAAGAAAGCAACCACGCCAACGTCTTGGTCTCAAACACCTAGCATCCAGAACATTGGGGAAATTCATTTCTGTTCTTTTAGCAATCCAGTCTTTGGCACCCTATTACGGCAGTCCTAGCAAAATAATACAACCAGTATCAGTATATATGTGTGTATATATGTTTGTGCATGTAATATATATATATAAAGTTAAAAGAAGATGGATGACAGTTTTCTACATGTATAAGAACTACATAGGTAGTGGGTTGGACATGATCTTTATTCAAAAATTTCCGAGAAGAACAGAAAGGCACAAATACCTAAAAAAGACACTTCTATCATAACTTTTTGATATGAAGACAATGAACATTGATCCTAATTGATTTCAATCTAGTTAGTGAGAAGAGTATATTTTAATGATAAACCAATTTTTCCCAAACTCTTTTCATTGCCTCTTTTACATCTTTGTTCCTTAAACTGTAGATGATGGGATTCAGCATGGGAATGGCAATGCTATAAAATAACGACACTATCATGTCCCGGTCCAAAGAGTAGCTGGAACTTGGTCTTACATACATTGAGAAGATTGTTCCATAGTAAATTGTCACTCCAGTTAGATGAGAGCCATATGTAGAAAAGACTTTTCGTCTCCCTTCAGCAGAATGCATCCTCAGAATCACCACCAGAATGAAACCATAGGACACCAGGACAATCAGGATAGTGACTATCTCAATAACTCCTGTAAAGTAGAAGACTAGAAGATGGTTTCTTTGCGTGTCAGAACAAGAAATGGCGAGGACAGGAGGGATGTCACAAAAGACATGTCTAATTTCATTGGATGCACAGAAGGATAGGCTAAATGTGGCTCCTGTGTGTACCGAAGCATTCAAAATGCCACCAACATAGGAAGCAATGATGAGTGGCACATAGACCCTGGGTGACATGTTAACTGAATACAGCAGAGGGTTGTAGATTGCTGCATAGCGATCATATGCCATTGCAGCCAAGAGAAAGCACTCCGTGGTCCCAAAAACAACATAGAAAAACATCTGTGCTGCACATCCAAGGAATGAAATAGTTTTATTCTCAGACAGGAAATTGATCAACATTTTTGGAGTGACAACTGAGGAATAGCAGGCATCCAAGAATGATAACGCACTCAGAAAATAATACATGGGGTTGTGAAGCCGCGAGTCCCCAATGACGAATACAACCAGTCCCAAATTTCCTATCAGAGTGAAAAGATAGATTGCCAGAAATAGCAAAAATAGGAAGACTTGCACCTCATCACCATCTGTGAAGCCCGTCAATATAAACATGGTAACTTCAGTCATGTTCTTCATCTAGATTGTGTATAAATCTACATCTGATGGCAACTCTAGCATTTCAGTTTTCATTTACATGTTCTAAATGCAGTATTTTTGAAAATAGAACCCACTCAATTATGTCTTCATGTTTGCTTCTGAGAAGGGCATATTGGAATCCTTGGCAGTGAAGGGATAGGTAGTGATGAAGAAGTTGGGTCCAATTGGATGCATTACTCTGTATAAACAAAGTAAAGAAATTATTTCATTCAGTTGTTGGCTAAATTTGTCATGCTAAAAAAAGCCAATCCATTTGATATAATTTTTAGTTTATTTTCTGTCAAATTTACTACCTCCTGTTTTCATATTACATCATCTTAAAATTCACAAAGACAAGTGATTATACAAAATTTTAAATCCAAAATTATTATAATAGAAAGTACTACACATCTGACTACTAATCCTAGATTCTCTACAGTGTGCATGAAATGCCTTTCCTTAATGTTCACAACTGGTAAAATGGGAGCAAATACACTTATATCACAAGATTGGGTTGAAATAAATTATAAAATATATTTGAAATTATTAAATTTTAAAATGTTCCAAGGTGGCTAGAAAATGAGATGTTAGACTTACTTTTCAAGTTGTTGTATGAAGCAGCCTTTTCCAACCAAACCACTCAATGTTTTTCTGGCTACTTTCCCATTTCATTAGGACTTCTGGAACAGCACTGAACAAAACAATAGATGTTATTCTGGAGGTAGATGCAACTTGTTTGCAAACAAAGACAGAGCATTGTTTTGTTTTGTTTTGTTTTTCAATTTTCTTTCTTTGAAACATATAACACTAAATTATCCATTTTGTCCTCCACAAATTTGTTATACTGCTAATGTTTTTCCAATTTGAACCAAATACCAATGTCAAATTTTTCTGTATTCATATACTCATTATCCCTGCAAAGTGCTTGGGTGTATTTTTGAGACCTATTTCTGTCAAAATAAATCATGACCATTCCTTTAATACATTATATTTTCTTAACTACTATGGTATAGGAATTTCTAAAATTACTACAAAATAAATATCACCTAACAATAGATAATATAATCATTTACAGAGCCATTGCTAAAAGAATAAAATCGCTATTTAAACCCCAACGTCGTGTGTTATTTCTGGTATGTTTCCCTATGCCATCAGACTGTTTCTCTTTCAGCGGAGTATGATGAAGGGAAAGTGCATAACAAACAAACAAAAAGTTAAAGAGTCACCTGTGTTTGGACTAAAAGCCTCTATCATTGAAACATAAGTATCACATCTACCATATCTTGCAATATTTCAGCATGGTGACTCATGTGTTTCCTTCAACTAGTTTTAGACCAAAATGTACTTAAAGGAGTGAAAAATTTACCATGCACAGGCGTGGTTCCATCCAATGACCTACAGAGGGTTTCTATTCCTAACATGAAATACACATTTCTGTCATATCGAGGTGGCCATGCTGCAAGAAGAGAATGAGCAAACTATCATTAGAAGGAAAAGAGACACACGTCTTATTTTCCCAGGAGGTCCTCCCAGATTTAGGTCGAAGATTTTCCTAATACATAGAATAAATAGCTTTTTAAGTGTAGGGTTATAAAAAAAAATGCTCATTTAATCCTTACAGAATTCTAGAGTGAAAAATAGAATTAAGCTCAATATTGACATCTGTGTTAATTCAGACAACTCGCACATTATTCATGATAACTCACACACCCAACTGAATTATGATAAATTCTAGTTTAGTTTGAGTGGTTATATTAATACAATAACATAAATCCTCAATTAATAACATAAAAATGTATCAATGTATAGTTTAGGCATCACAAAAAATACATTTAGGTTTCCAAATTTCCTCATCTTCTCTCTTTCTTCCCCCATTTTTCTTTCTCTCTCTCCCAGCCTCTCCCTCTCTCTTTCAAGAATACATGGATTACATACAAAAAGATTTATTAAATTGAGTCAAGGACCAAACAGAAATCAGGTGGATATGAAGAAGCACAGCGAAAAGAAATAAAATTATGAAAAATGTATCCATAGGTGGTCTACTAAAAGAATCCATTACAAAATACATGTTAACTGACATATGCAGGAGAAATTTCAGTTACATTACAATTCTAACCTTTACTTAACTGATGTGTCCTAGACCAGACAATTGTGAAAGGTTAAGAACATTATATCTGAACACTAAAACCCTGTATTAAAATCTCAAATGTAGCACTTATTGACAGCATGACCTTGGAAAAGTGACTTTATTCTTCCAAACCAAAGAATAACTAAGATTGTCCAAATTTTCAGGTGTATCTTTGACAGTACATGAACATGATATGATTTGAGTGCTTATTTACAAGATGCATTGAAACATGTTTTATTAAATTAAACTGTTAACTTTATGTGAAGTCTGCATATATACGAAATAAGACATTCAAATTTTATTTAACTACAACCAAGTAAATAGGGGGCTGTAAAATCAATTTTTCATTTAAGCACTGAGCAATGAACCAGCTCCAAACCAGAAGCTAAGTATTTTTTATTTTAGCTGTACAAATGTTTGTTATATGACACTTAATATGTATTAAAATACCATTCTCATGAGATTAAGCCCAGTGAATCCCAATATTCAACGGTATTGGGCACCTTAAAAATGCATCTGTGTCATTACATTCTGATTTTGGGCATGTCAGTAAAATAATAGTATGTTTTCTTAAATCCCCCTGGTAATGTTGTCCATAACAATTTTGTCATAACCCTTGATATTGCTGATCTTATCTGCAAGAAGGTGGTTTATGAATGAAGATATATTTTACTCCCAATCATGTCCCATTAGAGCAATTATCTCTTCACTGTAGGGAATTGGGGAAGGAAAGACAAAAAGTATGGGATTTATTTACTTCCTCCAAGATATTCTTCAAACAAGCATTTCTGTCAACTAATATTTAAGGAAATTAAAACTGATTGTGTTTACATTTAGCTGATTTCACTTTAAGAGATAGAGAGGTTAGAAACACAAAAAATATAGATCCCAAATTTTTAACGAAATATGATCATTCTGGAAAACTGAAATCATATCAGTTCCTCAACCCTCATATATTCAGAAAACATGAAGTACCAGACTTCCCCGAGAACACTGCTACAGGCACTAAGCTTGAGAAGAAGGAAAGCTAAGACAGCAGCTGCCACATGTTAAGCGGCTACTAGAGGGTAGAAATTCTGTGTACATTACTTTGTGTAATCTACACAGCAACCCACAAGCTATATTATTCAGCTTCCATTTGTAGATGAGACAGCTGAAGACCAGCCTGACCTGTAAGCTGACCAAGCTCCCATAATAGGTTCCTAGTAGAGCCAGGATTCAGCGCAGGTTTCTCTGTTGCCACACGTTAAGCTGTTTCCACTTGACCATACTACAGACTCATTGTGACATGCCATAATTCTGGAACTGTGACCCCTAGAAATAATGCAAAATAACATCCTTAGGTATTTGAATTCTCTTATAAAGCCATCAAGCTTAAGTACCATGATATTAAAACAAAATAAAACAAAAACTTGAAGTGGTTTCTAGAGCAATGAACAAACTAATGAAATAAACTTAAAATTCATTTTTATCCCTCCACGAGAAAAAATTTATGATCCCCCAATGGCTGGCTTATAGTTAATTTTCTCTCCATTTAATAATTTTCCTAAATTTTAGATATAGTCTTTTATTTCTACTACCCTTATTCTGACTGTTATCTTCCACCAAAGAAATTAAAGCAAATTTTTAATTTAGAGCTCTATTGACCTAAATGTTTTGGGATTCTTTTCTCCGTGCCCTCCTATGTTCCCTGGATTTCCCTAATTCGATTTGTAATTCAATTCTGAGCTAACTAGAAATTTCTATCTCAGATTCAAATACTAAAACATAGAATGCAGTTTTTGTGTGTGTGTGAGGAAGACCAGCCCTAAGCTAACATCTGTTGCCAGTGCTCTTTTTGCTGAGGAAGACTGGCCCTGGGCTAACATCCGTACCCATCTTTCTCTACTTTACATGGGACGCCACCACGGCAGGGCTGACAAGCAGTGCGTCGGCGGGCGCCCGGGATCCGAACTCGCGAACCCTGGGCTGCCAAGCGCGAACTAAACCGCGGCGCCACCAGGTCGACCCCATAGGGTATGGTTTTACATTCAAGGTTATAGCTTCTAAAATACTTTGCAAATGATGAAAACCTTTCCTCTTACCTGTGGAAATGAACTGCTCACTCAGTTAAGGTGCGCCGCGAATCTTAAGCATTTGGACCTTTACACCAGCTCTCAAACTCTTCTTGAAATCCACAGGGAGGCTCCAAGGAGAAAACACATTAACTGTCTTCTGGGACAGATAAGTAACAAGATACTTTTAGTTTTTTCCGTAGTAAAAAGGTGAATGGCTCTGGAGCAATTAACTACATGATAAGAAATGATTACATGATGCACTTTGGCCTCTGGTATAAAATGATACCTCAGTGGAAAAAGAACACGCATAGGACTGGAAGAAAAGATCTAATGATAGAGGACACAGTCCTAGCTCTGATGCTAAATAGCTCTGTGCCATTGGGTTGATGGCTAATTCTCTGAAGTCCAGTGTCCTCTTCCTGGGAAAACAACCTATTTACTTTTCTGGAAAGCCTGTAAACATGTACACAATGAGAGAATATGACAGCATACCTATGACAGAATTCATAACCATTTAATAAAGATTACTATAACTTTTAAATGCTACACTTCCAAGTGTTATGAGAGAGACGTTTAAGCTCATTGAGTGTTTGATAGAAAAGATAAGATATGAATACATGAAGAGGAAGTATTGACAGGAGAGGTGGGACAGTAACTAATATTCTGTGTAACAGAACATCAGATATTAGAGTCCTGGAGGAGAGAAAGAAAGGTCAGGCTTTTTGAGTTGTAGGGTCTTGCTTTCCCTTGGGGATCCCATATACTAATCTCTAGATTACTACCTGGCAATGTACTTAAAGAAATTTTCAAAAAATCGGGAAAGATACATAGATGCCTGAGCCTTACACCCAGAGATTTTAAATTAGCAGTTAGGGAATGTTGCTCACGGAATCTGAATGTAAAGAAAAAGAAAGAAGGGGTCGCCGCCTCTTGCAGCTGCGCGCTGAGGGCACCCCGGGGCCGGAGCCCTATGGCCCGGCCAGGAGCAGCCCACTGGACAGGGCTGACCCGGGTTTCCTGGCAGACCCCGGGCCTGGCTCCCAGGAGCTCCCGGATGGCCTCCTAGAGCTGTGGGGCTCGGACGTGGGTGGCCCCCGCCTGGCCCTGCGGGACGAGGTGGACAGCCTCTTCCCGACTTCTTTGCCTATTAGGCGACCGGGGTCTTGCCGGGACGCGGGGAGGAGAGCCCCCGGGGGCTCATGAGGACGCTTGAGCATTTTATTTTGGGTTTGGGCTGCAGCTGTGCTGTGATTCCAGCAAGGCTGGCATGGCCACTCCGAGTGGAGGCTGAATATTAAAGGGTGAGAGGGAGAACAGAAGGAAGGAGAAGCCGGGGGAGGAAGGAAGGAAGAGAGGAAGGAAAGAAAAAAAAATATTTGTAGATAGCTTAATTGTGAACTAAGTATCTATTAATTAAATGCAATCTCAAATGATCTATATATTCAATGTAACCCTAATTAAAATCAAAGAAACCTTTTGCAGAAATTGATAAGGGAATTCTGCAATTTATATGAAAAGGTAAAGGAACTGAACCAGTCAAACCCTTTATGATAAACAATAGTGTAGACGGACTTATAGAATTTGTTTGCCAGGTTACCCAGAAAGCTAAAATTATCAAGACAGTGTGGCACTGATGAAAAGATAACCATCTAACTCTATAGAACAAATACAGTCTTCAGAAATCAATTCACACAATACACTCAATGGATTTTTGACAAAGTTACTAAGAAAATTTCATGGAGGAAAGATAGTCTTCTTTAAAAAATGACACCGAATATGTAGAGTAGCCTTCTGCCACAAAAAAGAGACACTGACTCATTCTTTACACCATTTATAAACCTTGTTTCAAAATGAATCTTAAATTTTAACATAAAACCTAATATTATAACATTCCTAGAAAAAACATAGGACAACATTTGTGTGACTGTGGATTGGTCACAATTTTTTTATAAAACACAAAATGCATGAGCCACAGGAGAAAAACTTGATAAAATGTTCATCACAATTAAATCTTCTGCTTTGTAAAAGACACTGTTGAGGGAATGAAGAAACCAGCCACAGACTTGTACAAAATATTTGCTAAACAGCTATCCAATAAAGAACATGTATCCAGAATATATAAAGAACTCCAAAAGCTTCATAATATGCAAACAAAAGAAAAGATAAACAATAAACAGTGGACGTGAACTTGAACAAACACTTTACCAGAGAAAATACACAAATGCAACTCAAAAAGAACTGTTTCAATACCATTTGTGATTAGGGAACTACAATTTAAAACCACCGTGTGATCCCATACACCTATGAGAATGCGTAGAATTTTTAAAGTATGATAATAACTGACAATACAACGTGCTCACAAGGATACAGAGCAACTGGAGGGCTCATCCATTGCTGGCAGGCGGGAAACAGTGCAACTGCTTTAGAAAATGATCTGACAGTTTCCTATGAAGTGAAACATACACTTCCATGTGACCCAGCCATCTCACTGAGTTATTTACCCAAGATAGAAAACAAGGTATGTCCATACAATTACCTGTATGCCAGTATTTCCAACAGCTTCACTCACTATATTCCAAAACTGGAAATAATCCCAATGTCCATCAACTAGTGAATGGATAAACTAACTGTGGATATCCATTATCTTTACTTATTCCTGAGATGCTTGTTTTATGATGGGCTTTATGATATATCCACAGTGGTTGTGTTGCCAATTAGAAACTAATTTTTCATCAGATTTTGTATTAGTCTATAGTTCCCAACAAATTCACTGGTTATTCGGGACTATTTCACTTAAAAATGAAGTATCTCTTATTTGATAATTGATGTTCCAATACTATTTCCCTAAAAATCACTGTGAATATCCTTGTTCTTTCCCCTTTATTTACTTCTCATGTCCTTTTTTTTCTTTTCAAAAAGACATCAGCTACTAAAGAGTACTGTATAGCAAGCCTTTGGAGAATAATTTCTGAATGACTCTAAGCTTATATTTTTACAAGTTTTACCCATTCAACACATTGATGTTGCCTCTTTCTGATTTAAAAATTACCCTATGATTAATCTAAGGACAGGTCAACAATACAGCCTCCACAAAAAGATATTGGAGAGGAGGGGCTGGCCTCCTCTAGTGGTTAAGTTCCTGTGCTCTGCTTCAGCAGCTCGGGATTCACCTGTTCGGATCCTGGGCGTGGACCTACACCCTGCTCATCAAGCCATGCTGAGGCGGCGTCCCATGCAGAAGAGCTACAACTCTACAACTATGATATACAACTATGTACTGGGGCTTTGGGGAGAAAAGGAAAAAAGAGGAAGATTGACAACAGATGTTAGTACAGGGCCAATCTTCCTCAAAAAAAAAAAATTCAAATGCTGGAGATATTCATTGCACTGTTTTGCCAAGTCTTCCTGGTTGAGAATGATGACGCTTGAAAAAAGAGAATCATTCTAGTGCCCTAACAAACAAATACCAAGAAGTGACCATTAAGAAAATCAAGTTTTTTTCTTTGTTTTTAGTTTTTTTTTCCTTCCAGTGTTTCCCATTAAAATACTGGTAACTCATTTGGATCCATTTTCAATCAAACTCAGTTGGTAAATGATGAGTGAGGCATTTTTTTTTTTTAAATCTGTCTCTCCTTTAGCATAATACTCTCTCAAACTGCTTGTTTTTATATAGCCTTCATTTATCCAGCTAATTCTTTTGTTGTCTAAGTAGATATCATGGCATGAGTAATATCATCTAAAAAAACCCAAACATACAAATGAATTAAGGCAAGAATTTCAAAGGAGAGAATGTTAAATGAGAGTAACCGATGATCAAATGGCAATGTAGGGTGCCAATGTAGAGAAACAACAGAAGAAAAGCTGTAAAGAAAGTTGGTTTTGTAACAATTATGGAATCTCTCTGTTCCAGTTTTCCATTGCTGCATAAAAAAATTACTCTAGAACTTTTTAGCTTAGAATAACATCTCTTTATTGTATCTCATAAATGGACGGGTCAGGAATTCAGGCAGGGCAGTTGGGTGATTATTCTGTTTCATGTGGCTGATTGTGGTCACTCAGGGGGATTCAGATGGTGACTGTTTTAACGTGGAATGTGTGACATGGCTTTACATTTCTATATGATGTGGTTGCAATGGTGAATTAGAGAGACAAAAATCCAGTTTTGTGTAACTTATATTCTATTGGGGAAAAATGGGTAAAATTAGAAAAATACATCATTAACATAATTGAATGTAAAATAATCAAATCAAATACAATCATGTGAATGAGATTATGTTGGCAATATTTGTGTGGTGCTTACTTCAGTTTGGGTAATCAGGATTAAAGGATTTTTCCCATCATAACCGACATTAAGTGCACCTCATTTATCTCACCACTTTGACTGTCACCTAGAAAACAAAATTTTACATATGATTAAGTAAAATAAAAAGATAGAAAAAGATAATGAAGTGCAGACCAAGAAGAGGGGAAAAAAGGAGAGTAGAAATTTCTACACTTACTATTATTGTCAGGTGATATAAATATACATAGAGAGAGAAAATATTCCAGAATCTACATGAAATTATTAGGGTTTATAAATGAGTTTAACATGTTTGCTGAATACAGAGTTAGGAAACAAAAATCAACTTATTTCTATATAAAAGAAGCAAACATAAGTTGATATTAAAAATACTATGTTAAAATATCAAATATATCAAATACTTAAGAATAATTCTAATTTAAAAACAAATGCGTGGGAAGTCTATCCAGTAAACTACAAAATAATTTGAGGGAAATTTAAGAGAAATAAGTAAATGGATTGGTATAACATGTTCATGTATTGGAAAACTCAATATTGAAAAGAAGTCAATTTTCCCCAATATGAACCACGAACTCAATGACATAGAATAAAATCCCATCCCCGTGTGTGTGGATGGGGGTACGTTTGTGTGTAACTTAACAACCCAATTCTAAAATTGCTGGGGAAATGATGACAGTCAACAATAGCCAAGGCACTCTTGACACAGAGCAAATGGAAGGACTTCCTCTACTGGAATCAAGGCCTATGTCATGTCGGAGAAACCCAATGTGATACTAATTTAAGAAAATAAAAGGACCAAGGGAATATAATAGCGAGCGCAGCACTCACCCAGCATAAGTGAGCACACTCGATTTATGAAAAAGGTGGCACTGTAGAACCCTGGAGAAAAGATGATCTTTTAATAAATGGTACTAAATAAATTAGATGTAAATATGCAAAAAAGGAGAACTTGACCCTTACTTTGTATCATTGAACAAAATAATTTCTAGTAGTTTGTAAACCTAAATATGAAAGGCAACACAATAAAGCTTTTAAAGGATAATACATATTATCTTCATGACCTTGGTACGTGAATTTTTTTTTAAATTATGAGCCACAGTGCAAAGATTGATAAACTGAACTGCATTAAGAAGTGATCTTCATCCAAATAAGTCATTCAGAGTGAAATTTTTCCATACAAAGAGTTTCAATATACTCTTTATAAAGAAGTGCTCCAAATAAAAAACACAGAAAACTCAGAAGAAAAATTGACAAGAAACTTAAACAAGCACTTTACAAAAAAGGATAATCCCAGTGGTGAGAAAACAAAAGTAAATAACTCATTAGTAACTAGCTAAATGCAAATGGCATACGAGATCCATGACTTCAAAACAAATGAGCTCATGACACACCCATCAGAGTGATGAAAATTTAAGACTAACCACAGAGAGTGTGTAAAAGATGCAGAGCCATGGGAACTCTCATTCGATGCTGATGCGTGAACTCGTACCCCAATCAGAAAACGGCCTGCCTTCATCTAGAGAATCTGGAATAAGACTCCGTTTCTCGTCAGGCAGCGGGAGGGAGGAGCAGGGCTCCCGACTTTCCTCGGGAGGCGGGTGACCAGCGCGGGCTTTGCCCCGCTAGGCGGCGATCGCGCTCCCCCCGCCTCCCCGCTGGCCGCGCCTCCTCACGAGCCCCGCCCCTCCCTCTTGTCCCGCCTCCCCGCTCGCCACACCCCCTCCCGCGGAACCCTCCTCTCCCCAGTCGCCACGCTCCTCCCTCTCGCCACGCCCTCCCTCTCGCCACGCCCCGGCCCCTCTTGTCCCGCCCCTCCCGCGCGCCCCGCCCCTGGCTCCGCCCCTCTTGTCCCGCCCCTTCCTCTTGTCCCTCTCCCACTCGCCCCGCCCCTCCCGCTTGCCCCGCCCCCTGCTCGCCCCGACCCAATGGGAAGGCCCCAGACATCCGGGTCGGGTGGGGCCGGCGCCGCCAGGAGTCGAGTCCTGACAGCGGCGGGAAGGTCGTACCGGGCGGAAGGTTAAGTGGCCCTCGCTCGCGGCAGGGAGACCGCGGGCGGCGCTGACGTCCAGTCCTGCCCGGTCTCCCCCAGCCCCGCTGCGCCCGGGCTGCCTGCACCGGCCAGGCCTGGTGCCCGTCCTGGATGGCATCTCGCCGGTCAGACTCGCGCCGCGTCCTGGGCGCTCGGCCCGTCTGAGGGATGGGTCTGTCCGTCCTGGACCGCGAGGAGTCACCTTCTGGGGGACGCCGAGCAGAACAGCACGGTCCTTTAGAGAGTGAGAAGCGCCCTTAAATGAGGACGGCGACTGTGGGCCGGAGCGATGGCAGGGGAGGGCCTCAGGAGGAGGGGACGTTTGACTTGAGCCCCGAGGGCAGAGGAGCCCGCCCCCCCGGAGCAGCCTTCCAGGCGCGGGCAGCGTGCGACCCCCGGCCTGTCCGTGTGCAGTGAGGCCTGGGCAGAGCCGTCCTCGAGGGCGCGGTGCCGCGGTGGAGCTCGTGGGGAGTTGGAGAGGGCCTCTCGTGTCCCCCTGACGGTCCCTCCTCTGTTCCCCTCTCTCCCCAGCTGACGGGGGCGCGCCCTGTCCCGGGGCAGCTTCTTCAAGGACCCAGATAGGTTTTCCTACTGCGGAAATCCTGTCTGGCTCTGGTCTCACAACTCAGGTGGCTTAGTGAGATGGACAGACAGCGCCAGAGTCGCTGGGTTCAGAGGGAGGGAGTGGAGGGGGCACTAGGTTCCTATTGAGGCCCCTAGGGCCCCCAGTTTTCTAGCTTCTTTTCTCTCAAATCACCCCTTTTTGTCTTGCTTTGTATGGACTCTTCCTGTCTCTCCCCCATCTTCCTTTCTGGGAACAACTTGGAAATACTAGTTTTGCTATTGGGAGGGTGGTGGTTTTAGGGAACTGTTGAAGAGCCTCATGAATTCTTTTTCTCTTTTTCTGAGGAAGATTAGCCCTGAGCTAACATCTGTTGCCAATCCTCCTCTTTTTGCTGAGGAAGTTTGGCCCTGGGCTAACATCCGTGCCCATCTTCCTCTACTTTATATGTGGGACGCCTGCCACAGCATGGCTTGATAAGCGGTATGTAGTGCCGCACCCAGGATCAGAACCTGTGAACCGGCCGCCAGGAGTGGAGTGTGCGAACTTAACCGCTATGCTGCCTGGCCGACCCTTTGTTTTTCTCTTTTTTACTGGAATTGCCTATGTGTCAAGTGTGAAATTTGCAAGAGTCACAAAAAATGTAGGGCAGCATTTATTTTTAAGAGTTTAGAACAAAGGCACCTTACTTTTTATGACATGCTGAGCAGGATAGTTTGGGGAAGAAGTTAATCTACAATTTTAAAGCAATTTCAGAGGGGAGCACGTGTTTTTTTATATAATCATTTTATTCTGATCGTGTTTATGCTGTTCAAAATGGCATGCAGTGATTGGAATTAAATTTCTGTGTAGATTATGTTCATCTGCTCCCTATGGAAGGGAAGGTAACTTAAGTAGTGACTTCATAGCTTTCTGTGCTGAAGGTACCACAGGTGGTATTCTCTGTGCCTCTCAACATTGCTGATCAGATTCTGGGTTAATACAGTAACAACTTAAATTTAATAACAATAAACTGTGTTAAGCATTACTGTCAATTTAGCACTAATATCTATATTAATAATCTATGCTAGTATTTGTAGTATAATGAATTCCTGTTGTGGCAGTTCTGCAAGAATTACTTAAAAAATGAGATAATGCAGAAATGTGTCAGGCCTAGAACCTGGCATGTTGTAAGTTTGTAAGTGCCCGGGAGATGGATCTACAGAAAGCTTATGCTAAATTGTCTTGCAGGATGCAAGTGTGTATTTTAAAAATCACAATAATGCTTTCAAAATGTTGATAGACCCTAAAATTAAATTTTTGGAATAGGCCATCGTTTTTTTCTGTATTTAAGAACTACTATAAATAATAACAGTTACATAAGTGACTGTCCCAGATGTCTAAAAAAGAAATAAGATTCTTATTTTGAGAACTATATATTTTTTCCTTAAAGCCATCCTTAATAAGGTATAATGCACTTTGAATAGAATTTTGATTTGAAAAATACAACTGAAAATGTTTTTGATTTGAAAAGTAAAACTTACTGGAAATGAAGCAAAGCTTTCAAGTTGGCCTTCCATCAAAGGAAGGATGACTCCTGGACTTCTGTGACAGTGCACATGCTGTGTCTCCCTACATCAGGCGGCGAACCTCGTGGGAATAAATGCCACCTCTGTGTGTGGGGGGGCGGCTTTCACGAACATGGGTCTGATGGTCAAGAAGGGATCGGTAACTGGATAGACTGGAGAATATGTGCTGGGCGAGGTCATTTTTCAGCGTGAGCAGAAGTGGACTCGTTTATTCCCCAGATATCAGGTGCCTGCCCTATGTCAGGAACTGTGCTGGGTGCAGAGTCTGTTCTCACTATTGCAGTGTTTCATGGGAACATGTTTTCTTTGTTTGAAATTAGCAGAGGTCATTCTTTTTGACTTGAGCTCTCTAGCATCCAGCACACGAGAGGTCAATAAATGTGTAGGGCACATTTGAAGACAATGTGGAATTTTTCGTAAGCATGCAAGGTTAATTTAGAAAGCAAAGCATGTGGCTAGGTGGTGTAATAAGATGTGTTTGTACCCCAGAAGGTGTTTGGCCCTTTTGACCACAATTCCTGTGACCGTGTTCCCACTTGCCATTATAGAGATGCAGAGAGGGCCGTGCACTTGTATGTTTTCCCTTTGGCCCTGAGTGATAATTAAGTCGCTAGCATTCTGAGGTTGCTATTTTGAAGTGATTTCATACACTTTTCCAATTATTCCTGCTCCATCTCTCCCAATGTTGTCCTAAATCTTTGCATTCAAACTGAAGCACATCCCCCTTACTATTGTTGTTCTAGATGACATATGGACAACATTTTCAAAAATGGAAGCTCTCTGCAGAACCTAGAGAGCTAAGAGGCGTGCGCTTCCCCCAATAGGAGTTAGATTTTTAATATTCATCAGTAAGTACTAACAACAGGAAACTATTCTTTTAGTTAGCATTCTTCAGTAAATTTATTAAGAATTTTATTAGCCACAGCATCAACTTGGAAAAATACATTGTGAATCATAGTCTTTATTTAGTCTTCATGTAGGTACGTGGATTTTGATGATTCTTTGCAAGAACTCCTATCTCTTCCTGGGTCTCTGGCCCATAAGATGGGAACCAGTACTCTAGGACCTGAAAATTAAGATAGACACTGTTCACGCAGGCAAATATTTAGGATGAGTGTTAAACATGTACACACACTAAAATGTTTATCCATATAGCAATATACATGAAGTGGGAGGATGTACTGGGTGCAATCATATAATTAAAAGACAAGGTTGTTAGTTTGAGATTTGGGAATGTTCTGTTATATCCTTTTTAACCAAATGACAGACTTTTTTGGAAGGACAGATTTGTCTTATGGAGCTCAATATCCGGAACAATATGGTTGGTCCTGCAAGGAACTAAATGAGAACTGGAAAGTCATTAGGATCAAGGGCAGCACCATCCCGCACTTTTGGGGGCTTTCTCGCTCTTTTCTGTGCCTTTATTTCATTTTCTCTTTGCAGACTAGCTGTCTCGGTACTGTTTGCATGTGGGGCAGATATGTCTGCTCCAGAGCTAGCTCCTTGTTTCAAGAAGCCAAAAGAGACTCCATCCTCTATCTAATTGTCAATTCTATCTAGAATTTTCCACAAAGTTATGAAGTTAGAAATCTTATAGCTAAGATAACTGCAGCTTTATTTCAGGTTAATTGCTGTTTCTTAAGGAAAGCTGAGCAAATGCCACTGTTGGATGGTTCTGTGTATAAATGCGTCATGATCACGTTTCACAATGTTAAAGTGTTAAAGTGCCCTTAACCTTTCATCTTCATAGGCTACATCTGGAAGACCCAGAAACAAACTTTTATGGTTTCAACAGGCAATGTTGCTTTTTTTGACTTCTTATTGCAGTGTACTATGTAATGGGGCAACAGCTATCAACATACAGATTATATCTAATTATAAAATTTTTGTAAGAGGTAATAACAAGAAGTCTATTATTTGGGAATCAGGAAAAAAGTTTTTAAAATTCATGTTTTTAAAACTAAAGTCAGGTTTTAAGAGGCTTGATCTTATTGGTTTTTCAGACTTTTAGAAAATATTTTGTAAATTGCAACTGTCTCATGTTGCTGGTAGGAATGTAAAATGGTACAGCCGCTCTGGAAATTAGTTTGGGGCTCTCATAATGCATTAAACATACACTAACTATATGACCCAGCAGTTACACTCCTGGGCATTTATCCTAGAGAAATAAAAACTCACGTTCACACAAAGACCTGTACGTGAATGTTCATAGCGACTTTGTTGAAATAGCCAAAACCCAGAAACAACCCCCCATGTCCTCATTAGCTAACTGGTTAAATAAAATGTGGTACGGCCATATAATGGAACATCAGTCATAGCTAAAAGGATCAAGCTGTTGACACATGCAATGATTTGGATGGAGCTAAATGCATTGTAGTGAGTGAAAAAAAGCCAATCTGCAAAGATTGTGTGATTGTCTGGTTCCATTTATATGGCATTCTCAAAGTGACAAAATTATAGAAATGGAGAAGACATCCGTTCTTGCCGGGGTCAGGGCTTGGGGGGGGTGGGGTGTGACTCTAAACGGGTCGTGCAAGGAAGTTTCTTTGGGTGATAGAACAGTTCTGTGTCCTGATTGTTGTGATGGTTACACAGATTTTTACACATGATAAAACGTCATAGAACTCTACACAGACGCAAGGAATTTCAGTCCAAACTGAAATTCGAGTAAGTAGTTGAATGACTAATCCTGTATCCATGTCAGTTTCCTGGTTTTGATCATTGTGTTATGCTTGTCCATTGTATGGATCTACCACATTTTATTGAACAATTCACCCATTGAAGGACAAGTGTGTTGTTTCTAGTTTTTGACTATTACAGATAAACCTGCTATGAACACTCATGTACAGGTTTTAGTGTGAATCTGTGTTTTCATTTTTCTAGGGTAAGTGCCCAGGAGTGCAACTGTTGTTTTCAACAAATAGTTTTGAAACAGTTGGACATCCGTAGGCAAAAGGAAAAAAAAAAAAAAAAAGAACCAAGGTCTAAACCTCACGTCTTGTGCAAAAAGTAATGTGAAATGGATCCATTGAATCAGTTGTTTTACGTTTATCCAAAGTCAGTTGGCAGGGCCGCCCGGTGGCGCAGCGGTTTAGTCCGCGCTTGGCAGCCCGGGGTTCGCGCGTTCGGATCCCGGGCGCCCGCCGACGCACTGCCTGTCAGCCATGCCGTGGCGGCGTCCCATATAAAGTGGAGGGAGATGGGCATGGATGTTAGCCCAGGGCCAGTCTTCCTCAGCAAAAAGGGGAGGATTGGCAACAGATGTTAGCTCAGGGCCGGTCTTCCCCACAAAAAAAAAAAAAAAAAAAAAAAAAAAGTCAGTTGGCTTATACTGCAACTGCACACCAAAATGAAGATAGGAGGAAACAAGTGAGTAAGGAGGTATGAAAATTAATACAGACTTAGGAACATATGTCATGGCTAGAGTCTTGAAAACAATATGTATAGATTTGAGAGGAACAGAGAAAACGTTTTCAAGAAGAGCATGAGCAAAGACAGGTGCTAGAGAAAATAAGTCTGAACTGGTTGTTTCGGGGAGTCGTGTGGGTGAAGGGGAGGAGGGAAGTAAAGGAAGGAGAGTTGGTTCATGAGTATAGAGAACTGCCGGCGAGGTTGTGGAGTTGATAATCAGTTTCAGTGTAAGTTCTCGAGCAGGAAAATGCTATGTAGAAAGGGTATTGAAGAAAAGTTGTCTTAGCCGCGTATGGCAGTGATAGGTTGGTAGAAAGAGCAGGGTATAGCCATAACTTGACTTAACACTTTGTGTTACAGATGTCTTCCAGAAAGCTAAAAAAGTGGTGTCCCTTTGGAATCTCAGGTCCCTAGTTTTTCCTAAAAGGATAATGGTAGATTTCAGACTTTTGCCACTACTTTGGTGATGGATACTGAGAAGTCTGCCGAACTTTCAAGCTCCCTCATATTAATGCTCCTTTTAGTGAGTTGTACGTGTCAGAAGAACAGTACTTTCTATTGGCTTGTTGTTGATGTGGATGGTATTTCTCATCTAAAGAATCTAAGAGGTGAGCAACTGAAATCATAAAAACACAGAGTTGATAAATTGGTTCAATGAGGAAAAGTTAATAGGTCGCTTTTATTTATTTGTATTGAATCAGCACGTCCTGATACTTGCATATGAAGAACCATACAGAGAATGGTGAGGAACAGTGTTCTTCCAAATCACTGAGGACCGAACAAGGGCACATGGCTCTGATTGCAGCATTAGGGTTTAGTCTGAGGGAAGCATTTCCAGACAGTGAGGACATTGCGTACTTCCTGCCAGCAGTCCAGGAGATCTTGAAGGATAGAATAGAAAGTTTAGGGTCCTTATTTTAGGATAGTTTAGGAACACTTTGCTTATGGTCAGGGAGATGTGACAGGTGACAGATGTCAAGCCCTTATTAATTTGTGACTAAAAGTACTCAGTTCCTGTTTTCTTAGCATCCACTTCAGTTGTTGATTTCTTTCTCTGAGGAAAGTATACCCTTTCCCTATTCATCTGTGGGAATCTCATTTGGCTTCTGCTTTCTTTTGTGCATTTAAAAGTTTATCTTAGCTATACATTAGGCTTCTGTCATTTTTTTTAAAAACCACCAACAAATATAACTTATTGAATGTCAGACAAACTACTACATATCAATGCATTTCTACGTTTTTGTTTAGAACATGGAAAAGTATATCATCTCATTTTAAAAAAAATCAATGATGACTTGTTGAGCCAAGGATTTTACTGCCTAAGAGATTACCATGACGTGTATTAATGAAAGACTGGCAGTGTGAAAGACTTTATTGCAGCCACTTATTTGTCCTCAAAGTACCTTTTCTGTTTGATATAACTGCCTTAGTCTGATTCTTTCCTACTAGTCTAGAGCTTTTTTCCACTGAAATGTGGAGACTGATCAAGAATATTTCACTTGTGATTGCAACCCTTCAGTGTTATCACAGAATTTTTTTCCTGCAGAAGAGCAAGCTCTTACAGTGCTATGCAAGCTGCCCATTTAAAACTATCATCGCTTGGCACCTATGCCCTAGTGACAGTTTCACCAATGTGTGAGCAAGGCTACAGCATCCTGACGGATGGGCGTGAGCCTAGGCAGCCAAGAAAGCATGTGTGTGCATCTAGTGTCTTTGTTAAGGGCAGGATTCCCAGTCAGGGATGGCCAGATGTCTGTCGATCCTGAGCTTTCATGCCTATGGATAAAGGGAGGTCATCATTCATCTCAGTTTCTGACTGAGATTCCATAAGTGTATGGAGCTTCTTGGCTCTTACAGAAGTAGGCACTTGGGGACAATCTGGATAATTGTTTTCTCCTTCATCACAGGACTACTTCAAAGAATCCTTTCCTCTTGCTCCTAGCCAGCTAGGTTTGCAATGAGTACAAACCTGTTCAGACTTTGTCCCGACACTTCTAGAATATGTGCTGCTTCAGTTGTTTTCTAGAGCACAAAAGCTTTGAAAGTCATTTCTTGTTTCGGTTTTGGACAGTGACATATATCATTGGAGTCAGGTAGATCTGAGTTCAAATATTGACTGCTCTGTGACATTAGGGCAACCTAATTTTACCATCCAATCAAGGTTCTGTTCCCTAGGGTGGTTGTGAGAAGTGACTCTGAGATGTGTACACGAATCACTTGGTATAACGTCTGCCCACAGTCAGTGTTCAACAAGTGTTTGTCATCCTCACCACTTTAACATACCTCAGGGTGTTTTTCCCTGGAGGGTTACCTGAAAATCTTTTTTCAACTCATTTCCCACAATTCTTGAGAGTCATGCATTGGATATTATCACACTGTCTGGCCTACGATGGAATGCTTCCAAGGACAGGAAACTCACTACCTCTAGAGCAGCATTTTTGAACCATGGGACTAGTGACATTTGAGATGGGTCATTCGTTGTTGTGGAGGGTTGTTCTCTGAATTGTATGATGTTTAGCAGCATCCCTGGCCAGGGGGACAGAATTGTCCCCAGGTGAGAACCACTGCTCTAGAGACAGTCTATCCTGTTTTGTTTTATTGGGGTCATCATGGTTTATAACATTGTGTAATTTCAGGTGTATCAGTTTCTGTACAGACTGCATTGTGCTCACCACCAATAGTCTAATTTTTATCCGTCACTATACGTATCCCTTTACCTCTTTCACCCACCCCTCAACCGCCCTCCCCTCTGGTAACCACTAATCTGTTTTCTTTACCCATGTGTTTCTTTATCTTCCACATATGAGTGAAATCATGCAGTCTTTGTCTTTCTCCATCTGGCTTATTTCGTCTAACATCATACCCTCAAGGTCCATCCATGTTGTTGCAAATGGGACAATTTTGTCTTTTTCAATGGCTGAGTAATATTCCATTGTATATATAAACCACGTCTTCTTTATCCATTCATCAGTTGAAGGACACTTGGGTTACTTCCATGTCTTGGCTTTTGTGAATAATGCTGCAGTGAACATAGGGGTGCATAAATCTCTTTGAATTGTTGATTTCAAGTTCTTTAGATAAATACCCAGTAGTGGAATAGCTGGATTGTATGGTATTTCTATTTTTAATTTTCGAGAAATCTCCATACTGTTTTCCATAGTAGCTGCACCAGTTTGCATTCCCACCAGCAATGTATGAGGGTTCCTTTTCTCCACATCCTCTCCACCATTTGTTATTTTTCGTCTTGATAATTATAGCCATTCTGACAGGTTTAAGGTGATATCTGTTTGTATCCTCTGCCCATTTTTCGATTGGGTTGTTTGATTTTTGTTGTTGAGTTGTATGAGTTCTTTCTATATTTTGGAAATTAACCCCTTGTCAGATATATGATTTGCAAATATTTTCTCCCAGTTGATGGGTTGTCTTTTTGTTTAGTTCATGGTTTCCTTTGCCTTGCAGAAGCTTTTAGTCTGATGTAGTCCCATTCATTTATTTTTTCTTTTGTTTCCCTTGCCTGAGTAGACATGGTATTCAAAAAGATGCTGCTAAGACCAATGTCAAAGAGTGTACTACCTATATTTTCTTCTAGGAGTTTTATGGTTTCAGGTCTTAAATTCAAGTCTTTAATCCATTTTGAGGTTTTTGTGTGTGTATGGTGTAAGATAGTGGTCTACTTTAATTCTTTTGCATGTGACTGTCCAGTTTTCCCAGCACCATTTATTGAAGAGACTTTCCTTTCTTCATTGTATGTTCTTGGCTCCTTTATCGAAGATTAGCTGTCCATAGATGTGTGGTTTTATTTCTAGGCTTTCAATTCTGTTCCATTCATCTGTGTGTCTTTTTTTGTGCCAGTATCATGCTGTTTTGATTACTATAGTTTTGTAGTATAGTTTGAAGTCAGGGATTGTGATGCCTCCAGCTCTGTTCTCTTTTCTCAGGATTGTTTTGGCTATTTGGGGTCTTTTGTTGTTCCATATAAACTTTAAGATTCTCTCTTCCATTTCTGTGAAGAATGTCATTGGGATTCTGACAGGGATTGCATTAAATCTGTAGATTGATTTAGGAAATATGGACATTTTAACTATGTTTACTCTTCCAATCCATGAGCATCGAATGTCTTTCCATTTCTTTATATCTTCTCCAATTTCTTTCAATAATGTCTTATAGTTTTCAGTGTATAGGTCTTTCACCTCTTTGGTCAAATTTTTTCCTATATATTTTATATATATATTATTCTTTTTGTTGCAGTTGTAAATGGGTTTGTATTCTTGACTTCTCTTTCTGCTAGTCTGAAACCCAGTTCCACAGAACATTCTTTCCAATACGTGGTAATGGTCATCGAGTCTTCTCAGTCTTTTTGAGTTGAAACATGTCTAGTTTGTTAGCTGTTCCTTACAAGGTGTGACTTGTCAGTTCACCACACTGGTGGTTTTTCTTTGATTTAATTCATTTTTAAACTGTAGTATTTAGAAGTGAATGCAATACTCTAGGCATGGATTAACGACTAAAAAAGAGTCTCATCTCTCGTATTAGAACACTTTTCTTCTATTAGTATAGGGAAGAATGTTACCTTTCTTCTTCTACATACTGTATATGATTAGAAACTCTATCCTTTTGATGAACCCGTCATACATTGATCCTTGAGTTAAAGAAAACCACTAGATCTGTCAAAGCTATACATTCATCCTGTTTTTGCATTAGTTTTGGGGTCCAACCAGGGGAACTTATGTTTATCCTGTTAGATTTATTTTCATTTGGTTCAACTCAATGCAATCCTAATTTTGGTTGAGTCCACTGTTTCTAGCTTAAAAGAACAAGTAGGTGGGGCTGGTCCCAAGGCCCAGTGGTTAAGTTCGGTACACTTCCCTTCAGCAGCCCTGGTTTGTGGGTTTGGATTCCAGGTGTGGACCTACACTGCTTGTCGGGCATGCGGTGGTAGCGACCCACATACAAAATAGAGGAAGATTGTCACAGGTGTTAGCTCAGGGTGAATCTTCCTCAGCCAAAAAAAAAAGAAAAGAACAAGTAGGTGATTATGCCATCAACTGAATTGAAAATACAGGAGGAAGGGGTGTAGGTGCATGCATAGGTGCATGCGGGTGAGTGTGCGTGAAAGGAGGACTGAGAATGGAATCCTGAGGAACCCCAACATTAAGAGGCAGCTGGGAGAAAGGAGGCAACAAAAGATACCAGGAAGGAGTGGGCTGAAAGGTGGGATGAGAATGAGAGGAGTATCTTGGAAGCTGGAGTGACTGTGTATTCAGTATTATGGTAGATACTTGACTACAAAACGAATATGACGTGGTCTCTGCCTCTGCCCCTTTTTTCATTTGCTCCTTGGTTCAACTCTTCAGTTAATGGCACTACCTAGTCCATCATGCCTGAAAACTTGGGGTCATCCTTGATTTCTCCTTCACACTCTTGCATCCATTGGGTTAACCAAGTTTTACTGATTAGAGGTTTTTTTTTTTTTAAGTATAGCATACATACTAGAAAAAGTGCACTAATCTTAATTATCTAGCTCAGTGATTCTTTTAACAAAGTAAACAGACAATAATAACCACCCCCAGATCAAGACATTCACTATTCTGGCACTCCAGCAGCCTCTGTTGTGAACCTGTCCCAGAATTACTCCCACCCAAGGTAACCACTATTCTGACTTCTATAGCTATAGCTTCATTTTGCCTGGTTTTCAACTCATGCAAATGGAATTAGACCCTATGTACTCCTTTTTACCAGGCTTCTTTTATTCTACATCATGTCTGAGGTTCATCCATGTTGTTGCGTGTAATTTGTTGGGTTTTTTTTTTTATCTCCGTAGATCTGGTTGTCTGTTATTGCATAACACATTAGTTTTGGTTACTGATTACTGCATAACATGCCCCTCCAAACTTAGTGGAGTCAAACAGCAACCATTTTATCTTGTTCATGGATCTTGTGGGTTAGGAATTTGGTAGGGAGAGCTTGCCCTGCTGTATGATGGTTGGGGTCTAGAATCCTTTAAGAGGCCCCTTCACTCACATGGCTGGTACCTTGGCTGGAATGTCTTCAAGACCAGGATCATCTGGGATTGTCGACCATAGCACCTACCTTTCTTGTTTTGCAAAGTGGCTGTTTTATTTTTCCAGTGGTGTATCCAAAATGCAATTTCAGTGGAGATGGAAACTTCTACTTGAAAGTTGCTCTGCTTCTTTGCAACTTTTGAGTCCCAGGTGCACTGTTTACATAGTGTTCCAATATTGCTGTTACAAAGGCTGTAATGGGATTGGTGATCATATATGACGAGAGGAAGGTTTGTGTCAGTATCCAGGAGCAGAGATTCCTTTGAGGAAGGGAGGAGGTTTAGGGAATGCCTGAGTACAGTCTCTCTGGTATTGGATGAAATCACAAGAATTTGGGGGTGAGCTCCTGCATCCTCGTTCTGGGCCTTGTCATGAGACCCCCAAGCTGTCAGGGCTTATGTTGGTAGTCTGTTTTCTTCAGTGCATGTGGTTCCTCTTCTGTTTGGGAAATAAGTCTTATCATGTGATCCCCAGCGTGGGATTGCTCTGAAGGTGGCTGTGCCCGGGTTGCAGATTCCCCAAGAGGAGATTCTCCATGATGACTTGGCTCTTCACGGTGTGTTGTCTGGGTTCCCAGAGCAAGCTTCCTGAGGGTGGCTTATCCTCGGAAGTCACAGAACATCATTTCCACTCTATTCTGTTGATTGAAATAGACCCACGCCTGCCTGGATTCAAGGGGAGGGAACTTAAACTTCATGCCTTTATGGGAGGTGTGTCCAATTTGTGGCCATTTTTCAAAACCACCACAAATTAGATACTACAGTTTATTTACCCATTCTGTGGTCGATGGATATTTGGGTAGTTTGTACTTTGGGGGAATGATGGAGAATGCTGCTGTAATCCTTCTTGTTCCTATCTCTTGGTTCACATGTGTATTCATTTTAGTTGAATATACGTGTAAGAATAGAATTGCTGGTCACAGTGTATGTGTATCTCCAGCTTTAATAGACAGGTCCTGCCAAACAGTTTTCCAAAGTGGTTGTACGAATTGGTTCTCCCACCAGCGAAGTATGAGTATTCCAGTTGCTCTGCAGCCTCACCTCCACTTGCTCCCATCACGTCAACATTTAAAAAATGTCTTTAACCATTCTGTGGTTGTGTAGAAGATCTCTGTGGTTTGAAGTGGCATTTCCCTGATAACTGGTGATTTGAACACCTTTTCACATGCTCGTTAGCCACTGGGATAGTCTGTGTTGTGAGGTGCCTGTTCAAGTCTTTTGCCCATTTTTAACAAATTGGGTTGTTCCTTTTCTTATTGTAATGCTGAAGTTTTTGTATATTCTGGGTATGAATCCTTTGTTGAATATAGGAATTGCAAAAATCCTGTGGCTTGCCATTTCCCTCTTGTAATGTGTCTTTTGATGAACTGAAATTCTAAATTTTAATGAATTCCAGTTTACCAACCTTTTCCTTTATGGCTTGTGTTGTTGTGTGTGTGTGTCTTCTTTAAGAAGATTTTGCTACCCTATGGTCATGAAGATATTTTCTTATGTTATCGTCTAGAAGCTTTATTATTTTACCTTTCACATTTAGGTCTAAGTCTCCAGGAATTGATTTTTGTGTGTTGTGAGGTGGGGTCAAGGTTTCTTTTTTTATCATATGCTTATCTTTATGAGTAATAACAGGTAGCATTGGGTCAGGTGGACACAAGCCTGGGAGTTATGGGTCCTATATTCTCAGCGTTAACCTACCATTTAAAGCACCTGAACTTGGGCATCTTATCTTCCCAGTTATCCCTCCTCTCAGACTCCTTCCTACCTTCCTTCCTTTCTTTCTTCCTTCCTCCCTCCCTCCCTTATTTCCTTCCTTCTGTGCATCCATTCAACCATCTGTTGAACCATCCTTCTGTCTGTTCATCCGTTTGTCCTTCCTTGTGTCCTTCCATCCTCTTTCCTCCCATCTCTCCAACTTCTCTTCCTTATCTTTACTCTTCCTGCTTTCCCTTTGACCCTCCATTTGGCCACTCTTCCTCTGTCCATCCAGGTATCCCATCTGTCTGTCCATTTTTCCGCCCATCCATCTCCCTCTCCTCTTTGTTCAGTCTCTCTCGTGTTCAACATCTCACTCTCTTGGGTTCATCTCATGCACAGGCTTGCTCACCCCTCTACTCACACAATCACCCCTTCCCTCACTCACGTTTATGGTCACCTGTGAATGGCTGTGCTGGGACAGCCACTGCTGGAGCCCAGATGAGCCTGTGGGGCTTCTCCCACTCAGTGCCGGGTACCACATTCCTGCCTACTTCACCATCTCCTGGGCAACCAAAAGCCACCACAGGTATCTGGGGGCCCCTTTTCCTTCCCAAGACAAGCTCTCCAGCTCCACATCTCCACCAGCCAGTTATAACTCAGGAGCTGGGAAGCCGAGGTGTGAAATTCTGGTTTTAGGGCAATCATGCTGATCACAAAGATTATACCAACAATTCAATCTGATGCCAGCCCGCAGTCTTGTGAAATTAACAGACCTTTATAACATAGTGGGGGATGTTTTGAGGAGAAGCACCTGGCATAATTTGGAGGGGAAGGGCTTTCTGGAGAAAGTTTTGCCCAGTTGGAGTCTTTAAGAATGAGTAGACGTTACCTAGGAAAATAGGATATGGAGAGTGTTCCTGGCAGAAGGAATTCTGTGAGCAAAGGCCCAGTAGGCACAAACAGCATAGTGTATGGGAGAACTGATAGGAAATTGGTTTGCCTGAAGCACAAAGCCTAACTCAGAGTGAATGGATCAATGAGGCTGAAGAGTCAGCAGGAGGCAGATTTGGAAGAGCCTTGAGTGCCAGGTCAAGAAGCTTGAACTAAACGCTGAAGGCCTTAGGGAGCCATGGGTGGTACTAGAGCAGGAGTGCTCCTAGTGAGGTTTTCATTTCAGAAAAGTTCTTCTAGTGTTCAATGCAGAGAACATCCTGTAGACAGGGCATCCAGTGGGTCTTTTAGGATGTTGGTTCAGGTGAGAAAAGATAAGAGCTGAGCTGGCCATGGATGGAGGGAAGGAATGCATGTGAGGACCATTCTGCAAGTGGAATTGGTGTTCCTGGGAGGTGAGGGAGGAGGAGCTGAGCAGATATGCTGGTTCTGACATGGGTGACCACATAGGTGGGTGGTGGGTGCCACTGGGAGAGAAGACAACAGATTGTAATGAATCCCGGACTCTGATCTGGTCTCAGGCCAGCTCTCAGTGATAGCCATCTCTCCTCCTCTCTTCTTGCAGCTGTGGGGCACAACCTGAAGACCCTCACAGTCCACTTCACCATCTCCCACCTCCAGGATTCAACAGACATGAGCAAGGGCTCACCATGTTCCACTCCTCCCAGAGGGTCCTGCAGCACCTGGTGAGACCCTGGTCCCAGCAGCTCCTGGAGGGATAAACCTCAGCCAGCCACCCCCACCCTGTCCCTCCTGCTTGTCCTCCTCCCCCTTCCTCCCCAGCTTGGATGCTTATTCAAGAAGAGCAGCCTGGGCCCCTTCCACTCGAGTTGCAGACTGATCTCCCTCAGGTAAGATCCTTTTCTGAGCATTTGCCAGTAATGACCACTTTCGGTGACCGCCCCACTTTGAGTCTTCCCACTGACTGCCAGTTTGCTCCTCCCTCCCTCTGGCTTCCTTTATCAGAGGTTTCAGGACCTCTCTCTAGAGTCCCTACATCCCTCTCTTCCCAGGCCCAAGAAGGATGGGGCAGCTATCAGCATGGATGCCATCTGCACCTGTCACCCTCTCCCCATTGCTCACGACAGAGAGTGTGACAGAGACCCCTTGTGACAGAGAGCAGCGCTACTGGGAGCTGAACCAGCTGACCCACCATGTAACCTGGATGGGCCTCTACACCCTGGTCAGGGACAGCCTCTTTGTCAGTGCTGAGGGACATGCTGAGCTTGGATTTACAGTGATCGTTCCTTATACCTGTTCTATTTTATTTCCTCTTCAACATCAGCCCAAGTTCTGGTTGGGGGACGTCCTCCTCAAACTTCCGTAGGGAGGATCTCTCCTGTTATTTTAGTTAAATAACATGAAATTCTTTGAGCAAATTAATAAATTTTAATTCAAAACCAAAATGCCCAACCTTGAGATCTCTGGGGACAGGGGTTCTTCTAGGTGAGATGTCCCTAGGCCAGTGGCTCTCCCCCAGGGGTGATTCTGCCCCCCAGAAGACACTTGGCAATGTCTTGAGATTGTCACACCTTGGGGTAGGAGCTCCTGGATCTAGTGGATAGAGGTCAGGCATGTAGCTAATATCCTCCAATGCACAGGAGACCCCCACCAGGAATTAGACCACCCCAAAAGTCAATAGTTCTCAGGATGAGAAACCCTGCTGGACATGGTCCCCCAGTTCCGAGATGGGCATCAGACCCACACTTATCACACTTGACCTCAATTGCTTGTTTAATCATCCAACTTCCCCCTTACACTCTGAGCTCCGCGATGTGAGGGTTTGTCTAGTGAGGCACTGTATCCTCAGTTCTTAATGTGTCGGTACATCGTAGTACAGAGTGAATGAATGAGAAATATTTGGGGGTTCAATGCAGCTCACATTCATTTATTCAACAAACACATATGTGTGACCATTCTGTCCCAAGCCATGTGCTGGGTAGGGAGAGAGAAGACACAGGTTCTGTCCCTGAAAAACTCACTCTCAAGTGAACTAAAAATTACTTAGGGACACAAAAAAGGCTGAGATACTGTTATTAACAGGGTGCTTTGAGGGCAGAGGAGGGAGAAGTCAAGGAGGGCTTCCTGGAACAGGATAGTATGTGCTCAAAACTGTACTGGGCACGGGACATGGCAGTGAACAAGATAGACCAGTCCCTGCTCTCCTAGAGCTCCATCTCATTGGGTTTCTGAAGCATGAATAGGAGTTTTCCAGGAAAAGAGGGTGGAAGAGCATTCCAGGAAGTGGGAACTGCATCAGCACGGGCAGTAAAGCTCTGCTCAGGAGAATCCTTATAAAATTCCAGTTTTCTCCCCTTTGGGGTAACTTTCTATTTGGAAGTCCCCACCACCCCCAGCATGGGGGCCTGGTTTTGGCAGATTCTGACAGTAGGCAGGGCCCGCTGGGCCACCATGCCTCTGTGCTAAAAGCTGAGAATCTCCCCCTGTCTTTTCTTCTTGGTGGCTCCAGGCTGTGCACCCCAGAGTTCATCTCTGCAGAGCGTGTACCCGCTGCATTTCCACATCGTCGCACCCCAGAGTTTATCTATCTCTGCAGAGCGAGTACCCGCTGCATTTCCACGTCGTCGCACCCCAGAGTTTATCTATCTCTGCAGAGTGAGTACCCGCTGCATTTCCACGTCGTCGCACCCCAGAGTTTATCTATCTCTGCAGAGCGAGTACCCGCTGCATTTCCACATCATCGCACCCCAGAGTTCATCTCTGCAGAGCGAGTACCCGCTGCATTTCCACATCGTCGCACCCAGAGTTCATCTCTGCAGAGCGCGTACCCGCTGCATTTCCACATCATCAACTGGAACCATGGCAACCCGGGGCCCATGTCTTCAGAGTACGCTGCCCTGCTGAGGGGCATCCAGGACAAGCTGGGGTCTCTCTCCCCCTCCCCTGTCCTCTTGCCCTCGAAGCCCCTCTCGTTCTCCATCTGACTTACATCTATGAAGTGACTGTTTCAACTCTTCACTTTCCCCACGTGCTCTGGGTTCTCTCAGTTTCCAGAGGTGGTGCCCCCACTGCCTACGCATTTCTCATATGGGAAACCTGAGGCTCAGAGAGAGGAGCAGTGTGCCTAAGGTCACACAGTGAGTTAGTAGCAGAGCTGGGATTTGATCTCAGGTCTCCCTTGCTCCAAGGCCTGTGTTCTTTCACTGGCTCCAGTGGCCCCTCCAGCCCCAGGAGACTTCCATCTCACCCACACTCCTGCTCCATGTTCTAGGTCACCAAGCTCTAGATGGTCAGCCAGCTACGAGACATATTTTCCTCCTGCCTGGTCAGTGACTTGATTTAAGTTGAGGACATTGGGGGCATTGGCTGAGCTGGCGGCTGGTGGCTCTGAGCTACTGTGACACATCCTTGCTCTGGAAGTCAGCGGCATGGTGCCCATTCTTCCCACATCCCTGTCAGCTAATCATACCACCTCCTTCCATAGGTCTCAGGGGTGGGAAAAGCATTAAACTAATGGGGCCACCAACCCCCACCATCCACCTTCTTCTCTTCTCCCAGACAATTTCACAAATGTCAGCCCAATAATAACATTGACCATGGCCAGGCTCCGTGCTCTGGCCTGTCATGCATGATCATCTCATGTAATTCTCACAACAACCCTCATGAGGTGGATAAAATGATCATCTCCATTCCTCAGATGGGAAAACAGAGGCTCAGAGAAGTGAAGTGAACAGGCCAAGAATTGCCAGAGGATTTGAACGAACCCAGGTCGCTGAGGGATGGGTGGAGGAACGAGGACATCTACACTGGGGAAGACAGGGGTCATGGGACACAGTGCTGACATTGAGTATTTCCAAACTTCAGTTCCTTTGTCTTTACCATGGGGATAATTATAATAATGCCTTCCACCACAGTGATGGGGATGGAATGTGTAAGTCACTTCTTAGAGGTGCTCGATAGATGTTCACTATGGTTACTGTTATTGCTTCTATTCCCAACTCCTGGAAGCCTTCCCCTTGTGGTCAGGGTCTCTTCCCTAACCTGGGGGAAGAGGCAGCCAGATAATCCCCCACTGCTTTCCCCCAGGTCTCTGGCCATGTAAAGCAGGAACTCAGGAGACACTGCTGGTGTTGGGTGCTGGCTGAGTTCCCATGGTCTCTGTCTCTAGGTTGGGCTCCATGTTGGTCACCATCAAGGCACTGTTCTCCTCCAGTCTGGACCCCAGCATGGTGAAGCAAGTGTTTCTAGCCCAGACCCTGAGGGCCTCATCCCACTGGCTGGGTGCCACCTACCAGTTGGCGGATGTGCCTATGACAGGTGAGAGATGGGGGGCTGGTTTCATAGCTTGAAGAGATGGAGCTGTGAGGAAGGGTGGGTCTTCTCAGTACAGTGGATGTGGATAGAGGAATGGATAGAGGCTCTGGAGAGAAAAGGGGGCTTTCTGGGGGCCCAGGTCGATGACCCATGGCAGTGTGTCATCCACAGGAGGCAGGAAGAGAAGACTCTGCAGTTGCACCCAAGGGAATGGTTATTTTTACGTGTCAATTCTTCCAGTCCCAAATGTGAAGGATCCTGAGTTGCCTTCTTAAACCCTCTAGTTGTGAGCCGTGCACTGATTCATTCATTCGTTCAACAAATACTTAATGAACGTACGTGGGCACTGGTGATATATTTTGATGATTGCTATCATCAGGGAATTTCAAGAGCCTGTGGGAACCTCAAGGAGGGACACACAGCCCTGCTTTGAAAAGTCTGGAGGAAGTGATGAAGGAACTGAGATGTGATTTAGAACAAGACCTAGCCAGGGGGAGGAGAGGGGGAACGGTGCTACATGTGTCTATAACCTACAAGATGGAAAGGTCTGGGCATATTTGGAAAAGCTGTAAGAAGTGTGGTGTGGCTGAAGTATACACTTTGACATGGTGGAGGTGGCAGTTGAGGCTAAAGTTGCAGGAAGGGGCTCTATTGGGCACTGGAATGGTTTGTGGAAGAACGTGACACACTCAGAGTTCTGCTTTCAAAAGCTCATCCTCTAGGTGCTGATTGGAGGATGGATTGGGAGAGGGAAGAAGATCAGAGGCAGGAAGACCCATTAGGAACCTAGGTCAGCAAAGGTGTATGACAGGTGCCCACTGGGGTGGTCAGCACCTGCACTTGCCGACTATGCCCCACAGAGGCCCAATCTCCTCTTCCCCCCACCCTAGTGAACTCTCCTAGTGCTTGGTGAAGAGTTGGTCAGGTAGACACATGAATGGATTCAAAGTGGACAGGCAGATGGAGAGGCTTCTGTAGCCCACCTTTAAACATACAGCTCCAGTCACATTGCCAGGAATAAATAGACTGGCTGGAACAACTTCTTTGTAAAAAGCTTCCCCTGATAGGAGGCTTTTATACTTTCTTTTCCTTCTAGAAATGGAGCCATCAGTTCATCTAGCAACAGACAAGCCCACAAACAGTCCCAGCCCCCAGCACTTCCAGCTGAATTTTGCTGTCACCAACCTACTCTGTTCCCAGGACATGGCCCAGCCAGACATCACCAAACCCCGGTGGAACAAGAGGAGTATTGAGGATGCGGTGAGAATGGCATGTGTGTCCACTGTTTCCATGTAGGGGCTGAATATGGACCCTTGGGTGTCAGAGGGTGACTTTTCATAACAATTCATGAAGACAGGTTCTTGTTCCCATTTTACAAATTAAGAAATAGGCACACACAGATTCAGTAGCTGGCCCAGTGCCACACGGCTAAGCCACATCGAGAAACAAGACATCTTTTGGTGCACATACCTGGTGTAGTGTTTGTTGAGAAAGAAAAGGTAAATGGGAGAGTGCACTCAGTGGTGGAAAACCCTCTGAGGCCACTGAACCTGGGAGTCTGACCTTGGAAATACTGCCCTGTCTTTCAGCTCAACTAGCTCTTCTGAAACAGCAGCATCGGGAGTTATTTTTCTGACTGTCACGTTTTAGCATTCAGGTGAGTTTCAACTCAGGACCCAATGATGCCAGAAAGTTCTTTAAGTAAAAGTATCCTTGTGCCATAGTCTCTCAATGCCCAGCTGTTACGGTAGAGAGCCGTTGGAATATAGAGCTTTTCCCTAAAATCCAGCTCCTTCCTAAACCAGTGAGCCCAACTGGTTTAGAAACTCAAGAGAGCTTGTGTCAACTCAGCAGACATGGAGGTGCCCGGTGCTGGGAGCCATGGAACATGGAGTGTAGAAATCATGCCTTAAGAAATCAGCTGCTGAAGTCAAGATCCATGGAAGATGGAGGGCTAGAACTGGTCGACTTGGAATCCGGCATTCTAACCGTGCTGTCCCATAGTGTAGCCCCTAACCCCGTGAGGCAGTTTACATTTTTTATACACCTACTGGGATATGATTCACATACTGTGTGTTTGTGTTTCTTTCTTAGGGTTTTCTCTATATGATATCAAGTCATCTGCAGAAGGAAATAGTTTTACATGTTCCTTTCCAACCTGGATGCCTTTTATTTATTTTTCTTGCCTAAGTGCCCTCATTAGAACCTCTAGTCCAATGTGATTAACATATGAGATGAGGGCAGACATCATTGTCTTGTCCCTGGCCTTAGAGGGAAATGTTTGGTCTTTCACCATTGAGTACAATGATAGCTGTGGGTTTTCCAAGGATGGTGTTTTTCAGGTTAATAAAGTTTCTTTTCCTAATGTGCTGAGTGATTTTTTTTAATCAAGAAGGATGTTATATTTTGTGAAATTCTCTTTTGTATATGTGTATCCACATCAGGTAGTATTTGCCCTTTATTCTATTAGTGGTGTAATACGTTAATCCATTTTTCAGATATGAAGCCAACCTTTCAGCTAGAGGTGAGAGATTAAGAACTTCTCAAGTCTTTCCTGGGTGTTCACATAGCCCTGTACACTTGTGTCCTTCTAGATCCTCACAAGTACATTGGAGCTTTTCAGAGCCCCCATAGAAGTCTCATCCTCCCAATTCTTCTTTTCAGTGTTGGGACCACCTCTTGCCTGCCTCCACTGGTATAGCTCACTCAGGCAGCTACAGTGTAACACAATTGCGGCTGATTGTTTTGGCAAGTGCCCTAAGGGCAGGCTCTCCTCACTGAGCAAGCTCTGAGTCAAATCAAGACAAGCCCTGAAAATGGGATGTTTTCTAGGAGCTGCCAGGCAGGTCAGGTAGTGACAATTCACTGGGGATGGGTGTTGTGTGAACTCCAAACCCATTATGGCTCCTAGGCTGCTGGTTTTCACAGCTACCATGGTTCTGAGACTGATGATTTTCAAAGTTACTGAGGATATTGTGAGAGCAGGATGGGAAAAGCAAAAGTTTTAATGCCACTGAGATTATCCCCTTGACCAAGATTCCACCGTCTTTCTTCACTAAACACTCCTCAGATTGTTGCAAGCTTTTGTTTAACTTCTAGACTTCTGAAAAAGTTGCTTTTGACAACTTCTACCAGTGTTCTCATTGTTTGTATGGATTTTCAGAAGTCCTTGCCCCAACATTTCAGAAATGTTCTCCCTGTGGCTATTTATGTATAAATTAGTTACAACAAATTAAATGACATGAGAAATTTAATTCCTTGTATACACACATTAGCCACATTTTAAGTGCTCGAACACCACATGGGGCTAATAATGACGATATTGGGTAGTGCAGACACAAATATGTACATCCTTTCAGAAAGTTCTCTTGAACAGGCCCTCAAAGCAGGGCATCTAGAATCAGGGTGGAATTCCAGATGCCCTCATTCACCCCTTGTGCCCTTCCAGGTCTCTCCCCCACAGTAACCACACTGGGGTGGACTCCCTGTGTCACTTCTCACCTTTGGCACAGAGACTGGATAGAGTTGCCATCTGTGAGGAATTCCTGCAGCTGACGCAGAATGGTACCCAGCTGCAGAACTTTGCCCTGGACAAGAACCGTGTCCTTGTGGATGGTGAGGCTCCCTGGTCATTGGGGCAGAGTGGGGTTACCAACTGCCACACCTGGGGTCTTTCCTGGGAACCTGAAGGCCTGGGAATGGGACAGCATTGAACTTTCTCAGGCCTGCAGAAGGTGGCATAGTCCCCCAGGCTTTACCCACCACTGAGGTTGAGAAAAGGACTCCCAGTGGGATACAGCAGGCACTTGCCTTCTCCCAGACGGTTCTGTGTCCTCAGACTAGTCACCTCCCCTCTCTGGACGTCTGCTTCATTGTCTCTGCACTGGAAGCACTTGGTCAGACGGACAGTGAGGACTTCCAGCTGTGTGTGAACCAGTGTTGGCAGGTGTGGTGGGATGGACCTGTTTTCTTATCCACAAGTTGTATGGAAATAAGAACAGGCCTGACTTGACCGATAGGCTGTAGTTTGCCAAGTCCTGCTCTAGATCAGCATGATGCACTAGAAATTTCTGTAGCGATGGAAATGTTCTATATCTGTGCTATCCAGTGCATACACACATGTGGCTGTCGAGTACTTGAAGGGTTGCATTGTGATTGGTTTTATGGTTACTGATTTTTTTTTTTTTTTTTTTGTGAGGAGACCAGCCCTGAGCTAACATCCGTTCCCAATCCTCCTCTCTTTTTGCTGAGGAAGACTGGCCCTGGACTAACATCTGTGCCCATCTTCCTCTACTTTATATGGGACGCCGCCACGGCATGGCTGACAAGCAGTGCGTCGGCAGGCGCCGGAATCCGAACCCCGGGCTGCCAAGCGCGGACTAAACCGCTGCGCCACCGGGCGGCCCCTTTGGTTACTGATTTTTAATGTTAATCGAGGTAGCAGATTTTTTATTTTACTTAATTAAAATTAATGTTAATTTAAAAAGGCACCTGCTACTCTGTATTGGACAACACATCTCTAAGAAGTTGCCTGGAGAGAGGTTGCACAAATAGGGGGACCTGCAGCCCTCCCCCCGTGCCCAGTGGGTGCTCTGTGTCCCTACCCTCTGGAGTTGATTTTGTAGTTGGCAATAACAAGAATAGGCCATGGAAAATTATAAATTATCTGTTGCGAAGCAGGCCTTAATTGGGAGTGGTAATCAGAGAAGGCTTCCTGAAGGACATGACATTGTAGGTGAATCCTGGAACATGAATATAAAACAACTTGGTAAAGGAGAAGGGGATGAATGTGTTTCTTGGCAGAGAAGAAATCATTTGAGTGGGAATTTACAAATTTAGATCCCATGGGCTTGCCAACTGATGACCCATTCTTCCCCCAACAACCAGAAGATGGCCTGGCCCAATTTCAGTCCCCTGTGCCCAGAGGTATAAATTTGATTTACTTTGTTACACTCTTGTAGTGTGATAGTGGCCTTGGATTATGAAGCAAAGTGTCCTAAGTTTTCAGAGATGCAAACTGAAATGGGGTGAAACATCAGGATGTCTGCTTGACTTTAATATTTCAGTGAAAATATGGGAGAAGGCAAGGGTGGCAAGTGTTAATAATTTATATGTTGGATGAAATATTGTTTTAATTGCATGAAGTTTCCACTGTTAAATGTAGGTGCTGGATGTTTCCGATATTGATCTACTTTTCTGTGTGTTTGAAAGGTTTTATTTAGAAAAGTAAAACACACTCACATGGATTCTCCATTTGATTGACTTCCAGGGTACTCTCCCCACAGAAATGATGCCTTGACGGGGAGTTCTGGTAAGCCTGAAGGAAGCCCTCGCCCAGGGTGGCGGGGGAATATCTTGACGCTGTGCCTCATCAAAGAGCCCCGTGCACACAGGGTCTTGGATGATGATGAAAGATGGCCAACCCTTGTCAAGGACTGTTGAGCACAGTGGGGGGACAGCAGGAACCCTGGGGGAATGATGGGAGGTGGCTCACCCCAGCACGTATCTCCCCAGACCTCCCCTTCTGGGCCATCATCCTCATCTGCTTGGTGGGCCTCCTGGTGCTCATCACAGGCCTGATCTGCTGTCTCCTGGTACCAAGGAGGTGTTGATTGTCTTCTTACTATTGGGTTGTAAGAGCTCTTTATATATTATACGTATGTGTGCTTCGCCAGGGATATGATTGGCAAATATTGTCTCCATTGACCACATGGTGTTTATAGCTCCTTCAGAGCTTGAATTAGTAGTGACGTTATCATCCGCCCAACTCTGAGCGACTCACTCCCCTGTCCGAGACGTTTTCATCAACCCAAAGGATCATGTTCAAAAATAAAGGATTCAGAAAACATATTAACCCACCACAATTCCTGATGACCAGTTTTTACTCGAACTCTCGTACAATAGATACCCATTCCTCAAGATCGGAAGTGATGCCAGATCACCATCTCCTCAGCTTAATTTCTCTTCTCATATTCCTATCATTTCTGGATTCCCTGGTCTATGACCTCAATAATTCCCTTGGAATCACCCAAAATGTCTTACCGCTCATCATATCTGCCTTGTAAAACTTCAACCCCAGAAGGTCCTGATTATCTGCCATGCCTTTGCTAGTGTTGGTCTTATGATATTATGGCACAACATGATATTTTGGCACCTCTGTAACATCCAAAATCAGCTGCATCAACTGGGAAGCATCCATAATGCCTGGAAATTCTACTTTCTTTTCATGTGTTGGCATATTTACTCCTTGATTTTCCACAAAGCCTGTCTTCAGTATTCCCCACATTTCTTTTTCCTTCATGCATATTCTAGGTCCTTTAACTTGCCTGATATTTCATGGAGAAATTGCTGTCTCTACTCCTTCCCCTTAGTTGTGAACCATTGAGAAAAGTTATTATCACATTATGTGTTTCTGTGGCCTCATTTCCAACCACCTCCTCAGAAAACCCCACACTCTGTCTGCCCTCACCATTCTATGGGTGCTTCCCTTGTAAGGCCACACCGACTCCTTTCTTCCTAGACCCAATGGGGGCTTTTCATCATTCATCTGACATGATCATTCAGTGGAAAACTTTTATATGTTTGGAGCTCCTTAGATATGTGAATCTTATGCTACAACGGTGACCATTATAATATCTCAGTGCAGAGAGTGCATATGTGAAAACATTCAGCTTACAAATGGGGGCTGTGGTGTAAATGGATTTGTAGATCCCAGTTAAAAAAAACCCACCAGAATGTAAACTATCTCGTTATTAATTTTTATATAGATTGCATGCACAAATGATAATATCTTGGTTATAATCAGTTAAAATATACTATTAAAATTAGTTTCACCTGGGACCGGCCCAGTGGCGCAGTGGTTTAGTTCGTGCTTGGCAGCCCGGGGTTCGCGGGTTCGGATCCCGGGCACCTGCTGACGCACTGCTTGTCAGCCATGCCGTGGCGGCATCCCACATAAGGTAGAGGAAGATGGGCACGGATGTTAGCCCAGGGCCAGTCTTCCTCAGCAAAAAGAGGAGGATTAGCAACGAATGTTAGCGCAGGGCTGGTCTTCCTCACAAAAAAAAAAAAAAAAAAAGAATTAGTTTCACCTGTTTGTTGTTACTTTCTTAAATGTGGCTACTAAAAAAACTTTAAATTCCATAAGATAGAGTGCTAAATTCTGCTACTGGACGGCACTGATCAAGCCATGAACATAAACCCAGAAAAAGTAGTTAGGGAAAGTTTTTCCCACAGAAAGGAGTCTATCCTACCCACACTGCAAGCTGCAGCAAATTCTCTCATACACACACACGTATACACACACACTTACAAAAGAAAGCAAACATCATCCTAGAGTCCCACTACTACTTCTAAAGTGCATGAGGTTGCACCCCTACATGGTCCTAAGTGGACTAACCTCAGGAAAGAAGTCAGAAGTCAAGATAATTTACCAATCAGAAAGATCTAAAACCACAGACTAAAAGGTCAAGATATTTTGTGAATTTCCCATTGGTGAATTCTGTTATTAATTCAATATGTCAGGGAGACTTTCAAGAAGGGTTATTCTAAAACTCACCTTTCCTTTACTATGTAGAAATATACAAGATAGGTAAAGAATAATTACTCGAGCCAATCAATGAAAAGGAGATGATAGAACACGAATATCACTATTCTAAATCACTACTGGATTAGCGAGCCAGTCAGAGAACAGACGGTTTGGGATTAATTTGGACCTCATTAGGCTGGTTCTGATTTCATGACCATCGTATTGATTGTTTTATGCGAGGACCTATGAAACGTGCTGCCCCCGCTACTATTTAACCACCAACGTCCACCAACCAGACCAGTCCTTGCTGACAAATCCTTGCTGAGTGCAAACCCTGTGAGCTGCAGCAATGAGGACAAGGACTGGGGTTTGCTGACAGAGAGAAGAGAACCTTTAGTGGGCGTGGTTACCAGGGTCCAAGAAGCCCCAGTGATTCCTGGAGAGAATCAAAGAAGACGATGCGGGACAGAACAGGTATGTTTGGGTGTGATTCTCCTTGGGAGTCCCCGTAGGAAGACGTAGGTGACATTGGTCATACATTCAACACTGCTCATGTAGTCAACAATGTTGTTCATTCATTGATTCATCTTACATCATGGAGCGCTTTCTACATCCATCCTGACACTAGTCTTACCCTCTGGAGCTTACAGGCAGTGTCAGAAGAATTTTTCAATTTTATTTATAGTATATAGGTACAGTGCTTGTGCTGTGCTAGGTGTTCCAAGCATTTTTCATTAACTCCTTTAACACTCTCCCTGACCTTACACAGTAGGTTCACTTATCATTCTTGCCGATGACAGATCAAGAAACTGAGGCACGGACAAGGTGAGTAACTTGCCCCCTACAAATATCTAGTAACTGACTGAGCTGGAATTTGAACATAAGATGTTGGCTCCATGTTCTATGCTCTTAACCATGATATTTGCTCTCTAAGACTTCATACCATGAAGACATTGAATCAGTTTATCCATTTTCTTGGTATACCCAGTAGCGCCACTCTGTGTCTGAGAAATATACTATTTGCATGAAAACTGTTGCACATACACAGCCAAGTACTTCTACCAATATCCCCTGTCCTTGAAAATTCATAGAGAACATTTCAAAGCATTTCTTGCCAAGGCTGGGAGGGCTTCTAAGAAATCCCATTGTTACTCGAAGAAGCCAAAGGCAGGCTGGGAGTTGGGTCTCAGGGGAAAGGTGACCTCAGGAGTTACCATGGAATTACAAGATTGATGGGAGGGTCTCAGCAGTAACTGAATTCAGGATCTGATGGTGTTTCAAGCTGGGTGCTCATTTTCTGGCTATGGGGGTAGGGCTGGTGCTTCATTACAGGGAGAGGAGATGGCTCCCTGTGTTCTTGGGGAAAGCAGACCCATGAAAGAGAGGGAATGATACTTTCCTTTCTCAATGGGCTTGTGATGGAAAAACTGAGCCCAGTCAACAGCCCAGAGGGCGTTTGGGTGGGTGTTCTTGAAGGAAGGGGCCCACGTGATGGAACCTTGGAGAAGTGGCCTCACTTCCTTGGTGACAGACCCCAACAGAACTTAGCATTCTGGTCACCAGGCACCCACATTCTAGACAGAACCTCCCATCCGGCTCACTTGAGCGGAGACGCTCAACCCAGCAGGATGTTCTCCTGTTGTATCCTGACTTGTCGAGGCTCTGGCTTCTGGAAAGCTGAGAAGGAGAGCCTTTTCAGTCACTGGAGAAACTGGCTTAGCCCTCGCCTGCGATGCCTCTGGCCGTTTGGCAGGAGGAACCCTCAGGTAACCCAGGGAAGCCCAGGGCAGGCCACTCCAGGTCAGGCCACAGCTGGATCCCACCTGGGCACCCCCACACCCCTTGACCCTCATTGTGTGTGCGGAGTGGAGTGAGGCACGGCAGGGCTGAGTGGGGACCCACCCTGGGCAGGAGCAGGGTGCTCAGTGTAGGAAGCCTGGCTGTGTCATGTTCACGGCCCAGGTCATGGCTGGTGGCATGGGGAAGTGAGTGCTGGGGACCAAGCTCCTCGACCTGTACATTCATCCCAAGCCCTCCGGGGGTCCTGTCATTCCTTCCCTGGCTGGAAGTCTATGCAGATGCCCCTCTGTACCTGACCTGTGGTGGGGGCTCCCCCTGGGGCCAGATCGAGGCAGGCCCCTGAGACCTCCTGGCCCGACTCTCGGGCACTGTCTTTGCAGAGCTGCACGGAGGAGGTGGTCGAGGAGCTGGTGGAAGGCTTCAGTTGCTCCATGTCCCTGGACAGGGGGCAGGGGTGCTGGGCCACCAACAACGACCAGGGCTGGTCTGAGGTGAGAGTGGGCACAGAGGGGCTCCCCACCCAGGACCCTGAGATAACCAGGGTTGGCCCAGAATCCAGACTCAAGCTGACATTCCCTCAGGACCTTAATAGGGCTGTCCCACCTGAGTGTCCCACAGTCCCATTCCCAAAGGAATCTGCACTTCCCCGCCTCCCCACCAGCTCTGTAGGAGGGTAGGAAGTCCCTCTTTGCAGATTCCTAGGAATCCTAGAGAAAACGGTGGTGGTGTTTTCACGTCACACTAGGCTGTGAGTATCTTTGAACTGTGCCTTTCTCTGAATCTGGGATCCCCATAATGAGGGTCTCAAAACTCCCTTTAATGGAAAGACAGAACCGTCAGAGTGTTTTTGAAGTCCACGGGATTCTCCTAGGGTGTCTCTGCCCTGTACACTGTCTCCAACCCGGGGAAGGGTGCGGTTCCCACAGAGCATTTCCCTCCATGTCAGGGGCAGAGGAAGCCTCAGGCAGTATAGAGGGACTGGCACGCAGCCCTCTCTCGGGCGGTTCTCAGATCTGACCCCATGAGCTTGAGAAGCCACTTGGCACGCCTAAGCCTCTGTGCTCTCATCTCTGTTGCGGGGGTGTTTGCGAGGACTCACTGGGGTGGTGCTCTCCATACAGGGAGGTCTGTCGTCCCTCAGCTAACCCGTGGCCTTGAGGGAACTCGTTGTAGAATCCTTCCCCCCAACGAAACTCGGAGTGTACTTTGAAAGCCCAGGACCTCGTTCAGTGTGGGAACTCCTGTCCCTCCTGTTGCACACGTCCCTGAGGGGCTTGGGACTTCCTGGGTGAGCTCCAGACCTCCCTCCCCCTGGTGGTTCATGGTGGCAGCACTGACTGCATGTCCTTCCTTGTCCCGCCCAGCGTAAGGATGAGTCCACCCTGTGTCTACATGAGGCCTGCAGGGCGGGCGCCCTCCAGGCAGGCGTGATGGAGCAGCTGACAGAGTGCATGCTCCCAGCCTTCCCGGGCAGCAACATCTGCAATGTCACCACCTTCGTGTTCGACTACTCGGCCTTCTGCCCATCCCACCGGGTCCTGGACCAGCTGTTTGCTAGGTGCGTGCCCGCCCCCTGCTCAGCACAGTGGTGACTCTGCCCACTGCCAGCTGTGTGTCTTGGGAATGTCGCCACATCCCTCTGGGCCTCAGTTTGCTCCTCTGAAAAGTAGGGTGGGAAAGGGTCAGCTTCCTAGGCTTCTGCAGGGACTAATAGGATCAGGCATGGCCGGTGCTTCCCTGGGGCCCAGCTCTGCAGAGAGCGCTGTGAGACGTGCTGTGGCTGTTCCTGATTCTTATTTCTATGTCCCCCATGGAAAGCAGTCGTCCTCTCCCATCACTGGCTTGTGGCCTTTCTGAGTGGAAAAGCACGTGGAAAGCACCCTGTCAAGGAGCTGGAGATTCCGTCCAGCTGGTCCTGATTGTTGCCCTTGGTGTAGGCAGTTAGGGATCTGAGGCAGCAGAGGGGCCCCAGGCACACTCCGATATCTGGGGTCGTTCTGGTTGGAGTTCATTCAACAGTGTATATTAAGCACCTAGTCCATGCAGGACTTTTGGAGACACTTAGCATAAGTCAGTCAATGAAGCGGACTCCCTCCCTGGGCCTGAATTCTAGTCTGAGAGTCAGACAGTCACATCGGACATCATCCGTAGGTCCTGTCCACCAGACATCCCGTGGGATGCCCTCCTACCCTCTTGGACATCTGGAGGCATCTTCCCACGTGGTGAGCGGGATCATGGACCACAGGACCACCTAAAACTGTGAGTGGTGTTTGGGTCCAGAAGGAGGGCTGCCTGGCTCTAGAGAACAGGATGGGGGGAGAGTATGGGGGCTGTGGCTGGGGCGGGCCAGGCAGAACCCTGCATCTCACTCATCTTTTGATTCCCATGGGAGGGCTGAGGGCTGGTGGCTTCCAGTCCAGGAGGACAGGAGTCAGAGAGAGCTGTGGATGGGTCCCAGGCCCCCTGAGAACCAGAGGGGAGGCTGGACTGAGTTTTCCCCTAGAGACCCATTCCCACCAGGGTCCCACCTCGCTCTGCCTCCATTTCTCCACATCCACCTCTTCTGACCACCACCCCCAGGCCCAGAACAGGAGGTGCGTGAGCAAGCTGCTCACAAATCTGCCTCAGTCCTCAGTCCAGTTGCCCAAGTGCATGGAGGGCTGTGGTGGGCTGTGTCCAGGCCCTGTGGGAGAAGAGTGTCAGTGGGAACAAGAGATTCACACAGACTCTGTTCCACCTGCTGGATGAGCAGGCCTGCCACTGCCAGGACAGCCAAACAGGGTTCAGGGCTGGCATGGAACTCTCCCCTGGAGGGGAAGGGGCAGGCACAGGGGCCCAGATCCAAACAAGGGTGCCTTGGGAGGACAGTGTGGAAGGAAAGGCCAGGCCTCTGACTCTGTGGCTCATCTGCCTCCCCCCAGTACTATCTTTTCTATGGTGGGAACCTGCCTGGACCACGGGCAGGGCTTCTGGGAGCCCCTGCACTTTCCATGTTTGATGGTGAAGCTGGCCATTGTTCATGTCAACTTTCACGGCTCAGACCCGGCGGGCCATGCCTACATTCTCCGGGCCCAGCTGGAGCATGTCAAGCCCATAGAGACAGAGCTGGAAGGTGAGGGCCCTGCAGTCTGGGAAGACTGTCTGTGCTGGGGTTCATGGGCTGAGTTCCCTTAAAGGCCGTGGAGTCTTTCCCATCTTTGGAAAGGCACAGGGAAAGTCAGGTATGTGGGTGAAACTTTTTCTTTATCCTGCTCCAGAGCTAGCTCCAGAGCTCCTGCCACTTCCAGAGCCAGAGCAAGGGCCAGCTCCTGGGCTAGAGCCAGCTTCAGTTCAGGTTCCACCACCTGCCGTAGAGCTGGAACCAGCACCACCTCTGTCGGCCCCAACGGAGCACACCCCACCGTTGACTTCAGCCCCAGTGCCGGCTCCTGCGCGGGAGCCAGCTGGCCCCTGGGCTGTAGTGAGATCTCCAGCTCCATCTGCACAAATAAGTGCGCCGGACCCAGCCCTGGAGCCCGCCTGCCCCCGGGCGGTGACCACCGAGAACCTGCTGCCAGAGGCGAAGCCGGGCCTCTTGGACTTCCCTCCCCAGCTGGTGGCAGAGCAGCTGACAGTCATGGATGCGGTGAGCAGCGGGCCCTCAGGGCGGGTGGGGCCTGCCTTCCCTGTGCCGTCAGCTGCCCCAGACCTGCCAGTCCCTGATGCAGAATCCGATGATCTGGATCCAAACCCTTCCCCCCAACTTACCAACCCTATGACCTGACCACCTTTCTTAACCGCCAAGCCTTCACTGTCCCCACAGGGACAGTAGAGGTGGACTCTGAGAGCACCTGCTGCACAGAGTGGCTGTGCAGATGAGTGAGGTGGAACAGAGAGGAAGCTGGGCTGAGTCTGGCCCTTTGGGGGGGAGGCAAGCTCACTGAAGTGCTGCCAGGTCTTTGGGTCGATCCCCCACCTGCCCAGGTGGCCTCGGCAGCCTCAGCACTTATCAGGCACGTGATGTGTCTTGACTACAGTGGGGGCAAACAAAGCTGGTGGCTGTCCTGCCTCGGGGGGAATGTGCATCAGAATGGGGCGTGGGACCCGAGGGCCATCAGAAGGGGTGGAAGGTGCCCCTTGGGATGGGCAGGTGTGAACTGTGTTCTGGTGCTCGGAGGAAGTGAGACTGGGCTGGCAGCAAATGCCATCTCCCTTCCCCACAGTGTTGTGTCCTGGGTCATCCTGTGCTGGGGGCCTCCAGTGGGCATAGACAAAACCCAGGGACTCCCACAAGCCTCAGACCACATCCTCTGCTTCCTGAGCTCCAGCTCTGACCACTGACCCAGCATGGGACTGTGGGGGACTGTGGACCCTGAGCTGGGGTGTGGCAGGGCCAGGTGACACTCCCAATCTTGCTCAGGAGCTGTTCAAGAAGTTGGTGCCCAGCCACTGCCTGGGGTCCGTCTGGTCCCAGCGTGACAACAGGGACTGCGAGTACCTGGCACCCACCGTCCGTGACACTGTCACACATACCACCGCTGTGACCAACTGTGTCATCGCCACCTGCCTCGGAGACCTGAGCACGACAGCCCAGGACAGGGCCAGGGTGGTGGAGCTCTGGATCCGGGTGGCTGAGGTAAGTCACGGGAGGCCCAGGGAGGCCCTCTCTGCAGTCGTGGAAACTGCCTCCTTTCTCAGCTCTCGGGACTGGAGTCTGCTCTGCGTCTCTGCATTGTCTCCAGACCCTCCTGCCAGGGCTGTACTGACCTTGACCTGAGGTCCCAGTGGTGACAAAGCTCACCTCCTCCCTGTGCTCCTTCTGTGTGTTGAGCTGAAAACCCTTGTGCCTGGCAGTGTTACTCATCGGGTCCCAGCTGTGCCCTCCCTGGGTGCCCTGGGCATCTGTCTCCTCCAGGACAGGAGAAGTCCCCGTGAGGGGACAGAAGCCAGAGGCAGCAGAGCTCCCGCTCCCCCTCACAGCTCACTCCCTTCCCTTGCCCAGGAGTGCCGAGGCCTCGGGAACTTCTCTTCCCTCCACACCATCCTTTCTGCTCTGCGGAGCCCCGCCATCCACCGGCTGAAAGAGACGTGGAGACAGGTTTCCAGGTGGGTAGGCTGCTCTCCATCCGAGCACCATGAGGGTGGACCGGGCAGCCCGCATAGGGCTGGCATTGCCCCTCAGCCAGCTGGGACCACCTGGGGGACGACGAACCCTGGGGACACGGACTGATCTGGTTGCTGGGTCTCTGAGTCTCTCTGGGACCTTAGGCCAGCAGTTCTGCTTCAGGAATTCATTCCCTTAAATATCAGATCCCGGCTTGAGCCCAGTTGGAGATGTTCACGTGTCTCCTTTGCAGCAACAGCAACCTCTACCCCACTGAAGCCCCCACTGTTCCAGACAGATCTGCTCAGTAGAGATGGGAGTGGAGCCCCGGTGACAACAGGAGGCCCCTCCCCAGTCCCATGGGGACCTCAGGTCTCAGAGGAACCCAGTGAAATCCCTCATCCAGGCCCCGGGCTGTTTGGATCTTCTGGGTTCTCAAACAAAAGGGATTTGCCTGCCCTTCAACCACCCCACAGCGTTTCTGTTTCTTTCTTTCTTTCCCCTCCCCTCAGGGAGAGTTCCCGAACCTTTAAGAAGTGGTGCAGGAGAGAGCAGCGGGTGAGCAGGGAGCTGCTCATGAAGGTAACCTGGACGCTGGAGATCTGGAAGGAGGGGAGGGGGGAGGGGAACATCCTGAGGGGAGCCTAGAAGGCGAGGCCTATGGCAAGGCCACGGGCCCGGCCTGGGGGTCAGAGACCCCTGTAAGGGTGGGGCAGGCAGGAGCCACTCGGCCAGGCCCCCCAAGACACCCTGTCCCTCTCCCTCCATGTCTCAGCCTGGCTGGGGGCCTGGATGCACCCCGAGAGTCCAGAGGTCAGTGGTGGGGCTGGGGGTGGAGTGAAGGCACGGGGACAGGACCTCTGGCTGGGAGTGGGGGCAGCTGCTCCTCAGTGTGTCCTTGAGCAAGTCACTGCCCCTCTGTGGGTCTCAGTCTCCTCCTTTGGGAAATGGAGAGAGATGACGGGTGGTGCAGGCCTCACAGCGGGGAGGATGCAGTTCAAGGGAGGACAGGAGTTTGCAGGGGGTTTGTGCCGGCTCCTGGGGAGGGGAGGGGAGAGCAGTGATGACAGGCAGATGACACTGAGTCCTCGGGAGACCCTGGAGGCAGGGGAAGTTCTCCTGACACTTTCCAGATGAGGAAAGAGGCTCAGGGAGGCCTGGGCGGGCCCAAGGTCCCTCAGGAGCTCAGGAGTAAGTACTGGAGCTGGGATTGCTCTAGAATCAGAGCACCCTGAAGGTGGGAGCAGAACAGGCAGTGGGTGACTGGAGCCAGGTGTCCAGGGTCTGAAGTCAGGGGCACTGGGGGACACGTGGAGGGGAGTACGGACTCACTGACCCTATCCTCGGCACCGACAGGAGGCGACCTCCGTGTTGGTCACTGCACAGAGGGCCCCCCGGGGAGCCCAGGAGAGGCAGCAGCAGCAGGTGAGGGTGCCTTAGGGGAGGGCCAGGCATCAGAGGAGGGGTTGCCTCCTCCCAGCTGGAGGCTCCACCAGGAGAGGGGCCTTCGCCTCCAGTGCAGCCCCTGGGGCCACAGAGCCTGCAGTGACTGCACTGGAAGTGAGAACCCCGGGCTGGGCTGGGAGCAGGAGTATTGGGGTGGGGAGGGGCAGGGACCACACACCTGGGATTGGCCAAAAGCCAGCCCTGGGAGGTGATGGGAGAGTTCGGTGCTCCCGGAGGGGAGGGAGGAGGGAATTGTGTGGGGGGGGTCTCCTAAGCATCCTGGGCCGCTCTGCGTGGGAGGCTGGGGTGGGCAGGAGGTTTCAGGGGAGGGTCCGTGGGAGCCCCTGAGAGCGGGAGCTCATCACCACACCCACCCTGATGGCACAGGGGGTCATCCCCGCCCTTGGCACCTTCTTCACTTCCCTGGAGCTGCTGGACGCTGCGATGAAGGATTATCTGAAGGTGAGTGAGCCTGGCGGTGGGGCCGGGGTCAGGATCCTGAGGTTTGGAGGAGAAGCCCTGCACCGAGCCCTGAGCTCAGCACTTGGCAAACTTCCTCTCATGGGAGCCCCGCAGCCACCCCTGGCAGCCGGGGCGTCAGGCCCATCTCAGTGAAGAGTAAGCGGAGGCCCCGCATAAGCCACCGTCCAGGCCCCCCGGGCTGGTGAAGCTCAGAGCCGCCTGACCACAGAGCTGCAGGAGGTCTTGTCTGAGCTGCACTCAGCCTCTCCCTCAGGCGCTGCCCACGGGGGAGAGAAGTTGGGCCCCTCCAGTCGGGGAGTGCATCGGTGGCTGAGCTCTTCCCCCCTGTGTGAGGCCTCAGTCTCCCCCGTGAGTCGACAGAGAGGGTTGGGCTACGAGGTCTCCGGCCTCAGCTCCTCTGTCCCCCAGCTCTGGAGCCCAGAGCCTGGCCCAGGTCCAAGTCCTGTTTCTGGAAGTGCCTGTCTGCTGGTGGTAGTGCCACAAGAGAAGGGGTGGGGATGGGGGCTGCTTATCGGCTAAGGGGGCTGTTTCTGATGGACTTTGGCTCCTGCCTTCCAGGGGAATGTGCTCAACGGTCGGAAGTGGAGTGAGGTAAGCAGCTGCGGCCTCACTGTGGTGAGGGTGGAGGTGTGGGAATCAGAGACCCCCCCCCAGGGCGAGACCCCTCGAGCCCAATCCCTTGGGTCTTACATTATTTGGAGAGTTCGATATACAGACCTGGGGATCCCATCACATTGGCGGGTGGGGGAGGGGCTGGCATCAAGGACACCTTCCTGGAGGAGGAGCTATTTCCAGCTGACTGTGAGAACAGGACAGTCCTGACTGGAACTGGAAGGAAGGAGGGTTCCCAGGTGGGCAAAGACCCCAGCCCAGCTCCTTGCCCCTCTCCTCACCCCCTACAAGACCCCTGCAGGATCCCCCACCCAGGCCCTGTCTGCATCCTGTCCTTCCTCTGTCCCAGCAATTCAAACTAATGGAGGAGATCGAGCTGCTCCAGGAGGCTGCAAGTCTGTACAACCTGCAGCCCGAGGAGCAATTTGGGGCCTGGTTCCAGGCCATAGAGCCCCTGAGTGCGGATGAGAGGTGAGGCGGGGCCAGAGCTGGGTGAGGGCAGGGCGACTCTCTCTGATGGCCGGCTCCAGAGCCCGTGGCCATGGCTCCCTGGTCAGCCGCAGATCTTGTTGCATGGCAACCCTTGGGCACTGGGACTCCGGCTGCTGGCAGGCTCTGGGAGGCACACCTGGTGGCTCACAGCTGCACTCTGTCCTGTAGCTACAGCCTGTCCTGCCAGCTGGAGCCCCGACACCAGTGGGCCAGAAGGATCCACATCTTCTTCAAGAGCAAGAAGCACCGGTCATCTTCCAGCTCAGGGCAGAGTGAGTGTCTGGACTGGCAGTGGCTGAGGCCAGGGACTCCGTAAGGATTAGGGCAAAGCGTGGGCCTGGGGAGTCAGACAGCCGGCGCTGGGGTCCCAGCTCCACTGCTGAGCAGTCCTGTCATGAGGGAGTCCCCTCATGTTTCTGGGACTGGCTTCCTCCTCTGTGAAATGGGGGACACTAAGTGACAGCTCCCATATCAGGGACAAATGGGGTGCTGTTGGCTGACTGAGCACTCAGCACAGGGGCTGGAGCACGGAGTGCAGTGGGGGCAGGGAGGGGAGAGTGGGCTGTCATTCTGGGGGAGGCCCCCAAGGGAATGCCTCTCTATCCAGACACCAGGCCCCCCACAGAGAGCCCAGTGGCAGTGGCAGATGACCGTCCTGAGAACAACTGAACTACAGCCCCTTCCTCAGCAGCGGGGACAAAGCTGGGAGACTCAGGGTGCACTGGGCCACCTCCTCCCATTCTGATGAGAAGAACTTTGTGATCCTTTTCCTGGGGTCCCCAGAAGGCCACAAGGGAGGGGACGACCCCCATCTCCCTCACACCTTTTCCCCAGTGCCTGTTTTCCTATTTGGAGGGGCCATATTTTTCGTTTTCAGTGGTAAATGCTGTGTTTGAATATTGTATTAAATTCCTGTTTCTTTCACAGCCTGGGAGTGGTGGTGTGGTTCTTTCACTCCCTGTGCTCATGGAAATGAGATCCAGAATCTCACATTCCTCCTGGAGTTTAGAAACCTCGCATCAGCTCAGTGTCTGGAGAAGGGAGCAGGGCCAGTGGCCTCCCTGGCTACTGAAGGACACCCCCATGTCCCCCGTCCTCAGAGGACAGATTCATTGCAGTGTGGGTCACCCGGTCCAGGAGCAGAGACGGCCCCTCAGATCTCCCGGGATTGAGAGGTTGGAGGGACTTTCTCAGGCAGAGCAACAGCCACTGAAATGGGGGTGTCTTTAAAACTAGCACTTGCCAGGACCATGTCCTGCCCAGGACAGTGGCTGCCTTTCTACACTCTGGGCGGAGAAGAACATTTTCCAGGTTTCTCTTGAGCAAAGATTAGGAACTTGTAGTTTTCTGATTCAGTCTCTGGAATTGCATCTGCTCTAAGTGGGGAAAATCATGTAAAAAGCTCAACACGTGCGTGTGGAGAGGACAAGGCCAGAGGAAGGTCCTGTGCAGATGGACTAAGGGCAGACAGGACTTTCCCCCCTCAGGCCCCTCCAGGGGCTCCGTGTGCACCCTCGACCTAGACTTGAATCCTCCTGGGATGCTGGTCCGTGACTCTGAATTCCATCTCCTGCGTGTTTTCTGTCCAACGGAAAGATTTGTGATGCAGCTTGTAAGGCCACGGCTGGGTCTCCCTCCATGAACATGATGCTCCCTGTGAAGGAGGGTCTCCAGCATCCCTGCACTTCCCCATACAGCTCTTTCTAGGGCAGGAATTCCCTGGATGCCCCAGCCTCTCCGTCAGGTACAGCGAGGCGACTCCTCCCTGGTGGGCCTGATGGACCCCAGGTGAGCTCTGGTTTGCCAGGATAACAGACCAGAATCCTGACCAGCAAATGACCCCACAGCCTCCCTTGCCGCCCAGGGTGACATCTGGGCCCGCGTGGTTCTGAGGTCCATGGCCTCGGACAACCACCAGTTTATACTCTCTGGTGTATTTTTACTGACTTGTCCTAAAGTGGTAGCTGGGCCTGAGCCCATGAAGAGTGTAGCCCCTGGGATGGCTGTGTTCTTTTCTGCAGTCTTGTGCTGTGGTTATGTCATGGGGTGTGAACCTTTCCTGTTGGGGGCTTTGAAAGATGAGGCACAAGAAGGGTGTGGGGGGTCCCACAGGGAATGCCACCACACTGATGATCCGCGGACATGCATGCACACAGCCTTACCAAGTAAAACACTGAAACGCTTCCCATCTGGTGGTGAGCAGACACTGCCCTGGGCTCACCCCGAGAACCTGCCCCATGACCAGGAGCTAAAGGGTTACCGCCCGGCCTTTTGAACCTCAGCCCCTGCAAACACCCTGCGAGACAAGGGCCAGATGAAGTGCCTGGCACTTCTGGGCTATCCCTTCCTTCCTGGCGGCTGCTGGTGTCACTCAGACACACAGCGGGCTGGACTCCTCCAGGGAGGTCTTCTCCGGACAGCCAGAAGCCGAGGATAAATCCTGGTTCCCGGCAGCCCAGCCCTCCCTGACCCGGCATAGCGGTCAGGAAAGTGACCTGCCAAAGGCAGGTTGGGGAGGCTGTACTTTCCCTCCAAAGAGAAAGAGAAGCGGCAGGTCCCAGGGCTGGTCCAGGGCCGGGGCGAAGGCACGGGTGCCTGAAGAGCGTCTCCTGCAGGACCGTGATGCTCCTGAGAGCAGACCCAGCACGGAGCAACATTTAATGTCTTGTGGGTACAGCTGCGGCAGAGGAGGGACAATGAAGTGCATCTTGGGGCTTCCAAACTGGAAACAGTTTGCTGAAGTCCATGAGGAAAGAAATTAGAAAATCGAGATGAAATGTTTATTTTTCAAGGAAATAGAAGTTACCCAAGCTGGCTTCCTAAGTGCTGACTGATTAGAAGAGAAAATAATAGTGTAAGTCCCTTGAAATGCCTCAGCTGAGTATGGTGTCGGGAAGAAATCCTCAAAATGTTTGAGGAACTGGTAAGTCGGGTGCTGTTTCAACTCTCCCAGGTCTAAGGGGAGACAGACGCTTGCATCCTGACTTCCAGTGAAAGAGAAGTCAGGATCGCATTGGGATTCAACTAAGTCTCTCCAAAGTGGTTTAGGAGATGGCGTTTGTCCTCCTTACTCGCATTCCTAGACAGCCTCTCGCCGTCTTGTCCCTACATTGATGCATCTTCCATTTATGAGAACTAACAAAACATCTGTCCAGTTGACAGCTATACCATCCAGCCAAACGCCACCTCACCCCACTCGCGGTGCCTTGCAAACCTCTCTTGGTGATCTGGACACAGTTGGCCTCATCAGTGAGAAAGCCATGCCAGGGTGTTCCAGAGCCCTGGGAACCATATTCATACCACCTCCATAAGCCAAGACAGGAGAATCTCTGAACGGGAAACCTGAGTCTAAAACCCTGCCTTTCCCTTGGCTTGGCTTAGGATTTGTCCCTGAATTCCATGACTTGACCATTCTCCTGAATGCTGTCCCCTCGCTTTAGGTGGCTCTTGAAGAACTACCAAGATGTACTGCCTTTCCTTCATCACTGGGGAGACCAATAAGAACACCCTCAACTCCCCCACCTGTCCTTGTGTTTCTGTCTCTACAATGCCTGTCCCAGTGTCCACAAGACCTTGGAGAGCACCTTGTTTTGGCTCTCTGGGGGCAATCAGACTGTCCCTAACTACAACCGCCAGACTCTGAGCAAATCTGTGGCCCCTGTTATAGGAACCACTTCAGCATGTTCAGCCGAGATGGGGACACTTCTGGAGCTCTACAGAAGGCCCCAGGTAAGAGTGGCCTGAGTTCTGGAGAGAGAGATTCTGTCTTCCCCAATGCCTTCCTCTCATCCAATCATAGGGAAAGGCAGAAGCTCTACACAGCCATCTCAGGGACGTCCTCAGATTGTGAGACTATTAACCGGGTTGGGAAGGAAGAGGAAGGTGCAGGAGAAATGCCGTTGATGTGTTGAGACGCAGCCCAGAGTCATTCTCGAGGCCGATGCATCCATCCCACAGCTACTGGGAGTACTGGCTGCTGACAGCTCACAGCTCTTTCCCTCATGGGACATGCCCACAGCCTGCGGATCCACGTGACCTGAGAATACAGCCCTCTCAGGGGACAGCCAGAGGCCAAAATGTGGCAGATAAGGGGATGAGAAGCCTGGTTCCCTTGTCTCAATTTGGGACAACACCAAAGGGACATCCCAGCTCCAGAGACCCCTGAGGGTTGCCTGGGACTCAGCAGCCACTGTTTTCTGGTTCAGCCTCTCCTCCACCCATCCCTGCCTTGCTGATTTCCCAGAGGTGTCTCTCTCCGGGACACTCCCATGAACTTTCCACATGGAATACTCCCCCCTCAGTCTCTTTCCAGGGACCCAATCTGTGAAAAGCAGCAATCAGGACATTACTTCTGAACACAGCAGCATGATGTTAGGCAAACTCTGTTCTGGAAGAATCATCTTTTAGACAATCTGAGAGGGTAGGTCATTGTAATCTCCAGGATAACTTAGGTAATGCTCTGGTAATAAATTAAATACAATAATTAGGAATTTCTTGAGTAAAGATGTATTTCTTCTCAGATTTACATCAAACATTGGTTGCTGGGGTGAAGGGACCCCTGCTTCACAAGTCACGTGGGGCAAGGCTGATGGAGACCCCAAGATCTTGTTAGTGCACCCTCGAAACTTGTGCCTTATTCAATTGCCACTGAAGGACATAAAGAGCACCTAGGGTCTTATACATAGTCTTTTATTCTTTGGCTAAAAAGTGATGCCTGTGGGTCATACGCCATGATCAAGTGGGAATTATTCCAGAGATGAAGGGATGGTTCAACATCTGCACACCAATCAACATGATATACCACATTAACAAAGTGAAGGATAAAACTCACATGATCATCTCAATAGATCCAGAGAAAGCATTTACCAAGATACAGCATCCATTGATGACAAAAACTCTGAATAAAAAGTGTGTAGAAAGAAAGTACCTCAACATAATAAAGGCCATATATGACAAACCCACAGCTAATATCATTCTCAAAGGAGAAAACCTGAAAGCTATCCCTCTAAGAACAGGAACCAGATAAGGATGCCCACTTTCACTGCTCTTCTTTAACACAGTATTGGAGATCCTAGCCCGAGCAATCAGGTAAGAAAAAGAGGTAAAAGTATCCAAGTAGGAAAGGAAGAAGTGAAACTGTCACTATTTGCAGATGACATGACTTTATATATAGAAAACCCTAAAGAATCCACCAAAAAACCTGTAGAAATAATAAATGAATATGGTAAATTTGCAGGATACAGCATCAACATTCAAAAATCAGTTGCATTTCTATAACAATGAAGTAGCAGAAAGAGAAATTACAAACACAATCCCATCTACAATTACAACAAAAAGAATAAAATACCTAGGAATAAACCTAACCAAAGAGATAAAAGACCTGTACACTGAAAACTATAAAACATTGTTGAAAGAAATAGAAGAAGACACAAAGAAATGTAAAGATATTCCATGCTCTTGGACTAGAAGAATTGACGTAGTTAAAATGTCCATATTTCCTAAGGCAATCTACAGATTCAGTGCAATCCCTATCAAAGTTCCAACTACATTTTCCGCAGAAATAGAACAAAGAATCCTAAAGTTTATTTGGAACAACAAAAGACCCCAAATACCCAAAGCAATCCTGAGAAAAAAGAACAAAGCTGGTTTCAAAATATACTACAGGTTTCCCTGATTTCAAAATGTACTACAAAGTTATAGTAATCAAAACATCATGGTTCTGGCACAAAAACTGACACACAGATCAATGGAATAGAATTGAGAGCCCAGAAAAAAACCCACACATCTGTGGACAGCTACTTTTCAACAAGGGAGCCAAGAACACACAATGGTGAAAGAAAAGTCTCTTCAGTAAATGGTGTTGGGAAAGCTGGACAGCCACATGCAAAAGAATGAAAGTAGACCATTATCTTACACCATATACAAAAATTAACTCAAGATGGATTAAAGACTTGAATGTCTTCCAGAAGAAAACATAGGCAGTATGCTCTTTGACATCGGTCTTAGCATATTTTCAAGTACTATGTCTGACCAGGAAAGAGAAACAATAGAAAAGAACAAATGGGACTACATCAAACTAAAAAGCCTCTGCACAGCAAAGGAAACCATGAAGGAAACCAATGAAAAGACAACCTAACAACTGGAGAAGATATTTGCAAACCATATATCTGATAAGGGGTTAATATCCAAAATATAGAAAGAACTCACACGTCTCAACAACAAAAAAATGCACAACCCAGTTAAAAAATGGGCAAAAGATCTGAACAAACATTTCTCCAAAGATATACAGATGGCCAACAAGCAGATGAAAAGATTTTCAACATCACTATTTATCAGGGAAACGTAAATCAAAACTACAATGAGATATCACCTCACGCCCGTCAGAATGGCTATGAGTAACAGGACAGGAAATAACAAGTGTTGGGGAGGATGTGGACAAAAGGGAGCTCTCATACACTGCTGGTGGGAGTGCCCACGGGTGCAGCCACTATGGAAAACAGTACAGAGATTCCTCAAAAAGTTAAGACTAGAACTACTGTATGATCCAGCTATTCCACTGCTGGGTATTTATCAAAAGGACAGGAAGACACGAATGTGTAAAGATACATGCACCCCTATGTTCATTGCAGCATTATTCACAATAGCCGAGACTTGGAAGCATGTGCCCATGAAGGGACAAATGGATAAAGAAGTTGTGGTATATATACACACAATGGAATACTACTCAGCCATAAAAAAGGATGAAATCTGGCCATTTGTGACAACATGGATGGACCTTGAGGGTGTTATGCTAAGCGAAATAAGTCAGAGGGAAAAAGGCAAATACCATATGATCTCACTCATAAATAGAAGGCAAAATCAACAACAGACAAACACACAGAGACAGAGATTGGATTGGTGGTTACCAGAGGGGAAGGTGGGAGGGAGGAGGATGAAAGAGGTGATCAGGCACATGTGTATAGTGATGGATTGTAATTAGTCTTTGGGTGGCGAACATGATGTAATCTACACAGAAATTGAAATATAATATGTACACTCGAAATTTATATATTGTTATAAACCAATGTTACCACCATAAAAAATAAAACAACATTTTAAAAAAGTGATGCTATTGGTTAGAAGTAGTCACAGGTCCTTTCTAAAAGCAAGAGGTCTGGGAAACATCATCTTCTGTGTGCTGGAATGAAGCAAGAACTGGATGATGTCCACCACATTCTCTTTTCACCAGAGATGGTCGCTCTCCTTCTCACATGGAGAATTCACTCACCCTCTTCCCAAGGAGGACATCTCAAGACCCAAAAACTCAGGATCACCAGCAGACCACTTGGCTAATGGAACAAAGACTTCAGTGGCCACACGTGAGAAAGCATACAGAATTTACAGTGTTGGATCAGAAAATACCTTAAACAAACTAACAAGAACTACTGCAATAAGCTGCAACAACAAATGCTGGGGAGGAGGACGACCTTGTCTCCAAAGTTGTCACATCGTAATATTCCAAATATCAGGTTTTCTACAGAAAATTACAAGGCACACAAAGAGACAAAGAAGGATGGCTCATTCACAGGAAAAATAAATTAATAGAAGCAGTCCCTGAGGAGGCCCTCAGGCCACTGCACACACACGTTATCTGGCTGTTGCTGTTCACATTCCTGTGTTGAGCCTACGTCTCCATAAGCTTCCAGCAGGCATGCGTTGAACACCTCTGTTTCACGGTCAAGACAGAGTCCGAGGCCGCGGATACTGGCACCTGATTTGTCTATTTTCTTTTGTCTCTGTCCTTGACCGTATCTACTGCCTCATCTTGATTTATAAGCAAAACCTGGAAAACCTACCAAAACAAGTGTTTTGTGGTTTATCTAGGAATAATACAGAAAATATTGCTGTTATTGTTGGTGAACAAACTCAATTTTGTTGAGTTTATTTCCACCTCAATGTGAATTTTGTTTAAAAAAAAGTAAACATAGGATTATCATATGACCTGACACTTCCACTCCTAGATATTTACCCCCCAAATTGAACACAGGTGTCCAACCCCAAATTTGTATATGAATATTCACAGCAGCCCTGTGCATTACAGCCCAAAGTGGAAACAACCCAAATGTCCATCAATTGATGAAGGGAGAAACAAAAAGTGGTATATCCATGCCATGGAATATGATTCAGCCATTACAAGAAATGAATTACTGATGCATGTATAATCTTTGAAAACATCATGGTTAGTGAAAGAAGCCAGACACAAAAGGAGAAATATTTATGATTCTATTGATAGACATGTCCAGAATAGGCAGATCTATAGACAGAACGTACGTTCATGGTTGCTAGAGGCTGGGTTTAGGGTGGAATGGGGAGTGACTGCTCAATCGGTACAGGGTTTCCTTTGGGGTGATGAAAATGTTCTGTCATAGATAGCGGTGATGATTGTACAGCACTGTGAATGTTCTAAGACCCACTGCATTGTACCCTTTAACATGGTGAATTTTATGTGATGTGAACTTTACCTTAATTTTACAAAACAATAAAGAGTTAATGGTCTCCCACAACAGTGTCAAGAAGGCAGAAAGGCTCAAGGACAGAAAGGCTGTGTCAACAGCTTCATTACTACTCCAGGAGCTGTAGGTTTTAGTTTTCTCTCATAGTCAGTGTTTCCTCCATTGTTCCAAGACAACCATATTCTCGGCCAAAAACTATTCAAATACAGTAAGAGAAAATGTGCCTTGTTGTACCCCTTTTACAATGCAGGCCTTTCCTTCCAGAAGGCCCAAGCGAACCTTCTGGGTCAGGGTTGCCACAAAGCCCATGACTAAGCCACACTTTGAGCAGTGACATGATTGTATTCAATTCCTTCCCCATTGTTCTCAGGTGAGAGGACGTTTTCCTCTCACCTGATCCCATGAAATGGGAAACACCCAAACAAAACTTAGCTTCTATCAAGGAGAAGGCCTGAGGGTGGGGAGGTGGGAAAAGAACGGTGGCTTTGTAAGTATGGGCCTTCCATCTCTAATCTGAATGCACTCGCCACCATGTTAAAGGGTACAATGCAACCTTTCTTCTCTGCTGGCTTCATGCATTACTGAATAAAATCCAATTTAGAAAAGGTGCTGGGAGCACATGTTCTTAGATGATAAAAGAAACCCTGTGACATAATATGATATCCTGAACACTGTGAATATTCCTGCTGGTCTTGGGCTCCTGGCCAGAGTGGGAGACTTTGGCTCCAATAGTCTATATGATGAAGGCTTGGTCATTAGTGAAGAGATGATAGGATGGCCTATGGGACTCAAAGTGGTATGCTATCTTTTCTTTTTATTGTGGTAACATTGGTTTATAACATATAAATTTCAGGTGTACATCATTATATTTCGATTTCTGTGTAGATTACATTATGTTCACCATCCAAAGACTAATTACAATCCATCACCACACACATGTGCCTAATCATCCCTTTTGCCCTCCTCCATACCCCCTTCCCCTCTGGTAACCACCAATCCAATCTCTGTCTCTATGTGATTGTTGTTTTCATCTTCTACTTATGAGTCAGATCATACAGTACTTGACTTTCTCCCTCTGACTTATTACACTTAGTGTAATACCCTCAATGTCCATCCATGTTGTCACAAATGGCTGGATTTCATCATTCCTTATGGCTAAGAAGTATTCCATTGTATATATATTGTATTATACACACACACACACACACACACACACACACACACCACATCTTCTTTATCCATTCATCCCTTGATGGGCACCTAGGTTGCTTTCAAGTCTTGGCTATTGTGAATACTGCAATGAACATAATGTGTGCATGTATCTTTACACATTTGTGTTTTCATGTTCTTTGGATAAATACCCAACAGTGGAATAGCTGGATCGTATGGTAATTCTATTCTTAATTTCTTGAGGAATCTCTGTACTGTTTTCCATAGTGGCTGCACCAGTTTGCACTCCCACCAGCAGTGTATGAGAGGTCCCTTCTCTCCACATTCTCTCCAACAATTCTTGTTTCCTGTCTTGTTAATTTTAGCCATTCTGATGGGAGTGAGGTGATATCTTGTAGTTTTGATTTGCATTTCCCTGATAGTTAATGATGTTGACCATCTTCTCGTGTGCCTGTTGGCCATCTGTATATCTTCTTTGGAGAAATATCTGTTCAGATCTTTAGCCCATTTTCTTTGTTGGGTTGTTAGTTTTTTGTTGTTGAGATGTATGAGTTCTTTATATACTTTGGATATTAACCCCTTAGATATATGGTTTGCAAATATCTTCTCCCAGTTGTTAGGCTGGCTTTTTGTTTTGTTGATGGTTTCCTTTGCTGTGAAGAAGCTTTTTAGTCTGATGTAGTCCCATTTGTTTATTTCTTCTATTGTTTCCCTTGCCCGGTCAGACATGGTACTTGAAAATGTGTTGCTAAGACCAATGTCGAAGAGTATACTGCCTATGTTTTCTTCTAGAAGTTTCATGGTTTCAAGTCTTACATTCAAGTCTTTGACCCATTTTAATTTTTGTGTATGGTGTAAAATAATGGTCTACTTTCATTGTTTTGCATGTGGCTGACCAGTTTTCCTAACACCATTTATTAAAGAAACTTTCCTCTCTCCATTGTATGATCTTGGTTTGCTTGTCGAAAATTAGCTGTCCGTAGATGTGTGGGTTTATTTCTTGGCTCTTGCTTCTGTTCCATTGATCTGTGTGTCTGTTTTTGTGCCAGTGCCTTGCTGCTTTGGTTACTATAGCTTCGTAGCATATTTTGAAATCAGGGAGTGTAGTACCTCCAGCTTTGTTCTTTTTCTCAGGATTCCTTTGGCTATTCAGGGTCTTCTGTTGTTCCATATAAATTTTAAGATTCTTTGTTCTATTACCGTAAAAAATGTTGTTGGGACTTTGATAGGGATTGCATTGAATCTATAGATTGCTTTAGGAAATATGGACATTTTAACTATGTTAATTCTTCCAATCCAGGAGCACGGAATATCTTTCCATTTCTTTGTGTCTTCTTCAATTTCTTTCAACAATGTTTTATAGTTTTCAGTGTATAGATCTTTCACCTCTTTGGTTAAGTTTATTCCTAGGTATTTTATTCTTTTTTTTTTTGTTTTGCAATTGTAAATGGGATTGTATTCTTAATTTCTCTTTCTGCTACTCCGTTGTTAGTGTATAGAAAAGTAACTGAGTTTTGTATGTTATGTATCCTGCAACTTTACTGTACTCATTTATTATTTCTAGAAGTTTTCTGGTGGATTCTTTAGGGTTTTCTGTATATAAAATCATGTCATCTGCAAATAGTGATAGTGTCACTTCTTCCTTTCCAATTTGGATCCCTTTTATTTCTTTTGTTTGCTTGATTGCTCTAACTAGGACTTTTAATACTATGTTAAATAGGAGTGGTGAAAGTGGGCATCCTTGTCTGGTTCCTGTTCTTAGAGGGATAGCTTTCAGTTTTTCACCACTGAGGATATTAGCTGTGGCTTTGTGATATATGGACTTTATTATGTAAAGTACTTCCCCTCTATACCCATTTTATTCAGTTATCATAAATGGATGCTGTATCTTGTCAAATGCTTTCTCTGCATCTATTGAGATGATCATGTGATTTTTATTCTTCATTTTGTAATGTGGTGTATCATGTTGATTGATTTGCAGATGTTGAACCATCCCTGCATCCCCAGAATAAATCGCACTTGATCATGGTGTGTGATCTTGTTCATGTATTGTTGTATTCAATTTGCTAGTATTTTGTTGAGGATTTTTGCATTGATGTTCATCAGCGATGTTGGCCTGTAATTTTCTTTTTTTGTGTTGTCCTTGTCTGGTTTTGGTTTCAGGGTAATGTTGGATTCATAGAACAAATTAGGAAGCTTCCCCTCCTCTTCAATTTTTTGGAAGAGTTTGAGAAGGATAGAATTCACCAGGGAAGCTGTCTGGTCCTGGACTTGCATATTTTGGGGAGGTTTTTGATTACCGTTTCAATCTCCTTACTGGTGATTGGTCTATTCAAATTCTCTATTTCTTCTTGATTCAGTTTTGGAAGGTTGTATGATTCTACAATTTATTCGTTTCTTCTAGATTACCCAATTTGTTGGCATATAGCTTTTCATAGTATTGTCTTATAATCTTTTGAATTTCTGAGTTGTCCATTGTAATTTCTCTTCTTTCATTTCTAATTTTATTTATTTGAACATTCTCTTTTTTTTTCTTGGTGAGTCTAACTAAAGGTTTGTCAATTGTGTTTATCATTTCAAAGAACCAGCTCTTCGTTTCATTGATTTTTTTTCTATTGTTTTTTTAGTCTCTATTTCATTTACTTCTGCTCTGATTTTTATTATTTCCCTTCCTCTACTGATTTTGCACTTTGTTCTTTTTCCAGTTCCTTTAGGTGCATTGTTAGAGTGTTTGAGATTTTTCTTGTTTGTTGAGGTAGGCCTGTATTGCTATAAACTTCCCTCTTAAAACTGCTTTTGATGTATCCCATAAATGCTGGCATGTTGTATTTTCATTTGTCTCCACGTATTTTTTGATTTCTCCTTTGATTTCTTCATTGACTCAATCGTTGTTCAGTAGCATTTTGTTTAATCTCCACATATTTGTGGCTTTTCTGATTTTCCTCCTGTAGTTGATTTCTACTCTCATACCATTGTGGTCAGAAAAGATGCTTGGTATTATTTCAATCTTCTTAAATTTATTGAATCTTGTTTTGTGGCCTAAAATGTGACCAATCCTGGAGAATGTTCCATGTGCACTTGAAAAGAGTGTATTCTTTGGTTTTTGGATGGAATGTTCTGTATATATCTACTAAGTCCAACTGGTCTAATGTGTCACTTAAGGCCAATGTTTCCTTATTGATCTTCTGTTTGGATGATCTATCCATTGGTGTAAGTGGAGTGTTAAAGTTCCCTACTATTATTGTGTTACTATTTCTCCCTTCATGTCTGTTAATAATTGCTTTATATATTTGGGTGCTCCTATGTTGGATGCATAGATATTTACAAGTGTTATATTCTTTTATTGGATTGTTCCCTTATCATTATGTGGTGCCCTTCTTTGTCTCATTACAGTTTAGTTTTAAAGTCTATTTTGTCTGATGTAAGTATTGCTATCCCAGCTTTCTTTTCATTGCCATTTGCATGGAGTATCTTTTTCCATCCCTTCACTTTCAGTTTGTGAGTGTCTTTAGGTCTTAAATGTGTCTCTTGTATTCAGCATATATATGGGTCTTGTTTTTTTTAACCCAATCAGCCACCCTATGCCTTTTGATTGGAGCATTTAGTTCATTGACATTTAAAGTAGCTATTGATAAGAATGTACTTATTGCAATTTTGTTACTTTTTTCTAGGTGTATTAGTAGTTATTCTCTGTTCCTTTCTTCTTCTCTTGCTCTCTTCCCTTGTGGTTTGATGGCTTTCTTTAGTATTATGTTTGGGTTCTTTTCTCTTAGTTTTTTATGTATTTATTATAGGTTTCTGGTTTGTGATTCCCATGGGGTTCATATATGATAACCTACATGTATATAGCAATCTATATTAAGTCGATGGTCTCTTTAGTTTGACCTCTTGCTAAAAACTCTACTCTTTTACTCTCCTCCTCCCACATTTTATGTTTTTGATCTCATATCTAACCTCTTCTTTTCTGTGTGTGTGTCTGTTACCCTCTTATCATGGAAATAGATAATTTTAGTACTTTTGTCTTTTGACCCTCACATTTTCTTCACAGGTGGTTGATCTGCTACCTTTACTGTATTTTTACCTTTACCAGTGATTTTATTTTTTTGATAATTTTCTTATTCCTATTTGTGATCTCTTTCCCACTTAAATAAGTCCCTTTAGCATTTCTTGTAAGATTGGTTTCTTGGTGATAAACTCCTTAAATTTTTGCTTGTCTGGGAAACTGTTTACTTCTTCCATTCTGAATGATAACCTTGCTGGATAGAGTATTCTTGGCTGTAGGTTTTTTCCTTTCAGCACTTTAAATATATCATGCCACTCTCTTCTAGCCTGTAAGGTTTCTGCTGAGAAGTCAGCTGACAGTCTTATGGGGTTTCCTTTGTATGTAACTTGTTGCTTTTCTCTTGCAGCTTTTAGGATTCTCTCTTTATCTTTAATTCTGGACATCTTAATTATGTGTCTTGGTGTGGGCTTTTTTGGGTTTATCTTGTTTGGTGCTCTCTGTGCTTCCTGTACCTGGATGTCTGTTTCTTTCCTTAGGTTAGGAAAGTTTTCAGCTATTATTTCTTCAAATAGATTCTCTGCCCTTCTGTCTCTCTCTTCTCCTTCTGGGACCCCTATAACATGGATGTTAGTGCACTTGATGTTGTCCCAGAGGTCCCTTAGACTGTCCTCATTCCTTTTTTATTTGTTCTGCTTGGGTAATTTCCTTTAGTATTTCATCTAGCTTGCTGATACATTCTTCTGTATCATCTACTCTGCTACTGAGTCCCTCTAGTGAATTTTTCATTTCCAGTATTGTATTGTTCATTTCTGATTGGTTCTTTTTTATATTTTCCACTTCTTTATTGAAGTTCTGAGTTCATCCGTTCTTCTCCCAAGATCAGTGAGCATCCTTTTGACTTTCTGCTTGAACTGTCAGGTAGATTGTTTATTTCTGTTTTGTTTGGTTCTTTTTCTGGGGTTTTGTCCTGTTCCCTTACTTGGAAAGTATTCTTTTGTTTCCTCATTTTGCCTCTTTCTCTGTGCTTATATCTATGTATTCAGTAGGTCAGTGACATCTTCTGACCTTAGAGAGGTGACCTTATGTAAGAGATGCCTTATGAGGCCCAGCAGTGTGCTTCCCTCTTCTCACCAGTTCCAAATGTTCCAGGAGTGACCCCTGTCTGGGCAATGTGTGTCCTTCTGTTGTGGCAGGGTTGCTTTCATTGCAGGTGCCCAGGGAGGCTAAGCTGTTCCCCTTGCTGGCTGGTTGTAATGCTCAGCTGCATGTGGCTGATAGGGACCCGTCAGTCGCTTTATCAGGTGGGGAGCCCCATACAGTTGGCTGCAAGGTCTAATAGCACATTCCTGCTGCAGTTTTTCTGTAAGTGACTAGGCCCCCTGCATGGCTGGTGCTAGGCTCAGGGGCTTACAACTCCTGTAGGCCTCCAGCCTGCAAGGCTCTTGTCAGCTCTCTCAAGACTGCAGCTGAGTGGCACTGGAGGACCCAATTGTTTCAGGCTTTGGAACGTGGGGCTGATCCCCTATGTGGCTGTTTAACAAGCAAAAGTCATCTGCAGCTGACAAGCCCCACCAACCACAGGGCCACACACACCATCAACATATTCCAGCCCCATGCCTGTGCCCTGACCCACTGAACCAGACCCAGTCACCCCACTGCAGAGGCCCCACACACTCTACCAAGGATCCCCACTCTCCACCCACTCTGTGCACACACCCTGCCCCAGAGGTGGATCCACTCACCTGGCTGTAGAGAATCCATACACCCCACTTATGCAGACCCACAAGTTGCCTGAGGGCTTGCTGTTGGGTGGAGCCAGTTCCTAGGGCAGGTTGCCTGCCCTGGCTGAGTTGGACTAAGTGAGTGCTCCAGTGGGTGGGGCAGACCCTGGGCTCACAGGCCAGGGGAAGAACTCCAATGGCATCTGCCAGCATCTGTGTCAGCTTGCCTGTACTAGGTCACGATAATGGCTGCTGCCAATGTGTCAGTCCCTGGAGAGGTCTCACCTCTCACTGAGATGCACCCAGAGCCTATCAGGTGAGTCTCCTCCCCAAAGAACTGTGCATCTTTCTGGTGATTTTAGGTTTCTTTCTGAAATGAGTGAATTTGTGTGTGGGCCCTTTAAGAGCAAGCTTTTATTTCCCTCATGTCTGATAGCTTTTCTGGGGGTATTCCCCGTTTTTGTTAATAGCCAACAAAGCCAGGTATTATGATACTTGTCTTGGTTCTGCTGAAACCAAAAGCTGCTTATAGCAATAAAGCTCCCCTAATCAGATCCCCTACTCCTCCAGGGAAGGATTCATACCTTAGGATTGCTCCTGAGCATAAAGTGCTGTGGCTAGAAGGTGGCTTTTTTCTCTCTAGAAAGGAATTTCTGCCTCTTCCACCTCAGTCAGCACTGTCCCTTGTTGTGGGGGTTCTTTTTATCCAGTTTTCAGTTCTCTCTCAGGGGTAATTGTTCCAAGAGTAGTTGTAAATTCGTTGTGTCCGTGGGAGGAAGTGAGTTCAGAGTCCACCTATGCTGCTATCTTGACACCATCTAACTTGACTTTAAAAGGTGGTAAATAAGAGAAGACAAGGTCTTCGCTCTCATGAAATTTAGAAGAAATAAAGAAACAATATCAGATAATAATAAACCTTGCAGAATTACAGGCCATACAGATAATTCAAACAGGGTGATGTGGCAGAGAGAAACTGGATGGCTGCTTTAGATTAGGGGATCAGGAAAGGCTTCCCTGAGGAAGGTCGTATCTAGGTGGAGACCAGAATAAGAGGAGAGAGTCAAGCTTTACAGGCAAAGAGAACTGTGAAAACCCCCTTGGGTGGGAATGAAAAGGAAGTTTATGTGTTGAAATGCAGGGTAGAAAGGAGAGTGGAAAATAAAGTAGGAGAGGTTTCATACAGCAGGGATCATAACCAGGGCCCTCAGAATTCAGAGTCTGTGAATGTTGCCTGGGAAAAATAAAATCTTTATTTTACTAACTTTTAACTAAAAATTAGCATTTAATTATGAATGTAGATATTAGCAGTAACTGTGACTTTATCATCAATAGAAATCACAGCGACTTTCATATAACATTACAGTTGTAAGTGACTTTTAAGTATATTCCTTCAAAATTATAGTAGTTAGTAGATCCACTGCTAGAGCTTGTTATTTAAGATGTTAATAGGGCACTTATTACTTATCATAGTTTTTAATATTTTGATAACCGTATCAATATAATTGGTTTCATTGTAATCATACATATTTAAACTTTATGCACTTAAAAACAATAGAGTTCCATTCATGGACTTCACCAGACTGCCAAAGGGGTTCATAGCACAAAAGAGGTAAGAATTATTGATGCAGAGCTTATAAGACTTGCTAAGGAGCACTTTATTCTACATGAGGTGAGAAGCCCTGGGAAGGTTTTAGACAAGAGAGTGAGATGATATGATTTGTATATTAGAAAGATCCCTCTGGTTGCTGTGTGGAAAGGAATTGTAGAGAAGCAAGAGTAGAAGCACGGAGGCCAATTAGATGGCTACTCAGCAGTCCAGGTGAGAGAGATCTGGGGCTTTACCACGTCTGAATGACTCCCCTTCCCACTCCATACTCCCAAACCACAGAATCTACTACAAGTTCCCTGGAAGTGCTATGATGTCTCTGACCTCTAGACTTCAACCCATGCTGTTCCCTCTGCTGAAGCACTCTTGCCCAACCATCCTCCTCTTTCATCCTTAAAAGCTTAGATGCTACTTCTAGGAAGCCTGTCGATCCCACAGACTGGGGTAGATACTCCGTTTATGTGCTGCCACACAGCACTCTTATTAATCCCTGCACTCATCACTCTACAGTCATTGCTAGGTTACTTGTATTTATCTCCCCCACCAGAATCATGACTTTGGTAAGGGCAGAACACATGCTGTTTACCCTCATATCCCCCAATCCAAGGGCTTGGCACATTGTCGGTTCACAATAACTAGGTTGTGTAGATAAGTTAATGTGCAACTAGAAAAGGGTTTCCTAGTGATAACTTAGGGATGATGCTCTTAGTTCATCTTAAACTTCCAGCAAATATTGAATCATGCATATTAATGTGCCATGTACTGGGCTAGTAGTTGGGACTTCGATGTGGATGATAAAAGACAACAATTATTAAGCATTTAGTATATGTAAGGTACTCTGCTAAACACTTTACACATATTTTGTTTAATTTTTGTGACAACTCGTCAGATATCTACTATCATCTGTAGCTCCTCCCTCCCTCTTTTCAGATGAGACAAAAACAGGTTAATTAACTTGCTCAAGGTCACATAGCTAGTAAGTGAGGGAACAGCAAATTAAACCTAACAGTCTGACTCCAGAACTTGACTCTTAACCTCTACACTCTATTGCCTTTAACCTTACAATAAAGCAGATCTCTCCAAAAGGAGCTCAGGGCAACCGGCAGAGAGATGTGGTAAGTAACTAACACATGGTCAGGTAGATAGTAAGAAAATGTACCAAGTGTTTTCGTAGTAAAAAAGCAAGTGCGATGACCTCTTCCTGGGGGAAAGGAGAGTAAAGTAGAGCTTAGGACAATGTAGATCTTAATGGATGAGTATGAGTGTGCTGGTTAAAGAATGGAATAACATAAGGTTTGTCAGAAACACCACAAGTAATGTAGTGTGAGTAGTGCAGGCCAGCAAGGCTGGAACGCGGCATGAGAGTGGTAGGAGTGAAGGCGGGAGTGAAAAGGAAAAGACCCTGTATGGGCTGGAATCCTGTTTATGAGTGTGCTCTTTGTGCCGTAAGCAATGGAGACCTATTGTACGATTATCGAGACTGACCCAAGACATTTTAGCCTTTAATGAAGGCTAAAAAACCCATAATACTTGCAATTTTACAACATGCTAAATGATGTCTGAAATAACTATCCTCACCAAATCTCTAACCGTATTGTATCTCTCATCCCTGAGCTTCTCACTCAAAACTAGGGCTGGACAAGGGGAGGAGACTGACTATGGACAAGCCTTGGGAATGTACATACTACTTGGTAATAAACACAAAAAAGTGTCTTTAAGTTTTGATACAGCTGTCAAACTGGCTACATCAAATTAGGCTCACCAAAACATCCCTCCTGCACTGACAGTGCTATCTGCCAATGAGGTTTCTAAGTGGTTGCTCAGGCCTTTTGAGGTCTCTGGGGCTTGAAGGGCCAAGGAAAAGGAAAACCAGGCAGTGGTTTAACAAACTCGGGTGCCTGCTGTATACAGGGGACCATTTCAATGACCCGAATATAGTCCAGGTAAACGAGCCCAGATGTTTCCAATCCTGGATTAGGCCACTGTGCTCTGGAGGTGCCAGGTCTTCCAAGATCCCCTTAATGTAGTCATAGTTCTCATTAATGATGGCATCTGAAAAAACAAAATATTGAGCGCTTATCTGCATAAGTATATGGTTCCCAAAAGTGCACAGAAGACATGGCAGAAATCCAAGACAAGAAGGAGGGGGAAATAATGCTGGGTCAGACTTGAGAATTACAAGTAGATATTTTGAAATTCTCAAAAGAAAAATGTGAAGAATTTCTGGCATCAGTTCCCAAAACAGATATTTCTGGTGGTGTTGAATACAATTCCCTAAATAAACAAAAAGTTTACATAATTAGTGCATACCAAGAATATTCCTGGCAAATGGTAACAGAGCATATTAACATATTGCTCTCTACCCCTCATCCTGGTTGAGCCTCCTCTGCACAGAGAGCTTTCGCAAAGTGGGATCCAATTCAAGTGGGATTCAATGGATTGGATCCAATCCAATCCATTCTGCCATGTCCCATCCTAAGCATCTTCTCTGGTCTGACTCATCATGGGGCTCAGAGGCCAGAAAACTTTGGGGTGATTCCAGGAGACTTAGGCCCTAGTCTGAAGCACTCACCAGAAGCTAAGTGCCTGCTGACAAGTTGTAGCAGTGGTTCCAGGGTCCAGCTTTAAATACACAGAGGGCCTCCATGGGCTTGTCGGGTCCCACATATGCTCGTACCACTTTGGCCTCATGAATCCACTCAGCAGGCACACAAAGCTTCTGGGTCAGGAAAGTCTCCTCATCCCCAGATTCAGGGCTCTCCAATAGTTGGCAGTACCAGGAAAGCAGCTCTCAAATAGCCTTCTCATGTGTGCTACAGGAAGAAAGAGAGATTGGAATAAACCCCATCCTCGTTGATGGAGAAGGCTGCCTCAGACAGCTCAGAGTGGCACCTGGGGCAGCCTCTCCAACTGTAGGTCTTGACTCTCAGTGGGTCGCTTCAAACTTCACTAAAAAAATCAGAAGCCATCACACCAGCATTTCTTGTTTAAATCAAAGAGAACAGAAAGTATCTAAGTACTATATGTTCACGGTCAAAAAAGTCTGAAAACTAATCCTCTAGGGAAGGTTGCCCAGTGCTGAGAAAAGGCTTTCCCTCGCTAGTAACAGGAGGTCAAGCACTGGCCTGGGGAATCCTGAACTCCCCAGAGCAGCCCACCACAGTTCATTCCTCCTTCCCTTTTCCCACATGGGCAATACAAGTCAACAAAGAGGTTTGTAAAGGGAAGGGCTCTTCCAGGTCCTTGTTTTTGTTTGTTCCTCAAAGCCCTCAGCCTTCTTAATTCATTTCTTCTCTACTTCTAGATTTAGGCTAAACTCACTCTTTCTGCTCACAAGGCCCCTTAAGGAGAGTCCTTTTCGGCCTGGGCCAAAGGACCGGCCATTTTAATTTCAGATCAAAACTATTCCCCTCATTTTTGATTCTTTTCTCAACTGCTAGGTTTCCAAGGACTCCCAATCTCATCACGACCGCCTCCTTTTCTTTTAAGAAACAGGATCTGCTTCCCCACAGCCGACTCTGAATCATCAGCCATCCTATCAGCCAGCCTTTACCATGTGAAATTCCCCACGAGCGTGTTTTAGATAAACTCAAAGGAAAAGTCTGGGGTCATTTTACTTCCTGGTAATGGGGAAGAGGCAAGAGGAATTCCTGAAAGGGAAGGCTGTGCTAGATGCTTTATACTTTTACTCCTTTAATCCCACAATCACCTCTGACTAGGGATTAATCTTATGATTTTACAGATTAAAAAACTGAGGCTTGGAGAGTATCTTCACCCAAAGTAAAAAGAGTGAGCTCCCCAGGTCAGAGTGAGGACATGGTGGATCCAGAGTTGAGACAGGTCTGACTACAAAACTCAGCTTCTTTCCACCCTATAACATGACATGCAGCACAGTGACTAAGAGCACAGACTCTGGGTGTCTTGAGTTGGAAGCCTTACTCTGCCATTTGCTAGCCGTGTGATACTGAGCAAAAGTTACTTAATCTCTTCCGTGCCCTGGGCTGCTCATTTGTAAAACAGAGACAATAAGATGTCTGTCTCATAGGTTCATTATGAGCATTAAATTAGTTCACATATGTAAAGTACTTACAACAGAGTATAAACATATGTAAAAGTACTATATGACAAAATACTATATAAATGTTTGTTTTTGTTATTATTGTAATGCCACACTACCGTTAATAAAAAATGAAAAACCTTCAACTTTATCTCATTTGTAGCGTGCAAAAAGCATTTCTCTGATTCTCTTTCAGGACAGAGAACCAAAACATTACGCATCTAAGCAAGATTGTATTGGTAAATACAATACTATCAAACTTGAGGGGCAGGGGTGGGTGGATGGCAAGGGAAGTCCAGAGAGGGAGAAAGACAGTAGAGAGAAAAAAAGCAGTAGACAGAAAAAGTAATGCTAACCCATTACATCACTCCATGGATCCACTGAGGCAGCTCAGCCAGTGCTATTTCTGCGTAATTCTAAACATGCCACACTCAAGTGAATCTGTGCCTAAGGGACTTCCCCACCTGGGCTTATCCTTCCCTTTCCACTTAATTATTTCCTATTCCAATTTTACAGGTTCTTTGACTCTTACCTCTAGAAAGATCCAAAGAGATTCTGAAGTTCACAGAGATCTCTTCTCCTTTCTCAGACTACTGAGAGGGCTCATGAAAAATAGCATAATTTGGCACTTAATCAAAGGTGGTCTCATTTCTAACTTGTTCACATGAATACAGAGACAATCTGGGCTGTGGGCTGAACTGTCTTAAGGCTAAACCCAAAATACATTCTATACACACTTACTTGCTGACTTGAACCCTAAGAGACTGATTCCTTTGGCATTGTCCTGTAGTGGTGATGACGCAGTGGTTTTGATGTCTTCTCACTCACCTTGAGTTGTCACTGTGCAGGGGGACAAAGATGGCCCACTCCCAGAGCCCCTCACTTTCCAGTTGGCTGGCGTAAGTGGTCTGCAGCATACCCTCACACTGCTCTGAGAGATGGGGTAGTTAGGAGCCCACAGCACCTCCCACAAGTGCCAGCTTAGGTGGGAGTCCTAAGGATCTGCTGTTACGCTTTGAGGCTCCAGCAGCTAGTTGAGATTGTGATGTCTACAAAGGAGAATGTGCTGAGAGTTACTGTATCCAGCCAGCAGAAGCCCCTGCACTAAACAAGTCAACTGTTCTGGCTATGGCTTAGAGACAATCAAGGCAGACACCTGAGAGCAGAAGCATTCTAGGCCTCGGAGGCTCCTGAGGCCGTGTTGTATCAGTCTACCCTGAGTTTCAGCCAGATTGCAGATCCTGCCAAAACACAAGGCACCTCTCTTTTGCGGCTGTGTGGTCTAGCAGGTTTGCTGGTATCTGCTTGGCCTATATATTTTACCATCCTGGTACAGGGGGTCCTGACAACTTTGACCCTTCCATTCATTCATTATAGTGTCAACTACTTTCCTTAACCATTTAAAAAGCAGTTACCTTAGTTTCTTCCAGATGGTTGTTGTTGGAGTGCTAATTCTCCTGTTGGTTTGAACAGCTAACTAATCTTCATGACACTGATTTCCTTCTACGGCTTGTAATTTTTACCTTGGATTTTGTCTACAGTGGGTATTATTCTTTATCTAAAAATTCATGTGCCCTGGGTTTTGAAAATGTCTCTACACAGACTTTTGCTTTTTCTTCTGCTGGGGTCCCAGGGATTTCAATGGTCCAGGGCCAGTTTAATATGTTAAGTTCTTAGCTTGCAATTCCCAGATAAGAACAGTATAGCTACAGCAAAAGCGGCACTAAGAGGGATGCTTATAGCAATACAGGCCTACCTCAAGAAACAAGAAATATCTCAAATAAACTATCTAAAAATACACCGAAAGGAACTAGAAAAAGAAGAACAAATGAAGCCCAAAATCAGTAGAAGGAAGGTAATAATAAAAATCAGAGTGGAAATAAATGAAATAGAATCTAAAAAGACAATAGAAAAGATCAATGAAACTAAGAGCTGGTTCTTTGAAAAGATAAACAAAATTCAACAAACCTTTACCTAGATTAAAAAAAAGAGAGAGAGAAGGCTCAAATAAATAAAATCAGAAACAAAAGAGAAGAAATTATAACGGACACCACAAAAACACAAAGGATTATAAGACAGTACTATGAAAAGCTATATGCCAACAAATTGGATACTCTAGAAGAAATGGATAAATTCTTAGAATCATAGGACTCTCCAAAGCTGAAACAAAAAGATATAGAGAATCTGAATAGACTGATTACTAGTAAGAAGATTGAAATAGTAATCAAAAATCTCCCAAAAAACAAAAGTTCAGGACCAGACACCTTGCCCAGTGATTTGCACTAAACATTCAAAGAAGATTTAACACCTATCCTTCTCAAACTCTTCCAGAAAATTGAAGAGGACAAGACTCATTCTACGAGGCCAACATTACCCTGATACCAAAACCAGACAAGGACAACACAAAAAACCAAAATTGCAGGCTAATATCACTGATGAACATAGACGCAAAAATCCTCAAGAAAACATTAGCAAGTCAAATACAATAATACATTAAACGGATCATACACCATGATCAAGTGGGATTTACTCTAGGGATGCAGGGATGGTTCAACATTTGCAAATCAATCAACGTGATAAACCACACTGACAAAATGAAGAATAAAAATTGCACAATCCTCTCAATAGAAGCAGAGAAAGCATTAAAAACTCTGAATAAAATGGGTATAGAAGGAAAGCACCTCAACATAATAAAGGCCATATATGACAAACCCACAGCTAACATCATACTCAATGGTGAAAAACTGAAAGCGACCCTTCAAGAACAGGAAAGGACAAGAATGCCCACTTTTGCCACTCTTATTTAACATAGTATTGGAAGTCCTAGCAGAGCAATCAGGCAAGAAAAAGAAACAAAAGGGATACAAATTGGAAAGGAAGAAGTAAAACTGTCACTATTTGCAGATGACTTAATTTTATATAGAGAAAACCCTAAAGAATCCAACAAAAAACTATTAGAAATAATAAACAAATGCAGTAAAGTTGCAGGGTACAAAATCAACATACAAAAAGCAGTTGCATTTCTATAAACTAACAACAAAACAGCAGAAAGAGAAATCAAAAACACAATCCCATTTACAATTGCAACAAAAAGAATAAAATATGTAGAAATAAATTTAGCCAAAGGGGTGAAAGACCTGTACACTGAAAACTATAAAACATTGTTGAAAGAAATAGAAGACAAAGAAATGGAAAGATATTCCATGCTGATGGATTAGAAGAATAAACATAGTTAAAATGTCCATATTACCTAAAGCAATCTACAGATTCAATGCAATCCCAATCAGAATCCCAATGGCATTCTTCATGGAAATAGAACAAAGAATCCTAAAACTTATATGGAACAACAAAAGACCCTGAATAGCTAAAGCAATCTTGAGAAAAAAAGAACAAAGATGGAGGCATCACAATCCCTGACTTCAAAACATACTACAAAGCTACAGTAATCAAAACCACATGGTACTGGCACAAAAACAGACACACAGATCAATGGAACAGAATCAAGCCCAGAAATAAACCCACACATCTATGGACAGCTAATTTTGACAAAGGAGCCAAGAACATACAATGGAGAAAGGAAAGTCTCTTCAATGAATGGTGTTGGGAAAACTGGACAGCCACATCCAAAACAATGAAAATAGGCCATTGTCTTACACCATACACAAAAATTAACTCAAAATGGATCAAAGACTTGACTCTAAGAACTGAAGCCATAAAACTTCTAGAAGAAAACAGAGGCAGTATGCTCTTCAACATTAGTCTTAACAGCATCTTTTCAAATACCACGTCTGACCAGGCAAAGGAAACAAAAGAAAAAAACAAATGAGACTACATCCAACTAAAAAGCTTCTGCATGGCAAAGGAAACCATCAACAAAATGAAAAGACAACCTAACAATTGGGAGAAGATATTTGCAAACCATATATGATAAGGGGGTAATGTCCAAAAAATGTAAAGAACTCATACAAGTCAACAACAAAGAAACAAACAACCCAATTCAAAAATGGGCAAAGAATCTGAGCAGACATTTTTCCAAAGACGATACAGATGGCTAACAGGCACATGAAAAGATGTGTCTGTAATTACTGGGGAATGCAAATCAAAACTACAATGAGATATCACTTCACACCCGTCAGAATGGCTATAATTAACAAGACAGGAAACAAGTGTTGGAGAGGATGTGGAGAGAATGGAACTCTCATTCACTGCTGGTGGGAATGTAAACTGGTACAACCACTGTGGAAAACAGTATGGAGGTTCCTCAAAAAATTAAGAACTACCATATGATCCAGCTATTCCACTGCTGGGTATTTATCGAAAGAACATGAAAATAGGAATGCGTAAAAATATATGCACCCCTATGTTCATTGGTGCATTATTCACAATAGCCAAGACTTGGGAAAAAACCTAAGTGCCCATCAAGGGACAAATGGATAAAGAAGATGTGGTATATATACACAATGGATTACTACTCAGCTATAAAAAAAGATGAAACCTTGCCATTTGTGAAAACACGGATGGACCTTGAGGGTATTAAGCTAAGTGAAATAAGATGGAGAAAGTCAAATACCATATGATTTCACTCATAAGTAGAAGATAAAAACAACAACAAACAAACAAACACATAGACACAGAGATTAGATTGGTGGTTACCAGATGGGAAGGGGAGAGGGAGGAGGGCAAAAAGAGTGACAGGGCACAAGTGTACAGTGACAGAGAGTAATTAGTCTTTGGGTGGTGAACATGATGTAGTCTACACAGAAATAAAAATACAATGATGTACACCTGAAATTTATATAATGTTATAAATCAGTGTCACCTCAATATAAAAAAAAAAGGAATCCACCAAGAAAAAAAAAAAGTACTCAGTAGAGAGCATTAGGGATCTCATTTCTCCATCACCTGTTAGCTGACAGCACCCCTGCTTCCCTGACAGCTGGCCTCTCTCTGAACCACAGAAGCCTTTCCCGTTTCCTCATCTTTGTAGTGTTCTCCTCATTCAGCCCTCCACCTCTCAGATCCAGACAAATCTGTTGCCCACTTTTGATCCAATACTTGCCTGCTCCATTGACCACTATTTCTGTCCCTCTCCCACTCCAATATTGGGGCCTGCCCCAAAACAGACCTCAAACAGAAGTGCTGTAATTAACTTATCAGGGGCCTTTGAATACTCCTTGCAGGTACCTGCTTTCCCACTGTAAATGGGAAATGTGCCTCACTCCACTCTGTATACACGGATTATGAGGAGAAATGACAGGAAAGAGATGGCATTAATGTTCAGACTGGAGACAATCTATATATGAATGTATGAAATGTATGAAGGTTGAAAATTCTAGGACAGTCCACATTAAATCAACGTGTTGACGCTAAAACATAAATACTGAATGGCTTTCACCATTTCCTTAAGAGCAAAATTACAAAAAGTGACAAAAGCAACCATTCTAGAAGAAAAAAGCACGCCTCCCCTTTACTAATAAAAGTAAATTCCTTGTTTTTCCTTAAAAGAGCATTCAGTGTATTAGGTTCACTTTTACAATAATGAAAAAGAGTGCCCTTCTGTCCATTTTCCGTAATTTTCAGGACCAAGTGGAAATTATTATATTTTCTCCCTTCCAACGTCAAGTGCAAAAGTCAAGGTGCTCCCAGGCCCCTCTGCCACAGCCAAGCGCCGGGGTCCAGCAGTGGGAAGCTGGAGGTTCCCCCGTCCTCAGAGAGCAGGCGGCGCCCCGTGACGTCCCCGTGTCCGCGGGGCGCTGGCGGGACCCGGTGTCCGGAGGGCCCTGACGTGCGGACCCCACGCGCTGTCCCTGCGCCCCGCTGCCAACGGCCACTCTAGCCCCGCGCTCCGCAGACTTTGGAAACGTCTGGGAGCCGGTCCCCTCGAAGGCCCCGCCGCCGCCCCGCGATCATGGGCAGCTAGCTGGGCAGGTACCAGGCTCCGCCGAGGCCGCGCTGCCCCCCACCCGGGAACGAAGGGCCCAGCGACCCAGGCCCGCCCGCCGCCCGCCGGGCTGGGGTCAGCGCCGGGTCCGGAAACAGCCCCTCCCCGCCGCCCTGCCCGGCCGGGACCCCGCCGCGATCCGGGGGGCCTTCGTGCCCGAGGCTTCCCCAGCAGGCCGCTGCGCCGCAGGTCCGCGCGGCCGAACTCCTCCGACAGCTGGAAGGGTTCCCTGCAGCGGGGGCTGTGGAATGCCCGGAAGCCCCGGCGCGTCCGGAGCTGGTCACGGTCACAGTCAATCCTCCTGCGAGCAGAGGGACCCTCAACAGGTGTCCACCCCCCGAGGAGCGCCCGGACCCCTGTGCCAGGGAGACCGTCCCGAGGGCACGCAGCCTCTGCCGGAAAGGAAGAAAGTTCGATGGCCCTCTCTGGTTTGAGGTCGCTGACACGGAGGAGAGGAGCCAGCCCGAGCGCAGGCCCTCCGCCTTCAAGCCTGTCTGGAGAAATGGAGTGTTCCCTTCCCTTGCGCCCAGGCCTGGGCCGCTGAGAGGCGGCCTCTGCCCTTGATGCAACAGTCTGAGGTGGGGGACTGACCCTGGACCTGACTTCCAGCCCTCCCTACCGCCCACCCTGCTGCAAGGACACCCCGGGCCTCCAGCACAGCCACAGGGCCTCTGCTGGGCTAGAGAGCTGGGAGGATCCGCTCGGCCTGGGGCCTCCTGCAGCCTGATGTCCCGGTGTCCTAAGAGTCAATGCCATGCCACCACCACCTCCTGAGACTCAAACCCACAAGTTTTTTACCCTGTTGACCCCTGTTCTACCCCTCCATGAATCACTGACACCACCAGGTCACCTCCCACCACACTGGCTGGCAGGTCCCCAAGCCCCCAGACCCACCTCTCCTTTCCTTGCACACCCATAATGAAGAAAAACTGCTGACATGAAAACCTCTGCCCTCCTCCTGCCCACCCTCTCCTGTCTTTTCCCTGGGGACATGCTGACCCGGAAAGTGTGCTTCTCCACTATTTGCCCACTTTGTATAGTTAAAGGTTTATTCTGATTTTAAATAATACTAATTATGATAGGCAGGTTTATCATCAGAGATTGTCATAGTCTTTCAAAGATTCACACATTAGGATTTGTCCACACCATGGTTTCTCCACCTTGGTACTGTTAACATCTGGGGCCAGATAAGTCTCTGTTTTTTGTTGGGTGCTGTGCTCTGCATTGTAGGGCTTTAGCCGAATCCCTGGCCTCTATCCTCTAGGTGCCAGTAATGTATCCATATCATAAAAATAATAAATGTGTCCAGTCATTGCCAAATACTTGGGGGGTTGGGGGGCAAAATCACACTGGTGGAGAACCACTGTGGGACAGTAGGAAAAAAAAACCCTCAAAAAACTGGAATACATTAAAAGAAAAATACGATGACAAAACATGACAGCAAATTAAAGAGAAAATTTGATAAGATCTTAGAAAATACAGGATGGGGTGGAAAGATCAAGTAAAAAAATACAATGATAATTAAGTTATATTTACATTTAAAAACAAGCTGGACAATAATTTTACAAGTAGTAAAGTCTGAATTATTCTTAGCCCAAATCTGTTGCATTGATTAAAAATTAAATTCAACAAAATATTTTTCAAAGTCTCAGTGGGCAGAAGAGACTTGAGAAAACACTTTTTAGCGCTTGTGACATGGTCCTTACCTTTCGTGCAAAACAAGACAATAAAGAAAAGAGACTGATTTCCACTAGTGCATGGGAGGAATTTTCTGGAAGAACATACATGGGAGTAAATGCGTATGCAAATTTATCTTAGTTTTTATTTATTTATTTTTGTGAGGAAGACCAGCCCTGAGTTAATATCAGTTGCCAATCCTCCCCTTTTTCTGCTGAGGAAGACTGGCCCTGGGCTAACATCCGTGCCCATCTTCCTCCACTTTACATGGGACGCCGCCACAGCATGGCTGACAAGCAGTGCATCGGCGGGTGCCCGGGATCCGAACCTGCGAACCCACAGCCACCAAAGTGCGAACTTAACCGCTACACCACCAGGTCAGCCGCCCATCTTAGCTTTTACATATCAAATTCTATTGTGTTAAAGTCTTGCTCTTCACAGCTTGAAGTGTTTGTAGGCGATTCAAATTCCAAGGAATAAAATCATGTTTTAATTTGTTGAGTCATTGGGTTTAATTAAAACAAGCCTAGAGAAACCAAGTTTTCCTCATACTTTGATTCACGATTACTGGCTTAAGACGATCTCATCCTACTTTAAGACTGGCTGAAAAGCAAAGATAGATACGAGGTAGATTTTTACAGGAAGCACTACCCTATAACTGTACCTTTAAACAAACAACTTTATCTGATGCCTGTCTTTTCCTCTAATTTGTAAAACACTACAAGCTCTAGCTAGTTATACCGGCTCTATACCAGCTCATACTCTACCAAGAGTAAGAGACGCAGTTCTTTATTATAATGTCCCTGTAAGCCAGCCCTCAATTAGGTTCAGGTCCTTCTATGGACCAACAAGACAAGCCACATACTATGACTGAAGCTAATACCCACAACCTGCTTCATCCGGTACAGAGACCACAAAGGACAAAGCAAACGTGACAAATACAAACCTCATGGAATTGCCTTTTCTATCAGTCTTTGTCTTCCTCACTCTTTCTAGGCCCAGATGCCTAACATTTCGAAAGAAAACACCCACAAGTTCCCCATTTTCTGTCCTCATCCAGCAGCGCCACCAGGCCCAGACGCTCCGCAGTGAGGCCCTTTGCTTCCTGCAGATCCACCCTTGAATGCTGAATAACTCTGCTCTGCACAGCTCAGGGAAATGGCAACCAGAGCAATGAGTGGCAACAAGGAGAGGAAAATCTGCCAGCTCCTGTATTGTTAGGCCAGCTTGTTTATTTGCCTTGCGGGGTGGTGCAGATGGCTTCAGTCCTTTTGCAGGAGAAATGGCTCTGTACTCTTTTGCTCTGCATACATTAATATAATGTATATAATATGCCAGATTTTAAATGGGATGATGACTCCTACTAGGAAATCTCAAATCTAGGAAGGAAGGCGGGGAGAACAGGAGAGGTAAGAAAAGGCAAGTTCACATTTACTAAGACTGAAAGGAAACAAGCTTAAAGGCATATTCAGCTTTTTGCATGTGAGATGACAAGCTCGTCCTCCATCATGTATTTTCAAGCTGAAATTTATAAGTGCAGCAAGAATAAACGTATATATCTGGGTATGTTGCTCACTTGCCTGCCCGAGTTATGTGGGTGTCCAGGTGCAGGCACAGGCTTTAGAAGGCACAGCTCCATTGGGAAGCTCTGAAAAGGAAGGTGACAATGGATGACCTGGAAGAGCTTTTACAGACCTCACTGCTTTGGCAGGGAGTAAACGTGGATCGAATACTTGGAAATGTTGAGGAAATAAAGCAGCCCTCAGGAATCAGGGGGAATTAACTGAAGAAATGCCCTTTAATCTTAAAATTTACTTAAAGAGGTAGCTGACACTCGCTTTTGATAGTTACAAAAGCACTTTATATTGTGATTGGTTTCTTACTGCCATCCAAAGCATTGTACCTTAGCATAGTCAAATTCACGGAAGCATTTTAGATACTTCAATGTTTTGGCAACTATAAACTTCTCAGAATTGCCTTTCCTTCTCCACTCATGCTGAAAACCAAGAGAAAAGTTATCATTTTTTGTCATGCTTAAAGGTACATCAATGTGACAGTTCTGCAATAGAAGAATTGTCTTCTTTGGCTATAACTGATAATTGTTGCAACTAGCTGTGCTGTTCTGAATCTGGCGGTGTGGGGTAGTAGAAAAAACACTGGTCTATACAGCAGGAGACCTGCATTCTGGTAGTAGTCATGTGATCTTGGACGGCTGACTAAACCTGTAAAGAGGAGGACTGAAAGGTCATCTTACTGGTCCCTTCCAGGTATCTTGATATGAATTCTAATGTGAGTTTGGGCCCCCCTCGGATAAGAAACTTAAAGATGAGGCTCCTAATTTTCAGTGAGAGTTGGAACTCTGTGGCGATCAAATCACACTCCTCTTGCCTTCTTCAGTAATGATAAGGTGGAAAAGAGAGGAAGGGTATATTACAAGCCTTTGTTCTTATTATTCATGCTTTAGAAAACAATTAAAAAATGGCTGCTTTAGCCTTATTATACCAATAACTTTCCTAAATGGCTCGATTCTCAATGGTTTCTCATTTCTTTTCTCAGCCTTCTGTGACATGGCTTCTAAAAAGGATATTTTAATGAGTAAATTTCAGAAAAATTCTTAAAGTATCAAAAGTTATGCTATAATAGGTGAGTAAATAATTCTATCCACCTTTCTAAGGGCTATCTTTAAATTGTAAGGAAAAAGACAAAACCCGGAAGAGCACGGTATAAAGAAATACAATTTAAAATATGATTGCCTGCTAGCATTCCCTACCTATCCCCACTCCCAGTCTCAATGCATGAGACCAAAGATAAGCTGACTAAGGGCTTGCATCTTTAAAAATTAAACATTATTATGGTTCAGAAATGAAGGCAAACATTGAAAAGGGTGGATGAGAGAGAATGGGGTAAGATTTTTGGTTGAAGTCAGCCCACTGTGATGAAGGAAGGAGGAGGGAGATGTGATGATTGTGATTCATTTATCACATGATCTTGTTTATAGAGATGAATAAAAATAAACAATCTTGGGAAAAACATATTTCTAAAAATGAAGAGAGGACTATAGCAAAGAAAGAAAGTAGAAGAAAGATCTTTGGATTCCACCAGTAATGGCCTGGACACCACAACATATAGCTGAGGACCTGATGTCACTGGGAAATGCTCATGTTAACAATGTCCTGAGAAATATCCTTTAGCGAGGAAAAATGCAATATACTGATAGATTATATGTGAATGATAAAAGAGTGGGCTAGTATATAGCTCTCTGGTCCTCTTTAAAATAACCACCTCAAAATACAATGCCAGCTCATATCAGTGGTCTCCATCATCAAAGGACAGCGTTTTTAAAGACCATATTTGAGATTTAAGAACACTTCTTATTGGGGATGATTTCTGTTTGTAATTTGTGAAGTAGTATATATAAACTATCAACATAAAAATTTATTATTTTATTAAGCTGAAGTTTGGAGAGAAATGTACTTGCACATTGACTTATCACTGAAGACCCTCTACGGGGATGAGGAGACAATACTTTACATTTTTACTTTACCACAGCTTTCCACACATGGATATTTTATGGATTCAATACTTGGCCTGTTATTTCTGGAGGGAGTTTAGTTGAAAATCACACCATAGTTTGGACTGAACACATCACTCAGAAAACTCACAGATGGCTGTTTACAACCTCTACCACCATGAACACACACCTAAAACTTTCATAATCAGTCTCCCAAAGGTAATATAAGATTCATTAGATATATGTGGAGCGAAATCAAAATTAACTCTGGACGGTCCTAAACCTGTAAAGTAAAAAGAAACATCTGTTAGTCTCTTTTTAATTTATATTTTTTCAAAAAAGCTGGTGAGGACACTCTGACCTGGTAAATAGATTTTTCTGATGCTCTTAAATACTTAATTAAGACCCTTGAAAAAATGAAATAGTGAGTGATGTTGGTTCTTCACTGCTTGACCAAGCATGCTATAGTAATTTTTTTCTTGAATGTATTATAAGCCCCCATTAATAGTCAGTGAGAGTCAACTGGTGAGAGTCCAAGAGACAAAGGAAGACTTTTCAATAGTTTTCACCATTATTTTGAAAAGGACTTTCTTTCTTCTTTTTGCATTTATTCATTCATTCACTCACTCAACACACATTTACTGAGTACTTGAGGGGTCATGTCAGGTGCTGCAGGATAGGATGAGAAAATCTTGGTCTACCACATTTTCTCTTTCCTTCCCCACAACCATTTTGCTTTAACAGGTCCTCATCTCCTTATGCCTCAATCCCTTCAAAATCTCCCTAGTTAGTGCTCCTGACACCCAAGTCCCACGGTCTTCGAGTCGTGTTATACTCGGCTGAAGAAAAATATTCCTTGATCAAGAGTGCCTTGTTGTCCATATTGATACCACTACCACCATCGATAATGATAATAATGGTAATTAATAGCTACTGTTTCTTGAGCTATTCACTTTGTACACTTGACTACCTCCTTTAATCCTCACTGTAACCATGAAATGTAAAAATAATATTTGTATTTCATTCTTAACCACAATTTCTTACTAACGTATGTATGTGCCTGTTGAACACTGCACAACTTCTCAAATCCTTGAATTCAATTGAACACCGCCACCCTCTTTTCCTGTTCCACATGGATTTCTGCAGGGTACTTGCTTTTTATTACAGCAACTGCCGAAAACCCAACTTCATCAAGATCCGACATCTTGAACAGGAATGTAGTGTGATCTGATGTTGAAACTGTGAACTATCTACAGCTAATAGTTCATGCAATGTTTGACAGATGTTGAGTATCACTGTGTTTCCTTTGAGCATTTAAAATACTCTGTCACACTCCTGTAAATTTGCTGTGGCCCCTCAAGATGCTTCTGTGCACAGTTTGGGAACTTGAGCCCTAAACAGAAACAACCCCTCTTCAACTCTGCCCTTCTACACTGCACACTGGGCACTTAATGCATTGTGTTCTGTATTTGAATTAACTGTATGCACAGGCCTCATGTTTGCTACTAGATCATCTGCTCCATGAAGTTCAGAGACCATTCCTTGTATACACCTTGGCACAGAAGCTAACACAACAGTAGAAAATGCCAACAGTAGTTTGTCAAATGAGTGGATTAAAAAAAAATTACACTATGTACTTATGTAATTTCTCCTCAGTCATTTGAAATGTCTTTCATATTTCCCCATTAAAATTTAAACACATTTTTTGAACAGACCGTACAGTCAATAAGTGTTGCTGACTAGTTGACGGAGTGTAGAAAACAAATCTTTGAATAAGCAAGGGATGATTTTGAAGGGGGCATAGCCTTTTTTACTACTTGTAGTTTACTTATTCTTTTTGGGGTAGCACGTCTGCAAGTTACTGTATTCAAATGCATTACATTCTGAATTACAGAAAAAAGGAAAATAATGGTGAAGAATATTATAGTGCAGGCTAGTGCTTCTCTATGCTATTAACATATATAATGACTCTGCTCTTAATGACATTATCATCAATGATAGAGTAAAGAGGACTATTGGCAGAAATCACACTTTGAAAGGAAGTACCTAAGAGTAAATTATATTGTCTTCCTTCAAGCATCGAACATTAGTTCTTAAAAAGCTATCTGAGGAAGTATGAAATGGTTCCTGTGAATGTATAGGTGTTTGTTTTCTTTCTCTTTTTGAAGGCTGGGAGACAGACTGTACATTCCTTTCTGCCCTAAAAAGTAAATATGCTTCTAATCAGTCAATCGGATTTAGGTCCAATGACAATTCAGGAGAAATCAATACGAAACTATTTGTGAAGTTTTCTTTAATACTGACATTTTCAAGCAAAACCCACATACATTGAGCCATTTGTCTGTCTATTAAAATTAAAGTGGTAAAAACCAAATAGGAATATGGGACTGAGAATTCCCACAACGAATTTGGGGGAATTCCGGCTAGTTCCCATGATTTTTCTCTACTCTGGTGTCTATTCCCTGACTGACTGGAAATTCAGTCCAGCACCAGTGAAAGAGGATCAGCGCTGGAAATTAATTCACTTTCAGACTAAACAGATTTCAAAGCACAAAGCAGACACTGGTGACAGAAGCGCCCTGCGTTACCTGCTGTTTCTCTGTTAGCGGAGGCCAGCTCTCTGTTGACACCATTCTCTTCGGTATTTGAATAGGTGCCCTGTGATCCATGCTCTCCAAAGGCGTCCTCTTCATGCCGCCTGTATGGGGATCTGCTGGCGCTGAGGCCATGTCCTTCCGCTGCCCCGCCCAGGCGCTTCGTCACGTAGCTGTGCGGATGCCACTGTCAGCTGAGCTGAGATCCAGCAAGGTGCCTACGCTTCATCTTTCGATCATCTGCCATTCTTCAATGCCCTGTGACCTCTCCTGTGATTGGAAAAATAGTAGCCATCACATTGGGGAAATCTGATCTGATCTTAGTAGTACCAATACAGGGCAAATTTATAGTAAACTCAGTGGTTAGCTATGGTCAAAAAAATATGTTCAATAAACCCACTTTCAATATTAAGAGGTAGCCATTGTTAGCGCCTTGGTTTTTGTAGATCTTTTCTGGCATATCTAGAAGAAGATCATCATCAATCTACACACTCTTTTAAAAAAAATTAGTGTTTGGCATTTAAGGACACATCTTAACTACCTTCCATTGACATGATGTTGACTATACAGTAGAGTCAAGGAATCCTTCAGCATAGGGAAAACCTGCAGAATGAGAAAATTAGGTAGAAAAAGATGGGAAAAGGAATGGCTGAGGGGAAGTGCTGAATTATGGGAAATTACTCCAAGTACTCCTAAAAACACAACTCTCAGTGAAACCTAGAAAACACAGTGGCCAACATATTATTAGTCCTTTCAGTTTCGAGGGTGTTCAATTCAAAGCAGACATGGATATGCTTTTCCAGACACTGTGTATTAAAAGTTTAGCTTTTAAGACATTGACGGAAGGGCTTGTGAATAAACCAAGGAGCATCCCAACATCACTGACAACATGCAAAGGACTGTGTGCACAGAAGCGTTTCCTCGGCTGTACGAGGAGGACAGCGACGCCGAGTTTATTGTTTTGTTACAAAGCTCGAACAGAATAAAATAAAGGGCTCAGCACAGTCCCTGGCGTGCTCAGTGTGGTTACCACCTTTGTTATTGTTACTGTAATCCTAATGCCAGACATTACACCACTGGTCATTACATATAAAATATTATAAGTAGTTCTGGGATTGTTGGCATAGGAACAGGGGTCTGAACACTTCGTAAGTACAACAGCCAGAGTTACTTGTGAACCTGTCCCCAGATACTGTAAGGACTGAACGAACGTTCCAAAACAGACACGGCAAATGTCCGCGACACAGAAGCCTGACTGGAGAGGTGCGCTCTCAGAATTAACCACCCCGTGTGTATATGTGAAAACCCAGCTCCATCTTTTGTGAAGATGAGTCTGCAATGTTCTAGACTCCATTCTGCCACTATCTTCCAGGCAAATATCAAAGGACCTAATTCGGGAGTCCAAGGATTGTGTTTCTTCTGAGTTGTTTTGGCATCTTCATAAGTCTAATAGACTGAAGAAACTGTCCAGATTCAAATTGAGACCTTCTGCATCACAATATTTTATTGATAGTGAGACTCTTGGCTCAGCATCCTTCTCTCTTCATGCTTTCACGTCTTTACTCTTCCTTTACCAAAACAGCTTACTTAACATTTCCATATTCTTGTATGCTCCAATCTATTCTGCATGCAGAGTGAGCACTTATAAATAGAAAAAGTTTCATATAAAGAAATACACGCCTTGTTAATGTTGCTTTTTTTAAAATTAATAAGCTTTATATTTTTAGAATAGTTTTAGATTTAGAGAAAAATCCCACGTACCCCTGCACACAACTTCCCCTGTTATTAACACCTTACATTAGTATGCTACATTTGTTATAATTAATGAATCAATATTGATACATGATCATTAACTAAGGTCCATAGCTTATTTAGATCACTGCAATTTTTACCTAACATCCTTTTTTTTTCCATTCCAGAATCCCACCCAGGATACTACATTACATTTAGTTTTCATGTCTCTTTAGGTTCCTGTTGGTTGTGAGAGTGTCTCAGACTTTCCTTGTTTTTGATGACCTTGAGAAGTACTGGTCAGGAAAACTGGAGGATGGCCCTTTGGGTTATGTGTTCTTGGTAGGAAGACCACCAGAGGTAAAGAGCTCAAAGAAGCTTGAGAAATGCTGAGTTACAGGGGCACGTATAATATGAGCTTTTGGAGAACTCTGGATACATTACTGGACGTTGGAATCTCAGGGAGGGTCAGTGATGTGCAAAGTATCCCAACCAATTGGCTGCAGTACCCTTTTTCGGATGCCATGTTTATTAACATCTCCAAGAAGATCTGGGAAATACTTAGGTTTGCACGTTAGCACATGTTAACTCGAGACTAGACATTCGAAAGGTGAATGAACTCCTTAGTGTTGAATGCTTCAGAGTTTTGGATTCTTTTAAATTAATCAATAAAAACTAATTTGGAAGAAAAGCTGGCTTGCCACAATGATTTCAGTTAATATCAGAGGCACAAATAAAGTGAATTTACTATTTAAAATGTATTATCTGACTTCTTCATAAGACTATTCAGATATTACTCCTTAGAATGTGTGTAGATTAATCAGACACCACTTTTTAATTTGTTGGGCTTTTGAAATGTACATAGTCTAACCATATATTAAGTGACAATCATTTTAGGAGATTTCAAGCTAGAATTGGCATTGCTTTGACAAAACAACTTTGACAGAAAATATGATTTGGAAAGATTTTCTTCTGCTGTAGGGAAAAGCTGGTAGAATCAAAGGAGACACTATTTGGCCACACTCACTTATAATCATAACATGATATTATTAAAATACCACCCACAGGATGGTAAATTTCACTTAAGTTCTGAATCAATGTTCTGAGGTCACAAATTATCTCCATTCTTCAAAATGATATTACAACATGGTTAAAAGTGATCACAGATTCCTTTAATTTCTTCTTCCTGATATATAATATTATTTTTACCTGAATCTCTCTGAAAACTGTGAATGTGGATTAAAGAAGATAAGAAAGCTGAGATAAAGGCAAATTACCTCCAAATCTATACAAGGAAACTTCTGAGGTACCCAGAATTGTAACATTCCATTCCTGCTGTGTAATGGGGAAGATTCTCCTCTCTTAATGTTGCAGAACATCGCAGGTCCTAACTGCTTCTACCTGCTGAACAGCTGGGGATCTGCCACACGATCTTCTGGTTTGAAAAAGCAAGCTGAGAAGCTACATGAACCCTCCTCCCTCTCCTTCTCCCAAAAGCCGAGCTTGATAATGTGAGCAAGGAAATTCCTCAGTAAGTTTGAAAAAATGTACTAAGTCCAAGACATTGATTTATAATTTATAATAAATTGCAATAGAATCTTAGAAGCTCGGGCTAAACACAAATGCCAATGAGGATACAGTTACCTGAATTATGGATTTTTTTAAAAAGAAATCCAAGAAGTTCAAATTTTGATTGATTGATTGAGGAAGACTGGCTCTGAGCTAACATCCATTGCCAATCCCCCTCTTTTTGCTGAGGAAGATTAGCTCTGAGCTAACGTCTGCCCATTTCCTCTATTTTGTATATGGGATGCCACCATAGCATGGCTTGTTGAGTGGTGCCGTAGGTCCACCCCCAGGATTCAAACCTGCGAACCCCTGGCCACTGAAGCAGAGTGAGTGAACTTAACCACTATGCCACCGGGCCAGCCCCCAAATTTCTATTTTTATCAGAATGAGATCAGGGCCCCAGTATTCTTCCCAATTAAGACAGACAGTTGGAAACAAAAAGCTAAGAGATCTTGTGCCACCAGAAATGTGACTTATGGACGTGAGTGGTGAGCTTCGATCTGTGCTACCCTTTGTTATTAAACAATTTCCTCTTGATATTTGAAACTTCTCTAAGGACGCTTATTTCTTCTTTCATCAAAATTCTAGCTTTTAAAATTCCAGTTCTTAAAATTTTAGCTTTTCCCCTCAATAAGCTTTAGATCTTGTTCTCTCAATCTAACGCTCCTCGGTAAGAGCATGCATGCTTTCATACCACCTGTTGAAGCACTGAACACAGCTCCACTCTGCTTCATCTCACTGTGAATAATTATAAAAAAGTAAGCTTTTTCAATGTTTGATAATCTGTCAATAACCTTTGATTCCAGTGACATGAACCAAACTGTGTGACTTGCATTGATCAGATTTCGAACCTATTGAAGGTTCAACCTGTATCATAGTATATCATAATAACACGGCTATAACCAGAATGAAAACAGATTAAGTTCCAAGTTGAAATGGTATATGCATTAATTCCTTGTCTATTTAACATAAGTAAAATCCTTCAGTTTTGCTTTTAGGTCAATTTAATGCATACATGTTTAATGTTGCCGAGTAAAATAAGTAACTTCCCCCATATTGATTAGAAGGTTTTGGTACCATGAATTAGGAATCTTACAAGTAGCCAAATCTCTTAGATAATTCTAGTTAAGAAATACCAAGAAAGAGAAAAGAGAAAGCAAGTAAAAGAGTGGAAGGAACAACAATAACAAAAGAAAAAAAGGAAATATCCAACTCAACATAAAACACGCCTATCATGGCAAAACTCAATTCATGGTTTGGGACAAATATGTTCCAATTTTCAATTGCTTAATAGAAAAAGTTTTACCTAACATGATAATGTAGGCTCCTGGAGACTCATTTTGTAGCTTATGGGTAGGCTTGTCAGTCAGTACTGCTATTACTTATCAGAGTTCTAGAATACTGGTTACAACATCAATAATTAGATTTCTACTATATTAAGATTCTTTTGCATTTAAATGCATCTACTTAAAAAATTTCCCATGTCTAAGACTATAATGCTTTATGTTTCAAAACTGGGTTTTTACATGAGTATCTGTCCAGATACGTACATAAATTCATATTTTTTTGGGTGTGAAAAAAAATTTGGACTTGCCCACAAGCAACCCAAAAGCCTACCTCCAAATCTATAAAACCATTCTTGAAAACACTGTCCTTTGTGATATGATTGTCCATTACATAAGGATATATACAATCAATTAATTTACATTGGAATTAAGAGATACGGTAAGATGCATTTTGTTGATTTCTGCTATTTCTTAGGCAATCAGGTAATGTATCTGTTCCCACATTTTCCCTTAATTACCAGGAACTTTAATGTTTAACTGCAGTTTCACCTCATTCCATGTCTTTGGTACTGTGTTCAGTTTATTTTATATATAATTTAATTATACAATTTATCAAATCTTTCCTCAAATAAAGCAGAATGTATATTATAAATAAATAATAACTTTACCTATTGCCTTCAACATTTTACTTTAGGGTATCATTCTTTTTTGTGTGTGTGTGAGGAAGACTAGCCCTGAGCTAACATCTGTTGCCAATCCTTCTCTTTTTTGCTGAGGAAGACTGGCCCTGGGCTAACATCCATGCCACATTCCTCTACTTTATACGGGATGCCGCCACGACATGGCTGACAAGCCATGTGTCTGTCTGCACCTGGGATCCGAACCTGCGAACCTCGGGTGGCCAAAGCAGAACACATGAACCTAACCACCATGCCACTGGGCCAGCCCCGAGGGTATCATTCTTTTGAGAAAATTATATAATATTATTTCGCACACAATAGCTCTGTTATCCTTCATGTATATAAAGTGAATAAAATACAAAACAGACATCAATCTTTTCCATACAAACTATTTTATAAAACCTTACTTAATATTCTAGATAGGTTATAGGTTAACAAACTCTAATGAAAATATGATTTTTTTGGAAAAAATAACATTACTTAGTTTTTAAGAAAAGTATTTCTCCTTTATCTATCATCTTTAGAAAGTCTTTTAATTACCACCCAAGAAAATGTTGCTAATAAGCGAATGATCAGTTTAAAATGACAAATGACTTATCATTTTGGAGGTGGCCAAATAACATACTTCTGTCGGTTCTCCCTAAGGATTATAAAACCATATGTGCATATTAAAACTTAATGTATTCAAAGTTTAAAAAGAGAAAAATTTTCATCTGGACCTCCATCTGTCATTGGACTGCCTGCATAGTGTACAGGAAAAAAAACAGTTTGATGTACGCTGATACTTCCTGTATTTTCTGTTCGTTAAAGCAAGTAGCGAATATTTAAGTGACCAAACAGTAGTCCCTGAGCACATATGCCCTGAGGGCTTTCAGATACAAGAAAATAAGGTACAGCTGTCACATTTCCTCCACTATTTAAAGGGAAGAAATAAGAAGCAAGCAGAAGCACTCAGAAGAAAATGTCCCTGACAGTTCTGCTGTCTTTCTGAACTACTAACAAATTTCTTTTCTCAGGGCAAATCCAGGGCTAAGGATGTAAACTGGAGATACATTTTACTGAAAAGAAACCATTTTCTACCTACTTAGTTGGAGGTTTTCATATTTTTCCTTCAAAGTATGGAAAGCGTTGTGCAAAAGTAAGATGCACACAACCAAAACATGATAGTAATATACAAACCGACCAAAGTGCCATTTAATCATAAGTAGGGTTTAAATATCTGTTGAATACTGAATGAATTAATTGTCAACCTCCTACCTCCAGATAAACACAGGGGAAAAGCTTCTGTTAACTATGGATGTTTGGCCAACACTAGCTCAACCGGTGAGAGGAATGGTTTTGAAACCTAATTTTCAGTCATGGTAGAAGAACTGGGACTCACCTTCTAACTCCATTGAGGGACCGTGAAAAAACAGCCCCAAGTAGAACAAACTACTAGACCTGAATAAGGCTTAGAATACATAATAGAGACCATGTGATATACAGTTTTAGAAATATCTTTAAGATAAACTGTTTCACCCATCTCAGAAAAGGTTTTAAAAATCATGAAACTGAAACATTCTTTGGTGATCATACATTGTCAATGTTATCTTAAAGTGTTTTCAGCCAATTACCTTCAACATCAATCTAATAAATTAGAATTTCTGGGTATGGGGCTTGGAAATTGGTATTTTAACAAGTTCAACAGGTGATTCTGAGACACTAAAGTCTGAAGACTTGTGCTTTCTGGCAAGCCTGCTGCATAGGACTTCAGAAAAGAACAGGGAGTGATAGAAATACACATGTGAAACACCCCTGTAGAATAACTGGAATAAAAGGTTAAAGCGATTATCTGGATAGATCGCGTGCTCATTCTCACAAATAGAAGCTGAACCTTTCACTTCCTCAGTCCAGGACATTTATGATGAGACGACAGAGTCCAAGCATGGACTGCTTTTAGGCAGCTTCCTGGGAACACGCCAGTTCTCTGTCGTACTTGAGGGAGGCAGAAATACCTCAGAGGAATGTTTAAAATTACTCATTGTCTATGGTAAAAACCTACTTCATACTGTGAAAACAATGACTAGTCCCTGGTCAGTCTACAACCATCTTCAAATTGTCTTGAGAATATTTATTTTAGATACCCCTTGGCATTCAGTAATGGTCTATGACAAAAGCACGCTTGCTTAAAATATCTCAAATCAAGTTATAATTTTCTTTACCTGTTAGATCATTTTAGGGATGCATGTCAGGTAATAGGTAGGGTGTGAATGTATGGTATAGTTCTGAACTAGTAAAGCTCTCGAAGTAATTCAATGATTTACTATCTAGATAATTTAGATGTGTGCTGAAAATGTCATTTAGTAGAGAAGAACTTTTCCCCTCAGTTATATGGTTTCCCATATAACCAAACCTCACTTTTTTTCTTTGAATTACAACATTAGAAAGATCACAAAGCACAGAAACAGTCCCTGATTACAGTTATTACAGGCAGCATTAAATACTCTCAAAAATTGGCAAAAGGAGAAACAATGAAAGCTTAGAAAATCTAAAGGAAAAATACACTGTGCCAGATAGGCATGCCTCCATTCTTATAATGTGCTTGGCACAGACAGTTCTAGAATGTTTTCTATGATATGTTCTGCCCTGTCATCATGTAATGTGCCAGGTCAATAAAAACACTGGGATTATAATTTTGTACTGCTACATATCCAAAGATGAACAAGAGATTAAAACAACCAGTTATACAATACAATTAAGCACATGAATATTGTTTCCCTTTTCCATGTAGGCTTAATCATGTCTTACACTATTACTATGCAGACCAGGACTACAAACAGAAACTTTGTCTTGATCCCCAAGAACAACAGAAGTTTATGTAGAATCCACACTTTTACTTATAAATGCTGAGGAGTTCTAAACTTAAATAGTTGTTAACTTACTATCACCCTGCATTCCTTCTCTTTGTCTTTTTATGCAAAACTGAGGAAAAAGTTCTTGATGACATGAAAAAGTTAAGTCGAAAATCCAGATATTTGTTTCATGACTTCTCTGCTCTTTTCAGGCTGATTGTAAAATAACTACAAGGATGACTCCTTTTCATCACACACCATGACTAAGAGACAATTCATATGAAGAGTTGATGGGTGCATGATTATTCCTGATGATGATGGACACAGAGTGCACAACAAGCCAGTGTTAGGTTACTGGTAGAATTATAAGAGACAATACAAATAAAGCACAATTCCAGGCAAGTTGGAAGTGCCCAGGAAATGCCACCTATTATCTGTTATTATTTTAGGGCTTTTATTTGAACCTTTTTAGCAACAGGATTCAGCACATGGCTTGCCCCATATTGAAAAACTGAGGCCAGAGAGAGTAAATTATTTGACCAACTTAGACATTTCCAGGGAGATGTGGAATAAGAAGCCAAATCCACTAACATTCATTCCATTGCCTGCTCCTTCATGAAGCAGAGAGGCAGGTGGGATGAGGCTGGAACCAGAAAGAGAATCCAATCCAGATAAGGACGCTAACTTCATAAATCTGTTCCATTGGCAACAACCTACCCTATTAAACTGGGTAAGGTGTTTTATGTGACTACAGTACACAACTTATACTTCACAGCTGTATAATATTTCTGAGCCTTTTCTCACATTACATAAGAGGACTAATAAATACTTTATATATATATATCAGAAATAAACAATATTTAAAATGCTCTAAAGCTTTAGCCTCTACTGATTATATTTCACTAAGGCATCTACACTTATGTACTGGAGATATAGTGAAATAAGTAATAGATTTCCAACCAGAAAATTAGGGTTGAATCCTGGCTCTCCCACTTACTAGATGTGCAAACTTAGATGTGACACTAAACCTGAGTGTTAGTTTCATAAGCACATAACTAACTACTGAACCACTGAACAGATAAATTTTGACCCCTGCATTGTAGTTTCACTATATAAGGAGAAATTCAATCACAATAATTTCAATACAATTTTCCTTAATAAGCATAAATTTAAGCATCAGGATAAAAAAAGAGGAAAACTGTCCTTTGGATTTTGACAATTAATGATTTTGTCTTAAACTTTTTCCAGTTTGAAATCTGATTCTAGACCTGCCAGACGTTATCCAGTGTCTCCTAACAAAACAGTGTAAAAGTAAACCTTCTTTGGGTACAAATCTGAGGAATATTATATAGAAGTACAGATATTCCAAAGGAAAAATTGGGTCATAGGTATTGCACCACCTCTAAATGAAAATCCTTCAGTTCTGGACCCCCGAGATCCACATCATGGGGAAAGCTGGCTGGGCATCTAAGTGGCTACAATCTAAAAACAGTATTCAGTCCTTGAGGACAAGATGCTTCAGTGATTTCCTCATACAAGATGGGAATAGGCCCACGACCCAGGTGAACTTGGAGGTTGTGCTTCATATTACAGGATAAGATGCTAGAATTCAAAACAAAAAACAAAACCCAAAAAGCTAAAGAAGAAAATGGCAGTTGTGGAAAAAAAGAAAAGGATGGAGAATTAGAAGTCAAGGACGTATAAGAGCATAAATTCAAAAACTAAGTACTTTATGGCTTTCCATGAATGAGATCTGCTTTAGTCATTTAAGACAGAAGGAAGGATGAAGTCCTGGGGAATTCTAAGTTCTGTTTCCTACCACTTCATCTTTGACGAACAATTCTCCCTCCACAAATGCAAGCCTGTGACTGAAGCTCTGCTTCTTAACATGTTTAGATTAAAATCTTATTCCAGGCATAGTAAGTGTATATGGATTTATAGCACAACCCATCATAGCATTTGTTTTCTGCATTTCTTTGAACTTAAAGCACTTCTTGTCAGTGGATGTGGTCAAGCAAAAGCTGAATGTCCATCTTGTCATGAACATTATAGAATCAATTTTGGTTTTGACTGGTAGGATGCTGGCTAACATGACTGCTGAAATGCCTTCCAACTCTAAGATTACAAATCTTAATTCATTAAACAATTAATTGTTTGAAAAATGTCTCTAACCAGAAGGCTCTATGTATCACAGGGAATGCAGTGGGCATACCAGAAGAAACATACAGCCCTTACACCAAAGGAGTTCGCAAACAAACCAACAAAAATGGAGCGTGGGACCTGCTACGATGCACATAAGGACAGGGAGTTGTAGACGCACGTGGACAGCTCCTACCACACTGGGAAGTCAATGAGTACTTCCCCGAGGAGTTTAAAGGACAAGTAGGAGTTAGCCAAAGAAAGGAAGGGAAACTTTCTAGGAAGAAAGAGCCTGGATGACCACATCCTATGCTATGTTTGACTGGGGCTAGGCAACACCTCCCAAGGAGACACCACAATGGACATTCTTGTGGCATCCCAAACTCCAGTTCTCGTTCTGTGTCAGATGCTCCTCCCAATTCGATGTGTCTTCCACAGGAGGCTGTGAGCTCCTGGAGGGAGAGCTGTGTTCACCTCTGCACCTCCAGCACCTGGTACAGTGTGTGGCACAGAGTAGGCTGAACGACAAATGTCTACGAAACGAATGAGTGAGGAACGTGTGTAAAGCAGAAGACTGTTCACTGTGGTCCAGAAGTGAAGTGGAACGTGGGGAAAGGAGGCTGACAGACAAGCAGTGGCGGAATCATAAAGGGAAGTAGGAAGCCATGCCTAGACTCTGTCCTGAGGGTGATGGGGCATCCAAGAAAGATGTGAGAGAAAGGAGTGGCATAGCCAGGTTTATTTTTTAGAATGACTGATCTGGCAATAGTATTAAAAGTAAACTGGAAGGAGGCGTGACTAAATACAGAAGCATCTCTTAGAGAGAGTCACTCTAGGAAAGGAGCACATAGACCTGGACTGTAGTGAGGTTGGGATTGAAATGAGGCTAGGTTCTATGTTCAAAAACTTAACTAAAACAAAACCTCACCCTCTTCTTTTAACAAACTGCCTAATGAGTTAAACTTTCTCTATTTTATTTATCTTTCTATCATCTACCTACTTATATACCTTACTATCCATCTGTGTGCTGTGAGAGGGAGAATGATCAAGTAGCATGTTTTGACAGGTATTTATCTTATTATTTTCTTGAGTTTAGTGTGTGGTACAGTCACATCCTATGTTCTGAAGAGCTCCTTTTTGTTAAACTATACAGTGTTAGAGAATATTGATTGATTTTTGATGAACAATGTAAGACGGAATTCTTTTGTTTGGTTTCGTCCAGCGTGAACGCCCTGAGGTTCTTTTAGAGGCCACTTTTTTTTTTTGAGATGTGACAGCAGGTTACAGAGACACATGAACCTAGTCAGACCTGCATTCATCTGATGAGACGTTGAAACAAGGAAATGGAGAATGTTGAGAAAAAGAGAGCCTAAATGACTGAAGAACTGGACTTAACAAGCATACGTTAAGCCTTTGTTTAATTTTCAGATTGTTATCTATCACCAATTTATTTATTATGTTTTCTAGAATCTTATTCAATAAACATTTATTAAATATCAGCTTTATACCAAGGATTCTGTTAGGCACTAGGAATACAACAATGACTAAGATATGGATTCTGGCCACAAACAGCTTACACTATGGGGCCGGCCCGGTGGTGCAGCGGTTTAGTTTGCGCTTGGCAACCCGGGGTTCGCGGGTTCGGATCCCAGGCACCGGCCGATGCACTGCTTGTCAGCCATGCTGTGGTGGCGTGCCATATAAAGTAGATGAAGATGGGCACGGATGTTAGCCCAGGGCCAGTCTTCCTCAGCAAAAAAAGAGGAGGATCGGCAAAGGATGTTAGCTCAGGGCTGGTCTTCCTCACTAAAACACCCCCAAAAAACAGAAAAAAACCAGCTCACACTATACTGAGGAGGGCAGATGTGTTTGAAAAATACACGTTACAAGATAACACAGTAAATGCAATAATAAAGGACACCACAGGTGCTACATGAATATAAATCTTCTGGGTTATAGATTTTTAAAAAAATGTGTGGATACAAAATATTTGTATTACATACGTTTTTAAATATATCAAACAACTACATCCACGGAGAATCCAAAATCCAGTTAAGTATATGAAATGTTAATTTTCTTCTAGGGAAAGGTGAAATATGAGTCCTATAAAAATAAAGTATGAGTCACATGAAGCAGATCGATTTCTTTTTTCATTCTTTTTTCTGTTTTTGAATTTGGGGCAGGCTGTGTGTTATGTTGTGCTGTGCCACTGCTGGCTGTAACTGTGACTCGGGAATTCTGAGTTAAGTTGAAAGCAGCCTTGTTCACTCTATCAGCTGAGCTGGGCCAAAAAGGAAGCACACAGAATCCTTATCATTTGGAATTCCCTCACAACTCAGGTCTGATCCAACTGAATCAGTCTTCATATACTGTTTGACTTGTCTCTTTGAGCAGACATATCTTCGTGTACCCTGGAATAAACTCTAGAAATCAGGTCAATTTTTATGGTTTGCTACTTGTATTCTGCTAAACTTCTGGGGTGATATGATGTGACAAGAATTCATTAAATACTCCAGGCCTAAAATACATGTAATTAGTCTATGTTTATGAGATGGTAAAAATTTGAGCTATAAAGAATATTCAAGTAAACAAATATGCACCATGATTGATTTTCCTACAAAGACAAATATTCCAGTCTTATACATAGGAGCCTTAACGTAAGCACAGGCATGGAGGTGGCAATATTCTATGGTGGGCCCATAGGTAAACATTTCAATATAAAGACAGACTCATCATAGGCAAGTCAGGCAACTAGGATCTGGCCAAAAGCAAGTAAAAACAGGGGCCGGCCCCGTGGCATAGCAGTTAAGGTTTGGTGTGTTCTGCTTTGGCATCCTGGGTTCTTGGGTTCAGATTCTAGGCACAGACTGACACCACTGTCAGCCATGCTGTGGCAGCGACCCACATACAAAATAGAGGAAGACTGGCACAGATGTTAGCTCAGGGCGAATCTTCCTCAGCAAAAAAAAAAAAAAAAAAAAGCAAGTGAAAACACGATTTGAAATGTAAAAAATGTTAATTTTTAAAATAAAACACATTTCTAGGAAAGTCACAAAAATTTTGAGGAGGTATATTGATTTTTTAAATATATTCACTGTTCAATGCTTACTTTTTATTGAACCCAATATATTTTAACACTTTATCATAACCATTGTTCTGATAAAAGATAGGAACTTTGTGCTTTTTCAATGGCAGTAGGAGAAGGGGAGAGAAGGTGACAGAAGAGGCTGATGAGAAACCTCTGGGCAGGTTACAGGTGTCACAGGTGATAACACTCCTGGAAAGCAAAGAGAGAAAGGGCCCCTGTGGACTGCTCCTGGCCTTCCTAGGATTCCAGATGTATTGAGGCAAGAGGAGCATGGCAGCTTAAACCCGCTTCATTCAGGTAGGTGCTGGCTGCGCTTTTGTTTGGCACTCTGTGGTTTTTAGATTTTTAATCTATAAATCCAAGAATTCACCTTAATGTTTTTATAGAAGCAATGAATAAGAAAATCTAGAGAATCTTCCCGTCTCTGCCACTGTTACTCTCTAGAACATTTTTTGAGATTCTTTTCAATTCATGCTGAAGAACTTGAGTATCAGAAGTAAATCTATACACAAAGAAATGGCTTCTCAACAGTGGGCAAGCACATGGACTAGTTCTACGTGGTCTTCTCTTTAAAGGTTGTATTGAAAACAACTATTTCGATACAATAGGTTTTTGTTTCAAAACAAAGAAAAGATTACAAATCTACTTAATAAGATTTCTTGAAACCCTTAGATATTGATAATTACAATGAGAAATGTTTTTCTTATTACTTCCAAAAGCCTATAAAGAAAGTGATGGAGACTATAACATCAGATTAGAGGACACGGGTGATGGGACTTTCATAGATCTCCACTTGACCAAACCAAGTACCAGTAGATTACTCATCTCCAATAGGGCCAGTCTTCTTGATACCAGATGAGACTATTGAAGAATGTCTGACTGAAATGGTGGAGAAAGCAATATCTTCACCCAACGAAGTATGAGACCAAATGAATTTGCTTATTTGATTTTTTCAGAATCTTTTATTTTAGCTAAACTAGGAGGTAAATCAAGGGGGAAAAATTCTCCAAATTTAGGTTAGGAAGTTCAGAGTTAAGCTATGTAAAACAAGTGAACTCCAGATGGGATCAAGAAACTCAGTGATATAAGCACACTCTAGAAAATTGTTTTTCTCCAAGAAAATGGCCACAAACAACTATCATTTATCTTCACATGAGATCCATATTTCCAATGGGCATTTTGGTTGAGAATTTCTAAGCAGCAAGATTTAATTTCATCTTTCTTACCTTTTTCTCTGTTTTATTAAAAAAATAAATCAGAATAAAATATTAAAACTAAAAGTATATTCCATGTCTGGCATTTTAATCATAGAGGCAAAGGGAAACAGACATTTCAGTTAAACATAAATAATTTCCTGGTAAACTCAGGATATGCAAATTATGATGCACAGCTATATCTCCTTTGATGCATCATAGACCTTAAATGTAAAGGAAACCAAAATTTCTTAGGAAAGAATAAAAGTCTTTTCAGGAATAAGTTATAAATATGACAGAGACTACCTCACTTATCCTTAACTAAACTTAAAAAAAAAAAAGTGAGGCAAGTGCCTTAAGCATGAGCAGTAGAAGAAAGAAATACGAGATGAGAAAATTCTCTCTTCTGATGGTGAAACTGAACAAGATTATTCAACACCTAGGATGTCACAGGCATGGTTCTGGATGCTGAGGATATGCAAATACTAGAAGACTCAACTTTTGGTCTTAAGGAGCTAATGAGAGAAACCAACATGTCAACAAACAGTTAGGTGACAACATGATAAATGGCTTAATAGAGGTAAAAAGGGATTCTACGGAATTTCCTAAGAAATCAGAAAAGTCATGGGAGATGAGAATGGCAAAACTTGCTTTCAGTCTTGAAGCAAGGGCAAGGGCAAGGGCATAATTGGACATGATGGACATGGGCATAATTCTACACACACATCACAGCGACACAAAGATATGGGGGTATGAAAGAACTGGAGACACACTAGAAAACATCAAGGATGTTTCAGAATGCCAGAACAACAGTAGTGGAAAATGCGGCCGAGAGGCAAGTGCCCAGATGATGAAGCACCTCGTCTGTCAGGCTGGGTAGTATAAATTTTATCACTGTTAATGCAGACCACTGAGAAAGTTTAAGCAGATGAACAACAGGATGAGCCAGAGAAGGGGATGTAGAAGATTATGATCAGAAACAGGAAAAGCAGATAGATGGTCAACGATGGAATAATCCATGAGACAGGATATAAGAGTTTGAATTAAGGGAGTAGTAGTGGGATTGGAGATGGGGGGAAGATACAAGATATTTATTTTGAGACAAAGGGAGGTCTCTCAATGTGCCACAGGTCATACAAAATTCCTATCCTCAGGAAAGTTACATTTTAATGAGGTAATCACACAGTAAACAAACACCTAATTAAAATATGAAATTTAACATTTAATATGAGAGTATTAATTTTATATTAAAGTATTCAACATCTCATATTTAATATACTTAATATAAAATTAAAATGAGAAGAAGACAGCAAGGTAAGAGGAAGGCACTATTTTTGAGGGTGGTCAGGGAAGCATCTCTGAGGAGGTGAGTGTGGAAGAGAGGCCATAATGACATGGAGGGCGCAAGCTACGCAAAGAACCAGGGCAAGGATGCTCCAGGAAGGGGCGGTGCTGTACATGTAGAGGCACTGAGGTGGGAATGGGCTTGAAACTGACTTGGAGAAAGATACAAGAAGAGTGCTAACCAGAGCCAGGTTGTGTGGGATCCTCTACAACCTGGTCAAGAGTTTGGATTTATTGCTAAGTATGATGAGAAGGGCGGGATGGGGAGATGCTGGTCAATGGCTAGAAACTTGCAGTTATAAGACCAGTAAGTTCTGGGGATCCAATGTACAGCATGATGATTATAGTTAATAAGAATGTATTATATACTTGAAAGTTGCTAACAGAGTAGATCTTAAATGTTTTCACCAGAAAAAAGAAGTGGTAATTATGTGGCGTAATGGAGGTGTGGTTAATGCTATGGAGGTAGTCATTTCCAATATAAAAGTGTATCAAATCAACAGGCTGTACACCTTAAACTTACACAATGCTATGTGTCAGTTAGATCTCAATAAAGTTGGGAAAAAATTGCAGGATTTTGAGCAGGATTGACTGTTTAAAAGACCATATGGCTGCTGCGTGGAAAGCAGAGCACAGCGGGGCAAAGAGTGGAAACATATTCCAGGGAGGAGGCAACTAACTGCAGCCATCAGCTGAGAGACGATGGCGCTTTGCTCACTGGGGTGCTAAGAGGAGAAGTCAGTAGCTTCTGGATGTCAGAAACAGTAGTTGCCAAGATAGGCTTGTCATGACTCAAACTATTGTGAAAAATACAAGTTAGAAGGGTTTTCTATGTATAAATATTTTAAATTATGTAATATAGTTACTCAGCTCTGCGATGAGAAAATTATATAAAATTACATAAAAATTATACATCACTATGTTAGTTCCCTACAGAGCTTCACTGAAGAACTTCCCTTCATTGAAGAATTTTGCAGTGTATAATTAAATGATCCATAGACATATGTGTGTATAGGTATATTATATATGTGTGTATATATATTACATTACATTATCTTTATTACTATATTTTTCAATTTCTCTTGCTTTTAAAACAAAGTTTCCTTTAGAATTCTTAGGTTGCAAAAACAAGACCCACTCCAGTAGTAAACATATGCCAAAAGGAATACACAAGTCTAGAACAAAAGCCTTACACACTGCTTCTCAGTAGCAGGAACTTTCTAGTACCACAGCAGTCTGGCTTGGAAAAAGGCCTTTTGATTGTTTTGGCCCCTTGCTCTTTATTTAGGATTGATTACTGCCCGATCTTTCCTAGGGCTCTGTTCACTATGGTTTTAAGTGACTCAAGCTTTGGCAACCCCTCACTAAAGTATTTGCTCTAGTGAATTCTAAATTTCTCTTACAGAGGCTACAACTGTCTCACAAACAGACTGCCTCCTGCAGCAATTACTGAGCACATGGTACGACTGGAGTCCTTGACATTCATTTTAAATATTGCAGGCAGTGGGGGAGAAAAGAAAAAGAGTAAAAAAATTTAATCACAAAAACTGAGCAGGTTTAAGTAAGCCGTTATACTTCTCAGGCAGAGAGACCTGACAGACTCAGGAGGAATCGGCCTCCAGGGTCAGCCCTGCTGGAGCTTTGCTCGTCACCTCTCCTTCTTCCCACCCAGGCTGACGCATCGAACTGCCTTTCCGTACAGACTCGGAGAAAAGGCCAGCTTTATCAGGGTTTCTTCATCATAAAATGCTCTCTGATGCTGTGAGAACTTGATTAAATTGCTACCGACTCTCAAAGGGAAAAGGAGTTTTAACCTTCAAGGAAAAATCAGTAATCATACACTTACCGCAATGCAGGATTTTCCCAAAAACCCAAGCATTCTGCGGTCACAGGAAACTAAAGCTCCATGATAAAATTATTTAGCAGATAAGTTGGTTTGTAGACTATTTAGTGAATGAAATGGCTTTTATATGACACTGTGACACAACGTTCTGTTCATATAAAATAATCAGATGCACAGCCACCCTCATATAAACAGCAAATTTACTACCATCCAAATAAATAATACAACTGGAACAAATAGAAAATATGATGGGAAGCCTTTATATGATGATTTATGAGTTCATCAAAACATCAAAATTCTTTAAAACTTCTTGAAAAAGTACCAATTGTGAGTTTTTTCCTCAATATTTTACCTTTACTTGTTATTTTTCTTTAAAAGGCCACATCCTTCTTGAGTTCAAAATGAATTTTGACCATCCCAATTCATGTATTTTTGTAATGAATTTTAGAAATTCATCAAAGTACAAATATTTATTTTGTTCCTCAAGGAAGCTTTCTACATCTATTAATTAATCAATTGATTCATTTAGCAAGAAGTTATTGAAGAAAACCAAGAGAGGTACTGGGCACTATGCTTTTCTTAGCCATTCTCCTTTTGGACATAATGCTTATTTCCCTACGGAGGGTTTTAAAAATATCTTATTTGAGTACTACTGTAAGAATTAACTTTGATAAATGGATGTATCTAATATATTTACCATTTTAACGTGATACTGAAATTATGATTCACAGTTCTACCTCTGTCATATGATTGGTGTCTATTCTTTCCAGGGCTTGAGCTATTTGATCCCAATGTTCAAATACATTAATTCTGTGGACAAATCTTCCCTTGGTGGAACAGAGACTGCTAGCAGTTGGCCCAAATCTCTTTCCTCTCTGTGCTGACACACAGCAGGAGTCCGTTTCCTCACCTCCCTTGGAGTCAGGTGTGTCACAGGCCTCAGTTCTCACCAGTGGTGTGTGAGCAGAAGTGATTCCAGCTACGCTGGGGTTTGGCTCATATACAATTCCCAGGTGCTCCTCCTTGGTCTTTGCCCTTTTATCAACTTGATGGAGACAATGACAAAGTAAGGCCACAAATGGAGGGCGCCTGGATCCCCGGTTACCCTGGAAGAGGAGAGACAGTCTCCCCGCGCAAACACCCACCCAGGACTGTTAAGTGAGCAAGAAATAAATTTATAACACATTTCTGGTCTACTTGTTTTAGCAATTAGCCCATCCTAACTAATATACTTGGTTTGAAGAAAAGTATAATGAGATTTTTAAAAAAATGATGAGACTAATAGAAGTAATAGGGTTAAAGGAAACAAATTTAAGGAACTATCCCCAATTTATTGCCTGCACAGCACATCTTGACAGCAATTAGAACAGCTTGGATGTTGGAGGAGGAGAAGTGAGAGAGCACAGAGGAGGGAGCAGTCCCTGCTGCTCCTCCTGAATTACCCTCTCCACGCCCCTCTTCTTCCCTGGGATGGATGGAGCAAAGATGCCCAGCCTTGGGGTAGTCCTCTTGTAATACGTGCTCGGTGGCCAAGGTGCAGATAGAATTTGCAATCACTTTCAGAGAATCTTAGGACAATCTAATGTTTGCCAAAGACAAAGTGAAAGCACTGCCCTTCCTGAGATGTAGAAGCTAGAAGCCTTTATACAGTCTACTTCCTGTCTCCCCGTCCCTCTCCACCCTCCCTCATTGTCTTCACCTTTCCTTAGAGGACTGGGTGGCCTTCATTTTTGTTAACATTAATCTCTCTTCTGTTCTTTAACATAGCTTTTCCTGCCCCCTCCAAAGTTTTGTTTCCTTAAATATCCCCGTGTCATCTCACAGTGTCAGCTTCCTCCTTCCCTTACTTTCTGACTATAAATATACTTTTTCCTATCTAAAACAAACAGATATATGAAAGAATGACAAGAAAACCACCACCATCATAAAACCTGTTTTGTAAATCTGCTACCTGGGCTACAGCTCATTTCTTTTTTACCTCCTTAATCCCTCATTTATTTACCACTTACTCTTTCAATCATCATTTACTCATTTTTCTGCTGTTGTTAGCTATTAACAACAATTTACTAAATATTATGTTGTTTCAAATCTAATAACATGGTTCTGGAGGCATAAATACGGAAAAGATAAAACTTTTGCCTTTGAGGACTTCACAGAGCCAGGGAGAAGGACAGAGATGGAAATAATTATACCCCAAGATGATTCTTCTGTAGTTCACATATGCCTAGAAGGCTGTGGAAGCCCCTCCTTTCCCAAAAGTCACAATTAATACCATTTTCTGGGCTGGAGAGAAAGTTTCACAGAAGGACTGACATTTGAATTGAACAGACACAGGCTTTTGTAAGTCAGACGAGGGGAAGATGGTTCTTTAGGCAGGAGTCACAGAAATAACAAAGATAACAGTAACACAAGAAAAACACGGTGCACAAAGGCAAGTAATCAAGCTGAAGAAGCAAAAAGTAGTCTGCTTGGTTAGAATGAAGGAAAGGCAATTGAGTAAGAGGGAGGGATGGAAGATCATCCAGAAATGGCTGCTTGGAGCCCGTTTTGAAGGGTCTTTAGTAAGTTAGATCTTTATATTTTAGGAAAATTTTAAGTAGGAAAAAGAAATGATCTGATGAATACGAAAAATCAGATGGTGCCAGCACGCAGGAGAGTCAGGTTATAAGAGTCAGAAGAAGGCAAACTCATCCAGAGGCCACCGAAAGGTTCAGGCAAATGTACTGGAGGCCTGGGCTGAAGGAGAGCAAGTGCCCAGCCCCTGGATGAGGAGGTACCTCAGTAACCGTATACTAGTTTTCTATCTTCTGCTTAAGCAGAAGGCAGGTTTCTATTGGCTTCAACCCTCTCCCCAAACTGACTGAGACAAGGCTTCTGCAGTGCAACTGGTCCACAGAATTTCCTGAAGGCAAACTTCCGGCAGGACCTGACGTCTCAGACCTCCCCGTAAGCCTCTCTTTTAAAGTGACCTACACTCGTGGTCAGTAAAAGAATGAAATGCATAATAACCATGCCTGGATCACCATTCTTTTATTCCAAGCATTAGAAAAAAATGCTCATTGGTACAAAATTCTTGTCTTTTCCAATCTCCATGTGCCAAACTCTTAAAAGACAAGACTTTTAAAGACAGCACCCTCCGAACAAGAACTACAGCCTTGTGCAGCAGGTGGTGCCCACCTCTCCAACAGACTCCAACCCAATCTGCTCAGAACCGCCGAGAAATCAGCAGACTGTGCTCATGATTCAGCCTGTTAAGTAGGAGGACTGTTATTGTTATCCTAACTCCTGCGGGAGTATGTGGGCAATTCTCCCCCTTTATGCCTCTAGCTAACCATGAGACATTCCTCTGCAAAACCTCATCCCTGGAATAGCTTCTTGCTCAGTACGAGCCAGAACAGTCTGGGGTCTGGATATGAGTCCCAGCTGATAGTGCAGATTAGAAATAGGCTTTCATAAGGGAACATCTGATATCCTAATTTACCAATAGAATTTATTTTTAGAATGTTAAATCTGCCTTTAAAATTACTGACATAGACTGCCATGGACTGGAGCTGACGCTGATGAGATAGTAATCAACATAAGACAAGGTACTTATTTTTGGAGAGGATGGTGAAAATACTAGTTTTTCTTTCTCTTTTCCTTAACTGTTGCGGTATCGTGGTCCTGCTGTTTGTCTTTCTCTTGATAAATGTTCTTAACAATGTCAACACTCAAGTACTGCTCCTAAGGAGTACTGTAAAAATAAAACAAAAAGTCAGCCTATTTTACAGAAAATTGTCTTAAAGGATAAACTTCACCCATTTATGAATGATGTAAAGAGATAAATCTACTCTGAAAATAAAGCAAAATATAAGCAATGTCACATCATGGCAAATCTTAATATTATTAGACAAAGATGGCATATACTAATCAAATAAATATTTTCTGCCCATTAAATGGTGTTCTCATTTCCACCCAGCTAATATGTCCCTAATGTCTCTGTGTTTTTGGTACTATAAATTAAGACTCAAAATTACATATCAGTGGAATAAATTTTTATCATAATATTATAAAATTATGTGTCGAAACATGCATGAAAGCTCCTCAGCGTTCCAGAAGCGATGGATTCTAGTAAGACAAACCAAAGGAATTCTCAGAAGGGCAGCCACCATCTCTGATGTGCATTAAGGATGTTGTGTGTGTTCCACAGTAATCCTCGCATCCCTATTCAGTCCTTCGACAAGCGAGGGTCCACCAAGATAGGGACCATTCTGGACGTAGCTCAGAAGGTCAGAGTATGCCCTCAGTGAGAGGAGAGGATGGTGAGATGACGTCAGGCAGGCAGAAGATGCTGGTTTGTACAGCACCTTGCTGGCCACAGTAGGAATACGGCCTTCATTCTGACTATCGTGGGCAGCCGTTGGTGGATTTTCAACAAAAGAGTCGTGTCAATTGATTATGATTTATAAAAGATCCCACTATGAGAACAACAGACTGAGCACAGGAGGCCACTGCAGTAGGCAAGTCGAGAGAGAGTGGATTCCAACGATATGGCAGAGGTAATGAGAAATGACCACATTCTGGACAGGCAGGCACTTGGTACTGTTATTATCTGCCGGGAGGCTTAAGGAGGTTAAATAATATGCCTCTAATAGGTGGTGGAGGCTGGAAACAAACCCATTGTCAGGGCTGTTAACTACACTATAATGTCAAATGGGGCTTTTGTGTCAAAGAGAAGCTGATATTAGATGATGCAGTCAGACTCTTAAACTTCAGAGACATATATTAACCTTTGTATTTAGAATTACATGTATTAGGTTTGAAATATCCAATTCTAAACTTACAGAATAATTAGTGATGTCAGTAAATGATTGCAAAGATTTTGTCATTTACAAAGCATTTTCACTCCTATTGTCCTATTCACCTGAATCTAACTGGCATGGTTAGGTGACTACAAAGGTAATTACCTGGTCAACAATGCTATGATAGCAAAATAGAGATACCGAGTTAAGGAGTCACATGATGGTAACACGGAGGAGTCTCTGCCCTTCCCAATAGCCTGTTTTCTCACTCTAGGTGGATAATGTGTCTTCCTTGATTTACAACATCAGCCCCCTCAACTCACATAAAAGGATCCCAATAAATATTGGTGGAATAATCGAAACTGCTATTTATATGTCAAATAGGTTGGGTTTTCTCAATTCCTTCTCCAGTAAGCAGTATAGCGTTGGATTCTGAGAGAGATGAGTTTGAATGCAGTCTCAGCAATCACTGTCTGATCTTGAGGAGTTACCTGACGCACATGGGCCTCGACTTCCTCACCCGCAGAACTGCACTGCACTTCTGACCTGGAGGCTTACACGAAGTCTCGTATTCACTCATATTTGCCCAGCAAAGCTGAGTTTATCTTCTTTCTCCCCTGACTCTGCCAGAGGAGTAATTTACTCCCTTCGATTATGAAGGATTCTATGTCTATAAATCTTACTACAGTATAACAACATTTCTTTTATGTTAAACAAATTATAGAATTAACTGTAGTGTTAGGGAAAATTTGGGAAAAAAATCCTTTTTCTTGAACGTTTCTCTCATGATATTTGAAGGGAACATGAGCAGTTAACATGGGCCAAACAAAAGTGTTTTTCTTTTAAGTATCAGATTCTAAAGGTAGTATTTACATTGTATTTGGAAATAGTATTTCATCTATGGGGAAATAAAACAGATTTCAATTGTTGTGTTATGGCAAAAGCAATAAAAATCATGAGTCTCATTAGACAGCAAGATCCTTACAGCCACTAAAAAAATGCTTTACTAATAGGAAAAAAGGAAATGTAAACAGAATGGGCATGATACCGACCACATATTAAGGACTTTACATTTCTTATACACAAATACCAAAGATGCTTTGAAAGCCATGCTTAAACCATGTGAGCATTAAATCTTCAAAATGCTGAAAGTTATTTAGCAGTAATAATGAACAATACTAAGCACCAGATGACTGAAACATTAAAAGAGTCAACTTTATGACAGAAAATGAGTCAATCAGATTTTCCTGTATCAATATCTAGTGAAGGCAAGCTGCAAGAGAATACCTACAGTATGAGACCATCTTTGTAAACTCTTAAAATGTAAATAATTATATGGCATATTGTTTCATACACATGTCATTAAAGTATTAGAACACCTGTAGGAGGGTTTATCATCTTCAGGATTAATCTTCAGGAAGAAAGGAAAGGGAGTGGTGTGAGCTTTTGCTCTCTGTGATGGTTTATTTTTTTAGAAGAGGTTTGAACAAAGCTGAATGTTAGCATTTGTTTAATCCACGTGGCTGATACTTAGGATTTATTACAATATTTTCCTTTTAAAATTTGGTAAGTTTTCTTGACAAAAAATAATAGAGAAATAATGAAAACAGTAAAGTGAATATGGCTGTGGCCAATTTAAGATTATATATTCAGTACTTATAATAAGAAGAAATTAAATTAAAATGCATTCTTCATTTCCTAGAATAAGAAATCATTCATTTGTAATCTTTCTGTACGATTATTCTGCTTTTATCACAGGAATTTTAAGTTTAAAGAAAGATGTTCAATAAAGGAAAACATTGTTTCTGCTTGTAAACCGACCTAAAGTGTATACATTCCTTTATTTACTCATGCAACAACTACAGGTAACAAGCACAAACATAAAATGACAGTTTGCCTGCTTTGGCTCTTTCTGTAAAGTCATTATATTTTTTTCTTCCCTAAATTCAGATAGAACCAACTCAAAACCTGGAGAATCTGACTGCTAGATGTTTCTACACAACGTGAACCTGCTCTCACAATAACAGCTGAAGCTGGTGTTCTTTCCAGTGCCCGCTGCTCGCAGACCCTGTGTACACCCTTGGCTGAACTTCATCTACCTGCCTCGTCTCTCTCTCCCTCAAGCCTCTAATCTGTAAAATGGGGGAGATCTCCACATGCGCTCACAGGGCTGCTGTAAGGAATAAGTGGTTTAGTTTACGCAAAGCCAGGCATGTAGGACCACGCTCAGCACGGACTAATATTACTGGTGTTGTTCAGCACAGCAGGGGAGGCAGGCTTAGTTCAGCCCTCACTCCAGAGAAAGATCATTTCATTCTTTTGCTATCACATCATTCCAAACATTAGGAAGTGCTATTTTAATCATTCTAAACCTATTAGCTATAGAAGTCATAAATGTATTTCTCCCTTATCAAAATGAATTGATATTTATTCAATGAAGATTTTTTAAAACATGGTTAGTAAAGAGTTATTTTTCACAATGGTGGGTAACTCTTTTACTGCAGAGAGGGTAGGGTCTTACCTATTCAAGGAAGTGGCAAAATGGTACAGTGGTACAATGGTACGGTTTGTTACGTTGTGTTATCAAAGGGCTGACAATATGACCTGGCTTCTTTCTGCAAAAAAAAAGAATTTAGGAAATGAATAATTTAGTCTCCAATCCATGTACATCAATTACATCATGTAGCTCAGTACAAAATTCAACTCGTGGCTTTTTCTTTTTCTATCGCTTAACCGTGAGACTATGAGGTGGATTTCAGGATGGTTCTTTAGTCAGACACCCTTGAGCATTTGTAACCCGCGAGGCACCAGTTCAGGAGCTGGGAACAGGGCAGTGACAACGCTAACTGTTGCAGACTTGTTCTCACTTTTTAGATTCACTCCAGTGAAGCTTCATAAGTACAATATCCAAGGAAAAACAAAATTTTACATTGTTTTCAGCTAATAAATAGCAAGCAATTGTATTCTCCCCCAAGAGAATACATTCATCCTGGTAAACCATTAATTATATCCAGTGAGCTTTAAGGGCCTGGGCCTCTAGCCCAGGCTGCATTGATTCTCTCCAGCCCAGGCTGGAGAGGAATTTTTTAACAACTAATTAAATTCTCTCCAAAGACTACTAAACTTATTTTGACATTCAGAATCCTAAAAGTCAATCTAGATTAGCACTTCTGCTTAGAAATTCCACTAGAACAATACAGAATACTTCTTACTGAAGTGGTACCCAGGAGTAAACACGATTACTAGGAGTCACTAGGCTTGTTTTGTACCGTATAGGCCATTCTGGCGTAATCATCCTCCTCTATAGGGAAGACGACAAAGGGCGCACAATGCATAAGTAATTGTACCTAAATGCCAGGGCACAGCTGAGGCTCGTTTTGAAGTCCTGCTCTCTTAGCACAGGTGTCTAGATCTCCATGTGCTTTCGCTAGGGCCTGTGCAATTCCACCCCCGGAAAAGTGGACTCCATCGTGTATCCTCAAGGAAGGTGTTGCTTTACAAGAAGGAGCCCTAAGACTCAAAGGGGATAGCTATTAAGTCTTCTTCAAGACCCAGTAGGAAATGGGAACTTGGAAAGACAAGAAGCAGGAGGCTGAGTTCTTCTCCATGACCCTTCCAAGAACCATGTGTGTTTGAATGTGAACAGACAAGGGTTTGATTCAAAAGTAACAACACTGACTGGAACGGTCCTGCGTCAAGTGCTTTCACATGTATTACCTCATTTAACCCGTGAGCCTCCACACAGAATGTGCAGCAGCAAACAAGTCTAGCAGTGCATATTAAAGTCAGAAAGTCTTAATTTTTTAAAAATTAAGAAAATTCTGAAGGCAAGAAGGCACACAGTAGAATTCTCCACTCCCTCAAATAATTTGATAATTAGGAAAAAAAGGTTTGACCGCCCAGACCTCTGAACACAGCTTTTTTTTTCCTGTAGTCCAGCTCCGTGGTTCTCAAATTTGGAATCTGTGTAACATTACTATTATACAGAGTTCTATACACAATAACTTAAGACTATTTAAAGAATTTTTAAGGGTAGTTTTGATTAAAAGCAAATTAAATCTTATAGGTTGTTTTTAGAACAAAAATAAAATGGCAGACCAGCTCTGGACCTTGTTGTGGTAGACAGAGTCTTTGGGTATTTAATCAATGAATGCTGAAGAAAATATCATGCTTTATTTCCTCTTCAAATTCCTTAATATGCATACTTTTTGCGCTTCATTTTCATGATTTTCAAGTACATGTACACACATGTGTATAAGCATACAGGTACACATTAGAGATGTGCACATGTACCTTTCATCCAAGTAAAAATAAGAAAAAACAAAAAAGGGAATTCTACAGAACAGAGGTCAGCAAACTACAGTCCATGGACCAGATCCATTCTGATGCTGCCTGTTTTTCTAAATACTGTGTCATTGGCACATAGCCCCGTCCATTCATTTCCAAGTTGTCTGTGGCTGCATTCGCGCTACATGGCCAGAGTTGAGCAGCTCTGACAGAGGCTGTGACAGAGACTGTAGGGCCCTTTCTACATTTATATGTGACCCAAAATATTTGCTATCTGGCCCTTTACAGAAAACATTTGCCAACACCTATTATCAAAGAACATGTTCATCATTTGAGTAATACTAAAAACAATATTTAAAATATAATATCCTGTTTTTACAGTCTAAAGTAAAAATTTACTTTATAGTTACATATAAATGAAAGTGAAATTCCAGCCCTAAATACTTGAAAGCTAATTTCATGCCAACAGAATTTGGCTATTATTGGTCAAAGGATGAGATGATTATCAGAAAACTGAGGGTACCCAGTGCCTATTACCTGTAAAAATAATGCCCTATTTACCCATCATCTGGACTTTTGTGGGGTTCTTTTTCCTTTTTTATTGATGTCTTAATCCTTTATAACATTGTGAAATTTTAGCTGCCCATTATTGTTTGTCAATCACCATATAAATTTATATCACCCCTTGGGCCCACTGCCATCCCCCCTGCCCCAGATAACCACCAAACAGTTCTCTCTGACCATGTGTTAGTTTATATTCCACATATGAGTGAAATCATATGGTGTTTGTCTTTCTCTCTATGGCTTTTTTTTTTGCTTAACCTAATACTCTCCAGGTTCATCCACGCTGTTGCAAAGGGGATTTCTCTTTTTTTATGGCTGAGTAGTATTTCATTGTATATATATATACCACATCTTCTTTATCCAATCAACAGTCAAGGGACACTTGGGTTGCTTCCACTTCTTGGCTATAGTGAATAATGCTGCAATGAACATAGGAGTGCGTAAGCCTCTTGTGATGGTTGATTTCATGTCCTTTGGGTAGATGCCCAAGAGTGGGATTGCTGGATCATAAGGTATTTCTATTTTTAATTTTTTGAGGAATCTCCATACTGTTTTCCATAGAGGATGCACCAGTTTGCATTCCCACCAGCAGAGAACTAAGGTTCCCGTTTCTCCACAACCTCTCCAACACTTGTCGTTTTTTGTCTTGGTGATTATAGCCACTCTAACGGGTGTCAGGTGATATCTTAGTGTAGTTTTGATTTGCATTTCCCTGATGATTAGTGATGTTGAACATCTTTTCATGTGCCTACCGGCCATCTGTATATCTTCCTTGGAAAAATGTCTGTTCATATCCTCTGCCCATTTTTTGATAGGGTTGTTTGGTTTTTTTGTTATTCAGTTGTGTGAGTTGTTTATACATTATGGAGATTAACCCCTTGTCAGATATATGATTTGCAAATATTTTCTCCCAGCTGGTGGGTTGTCTTTTCATTTCGATCATTTTCGCACTTGCCTTGTAGCAGCTCTTTAATCTGATCAAGTCCCACTTGTTTATTTTTTCTTTTGTTTCCCTTGTCTGAGTAGACATGGGATTCGAATTAGTGCCTATATTTTCTTCTAAGAGTCTCATAGTTTCAGGTCTCGCTTTCAGGTCTTTGATCCATTTTGAGTTAATTTTTGTGTATGGCAACAGAAGATGGTCTACTTTCATTCTTTTGGATGTGGCTGTCCAGTTTTCCCAGCACCATTTATTGAAGAGACTTTCCTTTCTCCATTGTATGTTCTTAGCTCCTTTGTCAAAGATTAGCTGTCCGTAGATGTGTGGTATTATTTCTGGGCTTTCAATTCTGTTCCATTGATCTGTGTGTCTGTTTTTGTACCAGTACCATGCTGTTTTAATTACTATAGCTTTGCAGTGTATTTTGAAGTCAGGGATTGTGACGCCTCCAGCTTTGTTCTTTTTTTCAGGATTGCTTTAGCTATTCAGGGTCTTTCGTTGCCCCATATGAATTTTAGTACACTTTGTTCTATTTCTGTGAAGAATGTCATTGGGATTCTGATTGGGATTGCACTGAATCTGTAGATTGCTTTAGGCAGTATGGACATTTTAACTATATTTATTCTTCCAATCCATGTGCGTGGGATATTTTTCCATTTCTTTATGTCATCATCAATTTCCTTCAAAAATGTCTTATAGTTTTCATTGTATAGGTCTTTCACTTCCTTGGTTAAATTTATTCCTGGATATTTTATTCTTTTTGTTGTGATTGTAAAGGGGATTATCTTTTTGAGTTCTCTTTCTGTTAGTTCGTTATTAGCATATAGAAATGCAACTGATTTTTGTAAGTTGATTTTGTACCCTGCAACTTCGCTATAGTTGTTGATTATTTCTAATAGTTTTCCAATGGATTCTTTGGGGTTTTCTATATATATAAAAATCATGTCTGCAAATAGTGAGGGTTTCACTGCTTCGTTACCTATTTGGAGTCCTTTTATTTCTTTTTCTTGCCTAATTGCTCTGGCCAAAACCTCCAGTACTATGTTGAATAAGAGTGGTGAAAGTGGGCACCCTTGTCTTGTTCCTGTTCACAGAGGAATGGCTTTCAGCTTTTCTCTGAGTATGATGTTGGCTGTGGGTCTGTCATATATGGCCTTTATTATGTTCAGGTATTTTCCTTCTATACCCATTTTGTTGAGAGTTTTTATCATAAATGGATGTTGGATCTTGTCAAATGCCTTCTCTGCATCAATTGAGATGATCATGTGATTTTTATTCCTTGTTTTGTTAACATGATGCATAACGTTGATTGATTTGTGAATATTGAACCATCCCTGTGTCCCTGGTATAAATCCCACTTGATCATGGTGTATGATCTTTTTAACATATTGCTGTGTTTGGTTTGCCAATATTTTGTTGAGGATTTTTGCATCTATGTTCATCAGAAATACTGGCCTGTAGTTTTCCTTCTTTGTATTGTCCTTGTCTGGCTTTGGGATCAGGGTGACGGTGGCCTTGTAGAATGTGTTAGGAAGTGTTCCATCTTCCTCTGTTTTTTGGAAAAATTTGAGAAGGATAGGTATTAAATCTTCTTTGAATGTTTGGTAAAATTCTCCAGAGAAGCCATCTGGTCCTGGACTTTTATTTTTTGGGAGGTTTGTGATTACTGTTCCAATGTCTTCACTTGTGATTAGTCTATTCAGATTCTCTATTTCTTCTTGATTCAGTTTTGGGGGGTTGCATGAGTCTAAGAATTTATCCATTTCCTCTAGATTGTCCAATTTGTTGGCATATAGTTTTTCAGTGTATTCTCTTATAAACCTTTGTATCTGTTGTAATTTCTCCTCTTTCATTTCTAATTTTATTTATTTGAGCCTTCTCTCTTTTTTTCTTAGTGAGTCTGGCTAAGGGTTTGTCAATTTTGTTTATCTTCTCAAAGAAACAACTCTTTGTTTCCTTGATCCTTTCTACGGGTTTTTTTTTTCCTTTGGTTTCAACTTCATTTATTTCTGCTCTTTTATTATTTCCCTTCTTCTGCTGACTTTGGGCTTTGTTTGTTGTTCTTTTTATAATTCTGTTAGGTGTAGTTTAGGGTTGATTATTTGGGATTTTTCTTGTTTGTTAAGGTGGGTCTGTTTTGCTATGAGTTTCCCCCTCACGATCGCTCTTGCTGCATCCCATGAGTTGGTATGGTGTATTCTCATTTTCATTTGTCTCCAGATATTTTTTGATTTCTCCTTTAATTTCATCAATGATCCATTGCTTGTTCAGTAGCATATCGTTTAGTCTCCACATCTTTGTCACTTTCCCAGTTTTTTTCTTGTAGTTGATTTCTAGTTTCATAGCATTATGGTCTGAAAAGATGCTTGCTATGATTTCAATCTTCTTAAATTTATAGACGCTTGCCCTGTTTCCCAACATAGGATCTATCCTTGAGAAGATATGTGTAATCTGCTGTTTTTGGGTGAGTGCTCTGTGTGTATCTATTAAGTCCATGTCATCTAGTTTTTCATTTAAGTCCGCTATTTCCTTGTTGACATTTTGTCTGGATGATCTATCCACTGATGTAAGTGGGGTGTTAAGATCTCCTACTATTATTGTGTTGTCATCGATATCTCCTTTTAGGTTTGTTAATAGTTGCTTTATGTACTTTGGTGCTCCTGTGTTGGGTGCATAGATATTTATAAGTGTTATGTCTTCTTGGTGGAGTGTCCCTTTTATCATTATATACTGCCCCTCTTTGTCTCTCATTACCCTTTTTATCTTGAAGTCTACTTTGTCTGATATAAGTATGGCAACACCTGCTTTCTTCTGTTTGCCATTAGCTTGTAGTATTGTATTCCATCCTTTCACTTTGAGTCTGTGTTTGTCTTTAGAGCTGAGATGTGTTTCCTGGAGGCAGCATATTGTTGGGTCTTGTTTTTTAATCCATCCCATCATTCTGTGTCTTTTGATTGGAGAATTCAATCCATTTACATTTAGAGTAATTATTGATGTATGAGGGCTTAATGTTGCTTATTTTATCACTCATTTCCTGGTTCTTTTGCATTCCCTTTGTTTCTTGTCCCATGTGTTTTGGACTTCCAATACAGTGTGGTAGTTCTGTGTAATGATTCTCTTAGTTTTCTCCTATTTTTCGTATGTGACTCTGTTCTGATTATTTGTTTAGTGGTTACTGTAAGGTTTGTATAAAAAAATCTCGTGGATGAGCTGGTCCATTTTCTGATGGTTTTTATTTCCTTAGACTATGTTGATTCAATCCCCTTCTAAGTTATTATTGTCACAACTTATTCCATCATGTGTTGTGAGTGTATGTTTGAAGGGATGAGGTAATATTTATTTTTGGTGTTTTCCTTCCCTTAATCTTGATGTTTATAATTGTTTGCTAACCTATTCTGATAGCGAGCTGTGACTTTTCTGGTTTGACTATTTTTCTCCTTGCTCCAAGCTTTGTATCCCCTTTCTCTTTTTTTTTCAGGCATGAGAGCCTTCTTGAGCATTTCTTGTAGTGGGGGTCTTGTGGCGATGAACTCCCTTAGCTTTTGTTTATCTGGGAAAGTTATTATTTCTCCATCATATCTGAAGGATATTTTCACCAGACGGAGTATTCTTGGCTTACAGTTTTGTCTTTCAGAGTTTTGAATATATCATTCGAGTCTCTCCTGTAGAGTTTCTGTCGAGAAATCTGCTCAAGGCCTGATGGGAATTCCTTTGTACATTATTTTTTTGTCTAGTTGCTCTTAATATTTTTTCTTTGTCAATGATTTTTGCCAACTTCACTACTATATGCCTTGGAGAGGGTCTTTTCATGTTGACATATTTAGGAGATCTATTGACTTCATTCACTGGTATTTCCAGCTCCTTCCCCAGGTTTGGGAAGTTCTCAGCTATTATTTCTTTGAACAAGCTCTCTGCTCCTTTTTCCCTCTCTGCTCCCTCTGGAATACCTATAATCCTTATGCTGCATTTCCTAAATGAGTCAGATATTTCTTGGAGGATTTCTTCATTTCTTTTTAGTCTTAGTTCTCTCTCCTCCTCTATGTGCAGCATTTCTGCATTCCTACCCTCAATAATGCTAATTCTTTCCTCCATGTTGTCAGCTCTGTTCTTTAAAGATTCCAGATTTTCCTTTCTCTCTTCCATTGTGTTTTTCATCTCCAATATTTCTGATTGTTTTTTGTTTATGGTTTCAATCTCTTTTGTGAAGAAATTCCTGATATCATTGAATTGTCTATCTGTGTTTTCTTGTAATTCATTGAGCTTTTTTACAATAGCTATTCTGAATTCTCTGCCGTTTAGGTTATATATTTCTGTGCCTTTCAGGATTGATTTCTGGGTGGTTGTCATTTTCCTTCTGGTTTGGTTATTTAACATATTTTTGCATAGTGCCTGCTGATGTTGGCTTATTTTTTCTCATAGTGAAGATATCTGGTCACAGTTTCCACTTGCTGCCACTAGGTGGGGTCAAGCACTGTATGTATTCTGTCCCCGCTGTGATCTGCAGGGGCTCTGGCCGACCAGTTATGCTGGAGTGCTGAGTGTGCAGGGGGAGGGGCTCTCTCTTTCACCTGCCCGATCCCAGACGCTTCTTGTTCTTCCCTTGCTATCTGCTCTCCTGGGGTGTTCGGATGATGGCAGCACCCCCACAACAGTTCAGTCTCTTCTGTGTGGGAATTCTCCACAGGCTGTGAGAGATCTTTGAGAGTGACAGTTTTCCTGCAGAGGGCTGCCCCTCCTTCACCCCCTCCCCGGGAACTGTGCAGTCTCAGAGTCGCCGATCGAATGGGGTTGGGGAGGATTTCTCCTTACCTCTCCCCACTTCCTCCAGGGTCTAGCACCTTCACCTTCAGATGTACTGCTGTGTGGGTCTCTCATACAGCCTTTGTGTTGTGAGAGTGTCCTCTGTTGCTATGCAAGTGTCCTTTTTGTTGTATCTTAGTGGGGGGAGAGTTTAAAGGGGAAAGCTCACTACGCCATGATGCTGACGTCACTCCCAGACTTGCATTGTTTTTGTTTGTTATAAAATTAAAATGACTACCTCTTTTTTCTAGACTTTATTTTATGAGAAAGAGATAAATGCCATCTGGGATTTATTTTTAAAAAGCAACTTGTGGCCTATTCCATAAGGCACATAAAATTGAATAGTCATTTTAAATTAACACGATGTAGTTAGAAGTGATGATTTTTATTCCATATAAAAGGATTAAATTACTTTAACACAGCTTTTGTTAAGAATATTATTTAGCACAATTCTAGTATTTAATACTTATACAGAATAGCAGCAACATCCCTAAAATAATATTAGCAAACATTTGCACAGCATTTACTACATACCAGACAAGGTTCCAAGGACTTCATATGTAGTAATTCATTTATTCCTCACTATCACTCTCTAAGACAGGTAACTGTTACTATCCCCACTTTACAGATGAGAAAACTGAGGCCAAGAGACCCTAAGTGCCCTTCCCAGCCTGACAGAGTCAGAAAGTGGCCAAGCCTTTCAGCCATATACCAATTCTTTATAGACTCTGGGAGCTGGTTTTAGGTCTTCAACTCTGGTTAAAGACAATTTAGCATAAGGCTTCGTGGCTCCTCTGAGAAGTGGTATTTCACTAATGGCAAATTCCAATTTACTAGAAATACTTACTAAGCACATATATTATTCAGCATACTCAGCTTCTTGAATAAACTAAAATTTACTCAGCTGCAGTTCTGCCTCTGTTCTCTACTCACATTATTTCTATCAGGTTTGCTTGTGCCACCTTCCAGAACCTCTTAAAGCTGGGTCTGAACATTGTTGAGAATCATGACTGACAACACCTGACAAGTCAAATATAGTCAAACAACTACATTTATATATATATATATATATATACAAAAAATTTATATATATAAGGACTAGCCTACACATAATAGAGAGTAAGATGTATGTTGGCATCACAAAATAAGTTGAGTAAATCATTTAATGAGAGGAACCCAAGATAAACACTTTAGCCATAAACGAAATCAGCTTTTATCAGCTGATTACTCAGATAAAGAGAATGTACATATAATGCACTTAGGCTGCAATAATACATGTTTGGCTGTTGATATTTATGCGCAAGTTATGTGACACCTATAGTGTTGAAGTTAGAATGATAAATCATGCAGACTTTTAGAATCTCATGAAGAAAATATTGTCAAGGTGTGGGTTTTCTCAACTGATGTAAGAACCCATGTTTCATTAAGCAACAAAGTCAAAAGTCAAGATAAAATATTCCCTGGATTGTTAGGCCAGGATATACTTTTCTTTTTTGTGTGTGAGGAAGATTAGCCCTGAGCTAACATCTGTTGCCAATCCTCCTCTTTTTGCTGAGGAAGATTGGCCCTGGGCTAACATCTGTACCCATCTTCCTCTACTTTATATGGGATGCCACCAAAGCATGGCTTGATAAGCAGTGTGTCGGTCCACACCTGTGATCTGAATCTGCGAATCCTGGGCTGCCAGAAGCGGAGCACATGAACTTAACCACTATGCCACTGGGCCGGCCCCAGGATACACTTCTCATTAACCTTTGAAACACACTCTACCGTAAGTATCATTTAGTTATTTTTCATGTTTTGATAGCCTCTGTCAGATAAGCTAACCACTGAGATGCTTGAAGTTGCTGGAATCGTGAATAGCATTTCTGAAGGCTAAACTTAACCTCAGTGGCTAGAATTAACCTCCTCGATTAGCCCTCAAGTAAACAGTAACAACATTGTTCTCCACCTCCTCCATCGATCTGCTCTATGAGATTTTGAACGTTCGTGTAATTCAGTGCACTTGTCCTGGATAACAAGATTTCAGCTGCTGAGGACTGAACTGCCAATACTGTGGGAAAATAGCCACTATCCAAGCAGCCTCTACACAAGAGAGCAGCTGCCAACATAAAATGGTCCTGTCTCACTGCTGCTAAACCCTTCCTATGCCCTCACAGGTTTAGAAACAGCTCATTACTACTACTGATTTGTGAGTAGCCAAAAGTCACAGTGAGCCAAAATCACTGATAGTTGAACAGATCAGGGAAAGATGTTCCTTCCTAGGGGCATTTGAAAAAATTCCTTTTAGGAGAACATACTTTAAAACATACACTTGAAAGAATTAAGGACAGTTAACAAAAGCCTACCATATGATCCAGCCATTCCACTTCTGGCTATTTACCCAAAGAACACAAACACACTAATGTGAAAAGACATTTGCACCCCTATGTTTATTGCAGCATTATTCACAATACCCAAGACTTGGAAACAACCTATGGGCCATCAGTGGTGAATGGATAAAGAAGACGTGGTATATATACACAATACACTACTCAGCTATAAAAAAAGATGAAATCTGGCCATTTGTGACAACATGGATGGACCTTATGGGTATTATGCTAAGTGAAATAAGTCAGATGGAGAAAGCCACATACCATATGATTTCACTCATATTCAAAAGCTAAAAACAAACAGTCAAACATTTGGATATAGAGATTAGCTTGGTGGTTACCAGTAGGGATGGAAGGAGGGGAGAGAGTGAAAGGGGTAATAGGGCACATGTGTACAGTGACGGATAATAATCTTTGGATGGTAAATACGATGCAGTCTTCACAGAAATTGAAGTATAATGATGTACACCTGAAATTTATATAATGTTATAAACCAATGTTACCTCAATAAAAAATAAATGGGGGAAAAAAAGAACAGTAGTAACTAAGATCCTACACTTGCAAGTTTTAAAGATCTAGGGCTTAGATTACCAAGCAATAACTTTTCCCTTTCACCTAAGGTCCCATACATTTTACAACTTCCTAACGCCTTCCCAAATAAGGAGAAGAGTTTTCTTTGACCAGTGCTGTCAAACTGAACTTTGTGCCATGATGGAAATAGTCTATGATCTGCCTTGACCAATATGATAGCCACTAGCTACATGTGGCTACTAAACACTTGAAATATGGCTACTGTGAATGAGTAATTAAATTTTATTTTTTTACTTTAAACTAAAATAGTCATATGTGAATAGTGGCTATTATACTGGACAGTGCAGTTCTACACTATTTTTAAGAAACTGGGGGGCCGGCCCAGCAGTGTAGGGGTTAAGTTCCGGCCTTCCGCTTCGGCAACCCGGGGTTCTCCGGTTAGGATCCCAGGCGTGGACCTGCTCACCACTCATTAAGCCATGCTGAGGCAGCATCCCATATAGAAGAGCTACAACCCTACAACTATGATACACAACTATGTACTGGGGCTTTGGGGAGAAAAAAGAAAAAAGAGGAAGACTGGTAAAGGTGTTAGCGCAGGGCCAATCTTCCTCAAAAAAAAAAAAAAAGACTATTTCCTTTAAAAAAAAGAAAAGAAAGAGAAACAGGGTGTGGATTTTATGTAAGGGTTTTAGTCACGGCAACTCTACCTTTCATGAGAACAAGGTTTATCTCATTCTGACTTTGGTTTCTCTATTTCTGGCACCTTGAGATATCCCTTTCTTCCTCTTCTTTTTTTTATGACATTAAGAAAACTGACATACAACAAACTGCACATATGTAGAACGTACAATTTTCATGAGTTTTAACATGTTTAGACACCTGTGAAACTACCACCAAGTTCAGGATAACAAACATACCCATCACCTCCCAAAAGATTCCTAATGCCCCTCTGCGATCCCTCTCTCCCGCCCCTCCCTACGCTTACTCTTTCCAGGCAACCATTGATCTTTCTGTCATTTTGGATTAGTATGCATTTTCCAGAACTTTATATAAATTGGAATCAAACAGTAGGTACATTTTGGGAGTATTCTTTCTTTGTTTTACCTCTTTCAAAACTAAGTAAAATTATTTTGTGATTCGCCACGTTGTTGCATGTATCAACAGTTCATTGCTTTTATTGCCGAGCAGTATTCCACTGGATGTACTGCCATCTGTTTATCCATTCACCTGTTGGTGGGAATTTGGGTTGTTTCCAGTTTGGGACCATTATAAATAAAGCTGCTATCAACATTTGCATATAGACATAGGTTTTCATCCCTCTTGGTTAAAGACCTAGGAGTGGCATGGCTGGATCATATGTATGTAGGTGTATGATTAACTTAAGTTGCCCAAGTGCTTTCCAAAAAGTCAGTATTATTTTACATTTTTCAGCAGCAGTGTATGAGAATTACAATTGTTCCACATCCATGATGGCACTTGGTACAGTAGGTCTCCTTAATTTTTAGCCATTCTAATAGGTGAGTGGCAGTATCCCACAATGGCTTTAATTGGCATGTCCCTGTTGTCTATTCATACTGAACATTCATGTGTTTATCTGATATCCAGGTCTTCTTTGGTGAAGGATCTATTTAAATATTTTGCCCAATGTTTGAATTGGAGTGTTTGTTTTCTTATTACTGAGTTCTGAGAGTGCTGGATACAACTTTTATCAAATAAATGAACTGCAAATATCTTCTCCCAATCTGTGGCTTGTCTTTTCATTCTTTAACAGTCTTTCAATGAGCAGTTTTTAATTTTGTTTAAGTCTAATTTACCAATTTTTTCTCTCATGGCTTGTGTGTTTGGTCTCTAGGAAATCTTTGTCTAAATATAGTTGCAAAGATTTTCTGCTTTGTTTTCTTCTAAAAGATTATTCAAAGTTTGACATTAAGATTTATTATCCATTTTGAGCTAGATGAATAACAGAGATAACCAATGAAACCAAAAGCTGGAGGTAGACTATTCAAGAAAAACAGAGAGAAGACACAAATTACTACTATCAGAAAAGAAAAAGACATAGTTATATGTCCTACAGACATTTAAAAAGGACAATATGGAAATGTTATGAATAACTTTATACCAATAAATCTGACGACTTTGGTAAAACAAATTCCTTAGAAGAAACAAACATCAAAACTGACTCAAAGATAAACAGAAAACCTCAATATCCCTATATCTATTGGAGAAATTGATTTTGTAGTTTAAAAACTTTAATAAATTGGACTTTATAAAAATATGACTTCTGCTCTTCATTTTCTCTGTAAAGATAAACAAAGATAAACAGAAAACTTCAAACTCAAAGACAAACAGAAAACCTCAAGAGCCCTATATCTATTGGAGAAATTGATTTTGTAGTTTAAAAACTTTAACAAATTGGACTTTATAAAAATATAAAACTTCTGCTCTTCATTTTCTTTGTAAAGAAAATGAGAAAGGGAGAAATTTTCTCCCTTATACTGGGAGAAAATAACTGTAAAACATATTCATAATAAAGTACTTATATCCAGAATATATAAAGAACGATTACAACACAGTAAGACAACCCTATAAAAAATGGACAAAAGATATGAACACTTTAGCCAGGAAGATATGTGGATGGTTAAGTAAGCACATGAAAAAATGCTCAACATCATTAGGCATTAGGGAAATGCAAATTAAAACAATTTTAGTTATATATATTTTTACATAATAAAGGCTATATTATTCTATAATTAATATAGTTAAATTCCCTATATTTAAAAGGGAATAACTGAATATTTGAATAATTGAAATAAGATGTGTGCTATTAGTTTTGACTGGAGAAAACCCCTCAGTGTTTCTGATATAATGTAAAAAGACAGTTCTGAGAGAGTGGTAATTAATTGATTACAAATAATAATAGCATGTGTTAATATATTATTGTAGGATAAATATACCACTCTGAATTTCTTATTTAAACACACACACACATAATGAGATACCATTACATGCCTACTAAAATAGTAAAATTTAAAAAACTGACAATACCAAATTTTGAAGAGGATGTGGAGCAACTAGAGATCTTGGTGGGAATATAAAATGACACAAGCACTTGTGGATACAAATGTTCATAGCAGCTTTATTCATAATAGCCCAAACAAGAAAACCTAACAGTCCATCAACTAACGAATAAATAAGTTATGCAATAAAAAACTTCTGATACACATAGTAACATGGATAAATCTCAAAATCATTATGCTGAGTGAAAGAAGCCAGGCACAAAGGATAACATATGGAATGATCACAATTATGTAATATTCCAGAACAGCAAAACTAATCTACAGTAACTAAGAGTCAGTCAGTAGTTATCTGGGTTGGGGACTGACTGCAAAGGGGCATGAGGGAACTTTTTTGGGGTAATGGAAATGTTATCTTGATTGTGATGGTGGTTACTTTATGTTAAAACACAGCAAACCACACAGTTTATTGAATGTAAATTGCATCTCATTAAAGTGGATTAAAATAATTTTTAGATTTCTAACTCTAGTTCCAATGCTCCCTGCACTCAACTACTATAAGTTGTATTGTGGTAATTTATAGACTTATGGCAATCTGGCCACATATGAAAGGAAGGGGACTCAGGACAGGGCTCCCTATAGGGCTAAGTAGCCCTCAAGTGACTACCATGCACAGCTCTGACTCACCTGTCACTGTGGAGTTGCAGAAGGTGAGAGCAGACGTCTTGAAGTGGTCTCGTGAGGCTTGCTCCTCCTCTAGCACACAGCCAGAGCCCTCTATGTATGAAGGAAGTGGGGAGCAGGCAGATCTGCCACCCTCAGAGGTATGCTGAAGGTAAGAATGTGATAAAACAACACATCAGCTGCTAGTGTGTCTCATTAGATGCTATCAGGTCTCAGTTACTCAGACACGTGTGTTGAGAATGATGTGACACCCTCTAAGGAGACGTTTCAATGATTTCAAACTTCTTTTGATGAGTGACATATTCCACTTGTCTTCAATGGACTGGCAGAGACTTCACATAACCCTCACTAATCCCACCACCGTTCTTGCCACAAGTCTTACTATACTCAGTCTCTGCGCTGTTTTTTTCCTGACAAATGATTCTAACAAATGAAATCAAAGACAATAAAAATGGACAGTAGGAAAAAAACTGAAGAAATGATGGTATTACACACAGTAATAATACTTGAACCTTAACACTGACAAGGAATATGGAGTAAAATATTTAGAGGTAAATTTCTGCTAATTTGGGGCTACACCAAATCTGAGGTCAGGTTGTATCTCAGGGAATTCCCAAAGGAATAAGACAGCATTAGGAATGAAGAAATAACCTCTGATTTGGGGGCAGGAAAACAGCAATATGAAAATCAATTGTGTAAACTCATTATATTAAAAAAGAAGCAGACACTTGGAGAAGTTTAAGAGTAGCTCTGTCCAGAGGCAGGAGAAACAGAACAAGTTTCCCATCAGATTTCCTGGGTCCACTTCAATTTTATAGTACTTTTTTAAAAAGCAGTTAGGAAAATGTCTTATGAAATGTGACTTGATGGTTTTCTTTCTGCAGTACTTTTCTGGCCAAAACAGACTTCCTATCAGGACTCTGGCTCTACTGGACACACATACTTGAAATGCTTCTCCATACATGCTGAGGCCCTGGGAATGGAGGTGTTGGTGGAAGCAAATACCAAAGATGGACAGCCAGGGAGCATTTCCAGTCCCACTGGGAGCTCATTCTCTTCTGCTCTGAGAGCTGCCACACCTGCAGGAGGCAAAATCACCACCACAGCTATACATTATAGGTTACCTTGCTACCACCCAGGTCTGCAAGTTATTCACTTATTCAAGCAACAGTTTAAGTGGTCTAGATAGCAGTGTTAATGACCCAGCCATAAAATACGTAGTCCCTTGGTGGCTGGTTATAGGGTGGATTTAGACAATCAGTGCTCTGAGAAGAGATGAGAACCACTGAGAGCAAAGAGGTCTTCCCACTGTCCACAGTTGCCAACTTGTAAAACTTGAAGACGTGAATAAATTGACCAGCTACTTCATTTTTGGAAATTGACTTTAAGACAGCAATCAAATAGGTAGGCAGCAACAGAGAACTGGTTCAAAATAATTATAGTATGTCATCCATAAAATGGAATAGAAGTGGCCATTAAAAAGAATGAGGCTGCACGATGTTAAAAAATGTCCATATACAGTAAATTTTTTAAAGTTGCAGGGGTTGGCCTGGTGGTGTAGTGGTTAAGTTTGCATATTCCGCTTCGGCGGCCCAGGGTTCACTGGTGCGGATCCTGGGTGCGGACCTACTCACCGCTCATCAAGCCATGCTGAGGCGGTGTCCCATATAGAAGAGTTACAACTCTACAACTATGATACACAACTATGTACTGGGGCTTTGGGGAGAAAAAAGAAAAAAGAAGAAGATTGGCAACAGATGTTACTGCAGGGCCAAGCTTCCTCAAAAAAAAAAAACCATTTAAAAAAATAAAAGAAGTTGTGGGCCACCCGGTGGCGCAGCGGTTTAGTTCGCGCTTTGGCGGCCCAGAGTTCCCAGGTCCAGATCCCGGTGCCGGCCTACGCACTGCTTGTCAGCCATGATGTGGCAACGTCCCATATAAAGTAGAGGACGATGGGCACGGATGTTAGCCCAGGGCCAGTCTTCCTCAGCAAAAAGAGGAGGATTGGCAATGGATGTTAGCTCAGGGTTGGTCTTCCTCACACACACACAAAATAAATAAATAAAAGAAGTTGCAGGACTGCTATGTATAATTGATCTTATTTGAATATACACATTTTTAAATATGGACACATGTTAATACAGACTTAAAATATGTCTAGAAAGACAGACAACAAATTATGTTGTTTACCATTGCGATATTGGATATGGTGAATTTTACCGTTTTAATTTCTATATAACTAGTCGGGTTCTTTTTACAATGTACACATTGTACCTTTATAATTTGAAAATATTTCCACTAAAAGTTAAAAATAAGTTGCGTAGTTATGTGTTAACAGTGAACAATTTACAAAGATAGCTCTTTGCCTTAACCTCAAGCAATACTGAATTTATAAGAAAATTTATGTGAGTTGATGAGAAAAGAGGAAAATACTGGTTTTCCAGCCAACAGGGCAAAGATGTGCAGTCTCTCATCTTGGGTGAAGCAGTCAGCCTGGAGCTGACGCCATCCCACCAGCTACAAGATCGACTGGCCCACTACCAACTGGGATAAAAGGAGAGCGAGACAGTGGTCACCTCCCAGAGAAACAGCAGTTCTCTGTGATACGGACAGTTCACAGGCTTGGGGAAACACTGGGGGCATTACCTTCTTTCTTCTAGTCCTCAGGAGGGACAATCAAACACCCGTGGCTGCTTTCTGCAGTAGTGCCAAAACACAGATCAAGAACTTACCATTCTCTGCTTGGGCAGGAAATCCTTAAAGTAGTCTAGTCTAAATCATATACAGACTGTATTGTATACAGAGCTCATGACAGACATACTATTACTTCTCTGACCCTAGACAAGGCAGTTCATCTTTAAACTGGAAGAAAATATCATCTGATCCAAAGGTTTGTAGTGAAACCTGAGATGACATAATTGAAAACATGCCCAACTAGAATGTACTAAATAATGACACTGAGAAATGGCGAACTCAGACCTAAAGGAAAAACGTGTGTGTCTGACATAAAGAGAATGGTTGTGGAGTGACGTCAGCATCATGGCGGAGTGAGATTCCCTCTTTGAATCTCTGCCCCCTAGGACACAACGAAAACATCATTCACATTCCAACAGAGCTCAATCAAACACTACGAAGGACTTCTGAGAAACCCCTGCTGCCATACATCGGACGGTGGAGGCGCGGGAAGCCCAGGAGGACGGGAGGAGAGGTAGGAGGTTGTACCCCCCTCCCCAATCGATCGGCAAAGACAGCGCGGTTCGCGGACAGAGGGGGAGGGGCGGCCCACAGCGGGGAAAACTATCGCCATCCAGGTGCTCTCACAGACTGTCGCGAGATCGCCACGGGGAAGCGACGACGGACTGTTTAGGGGGTGTAGCAAACACCCTAAGAGAGCCAGAAAGGAAACCCCCGGGTCAAGCAGGAGAAAGAGAGGACCCCTCCCCCCACACGCCCGGCGTTTCAGCATAATCCCTCCGGGGACTGCAGCGGGCTCAGAGCAAACCGCTCGCGATCTCCATCTAGTGGCAGCAGGGGGAACCTGCAGGACTAACTTTAATCATGACGGGTAAAAACAAAGCCGGCCCGGTCGGATCCTTGCGAAAATATGTCAGGGCTACAGACCAAAAGGAAGATGACAAACACCCAGAAACCAACCCTGAAGGCACAGAATTTGATAACCTGAACGAGAGAGAATTCAAAATAGCTATCATAAACAAGCTCAACGAAATACAAGAGAACACACAGAAACAAATCAACGAATTCAGGGATTATGTCACAAAAGAGATTGAAACCCTAAAGAAAAACCAATCAGAATTATTGGAGGTGAAAAACAAAATCAACGAGATAGTGGAAAAAATGGAGTCTTTAAAGAGCAGAACTGACAATATGGAGGAACGAATTAGCACTATTGAGGATAGCCATGCAGAAATGCTCCTGGTAGAGGAGGAGAGAGAGCTAAGACTAAAAAGAAATGAAGAAATTCTTCGAGAAATATCAGACTCAATGAGGAAAAGCAACATAAGGATAATAGGTATTCCAGAAGGAGAAGAAAGAGAAAAAGGAGCAGAGAGGTTGTTCAAAGAAATAATAGCTGAGAACTTCCCCAACCTAGGGAACGAGAGGGAAATAACAGTGAATGAAATCAATAGATCACCTAAATATATAAACAGGAATAAAAAATCATCTCGCCACATAGTAGCAAACTTGAAGAATACCCGTGACAAGGAAATAATATTGAAGGCAGCTAAACAAAAAAACAAAATAACATACAAAGGAAACCCCATCAGGCTCTCAGCTGATTTCTCGACAGAAACTCTACAGGCTAGGAGAGACTGGAATGATATATTCAAAATCATGAAAGACAAAAACCTTCAGCCGAGAATACTTTATCCAGCAAAAATATCCTTCAAATATGATGGAGAAATAATAACTCTCCCTGATAAACAAAAGCTAAGAGAGTTCGTCACCACAAGACCCCCACTACAAGAAATGCTCAAGAAGGCCCTTAGGCCTGAAAAAAAAACAAAAGAGAAAGGGAATACAAAGATTTCAGCAAGGAGAAAAGCAAGGAGACTAAACCAGAACAAACTACAGTTGGATAACATCAAAAATTAATTCAAGCTCATCACTGGAAACACACATTCATGACACAATCTGGAATAAAGAGATAACAAATAAGGAGGGGAAGAGGTAAGGGATTGACTCGACCCAGCCTCAGGAAAAAGGAGGCATCCGAAAATGTACTTTCTTATCCAGGAGATCGCTTATATAAACCTCACGGTAACCACTAAACAAATAACCAGAAGAGAACCACACATGACAAATAAAGAGAAAACCAAGAGAATGAGCATGCAGAAATACCAAATTGAATTTGCAGTCCGAAACACAAGGGACCAGAAACGAAGGAAATGCAAAAGAACCAGAAGATGAACAATAAAATAGCAACATTAAACCCTCATATATCAATAATCACTCTAAATGTAAATGGATTGAATTCTCCAATCCAAAGACACAGAGTGGCAGGATGGATTAAAAACCAAGATCCAACTATCTGCTGCCTCCAGGAAACACATCTCAGCTCTAAAGACAAACACAGACTCAAAATAAAAGGATGGAAAACAATACTCCAAGCTAATGGCAAACAAAAGAAAGCAGGAGTAGCCACACTTATATCAGACAAAGTAGACTTCAAGATAAAAAAGGTAATGAGAGACACACAGATCAATGGAACAGAATTGAAAGCCCAGAAATAAAACCACACACCTATGGACAGCTAATCTTCGACAAAGGAGCAAAGAACATACAATGGAGAGAGGGAAGTCTCTTCAATAAATGGTGCTGGGAAAATTGGACAGCAACATGCAAAAGAATGAAAGTAGACCATCTCCTATCGCCATATACAAAAATCAATTCAAAATGGATCAAAGACCTGAAAGTGAGACCTGAAACTATAAAACTCCTGGAAGAAAATATAGGCAGTACATTAATTGAGATTGGACATAAAGGGATCCTTTCAGATTCCATGTCTACCCAGACAAGGGAAACAAAAGAAAAAATAAACAAGTGGGACCTCATCAGACTAAAGAGCTTCTACAAGGCAAATGAAACCAGGATCAAAATGAACAAACAACCCACCAACTGGGAGAAAATATTTGCAAATCGTTTGTCCGACAAGGGATTAATCTCAGTAATATATAAAGATCTCATACAACTGAGCAACAAAAAAACAAACAACCCGATCAAAAAATGGGCAGAGGATATGAACAGACATTTTTCCAAGGAAGAGATACAGATGGCCAATAGACAGCATGAAAAGATGTTCAACATCACTAATCATCAGGGAAATGCAAATCAAAACTACACTAAGATATCACCTTACACCGGTTAGAATGGCTATAATCACAAAGACAAATAACAACAAATGCTGGAGAGGTTGTGGAGAAACGGGGACCCTCATTCACTGCTGGTGGGAATGCAAACTGGTGCAGCCTCTATGGAAAACAGTATGGAGAGTCCTCAAAAAATTAAAAATAGAAATACCGTATGATCCAGCAATCCCACTCTTGGGCATCTACCCAATGGACATGAAATCAACCATCACAAGAGGCGTATGCACCCCTATGTTCATTGCAGCATTATTCACTATAGCCAAGAAGTGGAAGCAACCCAAGTGTCCCTCGACTGATGAGTGGTTAAAGAAGATGTGGTATATACATACAATGGAATACTACTCAGCCATAAGAAAAGACACAATTGTCCCATTTGCAACAACATGGAAGGACCTAGAGGGTATTATGTTAAGTGAAATAAGCCAGAGAGAGAAGGACAGACACTGCATGAACTCACTCATATATGGAATATAAGTGAACACACGGACAGAGAGAACTGATTGGTGGTTACCAAGGGGAAGGGGGCTGGGGGGGGCACAAGGGGTGAAGGGTTACATCCACAAGGTGACGGACAAACAAAAATGTACAACTAATACCCCACAGTGTTATAAACTATTAAGACATCAATTTAAAAAATGGTAAAAAAAAAAAAAAAAAGAGAATGGTTGTATCTTTCACTCTCACAGGTCCAACAATCTCTTTTAATAAAATATTTTAAGTACAAAGGGCTGGGGCAATAAAAAGATTCTAATTAACCCAATGTGAGGAGATAGAAATTCCAATTTATGAAAATTTCCAGTTAAACTGTGAGTTAAGAGAAAAGTTCTTTGTTTCAGCCCTTAATACAAACCTCCTAGAAGCCAACAGCCCTTTTCCTTTTGTTTTTGTATATGGGCAGGGCTTACATGACTATATAAGTACTGTCCTGCCAGAAACTAAGGCTCTCATCTTAAAGAGTTTCCTTCACAAACTAGAGAGGCCTGGAGGAAAGACATCCTGCATCAGGAACACCTCTGGAGATGTGCTGCTGGGCCAAGCTGTCTCCCTGATTGTATACAGGTAACCGAAGCATGACTGGCTTAGGATTCACGCAGTAAGTGCTTCACCCACTTGACCATGAGCCACTAGTACTCTAGGTGAGTAATAATTAAGGAAAAAAGAAAACATAATTTCTGTGTATCTAAAGAACCCCAAAGAGAGGGTTTACTAGCCAACAAATATAAATATCCTGGTCACTAGAGATGGTCAAGTTCAGAGAAGAAATTGGCATATAATATCCTGATATAATCATCCATTAAGATCATCTCTCTTTGCCTTGATCACACAGTCAACCAGCCAGTCAGCTTCTGCCAATCCTTGACTTTTCTCATAGACTTTCCCATTAATGAGAACACACACTTGAGCAAATGTTAGGATTCTAGGGTACTTCCTCAAGTTGATTTTAGTGTATGGTATGACATAAGGATCTAAATTCATCTTTTACATGTGAATATCCACCTATCCCAGCATTATTTGTTGAACAGACTATCCTTTCCACATTTAAATTGTCTTGGCACCTTTGTCAAAAATCAACTGGCGGGCCAGCCTGGTGACATGGTGGTTAGGTTTGCATGCTCTGCTTCAGTGGCCCCGCGTTCACAGGTTCAGATCCCAGGTGTGGACCTACACACTCCTCATCAAGCCATGCTGTGGGGGTGTCCCACATGCAAAATTGAGGAAGACTGGCACAGCTATTAGCTCAGGGACAATCTTCCTCAAGCAAAAAGAGGAAGACTGGCAACAGCTGTTAGCTCAGGGCCAATCTTCCTCACCAGGAAAAAAAATAATCAACTGGCTATAAGTGAAAGGGTTTTATATTTGGATTCTCATTTCTGTTCCACTGATCTGTATGTTCATCCTTATGCCAGTACCACATTGTCTTGACTGCTGTAGCTTTATAGAAGTTTTGAAATCAGAAAGCATTGAGTCCTCTGACTTCAGTTTTTTTCAAAACCATGTAGTTTTTTTATATTTCCAAATAAGGATCAGCCTATTAATTTCTGCAAAAACACCTGCTGGAGATTTTGACAGAGACTGTGTTGAATGTACAGACTAACTGGGGAGAACAGACATCTTAACAATACTGAAGTTTCCAGCCCATCAGTGGTTCTCAACCTGGGTGGTTTTGCCCCCCCCAGGGAACATTTGGCAGCATCTGAAGATATTTTTGGTTGTCACAACTAGAGGGGAGAAGACTTTCTTGGGTAGAGGGTAGGGATGCTGCTAAATATCCTACAATGCCCAGGACAGCCCCCACAACAAAGAATTACCAGCCAAAAATTCCAATTGTGCTGAGATTGAGATGTATTCCATGAACGTGGAACATCTCTTCATTTATTTAGATCTTTATTTTCCGAGCAATGTTTTGCAGTTTTCAGTGTACAAGTCTTATACTTTTGTTACATTTATTCCTTAAGTATTTTATTCTTTCTGATGCTATTGTGAATGAAACTGTTTTTTAAATTTCTGTCTTTCTTTTTTTGCTGAGGAAGATTCACCCTGAGCTAACATCTGTTGCCAATCTTCTTCTTTTTGCTGAGGAATAGTTTCACTGAGCTAACATCTGTTGCCAATCTTCCTCTATTTTGTACACGAGCCACCGTCACAGCATGGCCACTGACAGATGAGTGTAGGTCCGTGCCCAGGAACCAAACCCAGGCTGCTGAGGCAGAGTGTGCCAAACTTAACCACTAGGCCACCAGGGCTGGCCCTAAATTTCATTTTTGGATTGTTTGTTGCTAATACACAGAAATACAATTGAATTTTGTATATTGGCTATCTGTGGATAGTAGAATTAAAGATTTTTATTCTGATTTTGATGCTAATCTTTATTTTAGAAATTTTCTCAGTAAGCATTATTTTATGAATCAGGAAAAATATTTTCAAATTAATAATTAATATTCTGCTGATCTCTCATCTCTATCAAGTCAACTAGTTAATGCATGGTGAGAAGAAAAGAACAGGGCTAGCTCAGAATAGCCATTTTATCTGAGTAATCATAAGGCTAAAAGACCTTATGTGTCTCAGTATCTCTATTTGGTTGAGAACAAAAAAAGAGTGGATAGGAGTAGAAAAGGATTTACAAAGATACAGATGTGATAATAGCAATTCATAGGCTTTTTGCCCAGACATTAAGGAGCAGTCTCATACACAAATGTGTCTATAAATAGAATCTATACTGTACTTTAATGAATAGCTTAAAAGTACTTTGCAAACGGGTAAAGAAAACAGAAACCTAAATGCTCAAAAATCAATAGTTCTCTTCTGTCCCAACCTGGTGAGTTCCAGAAACAGATGTTTGAGTTTTATGTTATTTTTTAGAAACACTGGAAGCTGGATAGTTAAGTATCAAAAGGCATAAAAACACATCTACAAGCTTTGACTTAATTCTGTCTTTAGAAATTTATCCTTCAGAAATAATCAGCAACTCACACAGTGATTTTTGTATAGGAGATTTATCAAAGCATTATTGATGATGGTAGAGTACACATCTTAAAGCAGCATAAATGTCCCACTATAGGGAAGTGGTTCAATAAATTGGAACACTCATTGGAATAGTATGCAGCCACTCAAAATCATATTTTAGAAGAATATGATATGACACAAGGAAATGCTCACTCTCCGGTACAAAGAAAAAGAGTTGTTCACAAAGCATACTATGGAGTGAATCTCAACTTCAGGATATGCATATCACACATACATAAAGGTAGAAAAAAAGTTAGCTATCCTTGTGTGCTAAGATTATGGATGATGTTTACTTTGTCCTTTATACTTTCTGTTTGTTCCAATTTTTCCACATAGAATATTTGTGTTACTTTTATCAATAGAAAAAAAAGTTTAAAAAATAATGAAAAACTGATTACCTCAAATAGATTGAAACATCCTTCGTCAAGCCAAAGCCACCTCCAGTGAGGGTGACCGGGAGGTCAGCACGGATTTGGTACATTAGTTTTCTATATAGAAGCTGCGTGACAAACTATCACAGACTCACCACCATCAAACAATCGGCACTTCTTGTCTCACAGTTCCCGTGAGTCAGCAGGCTTCACTGGGTCCTCTGCTAGGGTCTCATAAGGCTGCAGTGACGGTGTCAGCCAGGCTGTGCTCTCAACCAAAGGTTCACCCAGGGAAGAACCCGCCTCCAAGCTCACTCAGGTTACTGGCAGACGTTTCCTTGCTGTAGGACTGGGGGCCCCTGCTTCCTGCTGGCTGTCCCCAGAGGCCACCTGCGGTTCTTGCCCTGTGGGCTTCCCCAACACAGCCACTTACTCAAGTCAGTAAAGACTGTCTCTAAATGAATTTCTAGCAAGACGGAATTGTGTATCAGGTAACAGAATCACGGAAGCGATATCCTGTCACGTTTGCCACATTCTACTAGTTAGAAGTGAGTCACAGGTTCCACCTCTATGGAGGAGATTATACACAGACAGGAATACCAGGAGGTGGGGCTCACGGTGGGGCCACCTTCACAGAGTCTGTCCACTATCCCAAGTCTCCCAGTACAGAGTCCAGACAAACGAGGGAAGTTTGCATTTGAGTCTGAAGACTCTTCTGATCAACCACCCACCCGTCAGCACCACTGACCCTGCTCTCTGCACTGCTGAGACAGGATGGTACTGAAGAAGTGAAGGGAGAGTTCACCACATATCAGAGTTAACGCAGAGAATTTCAGCGGGGAGGTGGGACCTAAGCCAGCCTTGAAGGATGGTCAAGATTCAGATCACTGGGAAGGAATGAGAAAGGGAGACTTTTTCTCTGCAATAAGGTGAGGTAGAGAGAGAGGCAGGAGTTCCCAAGGTGGGTCCGGACACAGTAAGTGGGATGGTTTGTTCACAACAAACACAAACCGATATGATATCTGGCTTCACATTCTAATTGGTCCTTGATGACCAACACACTTGCAAAACCTGTGAACAAGACCTAGAGAGGAACACAGTTTAAGTTTTGGCTAACTCTGCAGCACTGACACCAATTAGCCTCCATAGTGTGGTAAACGTTACGAACATTTACCAGTATTCAGTGGTCCTAAACTTCTGGGATGTGAAAGTCTCCACCTCCCTGCCCCATTTGAAAGTAGACGTGGCCAGAATGACTCCTTCTGGCCAATGAAATGTGAGTAGAATGGACCAGTGACCCTTCTCAAGACATTAATTGCTGATGCAAGAGCCTCTATGTTCTAAAAGGGTCCAGATCCAGAACATTTAAGAAGGAATTTTTCCAAACTTCCAAGGAACAAAAATTCCTCCCTTTCAGAAACTATTACAGAGATGATGAAGCATCACTTTGATACCAAATCTGAATAAGGGCAATGCAAAAAAGATTATTATTGGTGAATACTTCTTACGAAAATATATACCAAAACTCTAAACAAAATATTACCCTATTGGATCCAATAATAAGTTTTAAATGTAGTACATCATGACAAAGTACAATTCATCCCAAGAAATCAACGATGGTTTAAAATTAATAGGTTAAAATATTTCGTCTCAGTTTAAAGAAGAAAAAACATAAAATCATCTAAATAGGTAAAGAAAATCATTTGATAAAATTCAAAACCTACTAATGACCTAAAAAATCTTTTATCAAACTATTAGTAGATGGGGCCATCCTTAACCTAATAAAAGGAAACTACCAAAAGAAAAAAAAAAAGACCAATAGCAAACTTCATACTTAAGGCTTTGAAAATACTGCCTTTAAAGTGAAAAACAATATAGGATAGCCTTATCACAATTCCTATGCAACTCTGTCTAGGTTGAAACAAGCGAAATAAGACAAAAAAATACATAAAAGATTTAAGGACTAGAAGGAAGAAACGAAATTATCATTATTTACATGGAGGAAACAGAAGCAGGTCCACACATCTGTGGAATATTCTCAGTCTCAAAGGTAGCACGCAGATCACCAGGGAAGGATGGGACTCAACCGATGGTACTGGTACAACTGGTTACGCATTTGGAAAAATTCTAAAATTATATCTCTTCCTCACACCTCACACAAAAATAAGTTCAAAGTAGGATATAAAAAGCAAACATCCAAACTTTTTTTTTTTTAAAGAGAGGGTTATCTTACGACCTTGGGGTAACAAAGGATTTCTTAAATAAGACTCAATAAACTACAAACATAAGGGAAAGATTGATAAATTTGACTACATTAAAATTAAACATTTGTTCATCAAAATGGCACATTTAAAAGGATACAAAATAGGACACAAATAGAGTCCAGAACACATTAAGAAGTTCTAAAGGAGTTACAAAAAGGACAACTCAGGCAACAAGTGGGCAAACAGTGTAAAGAATATAATTTATAGAAGAGGAAACCCAAGTGGCCAATAAATCGATAAAAAATCCTCAAACTCACTAGTGACCGAGGAAATGCAAATTAAAACAGTGATATATTTCATATCTATTCGACTGACAACAATCTGAAGCTACAAAGGATTAGCGAGGATACGATTTTCAACCTTTGGAAAATACTTTGACAACAGCCCTGAGGTTGGAACTGGGCCTACCCTATGACGCCCCCCAATCCCAGTTGTAGATGTGTGCCTGGTCCACTCTCTCCCGAGTGCCCAGCACAGAGGAAAGGTGGGCCAGTGGGACATGGTGACGAGCAGGGTGGAGACTGAGCAGGCTGCTGGGAGGAAGACTTCACGTGGGACTTTGGGTAAGACATACCAGATGCCAGTCTTGCCAGGAGCTGAAACTGGGGGTCAGAACCACACTTACCTGGGGCAACCTCCCAAACAGCAGCGGGATTATTTTATCTTCTACAGCCAATCTGATCACATTATTTCCTCCTTAAACTGCATCAGCTAAAAATTCCGAGAGCAGAGTCCTAACTTGCATCAGTTTCCTGTGGCCGCTATAACAAATTTCCACAAATTTAGTGGCGTAACACAACACAAACGAGTTATCTTACAGTCCTGGAAGTGGGAAGTCAGACACAGGTTTCACTGGGCTAAAATCAGGGTGTCAGCAGGGCTGTGTTCCTCTCTGGAGGCTCTGGGGGAGAATGCACTTTCCTGCCTTATCCAGCTTCTAGAGGCTGCCTGCATTCCTTGGCTCATGACCCCTTCCATCTTTAAAGCCAGCATTGACAACTGGAGTCTTCCTCACTTCACATCACTCTGACAGGACTCTTCTGCCTCCCTCCTCATTAAAGGACCCTTGTGAATACTTTGGTCCCACCTGGGTAATATAGGATAATCTCCTATTTTAAAATCAGCTGATTAGCAACCTTCATGCCACCTGCCACCTTAAATTCTATTTGTCATGTAACCTAACACATTCACAGGTTCTGAGGAATAGGATGTGGACAGCTTTGGGAGGCAACTATTCTGCCTACCACACAACCTCTCCTCAACTCTCACCCCGCTTCTAGAAGAGTCCCAACCCTTTCACTGTGCCCCCCAAACCTCCAGCCTCTGCACCACCAAACACCCTGTTCACCAGTTACACCAACCTTCTTGTCTTTTTCTAATCTATTTTTACCCATCCATGCCTAAACAATTACAACTCATCCTGAGGTGGTCTCAGCCCATACCACCTCCTGTCTGGAGCCTTCTCTGATGCCCAGCCTAGATGAATCACCCCTCCTCAGCCCACCAACCCGGCTTTCTCTGTATCCCAATTGCAGCACTGAGTGTAGCCCCGTGTAACTATCTGTTTACATGTCCTTTCCTCAGCTGGAAGTGGTGAGTTCTTCAATGATAAGAACTCTGTCTCATTCTTCTGGGGGTTCCCAGATCATAGTACAGGGCCTGGCAAAGAGTAGGCACTCAGAGCATTTCTGAAGCTTGGAGGAGGCAGGAGGAAGCTGCCTTGGGTTTCCCTCAACAAAACAGATGTCAAAGAGTAACCTCGGTTAAGTGTATGGCCCCTGATGGGGCCAAGGAACTAATTCAGGAGCTCATAACAAAAATACCTCAACAATCCATTGCTTAGCTTAACGCACAATTTACTATCCTGTGGGTGAATCTCTGCACCACAAGTGACACCCATTATTTTTTATTGCTAATCTGTGGGGCAATTCTAAAGGAACAGACAAAATTAACCTCAAGAGAAATGAAGGATTTATCTAAAATGATTCACAAAGATGTCCTCAAAATTACAGAAGAGAAAGTAGATGTTGCTCCAACCCAGCAGGAATGTCTGGCAACTGCCCAACAGTCCACCACATACGCAGAAGGCTCGAGTCCCTCTCCAAGCAGGCTGGGAAGCTCCATGCCAGTGTGTGTGTGGGGTGTTACAATCGACCTGGTTAGGCAAAAACAAATTGCCTCTATGTACAAATACATACATATTATAATAAAGGGTACATGGTTTTAGAGGGTGGTTGTTAAGAAAATAGGGTCTTATTTAATTTAAATGGTTTGTTACTCGACATCCATACTCTAGCAAGAAAATTCCCACCTTGGGAGAAGGAGACTAAGCAAAGCTAAGGGAATGTTGAGTTGGCACAATTATCCACTTTAAAAAAAGAAAAAATAACACAGCTTGAGTTTTTAAAAGGCTTCCATTCAAGTTTGATAGAATTCCCTGTTCAACTTTTCTATAATCGTGTGAGTTCTGAAATTCGTTTTAAAATATACTCCAAAAACCACTCTTACACCAGAAAGGAAATTTGAGACAAGAAAACAGAAATAGAAGACATGTGTTCAGCACCAAGGACAGTGGATCCACGACTTGCCTGTGAGAGCCCCTGCCACCAGGGCTGAGAGCAGAGAGACATCAGAGCCACCCAAAACCTGCAGATTCATTCCAATGTTTAAGTCGAGGGTGATGCCAACACATGAGCAGGACTTCTTCTCTGTCATGGCCCAAAGGACCAGCGTTCTTCACCAAAGGATAAACAACCTCCATCCACCAAGATGTGCTTCAGCGATCACTTTTACACTAAAGCCCCGAGACTGCTGTGAAAATAGGAATGCCTTTGCCACTGACACACGGCTGCAGGTCCAGGAACTGAAATTGTTGGAACCGAAACACAGCGTCCTGCCTTGAATAGCTAGACTGCTTCAAGGACCTCAGGGGACTTTTGCAATACAAACCCAGCATGCTCTCAGCCTTCCTTGAACAACAGGAAAAAAGAGAGCTTCTTTTTAAACATCTAACAAAATGAACCCATGTGTTGAAATTCTCTCATCAATATCTAAAAAGTGTAACCATAAAGCTGTGTCTTTTCTCCAACCCTGAGTATTAATAAAGATATCTGGAAAAATGATGTTCTGAGGTCCAGTAGCACCACTAATCAGCACCACCTGTGGCAACACTAGTCACAAAGCCCTGATTCTACACAGGATGCCCAATCTTTTCAGTCATAAAGACTCCTTTTACCATCAAACCTTTTTCAAAACCTTATATATTGGGTATTAACTAAGAAACTACATGAAGTTATATAAATTCCAAAACACTTGTAATGAACTTGAACTGTATAAAAAACAGCGTCTACAGACGAGTGAAAAACAGCAGTGCTCAAAAGTGACCGATGGCAGTCAGTGAGTGCACTTGCATTTGAAGACCCCTGGTTTCCCATGAATTTCAACGTCTGAAAACACCATTCACAGCTACTCCAGCTCCTCTGATGTGAGGACCAATGAGGTCTTGTTGGATCTTGCCAACGATCCCCCCGGAGTGTCACTGTTCTGCCGTCTCTTTGGACCAAAATGGGTCCAAATGTCTCTGAGACATTCTAAGATGATGAGTTGTTCCTGTGTACTAGGGGACTGGGAATTAGTTCTCTTCAATAGGGACGCACCCTTGCACACTTCCTTTGGGTCCCACATCTAAGCCAAGTTCAAAAAACAGAAAAGAAAAGGGGCAAAAGTTCACCCCTGAAGGCAAGATAAATTTCGGAAGGATGTGTGAGGGCCTGTGCCAGAGGAACAGTGTGAACTGGAAGGTCTGTGTATTACCCAGTCTAGTCTCTAAATGTCTCTCATCAAGGCCCTGCTGCCCTAGTTTTCTTTCTGGTGAATCAAGCACCATAAATCCTCATCAGCAGAGAGAGTACTGTTAGCTCACATGCAGGGCCTAAGGGGCCCAGAAGTCCATGCCCTGAAGAAAGGGAGGAAGAAAATAACGAATCCCGAGCTACAAGATTTCAGTTGTGACTTTTTGTTAACTTTCAAACTTGTTATGCAAGTAATATACTTCAGAGTAGGAAAAAAAGTTAGAAACATTACCAGGCAAAAAGAAAAGATAAACATTTTCACTCAATAGTAGTTCCAGGGCAGCACACTTGTGGGAACAATAAGAAACACGTGTTGACCCACCCCCAAATAAAACGAGAAAAAAATACAATGACCAACAGAGGCACCTGCCCCTGCCCCATCTAACCTGCTCCTCGCTGTGACACAGGGCCCACGGAGCGATGCAGACAGTTGATGGGGCAGAGGCTGGGCACACAGGGCACCCTCACAGAGTCCTCTCTTGCCCCCTGTGTCACAGGACACCACCTCTGCACTCCCTGCTACTCACGACCCTACAGCACCCACGGAAATTACCTCCCTCCTGCCTTCCTGGAGCGCGGAGGGTGTTCCTTTCCCACAATCTTTTCTCAATCATAAGCGACGAAATTTAAACCATTTTGAAATTTAAGCCTCATAAAGTCCAGAGCAAAGTCGTGGCAGAGGTTTACTGACAAGCAAGACCATGAACTCCTCTGCTTTTGAAAACACGGATCTTACAGCGATGGATGTGGGGAGGGCAAGAAGGCCGGTCCGCGTGTCCTGGAAGCCGCTATCACTGTTCTTAAACCCTCCCCCGTCCGGTGTCCCCCCGGCTCCGGCTGTTTCGTGAGCTCGCAGGGACCCCGCCGGGTGGGCGCGGGCAGCCGCAGGTGCCGCCGAAGTTGGTCGGGGCTGGGCGGGGTCTTCCAGTCTTTCAGGCCCTCTGCCGGAGGCCCGGTGGGCCCGAGACGTGCGCCCCCCGCCCGGGAGCCTGCGGGCAAAGTTGGCGGCCGCGAGATGTCGCCGCCCCGATCCAAATCCCCGACCCCGGCCACGGTCCCGGCCCCTCAACCCTCGATCCTACGCCCGGACCCCCATCCCGGGCCCCATCCCCCCCAGGTCCCTGAACCCGACCCCGGGCCCGGCCCCCACCTCAGCTCGACTCCCGACCCCGACCCCAGACCCGGTCCCTGCCCCCGCCTGGCCCACGACCACTCACTCACCCGTCCTGCGGCAGAGGACGTGCCCGCGGGCCGGCCGACGGGAGGTCGGGGCGGGGCTGAGGGGCTGGGGACGGAGCGACGGAGTCCACCGCAGCCGAACGGAGCGCGACGCGGTCTGAAGCAACTGAAGCTGCAAGAGCGTCTCCTGGAGCTCTGTCCAAGGGGCTGCTGGGCGCGGGCCCGCCCCTTCTGTGCCGCTGACCAATCGTGCACCACTGGCCCCGCCCCCGCCCAAGTGCAGAGCCGAGGGAAGGCCAGAGCCCCAGGCCAATCGAACGGCGGAACAGCCAATGGGAGCTCGGAGAGTTCGCTAGACCGAGACCAATTAGCGTCCCGGGGGCGTGGCCTGAGAAGGGCCGGAGCCGGGAGGGGGTATGAGGGGAAGACGGGGCGGGTCCACAAATGCGGGCCGAGACGGGGCCCTGGACGGGGCGGGGCCCTGGGCGTGGCGGAGGCAGGCCCCGCGGAGGAGGCGGGGCCACAGATGGAGGAGGGGCGGGTGTCTGTCCGGGGCGTGACCCGGACGGTCCCACCCGCTCCTCTCCCCGTGGGCGGGGTCTGCAGGGGTCTGTATAGCGGGCAGCCTCCCGGCCTGAGGGGCCTGGTCACGAGACCCCGCCCCGCCCGGGTCCCCACCCCCTGACCCCACCCGCCTTACCCCCGCCGGCGGAGCTGCCCAGAGCCCTCCCGGAGCCGCGCTCCGACGTCCCCCCGCGGGGAGCCTGACCCGCTACCTGTCCCGGCCGCTCGCAGGTGCCCCTTCTTTTCTCCACGCCGCGGAATCCGAGCGTCCGGCGGTTCGTGCCCCTCTGCCCGCCCCGGCCAACCCAGGACGCCAGTGGGCTAGCACATCCACCTTGCAGGTGCCTGGTAGATACACTCGTCCACAGGTGCCTCCAGGACCCTGACTGAGACCATCTGAAGAGCTGGGCTGTGCTCAGGGGACAGAGGTCGCGGGTGTTTCCTTTCATTATGCTTGTTGTGTTTCTATTCTGATCATTTTCGTGGCACTGAACCGTCGTGTCTCGTCCCTATTCTTAGCAAAGATTGTCTCTTCCAGTGCAGCATGGTTGAGCCAGGTCATAGGCACCTCGCAGCCTTGGACGCCCAGGGACTGACTGGCCACCAGGGCAGCAGGGCAGGCAGGAGTCCCGGGACCCCCTCCACAGAGCTGCTGGACAGAACTCAGCCTTGCTTGGCCTCCTTAGGGTCGGCTGGGCTGCCAGAGCAGGGCTTGGGGATGGGCCTGGGGCCCTGCTGTGTCCTCTGCAGGCAGCCCCCCTCGCAGCCCATCCACACCATTTGTCTCTAGACTGACCAGGGCAGGAGGCATTTCCCAGGCCTCTCCTCTGTGAACCCCACTCCTTTGTGGGCAGGTGACCAGGTGGTAGGAGGGCTGCTGGAAGCCCATCCACTCAAAGGTGACATCTTCTTGTGGAAGCATTAGAAATGATGGTAGTGCCTGGAGCCTCACCCACAGTGCACAAGGGTCTCCACTAGCACCCAGAGGTGGCGAGTCTGGGTGACACCCAGAGAGAAAGTCTGGACAGTCCGTACCAGATACAGGGCAGCAGTCATCGCTGGCATGGGGGTGCGCCAGGAAGAGTTGTGTGCTCATTTGTCTTCACATGTCGCTTGTGTGTTTCAAAGACAACCTTTAAACAAGAAAGGGCCCGGCTACAGGGTGAGAAGGGGTTGTGGGTGGGGTCCATCGGACGGGCAGCAGCACTGGGAGAAGCGGGAATCAAGCAACATCTAGGTGATGAGTCCTTCCAAAGAAGGGGGTTGCTGAGGCAGGGGCCATGGGAGCCCTTCCCAGCAGTGTGGGTGGCACCTGTCACGTTCTGAGCAGGGAAATGTTAACCGAGGGCTCTGGACAGACTGCTGTGGGGGTAGGGAGGAGGATGCAGCAGGAGAGGAAGGTGGAGGCCTGGGGCCTGGTTGGGTTGTCGTACAGTCTGGACGCTAGGACGTGATGAAGGAAGTGAACAAGAAGGGATGCTGGCAGAACATCATGCAGAACTTGGACGCGGAGACCAAGATTGCAAGGATTACACGTCCGGACTGTATGGCCCTGGCTGTAAACCTCACGTTGACTGTGTGGGCAGAGGGGCCAGAGGGACCCCACTCCTGAGACCAGAGCACAGGGCAGGGTGCAGGCAAAGCACCCTCAGTCCCCCCAGATTACAGGCTGCCAGCCTCCCACTTCCCTGTCCTCTCCAGGAGCTCACCGCCTCTCAGCTGCCTTCACTGCATCCTGAAAGACACAATCATTCATTAGGAAAGCAATGGTGGTGTTTTCAGGACAGCATGCTGGACCCTAATGACTTTCAATTATTTCCAGTTCCTGCCAACCTTGGGAGGAAAAGGCAACTCTTCTCATGCCTCCACCCCCGACACACAAGACAATCCATGTCTGCTGCACGTTCTCATACATTAGAGATTTCTGAGAGCCACACTGCAGACCCCCAGGCTGCAGCAGCTGGGCCGGGGCCTGGAGCAGGCCTGGGTTCCTCCCCTAGACAGGACCAGCCTGCCTGGAATTCTCCACGCATTGTGTTCCATCGCTGCCCCTCCATTAGCACCATGTGTGTGTGTTCCTGCCCTCTTGATCACCATCACTGCTGTCCTTCCCGTGAGAAGTGCACCCAGGGGCCCACATTTATCAATAACTCCATGGAGTCTTGTTGGGGGATTCAGGGAGCCTCATAATTATCATCTGCTTGAAATGATGTCAGATCAAGCCCTGAGAAGTCTCATAGCCCTCAGCTGTCCTGATTGTTACACCCATCCCTGCCGCCGGAGAGTTGGGAGTGGCCACGTTATCATAAGCTATAGCATCTGGGGGGTGTGGGGGCAGGGAGCCTTCTTAGCTCCATAATAGACGGCTAAAAGGGCCAGGAGAATAGTTACATGCAGAAAGCAGTTCCAGTGGTAATCAGTTCAAATCCTCCCAGGTGTGTAGGCCTCCCCCAGGTGCCCTTGCACATGGCACCTAGCACACCCTGCTGCAGAGTCCCCACTCCCCTGTTATGGGGAGAGGTCTGGAGCATTCGATCTGGGTCTAATGTGGAAAGCTGGGCATCAGCTGGCCTTCAGCAGGACTTTGCCCCTATGCTGGGCCTTCCACAATAGGAACTCACATTGTCATCACAACCACCTCTTAAGCCTAAAACACAAGAGCACAGTTGACCAGGGTGTTGCCACTAAAATCCCCTTCACAAAACAGTGAGACAGAAGGCCCTTTTCCTAAGACCACACCCCCAGGCACCCAGGGAGCCACTGTTTCTGCTCAGGGCTCCTGGAGTCTCCCCAGCCAGCCCTCCTTTCCTGCACTGTTGCCACTGCCCTGTCAGCAAAAGCTGCCTGAGGGAGGTGGGGCTGGGTCTGATCTCAGAAGTGATTCTCTGGTAGCCAGAGCGATGCAGTGAGGATTGGAAGGCAAGTAAACCCACCCTGTACTAGCCGCCCTGGTTAGAGAAACATCCCCAGCGCTGCAGACAGGAGCTCTGTCCCTGTCACCCTGACTCCCTGCCAAGGAGAATCCTAAACCCTAGTCAGCCAGGTGCCTCTCCTATCCTCATCTCTGTCGCTGGTCTCAGCTCAGCCCTTGGAGTTGGAGGTGGAGGTGTCTCTGCTTTTACATCCCCAGTCCCAGTGTCAGTGGCCCCCGAGAGACTCAGACACGCCACTGCCCAGGGCCAAGGGCAGCTCCTTGGAGGACTGCTCCAGCACAGTCCTTTCCAATCCCATGGCCGTTCTGCCAGCAGCACCTTCCCGCACCACTGCTCGTGCCTGGAGAGCAGCAGGGCCCACGCTCTCATCTGTCTTTGCTGAAAAGCCCCAGGAGGAGCTGGTAAGAGTCACTCCGCTGGTGTGAACATTATGACCACGAGCTTGTAAACTGCTCAAAGCAAGGCCAACAGACAGTGGCTTTTGCTGAACACTAGTGGGCTTTACAACCACAAAGTGCCAAGCACGTGAAAGGTGCTATTATTGTTCTTTCTCTTTCTGGTCACAGTGCCCTCTGCAGTGGAGCAGCCGTGGTCCAGGCTGAGCTTGAGAGCGGCCACACCCAAACCACAAAAATCTGGTGAGGAAGCAGCACTGCCGCCAGCACCGCCGGCCCTGGGCACAGGACAGACAGAGTCACAGAGCTGCCGACCCTCACAGAACGCACATTAAAGGTGCTTGGTTGCACCAAGAATATGACAAACTTGGGTGCTAGACAGATTGCCACCTTGTCTACACAAGCAGGCCCATTGCTGGTGCTGAGAATTTCCACATGGGAGGACTTGGAAGTGGCAGTCTGGAGGAAGAGAGGAGAGGCACTTGATATACACTGTAGCACAGTGCTGAATGGGACTGCAGGCCTGATGGCGGCTCAGATGCCAAGCTGAGGACAGAAGTGCACTGTCCCCATCCTCCCTGCCAACACACACACACGCACATACACACAAACACCCACACACTCTGGAGACGGGGGGAAACTAAAGCAGACGCCTGCCCCCACCCCCACCCACCTGTCCATGTAGGGAGAGGACAAGGTGGGCAGAAGTCCTAGGATGCACTGCCTTCTCAGGAGAACTCTGGCAAGAGAATTTCCCTCCCACTTCTCCACCCTCTACCCAATGGGAGAGAGGGTCTAAGAGAATCGCTCACAGGGTAAGGTAGCCTGAGGGTGGGGAGGGTACGGGGACCTAATTCCCCAGGTGGATGCTGTCACTACAGAAACTGCCAGCTTCCCCTGGTGCCATCCCTGTGTGGGGTATGGTGAGAGACTTCTCCGGAGAGTGTGACACACATCCCTGATGTGCAGCATAGAACTGGTGCCTGCTTCTCAGCTTAAGATCCCTGAAAGCAAGAGGTGAGCTGGAGTAGTCAGACCAGCAGGACCAAAACTCACCATAGTTCAGCGTGCCTGGAGGAAAGGATGCCCCTCCAGCTCCCTCAGCATTCTCATGGCTGTCTGAGAAAGAACATGGAGGAGAGACGTGGGGTGATAGCAGCGAGGCTCCCCAGGAGGCCTCCAGGTCAAGGTTGCCAGGAGAAGAGCTTGCACCAAAGACGGGATTGAAGGGAAATGAAGCTGCCCCTCTCAGGAGCACTCAGGGATAGATGGGCCAAGAAGAAGCTGAATAGCAGTCTGTCCATCTGCTGTGGACAGATAGTCCAATAGCACTCCATCTGCTGAGACTAGAGGGGACCCGGGCCACATTCCACCCTAACCCCTGCACAGTAGGCAACCAGTTATGTAAAAAGTTCCCTGCCTGTCCCACCACCAAATGTGCTAATCCTTGAAAAAGGAAAAGTACAGTGAAAGCTTGCAGTAAATTACCCCACAATAACACACATTTTAATATGATTATTAATTGGCTCCAGCCCTCAAACCAGCCTCTGTTTTGGTGAGGAAGAGCACAGGAAGGGGAGGATGAGGACAGGTAGCCAGAACTCAAGAAGCCCCAACTGTAGCTGCTGTAGCAGGTGTAGTGTCTTTACCACAACCTCTGGCATGTAGCATGCAGCTACTGAGTGGGCCAGTGCATTCTTCTCAATCTCCATCCACATGGAGGATCAAAAGCAGTTCACCTTTGCATGGCAAGGACAGCAGCACACATTCACAGTCCTGCCCAAGGGGCTATGCTAACCTTCGGCTCTCCATCATAACATAGTCTATAAGAACCTTGATTGTCATGATCTACTATATTGATGACATAGGCTCTTTGGATCTGATGATCAGGAAGTGGCCAGGACACTAGATTCCCTAGTAAGATACATGTGTGCCAGAGGATGAGAGCTACACCCTGTGAAGATTCATGGACCTATCATGTGAGAGAGATTTTAGGCATCCAATGATTTGGGGCATGCCCTCTAAGTAAACGACAAGTTGTTACACTTTAAACTTTCTATCATTAAGAAAGAGGCACAGGTTTTGGTAGACTTCTTAGATTTTAGAGACAATACATACCACAATTGGAAATAGTGTTCCAACCCACTCATCAACAGATTCAGAAGGCTGTCAGTTTCAAGTGATGTCCAGACCAAAAGAAGCTTCTGTGGCAAGTCTAGGCTATGAAGCAAGATGTTGAACCCCTTGTTCCATGTGATCAGCAGAATCAATGGTTCTAGAAGTATTTATGGAGATAAGGACATGGTGGAGTTTCTAGCAAAGCATAATATGAGAGTCATAGTACAGACCCTTAGAGTTCTCAAGCAAGGCCACAACTTCTGTGGCATAGAACTACCCTCCCCTTGAAAAACAACTTCTGGTATGCTTTGGGATATTAGTATAGACTGACTACAAGACATCAGGCACCATGTGATCAGACTGCCCATATGAGCTTGGTATTATCGGGTCCACTGAGTCATAGGTAGGTTGAGTGCAGTAGTAATCAATCATATGATGTAAACTGTTCATTGGGGATCAGGCCTGAGCAGGTGCAGAGGGCACAAGGAAGTTCCAGGTGGCCTAGACCCCCATGTCACCTACCTCCATGACACCAATGCCTCTTCCTCCACTTATACCCATGGTCTCATAGGAGTTCTCTACCATAAATGATAGAAGAGGAAGAAATTCCAGCCTGAAACATAGGTCAGCAGAATATATTGGTGCCAGCCAGAAATGGATTACTGCCACATCAGGACCCCCTCTGGGTGACCCTAAAGGTGATGATGGCAAATCCTCCTAGTACAAAAGCTGTGAGCACAATACTGAATCCTTCCATTTATATGGAATGATAAATGCTATAAGGTAAGAATATTCACAGATCCCAAGGCAAGCAACCCAGATGGCTTGAGTTGTTGATCAAAGATCTAAAAGGAACAAGATTAGAAAAGCGGAAACAAGAAATCCGGGCTAAGAGGCATATGGATGGCCTTGCAAACGAGAACCCAGGGCATGATGATCTTTGTGTCTCACATTAATACACACCAGAATTCATCTACTACAAAGGAAGCACTAAATAACTAGGTGGACAAGATGACTAATCAGTGGATACCAGCCAGCCTCTGTCCTCAGCTACTCCACTGCTTACGCCATTGTCTATGAGGAAAGGAATGAAAGCTGTGCGTGGGTCTGATGGCATGGCCTTCCCTCATCAAGTCTGATCTAGTGACTGCCAGTGCTGAGTGCCTAGCCTGCCAGCAGTGCAGACCAGCACTGAGTTTCCAATAAGACACCATACTTTGGAGAGACCAGCCAGCCTCGTGGAGGCAGACCAATGACCTCAAACCCCTTCCACCTTGGAGGACACAGTGATTTGTCCCTATGGAAGTTGATATACACTTGAGTATGGGTTTTCCTTCCTTGTCCTTACTGTGTCTTCCAGCACCCCCATCCACTGACTTACAGAGTTCCCAGTCTATAGAGATGCTGTTGATGGAAGATTATAGATGGCCACAAAATCTTTGGTACTCTTCCTATCAAAAGGTGAAGTCCGTGCTCCATCTTGAAACTGGGTGTGTTCTTTGACCAGTCGAATACGACAGGAGTGATGCTGTCTAGTTTCTGGGGTTAGGCCTTACATGGCTTCCAACTCTTTCTTGCTCTGGGGGAAGCCAGGCAACATGTAAGAAGTCCAACTACCCTGCAACTGTCATGTTGTGAGGAAACCCAGGCTAGCCCCATGCAGAGGCTGAGTGGAAAGAGAGATACCCCTGCAGCCCCAGCTACTTCAGCCATTTCAGCCCAGTGAAGAGGCCTTTGGATGGTTCCAGCCTTGGCCATCATATGACTGCAACCATATGAACCACTCCCCTCACTTGTCAACCCCCAGAATGGTGGGAGATAATAATAACTCATGGTTTCAAGCCACCAAGTTTTACGTGATTCATTATACTGCATTAGACAATAAAAACAGTATTTCACATGACATTGTCTTGCACCACCAGACCTTTTTCAAGGTAAAGAAGGTGTGAAAATTGGCACATGACCATGGAATTCACCGGTGTTATCATGTACCCCATCACCCAGAAGCAGCCAATCTAGGAAGAATGATGGAAAGGATTGTTAATGGCTCAGGTAAGGTGCCAGCATCCTGCAGAATTTAGTCACTGTCCTCCAGGATGCAGGATTTGTGCTGAAACAACAGTTAGTAAATGGCACGAATCCCTAGTACCCTGAATACAAGCTCCAGGAACCAAGAAAGAGAAGCAAGTTTGGCCCCTCTCACCGTTACTCTTGGTGAACCACTTGCATGATTAGAGCTTCTTGTCACTGCAGTCTTAGCTCTGCTGGGTTAGAAGTCCTGATTCCCTGGTCAGGAGTAGGGAATGCTTCTGCCAGGGTTTCCTCTAGACTGGAAGTCATGACTACCGTGTGGCCACTTTGGGCTTCTCATGCCAGTGGCCAAGCAAGCGAAGAGTGGACTTACTGTACTGGCAGGGGTAATCAACTCTAAGTAACATGGAGAGCTAGGTTTGCTGCTACTCAGTGTGGCCAGTGAGGAAAACGTGTGGAACTTACAGATTCACTGGGGCACATCAGTGTCCACACTGAGTCACAACAACAAATGAATAACTACAGCAACCACGGCCATCACAGACAAGGCAGCCAAGGGCTCCGTTCCTCTGGGCGAACAGTTCAGATTCGCCCAGGTGGTGGCTGAGGGGGACCAGTCTAGAACGGAGTGGGGGAAGAAGACAATGAGTATTGATTTCGGCCCCAGGGTTAGTTGCAGTAGCAGGGACCATAGCTTGGTTTCATAACCCTTTTTATAACTCCTTAGCAGATTGTGACTAGACAACACCTTGAAGACTCGCACTTGCACTACTCTCTTGGGAAATAGGTAAGGACACCTGTTCTCAGGTGACATGTACAAGGGGTGGGCTGTAAGGGGTTCGGTTTCTGGATCACGTCAGACTGGAGCAATTGCCTTGCTGTCTGGCTGGAGCAGCCCTGGCAACATCTGGCCCGTTCTGCAGTCGCAGAGCTGGGTTGCTGTCGTTGCCACTGCAGCTACCACAAGTTATTGGGGCCACTGGGGTGGCTGTTTCCAGTCCTTCATGCCATGTGTCATAACACCCAACAGTGCTTTTCCTCAAGTTTGGGAAGGAGGCCTCTTGCTGCATTCTTGGGGCTATCTTGTTGCCTCTGAGGGGTGAGATGCATCAAGATATGTCACCACCCATGCACATGCAACCTGAAAGTGTGAGAGACTAAATACCTGTGGGGCAAACTGACCAAAATGAGCAACAGGGGCTTACAGATCAATTCTGTCCTCTTCATTTCCCCGCTCAGACTGGTCAGAGTTCCAGGGGCTCCACTGGCCTCTCTGAAGTCAGGGCATCGGCCTGTGACTCATAGTGACCTCCCTGATAATAGGTTTCCTTCCCCCCTGCCTCAGTCCCCTCTTCCCTCACTCCCTCCCTGGGATTGCACTTCCCAGGAAAATGTTAGCACATGAGACTTTGCCTTGGGCTCCATCTTCTAGAGAAACTGGGCTAAGAATAGACAATAATAGTAATAAAATTTTAACTATACAGCCTTGTTCAAAAAAAAGAGAGAGAGCTTTATAATATGCCAAATAAATGAGAAGTCAAGGACAGAGCTGTCATGGGAGCTGACACTGGGGCAGCCCTCAGGGAATGAGGAACAGAGACAGATTAATGTGTGGGCCAGGTAAGAGATATGGCCCGGGCCCGAGTTAGCTGGGACAGCAGCCTCCTACGTAAGGCTGGGGCCCTAATGGGCTACCGCATCCATGAAACAACAGTAGAGAAGTTCTACCCACTGCCCCAGGAAGTCAGCAAGGAGGTTCCCATCCGTCTGGAGATCAAAGTCAAAAAGAAAGACCCCCGACAAAATAGAGACTCTGGGCAGGCGGCACGCGACAGTGTGAGGCCTACATTTCCATTGATTCTTAGGGTGAGGGTCTCAAGCCAAGAAATTAAACACTTTTCTGATGTAATTGAAATCTGTGGTGGCTGGGAAGAAGAAAATGCACATTTTCCTGTAAGGACACTTTCACAAACTAGAAGATGAGCTTACAATGAAAGTATCCAAACTCTATCAGGGAAAGAAATAGCTTGAGAGAGTAGACAACTGTAAGAAACAATAGGACTTGTGTCCCCAAGAACTAACAATAAATGAGAAATAGAAATTATGATAAAATCAGAGGCAACATGAATTAAAAATAAACAAAAATTTAAAAGAAGCAAATCATAGAAATTAAAAACTCAAGGGAAAGGCTAAAAACAGATGAGACAGAGTGGAAACAATACTCAATAAACTAGAAAGTAGAGATGAAAATATTTTCCAGAAAACAGAACAGAAAGATTAAAAATTGTTTAAAATGCGGCCATTAAGAGATATGAAAAATAGAATGAGATGAACCAACATAGGCAGTAAGGAGAGAAAGAGAAAGAGACAACGTTCAAAGAGATAATGACTAAGAATTTTCCAGCGTGGAAAATATATTAGTTTGCTAGAGCTGCCATAGCAAAGTGCCACAGACTGGGTGGCTTAAACAACAGAAACTTGTTCTCTCACAGTTGTGAGGGCTGGACGTCTGAGATCAAGGTGCTGGCAGGGCTGGTTTCTCCTGAGGCCTCTCTCCTTGGCTGCAGTTGGCCATCTTCTCCCTGTGTCCTCATGTGGTCTTCCCTCTGTGTGTGTCTGTGTCCTGATCTCCTCTTCTCATAAGGACACCAGTCATATGGGATTACGGCCCCCCCCCCAGTGACCTCATTTAACCTTGATCACCTCTTTAAAGATCCTCTCTCCAAATACAGTCACATTCTGAGGTGCTGGGGGTCAGGGCTTCAACATAGAAATTTTGGGGACACAATTCAGCCCATAACAGAAACAACTGAAGATTTAAAAAGATGGCAAGACTCTGAGACCTGAGCAAAATTAAACACAGAATCCCCCCAAAGAAGAGAAATCTTACAGGTGACTAGAGAGAAACAGTAGATGTCTAAAAGGGGCAACATGAGATTGACAGATGAATCATCAGCAACTGTCGATGCCAGATGAGAAGGAAATAACATCTTCACTGTCCGGAAGGAGACTGAATGTCAACCAAAAACATAGGCTCAGCTGAACTATCCTTCAGCAGGGAGGCTGAAGGCATTTTCAGACCAACGAAGACTGAGAGAGAATCACAGACTATCTCCGAGTGACTACTAAAAGCTATAGCCCAGTAGGAAGGAAACTAAACCCAGAAGAGAGAGGTGGGATACAAGAAGCAGCAGTGAGTTAAGTCTAAGCTCGGGATGTAAAATAAACAATATAGTGACTAATTTGGGGAAATCTGAAGGTAAAGTGGAACTAAGATAGCAGAAGTCTGGCCTTTGAAGTGAGGTGTGGGCACCAGGGGATGCCCCCCAAATAATCCCTGGGGTGCAGGAGAAACCCTGGAACTTCTCTTTGCAGTCACCCCTTGACCTAACACCATAAGGATGAGCCAGACGTCACTATGGTGGTGGCTGACTGCACTGGCTCAAGCCCAGGCCACCTTCCGCCCAGGGGGATGGAGACAAGCAAGACTTCCGTGCTGCAGAGAGGTGGATAGGAGGGTCCTCGCCCACCAAGCCACAGGGCACTGTGTGCTGTTCCTGCTGCTCACAGGCCGGGGCCATGGCCACATGAAGGCAGTAGACCCAGCTGCTCCTCACCAGCAAGCAGCACCCCGCAGGCTCTGTCCACAGAGAAATGCATCTTTTATTTTGCACAGAGGAGCCTGAGAGACTAGTAGCTCTGCTCCCCTCATCACTATCTGCAGCACAGTCGGAATTCTTGTGGCAGGCCCACCTCTGGCTTCTATGTGGCCCGTGGCAGCCTTGAGCCCCCACCACTCTCTTCTCTTTTCATCCCCAGCACAGTCCCACCCTGGGGGTGGACAACCCAGTCCGCTCAGCCAAGTTCCATCTACCACACTTTGAAAACAGCTACCCCTTGGACTGCTGTAGGCCTGGGGCACACGCTAGTGACTGGGTCTTCCCTGGGGAAGCCCACACAGGCCTTGGAAGCTCTCCTAGGAAGTTTGGTAGGGAATTCCAAGGTGTGGGGACCCAGGGTGTGGTCCACAAGGGAGAGACATGGGATCCAGATGGAGCCATCTCTTTGGCCCCCAGACTTCTGGTTCTACAGGAAGAGGCAGAGTAGGGCCAGAGAGATCTGAGGGGACCCTATAGGTGGCTGCATTCCAGATTACCCGTACCCAGGTATGTGGATTTACAGATGATGTTGTTCCACTTTAACCACCCCTCACAACATGGATAAGTGCATTAAAAGATATACACACACATGTACACACTTAACCCCATAGCCTAAATACAACTTAACAACATGAGGCCAAGGGGGGATGGGAAGATGTGGTTGCTGACCCTTGTGAGTTCCAACAAACTACTCACAGGCCACATCAGAAGGCAAAATAGGCTAAATAATCATGATACTCTATTCAGGCCTGATAGGGAGTTGCTGTCAAGTTGGTTTTTTTTTTCCTTTGGTGAGGAAGATTAGCCCTGAGCTAAAATCCACGCCCATCTTCCTCTATTTTGTATGTAGGACACCGCCACAGCATGGCTTGATGAGCAGTGGGTCAGTCCGCATCCAGGATTTGAACCTGTGAACCCTAGGCTGCCGAAGCGGAGCGCGTGAACTTAACCACTACGCCACCAGGCCAGCCCCGCTGTCAAGAATTTTTAACAAAAGCAAAGAGCTTATGTAATCTGTCCCTTCTAGGTAAAAGTGAAGTTTTGAATAATCAGTGAGAAAATAACTGTCCTTTAAAAGAAACAGATGATGTGCTCTGAAAACCAAAATCTGAACCGTTTTTAATGTCAAGTGACTTTGTTGCCAAAACCTGTTAAATTTGTCACCTAAAACAGATCTCATATTTGCTCATTTTTAAAATGTAGAGACTTTTTTTCTAATCTGTTAAGAAAAAGTCTTCCAAACAAAAAGTTTCAGTGTTTTTTGAATGAATTTGTTAAAAACATGCTAACGCAATGCTTTCTGGTTAGTTTGCAAGAGCAGCGATCAGTATGAGGGAAGATGGGAATCTACCAGCTGAATCTCCTCAAAAGCTTTGGCACGATTGATGGATGGACTGTAACAGACAATATTTGGATTTTGTAAGTGCAGGGACGATGCATTTTTTAAATTTGAATTTACATGTTTTTTCCAGAGTATTCTTTTAAGCTACGACAGCCAGGTATTGAAAAAGCCTATCTTACACGAGACCCTTGAAGCTGCAGTTTCACAATGTGCCAAACCAAGACGTTAAAAGTAATGAGGCATATTCATTCACACCAGCCTCCCTAAATAGTGTTACAATGACTAATTTTAAATTAGTAATAATGTTAAATTGAGTGCAAACATTTTAAATAATAAATGAACATTTTGAAATACCCTTTATTTCACTTTATCTCATCCTTTCTCATTTTTATCTTTTATAATGTATTTGATATTTTAATACAGTTAATCATGTACATATTTTTAACTGAATAGATTACATATATTTGGGGGGGATTTGCTCAGACACTTTTTACCAATGGGTGGGGTGATCAAAAAATGTTTAAGATCACTCATCAAATTAAAGACTTTTTATAGATTTAAAAAATATACAAAATACTGAGAGGGAAATTGGAAACAGCAGAGAACAGAGTATGATTGGCTGAGGGTTTTACTTGGGCTATGTTCATTAACTCTCATATAAGCTCATGAAGCAGATCCCTGCCTGTGAAGCAGAGACAGTAATAGCCCTTCTCTCAGGGGCTGGGAGGGGATTGGGTTAATAGACATAATTCCTTAGTTCCTAGCACAGGTAATTGCTGCAAAGGTTGCTGTTTTGGGAGGTGGAACTGTAGGAACTTGGCGATATTCAAGGGTGTCTGACCCACAACCAGCATTCACCATCACTCTGACTGCAGAGAGGAGGAAAGAGAGCTCGCAGCTCTTAAGTAATGTAGCAGACTGTATTTTCCCAAAATGCCCACGATATTTCCTGCCCATGTGTTCTTCCAGAACTTGCTGCTTACCCATGAAGAAGTGAGACCTGTGCCCAGTCCCCATGGACCAGAGTGGACATCTGTGAACGCCTCAATTCAGACTATGGTGTACATGATACTACATGATGTCTGATCCCAGGCTGGAAAGGACAGTTCAGCTTTTGCCCAGCTCTGTCTCTCTTGGGCTGGTCACCTGGAGCCCTGAGGCCAGAGTATAAGGTTCACTGGCCTGAAGCTGCCGTGCTGATGATGCCACTCGGAAAGACGTGGACATATCAGGAGCTCCAGTGGAGCCCAGCTGTTAAGCCCTCCTGGCTTGGCTTGGGTGCCTGACACAGGACAGGCATAAGCGAGTCTTTGGGGGTCCCCCAGCCACCGTCTGAGGGCAAGTGAGTGAGACTCGCCCAGCGGAGCCCAGTCAAGCCCAGAACCAAAGAGACGAGAATAAATGATTGCTGTTGCTTCAAGCAGCTAAGTATTGGGGTGATTGGTTCTGGCACTAGAAAACTGGAACAAGTAGCTTGCTGAGTCTCAATACTCATAAGTAGTGCAGCCTCCGCCGCCACAGCCCATGGGTTGGTGTCCATGCTGTGCACTTCCCAGTTTCAAAGCCAGTGATTCTCAGGAGAGCCTGTGAGGAGGGCTGGGAAATGAGAATGGATGCTAACTGGAATTTACTCAGCAAATACACAGCGGTGCCTCCTGAGACAGGCAGGAAGCTAGATACGAGCTGGGAGCAAGGCCACTCCACTAGGTGCAACATCCTCATTACCGCGCAGCGGTTCTTCAGGGTGCAACACTCCCCCGGACCCAAGGTCATTCCACCAGCTGCAGTGTCCTAATTACCAGGCAACAGCTTTTTGGACGTGCAACTCCCCCCGACCCTGACCGAGAGTAGCCTCCAGCCTCACACGCTCATTTGCATTGCTGTTTTGACCCCGCCTTGTGGGGATCATCGCCATGACAGTTCCGGAGATACCCATGTAAGGAAAAAATCTCCCCCTCCCTACGTGAAGGAGGAAACAACGCCCTGATTGGTCTGTGTTCCAGCACCCTCACCCACCCCGGGACCCTCACCTTCCAAAAACACCAATTGCCACAACTTCAGTGCAGATGCTCACCTTGAGCCTGCCCACCCCTGCCCTTCCCTTGGGGGTATACTTTCACTTTACTAATAAATCTTCCTCTGCTAAAACTTCCACTGCGTGTCCACTCTCAAATTCTTTTGTGTCTGTGGACCAAGAACCTGGGACCCCACTACACCGATCTGACCAGTGCCAGTAACACTCCTACAGCCACGTATGGTGGGGAGCACTGGGGATCCACTTGGGTAATGGAGGGTGCCCACCCATGACGGGCTCATGGTCCTTGGAAGCATTGAGGGGATATCGGATGGTCAAATCTGTGAAGTTGGTGACCTCGGTCTCAGGAGAGGAGGCTGCTGGGTCCATCCCCTCCACTCTGCTCCCATCCACCCAAGGACTTCACTTCACATCCTCTTCCACCTTGCTGAGGGCATGGCCATGAGGTGGGCAGCTCATTATTGTATTTTACTTAAAACCAAACAAACAGCAATACAGGAAGCACACCATTGACTGTGCCTGCTCCTTTAAAACACTCTAAAAGCAGAATTTTAATCAGTCCAAAGCTATGAGCTTATGAGCACTAGGATTCACAGCTGAGTATTACAGTGCTACATGTGCTGTGTTCTGTGACATTCTCCCCCGGATGTGGGACCATCCCCCAGAGGATCTTAGTCGTGATATTACTGCACCAGGTCCATTTTTGCCCACAGCCCAGAAAGCCAAACACTGAGATGACAAGATTGCAGCACAGAGAGAGTTTAACAATCACAAGGCAGCCAAGTGAGGAAATGGGAGAATGAATCTCAAATCTGCTTCTCTGAAGATAGAGACTCAGGGATATTTATGGGGTAGGGGGCAAGGTGGTCTGAAGTGATTGGAGGTGAGGAGAGATGAGGTAATTGATGATCTGTGCAAGTGTAATCAGGCTTCGTGCCTTCTTGTAGGATGCATGTCCACAGGATGGCAGAGTCGGCATGCCCTGAGGGTGGAGTTTTAACCTCTTGAAATCAAAAGGTCTCATATCGGACATACATGTGCGTGAGCCCAGTTGATGGGTTGGTGGTCTCAACTGACCTGAAGTGGGCAAGGGGTTCCAACTCCTAAAAAAAATAGCTCAAAAAACCCATTACCATGGTGACCCAGACCCCAGGAAGATGTTGTCTACAGGAACCTCGTGGGAGTCAGATAGCATATTGCCTGAGCAGCACAATTAACAATGGGAAGTTTATCATGCAGATTTAAGTCCTCACCTTCTGTTCTGACAAGTTTCTGGGTAAGGCCACCCCCACTTCTTCCTGGTACAGGGAGGAAGATACCTTCACAAATGGATATTTCCTTTACCAATGTAAATGTCTCTTTCAGAGGGTAAGCAGACCTGAGAATGGCTTAGCAAGAACCTTCCCCAATTCCCGGAGATGTCTATGGTGATGGCCTGTTCTGGGTGCAGGTCTCCCATCCCAAACTCTTTGGATCAGTTAGTGGGGGTTGGGGGTCAAAGTATCCTTTAGGCAGAGACACACTTTGAAGTGGCCAATTCCAATCCCCCCCAAGTCACTAGCCGCTCAATCATCAGTTTTGCCAGTTTCTCTGAGAGCCTGTTAAGCAAGTCAGCTCAGCAGAAACTGCAAGCCCACAGCCCTGGTGTCCTGCCAGGCTGTGCGTTACTCATGACAACAAATGACCCTTTGGGACAAAACTTGGCATTGAAATGTTCAAGGAGAAAAGATCTGCAGGTGATTTTGATGGAGTGAAGTGACTAATTCTCTCTGGGGGTTTATATCTCAGTGTGGGGAGGGTTTCGGACTAAAAATACTTGGTCCTGGAAACCTAATACATTATGCTTCCCTCTGCTTGTCACTTGAAAGGAAAGTATTTGGTTTAAGCTTATTTATTCTCTTTAAACTGCCAGGCACACACTGTGCTCTGAGAGTGGTCTTTAAAGCAAAGATATTTATTTCCCGAGTTGTGGAAAATCCATACTCATCCCAGTGCTTACGTGAGAAGTTAAGTAACGAAATGCATGGCCTTGCAGATGAGGTGACTGAGCCCCAGATGCAACTGTTTGGGATCAGAATTGGCCACCTCAAAATATGTCTCTTTACCTCGATTATTTTCAAGAACAAAAGACTCTGAAAGAAACTTTGACCTCCCCCCCAAACTGCTTAAAGGAATTTAATATAGAAGGCCTGTTCCAGGAAGGAGGCACTCCCGTATGATAGCTGTAGTATAATGTAAAACAGGTGTGATAAGAAAGGCACCAACAAGCCCATTTTATCTAAATTCTGTCTCCCAGGCCACATTTTCTATAGGTGGCCCAGTAAAGAGTCTTCTGACAAATATTTGCATTTCTGTCTCCATGTAAATTGTCTTCCTCCCCTCTGAAATCCCAAACCACAACCCCCAACATCCTCCTTGTCTTTTGCTGAATATACTTAAGCCAGCAGCTAGGCAGAATGGCTGAGGTGCTCAGTTCTCTTTCTTGAGTTTCTCCCACATATATATGTTATTAAGCTTTGTTGTATTTTCTCCTGTTAACCTGCCTTTTTAATTATTTGGCCACCCATAAGAACCTTAAGGGAAAGGATGGGGGATTCTCCCTCTTTCCCAAAACAATGCAAACACCACAGATGGGTTGATACCTAGCCTGCTTGGTGGCCCACAGGGTGACAGTCCTTATCTTCCAAGTATAACTGTAGTTTTTGTTTTTGGTGTGTAGAACAACCTTGCTGGGTCAGGTCATATTGTCAAGTCAAATAATTGCCAAATGGGAGGGGCCAGGCTGAAGGAATCTCCCTGTCCTTCTCTCCCTTCTCCCAAGACAGGGTTCAAAGTCACCAGAGGTGAGAGAGACCCCTGTGTTACCACCTCTGGCTGCATGTCTCAGCCATTCACCCTTTCTGAACCTCAGTTTTCCTCTCTACATGGGAGATGTGGATGTCTGTGTCCTGACTTGGCCATGGGGTCACCGAGGGAACCAAACGGCATCCCCGGTTATGTGAGAGCGCGTTAAACAGGGCAGATTGTTGCTGTCCTCAGGAGCGGCAGGAGCCGGCTTGTCTGTCCTTCTGTTGACTCAGTGAGTTAGCGGGAATGTGTCCAGGACGGTGTGCATGTGACCACGCTCATTCCTCTCTGTAACTCTGGGGCATGCCACAGTCCCACTGTCTAGTTGGTTCCTGAGAAATATCTGTAGAGAAGAGGGAAACAAAGAGAAGAGGGAGAGAGGAAGAGAGGCATGGCCAGAAGGAGAGGGAGAGAAAGGGGCAGCTGCTTCCTGAGGACCTAGAATGTGACTCCGCTTCCAGACTCAGTTTTCACACTCTTCAAACGCTGCTTCCCACAGGGCTTCTCCTCCAGCCCAGGTGACAAACTCTGTCCACCTGTCCAGTGATTAATGCTGGCAGCACCCAGGGCCTTGACATCCTGTTACACCCAAGTGGGGTCATCTGCCCACCACAAGGTATGCCAACAGTCAAGAGGCAAGGTAGTAGGAAAGAAAGAACTTTTTATTACAGCTTGCTAGCAAGAAGGAAGATGGCTGACTAATGCCTGGAAAAAACTGCCTTACAGAACAAAGACTACAGGCCAGTTATATATCCGGCTGGGCTCCTGGTGGGGGAGGCATCTGATCTCTGGGTGGAGGCAGACATCTTGTCTTAGTTCCTGACAGTCTTGTGTTTTACTGGCTATGCATCAGAGACTGGAGCAATGTCCTAACCCCTGGTCTTTCAGTTGTCCTTGATGATGGCTATCAGCACAGACTCTCTGCTGAGGGGTCATCACACTCCTGAGGAACTCAAAAGAACAAAGTTATCAACTTATAGCAGCTGGGAGGGGCCATAAAATCCGCAGGGCATGCTGAGTTAGTTAATCAGAGGTCATTCAAAATTACAATAGGGTTTCTTTTCTACAATATGGCTTCCGTTATGTCAGCCTTGTATTGAGCCGGTATCAGTCCTGGAGGGACAGCTCCTGGGGGCCAGGCTGAGCCAAGGGACAGGGAGGAGGTGGCTCAGATGCAGCAACTCCTTCCCTACAGCAGGTCGGACTGATAAGGGCTAGTTCTCAGCAAGGCACACGGCCTTGGGTAAGTCCCCTCCTCTCTCATCTATGGAAAGTGTCCCAGGGTGAGTGCAGATTACCTGAAGCAGCCTCTCTGATAGGTGGGGCATGTTCCTCCTCCCTAGAAGCGCTCCTTCTGTTCTCTTCCCATCTTGGCTGGCACGTCTAAGGTTGGTCAGTGGAAGCACCTGTTACAAGGGCCCAGGGGTTCCGAGCCCCCTCGCCAACTCCCCTGATCTCTATACACCCTTCACTGTCACCATCTGCCGATTTCTAATCTCCTTCCAGAATGGAACCTGCAGGGGCTCTACCCCCATCCTGCCTGTGTGCCCAGCATCTGGAACATGCTGGATCACGGAACGAGTGTGCTGCTCGGGTTTCTGTTGACTCGGTGAATTAGGAGCCTGCACTGAGGAGGCTGAAACAAGGCAGTCAGCCCACCTAGGCCTCAGTGTCCTCATCTGTAAAACAGAGTTGATGGAAGAGATGATGTTTAGGGTCCCCCCAGGACTCACATTCTGAATCTAATGTTTTAAAGGAATCAGATGAAACTAAAGAGAGTTACAATTAATGATGCAGAGCTGCAGGGGCAGGGGCTGGGAAAGACTGGCCCAACCTAAAGACATTTTCATGGAAATGGACCACCCCGGGTGGAGTCAGGCCACTTGGCAGACATGGAAGTAGCAAGAAAGTTTCTGGAATTGTGGTCTCTGCCTGCCCAAAGAGGGAAAGATTCACTGTGCCTCAGTCATTCTGCTGAGAACCATGCCTGACTGCTGTACACTGAGTATTGGCCCCCCAAAGTTATCCATGTCCTAATCCCTGGAACCTGTGTATGTGATGTTATATGGGAAAAAAGGCTTTGTTGTTGGGCATGTTAAAGATTTTGAGATAAGAGATTCTCCTGGATTGTCAGGATGGGCCCTAAATGCCATCTCAAGTGTCCTTATAAGAAAAAGTTTGAGGGAGACTTGATGCAGATAGAAGAGAAGGAGGCCGTGCAACCATGGAGGAAGAGATTGGAGTGATGTGTCCACAAGCCAAGGGAGGCTGGTAGCTGCCAGAAGCTGGATGAGCCGAGAGCCTCCAGAGGGAGCATGGCCCTTCTGACACCTTGCTTTCAGCCCAGTGACAGTGATTTTGAACACCTGGACTCCAGAAGTGTTGTGAGAATAATTTCCTGTTGTTGCAAGCCACCACATTTGTGGGACTTTGTCCTGGTGTCCCCAGGAGGCTAGTGCACTGACCAAGGGAGCAGGGCTGTCAGCTGCCACGACAGAAGGTGAGTGGTGGGTTCTGTGGTTTTCCTGGCCAGGCCTAGTGAGAAGGGGAGACTCTATTGATTCATCAGTTCCCCACTGGATCCTCTCCTAACGATACCCAGCCCCTCAGAAGAGGAGGCAAGGATGGGCAGTGAAGATGCAAACTCACCTCGGTGTGTGAGGACCTTATTGAAATGCCGCCGTGAAGTGCTGTGTTCCTTCAAATCACTGATTCTGCTTAACAAAGGCAAAATGACGCCCAGCTGTTCACACCACTCCCCGCTGATTCTTCAGTGTCAGTGAGGATGGAGCACAATCCTGTCAGGGAGGACGGAGCACAAAGCCCTAGGAAGCGTCTATGGGGAGTGCAAGGCTCTCAGGCTCATGCTGCGGATCCTCCTGAGTGGCCACTTCCCCAGGCCTCCTCCCTCCTGGTCAGGGAGCCCTTGCCAGGTCATTGTGGAGGGGTCCTTCTCCGCCTTGGCCTCCTGGCAAGCCACTTGTCTGCTGAGACATTCGCTCAGAAACACAGGCCATCATACAAACATGCAGAGCCCCCTGGGAGCCCAGCCCAGAGTCAGGCCCCTCTAGGAGATGGGAGGTCACTAGATGTCCACACTAGCAGTCCAGTGTGACCTGCCTGAGACCACACAGCCAGGACACTGTTGCCTCTCTGTCCGAGGCATTTTACAATGCACAAAAGTATAATTTCCAGAAACTGAATCTCCTTCTAAGTGCCAAAACTTTAATGTTTCAAGCGACCATTTAATTCAAAAATTTAATTTACATATAATTTAAACTTCCAACTTTTCTGAAATGTGCTTTAGGATGTTCTGTGTCCTTAAATACAATTTGACATGCAAACAAAACTGCAGTGCAGGCCTGGGGCACATCAGGAGGGAGCCAGAGGTGGAAGGGACGGGCCGGAGGACTGGAGGCTGCTGTCTGGCAGGAAGCCAGGGATCCCGTGTGAGAACAGTAACAAGGCCACACATGTCAGCAGAGAACCAGTTCCTTTCCCTCCGGCAGTTCCCTGCAGCAGCCTGGAGGGCCAGGCAGGCATGGTGAGGCAGGTGGGGCCAGCAGGGAGAAGGTGGTCCGGGCAGCTGGGCTGGAGCCAGAGGGTTTGCCAGCCTTTCCGGGGCCTGGCCTGGGGATGGACACAGCAGTGTGTACCCCGGGGTGTGGGGGATGGTGGAGGCCAGCTGGGCATTGGATCAGCTGGCCAGGGGTGCTGGGAGGTAGAGGATTTGCAGAGTCTATATCAGGTCACAGAAAATACTAGATACTTGTGTTCTGTAGTATTTTCTATTATTTAAACTACTTAACACAACTTTGGAATTTGAGTGTGGTCCCTCATTTTGGGATATTCACAGGAGTGATGTGACAGTAGGAGAGGGCTGAAGCACTCTATGAAGCTTTATTGCCTTGACAAATTCTTGAGGGGTTTGCATCAGGGGTGGTGTAAGATGGCGTTGCACTTGTCCACGTGTTTTCGTTTTTTAACTTTCATTGCATTGGGACACAGTCACAGAAAAGTGCACAACGCATAAACGCATGGCTCAGTGAATCATCACAGACACCATGGAGCCACCACACTGTTCAAGAAACTGAACGTTGTCAATACCTACAACCTCCTCCCCATCACCCCCAGCCCCAAGGGACCCCGCGTGACCTGGATGTTTCGGCTCATTGCCCACGGGGGCAGGTACTCCCCTGCGCCTCGTTCCTCAGCTCCGCAGGATGTGATGGTCATTTCTGTCGCCGCATGTGGCTACAGTTTGCTCCCTTCTATTACTATTTACTGCTCCCTCATATGAAATATAGATCTCTATTTATCCACTCGATTGATGGACATGGGGTTGTTTCCCGTTTTTGAGTATTTCAAACCAAGCCGCTGTGAATATTCTTGCACGTGTCTTTGGTGCACACGTGTGCACCTCTCTGTGGGGCACAGACCGAGGGACTGAATTGCCGGGTCATGGGGCTGGCAGACAGGTTCAACTTTAACAAGGCTGCTGAAAGATTTCCCAAGGTGGCTGTACTAGCCCACATCCCCACCAGCCTTGTGGATGGGTCCTTGTCACTCTTCATTGTCAACACCCCTTGGCATTGCAGCCTCAAGTTTTAGCCGTGCTGACGTGTGCTCTGTCTCTCTGAGGTTTGACTTGCTTTCCTGATGGGAGATGAGGCTTTGCGCCTTTTCATTTGTTCGCTGCCCATTTGAATGTCCTCTTTCTGAAATGACTGTTCACCGTGTCTGTCACCTTTCTGTTGTGTTGTCCCGGTTTTCCTTCTCCATTTGCAGGACTTCGCACACCTGTGGGTGTGTGTGCTGTGAATGCCGCCCTCCACTCTGTAACTTGTCTGTTCACTTTCTTAATGGTGTCTTTCAAATAACAAAAGATTTTAACTTTAATATAGTCCAATTTATCAGTCTTTGCCTTTAGAGTTAATGGTTTATATATCTTAAGACCATAAATATATGTTCTAATATCATACTATCCCAAGATCATAAATATAATTTCCTGTATTATCTTGTAGAAAACTTTTTGTTTTGTCTTTCACTTTTAGTTCCACAGTCTCCCGGGAATTGATTTTTGTGGATGCTGTGAAATATGGATTTTATCAGTCAGCTTTCGTTGGATAACAAACCACCCCAAAATCTAGAGGTTTAAAACATCAACGATGTATTTGGCTCATGAATGTGGGCTTGCCCCAGCTGTCTGGGCTGGACTGGCTTGTTGATCTCTGCCTGCAGGCTCTCTCGTGCATCTGTGCCAGCTGGTGGGTTGGCTGTTGGCTGGGTGAACTCTGATGCCTCACTCACATGCTGGGGTGGGCAGGTTGACCAGCAGGGGACACAGGGTGACTGGACCACATTTCTCATCATCCAGGGCCACATGGTGGCAGTTACAGGGTTCTCAAGAGCAGCAAGACAGCAAGCCCAGGACACAAATGCTTCCAGGTCTGTTGGCCTCGGTCCTGTTGGCCAAAGTAAGTCTCGAGCTGAGGCCAGGATCTGAGGGAGGACACCTGAAGAAACACAGAAACAGGGAGGCCAATTACCATTTGGAGAATTTTGGGGACATTCAAGCTATGAAACCCAGCAAGTCCTGCCCTTTCTATATTCCCTTGCAATTTTGCAAACTGAACAATTCTTTAGCTTGTTTTTCTCTTCCTGTTCGTATCTCAGGCAGCTAAAGAAGCCAGTTGGTACTTTCACTGTATGGATGTACCACCGTTTGTTTACCCATTCACCTGTTGATGAACATTTGGGTTGTTTTCAGTTTGGGGCTATTATAAATAAAGTTGCTAAGAACATTCTTGTACAAATCTTTTGTGTGTCTGGAAACATGCTTTACTTGGGAGTGGAATGGCTGGGTCATAGTGTAGGTATATGTTTAACTTTCTAAGAAACTATAAATTGTTTTCCAAAGTGGATGCATCATTTTTCATTGAAGGTTTCCGTCTCTCCACACCCTCGCCCTCCCTTGATGTGGTCGGTCTTTTTCTTTGTAGGCATTCTCATGTGAGTGTGGGGGTGTCGCACTGTGGTTTTAATTTGCACTCTCCTGATGACTAATGATGTCGAGCGTCCACGTTGGCAATTCATCTCATTTCTAGCCTCTGGTAAGCTACTTTGGAAAAACATGACTGGTAAAATGAGGAGTGACATTTTGTTTGGGGAAGAGATGAGTCTTGCAGTTGATCTGACGCACTGTTCTGAGCCATTCCAGAGCCTCCGGGCATCAAAAGCTGGAGCACCCCGCTAGAGTCCCCAGGACACAGGGGTGCACTGACCAGCAGCTTGCTGCCTAAGCCTTGAGGGGAAAAGCAGGATGGAGGGAAACTTTTCCATTGGGCATTTGTGGGCTTCATGCCACCTTGCTGGTGCCCCATCACTTTGGGGGTGCACAGCCCACCCAGGAGGGGACCCTTGAGAGGAGCTGTGCATGTGCATGGTATCCCTGGTGGGGTGGGGTGGCTAGGACCCTCCTCTGGGGCTGCTCAAACTCTCCCACCCTCAGGGGCCACCCAGCTCCGTCACACTGGCCCCCTCCCGTAGAGGAGGGGCTGGAGCTGTTGAACTGGAGTGGCTTTTCTTTACTTGCCTGTCAGGCTTCTCCTGATTCACCCAGCCCACACACACTTTTGACACCTTACTTCATAACAACAGTTTTGTCCACACATTGACCCATGGGCTCCGATGACAGGATTCAGTGTACCCACGGCTCACTTGTCCAGAATTGGGGATGCTAACTGGATGGTGAAATGGTTTGTCAAAGACTCAGCATGGAGCCAGCTGAGAGGAATCTCCTGGGGGTTCGGGCAGGTGGGAACATGGTGGCCCTCAAAGGTCACACCTGACGACCCACACAGGGCATGTCTGTTCCCCAGCCCTGGAGCCTGGGCCCTGCTGTGTTTAGAAGTTCTGGTACCCCAGGGAGTAAAGATTCTCCCAGAAGACATGATTAGTTTCCCCCCAATTAAAAGCTGAGATGGCCTGTGAACATTCTGTGGTGTGTATGCCCCTAACAGGGTTAACGTGATTCCTGGGGTGACCAACCCTAACTATCAGGGTGCTGCCAACCAGCGGGGGCAAGGCAGGCTAAGTGTGGGATCAGGGGACCTTCTAAGGCACACCTTCTTACTTATATTTCTGAAAGACTATGGGAAACCACCACAAGTCAGCATAGGGAAGACCCCCCTCCAATCCCCTGGGCGCCTGAAATGGGTCTTGGGGAAGGGAAATCATAAACTCCAGCCTCACCTTCATGTGGGCCGCAGACATAAGGACGGAAACTCTTAATGGTATTCCTTCCCCACAGCATTACAAGTGCCCCTACACGGTTACCTGATGTCCCTTCTCCTTCCTCCTCATGCTCCCCAGAGCTGCATTTAGGCAGCATCGTGGTGGCCAACTTTAGGGTGCATCCCAGGACACCAGATATTGGAGAGGGATCTGGACCAAGCCCGCAGAAGAATGCACACCACCCAGAGCCCCCAAGACTGGAAGCTGCTGAGGTCTGGGTGGCCCCCGGCTCAGGGGGCTTTTCAGTTGTAAGAGGAGGGCTGCCCTGTGTCGGGGGGAGGTCCGTGAAAGGGTGAGCTTGGGAAGGAGCGTGAGTGGTCACGCTCACGGCTTTGGTCATCTGGACCCTCTCCTTACATCAGGGGGGCTCCCACGTCTGGAAGTTGGAGCCAGAGCAAGCCTAGTGGGAGGCAGGGGGTGCTCCCAGGGCTCCCCGCACTCTGCCGGCGCCGACACAGGCCTCTCCGAAGCGTCCTCTCGGTGATGCCCGCCGGCCAGGAGCGTGGCTTCCTTGGAAGCGCTTGCGGTACCTGGAACTCTGTGCAGCAACATGGCATGTGTGTGCTGGTTCTGTATCAAGATACTGCTCATGATTGTGTGTCCGCGAGCAAAACAGACACTCAGGTTTGCCCTGCGGTTCTGTGTGCTCCTGGCAAACTGCCAGGAATGTCCCCGGTTTGAGAAGCAAACCACCTCACCATTTTGTCTTTCAAAATTTGTTCATTTTCCCTAATTGGGATTTTTTTCTTTATATAGAATCACAAATTATGGTGGTAGCTCTGAAATCAAGCCAATCTTTCATATTTACTTGGACGACAGAAGACAGCGCTGCAGGATGTGCCCTATTTCCTGGATTCTAAGATGTATGTTTTTCACACTTGAGCCTCAAGAGATCTGGATGCATTTCACACACGCTGACAGCAGGTGGCGACGTGGGGCAGTTGTGTGAGGACCTTGAGGACCTTCTAGGGAGACAGGACAGCGGGGGCCGTAGCGTCCTCCCACAGATATCTCCACCGGGCACGGCAACGAGACTGCAGCCACCCACACCTTTTCTGGGGCACTCATTGCCAATTCACTTAATAAGTGTCCAGGAAACTAACCAAGGTAGCCTTCTCTTCCAAAGATTCCCACCATCCTGCACAGGCTCTATGGGATCCAGGGCTCTTCTTGGCCCACGTCTACACCTCGATGTTTTATTCACCTATATATATATTTTTTTATTTAATAGAGGTCATAATAGTTTATAACATTGTGAAATTTCAGCTGTACATTATTATTCATCAGTCACCATGTAAATGCTCCCCTTCACCCCTTGTGCCCACCTCCTAACCCCCCCCCCGCCCCCATAGCCACTAAATTGTTCTCTCTGTCCGTGTGTTAGTTTATCTTCCACATATGAATGAAATCATGCCGTGTTTGTCTTTCTCTGTCTGGCTTATTTCACTTAACATAATACCCTCAAGGTCCATCCATGTAGTTGTGAATGGGACAATTTTGTCTTTTTTTATGGCTGAGTAGTATTCCATATTATATGTATATATACCACACCTTCTTTATCATCAGTGGATGGGCACTTGGGTTGCTTCCACATCTTGGCTATAGTGAATAGAACGTAGGAGTGCATAAGTCTCTTTGAATTGTTGATTTCAAGTTCTTTGGATAAATACCCAGTAGTGGGATAGCTGGGTCGTGTGGTCTTTCTATTTGTAACTTTTTGAGAAATCTCCATACTGTTTTCCATAGTGGCTGCACCAGTTTGCATTCCCACCAGCAGTGTATGAGGGTTTCCTTTTCTCCACAACCTCTCCAACATTTGTTATCTTTTGTCTTGGTGATTATAGCCATTCTAATGGATATAAGATGATAGCGTAGTTTTGATTTGCATTTCCCTGATGATTAGTGATATTGAACATCTTTCCATGTGTCTATTGGCTGACTGTATACCTTTTTTGGAAAAATGTCTGTTCATATCCTCTGCCCACTTTTTGACTGGGTTGTTTGTTTTCTTGTTGTTCAGTTGGGTGAGTTCTTTATATATTTTGGAGATTAACCTCTTGTCAGATATATTATTTCCAGATATTTTCTCCCAGTTGGTGGGTTGTCTTTTCCTATTTTCATGGCTTCCTTTGCCTTACAGAACCTTTTAGTCTGATGTAGTCCCATTTGTTTATTTTTTCTTTTCTTTCCCTTGCCTGAGTAGACATGGTATTCAAAAAGATGCTGCTGAGACCGATGTCAAAGAGAGTACTACATACATTTTCTTCTAGGAGTTTTATGGTTTCAGGTCTTACCCTCAAGTCTTTAATCCATTTTGAGTTAATTTCTGTGTATGCTATAAGATAATGGTCTGCTTTCATTCTTTTGCATGTGGCTATCCAGTTTTCCCAACACCATGTGTTGAAAAGTCTTTCCTTTCTCCATTGTATGTTCTTGGCTCCTTTGTCGAAGATTAGCTGTCCGTAGATGTATGGTTTTACTTCTGGGCTTTCAATTCTGTTCCACTGATCCGTGTCTCTTTTTGTGCCAGGATCATGCTGTTTTGATTACTATAGCATTGTACTATTCCTTGAAGTCAGGGATTGTGATGCCTCCAGATCTGTCCTTTGTTCTCAGGAACATTTTTGGCTCTTCGGGGTCTTTTGTTGTTCCATATAAATTTTAGGATTCTTTGTTCTATTTCTGTGAAGAATGTCATTGGGATTCTGATTGGGATTGCACTGAATCTGTGGATTGGAAGTATGGACACTTTAACTGTGTTTATTCTTCCAATCCATGAGCATGGAATATCTTTCCATTTCTTTGTGTCTTCTTCTATTTCTTTCAACAATGTCTTATAGTTTTCAGTGTATGGGTCTTTCACCTCTTTGGTCAAATTTATTCCTAGATATTTTATTCTTTTCATTTGGATTGTAAGTGGGTTTGTGTTCTTGGCTTCTCTTTCTGCTACTTCGTTATTAGTGTCTAGAAATGCAACTGATTTTTGTAAGTTGATTTTGGACCCTGTAACTTTGCTGTAGTTGTTGATTATTTCTAATAGTTTTCTGATGGATTCTTTAGGGTTTTCTATAGATAGAATCATGTCCTCTGCAAGCAGTGAGAACTTAACTTCTTCCTTTCCAATTTGGATCCCTTTTATTTCTTTTTCTTGCTGAATTGCTCTGGCCAAAACCTTCAGAGCTATGTTGAATAAGAGTGGCGAGAGTGGGCGTGCTTGTCTTGTTCCTGTTCTCAGAGGGATGGCTCTCAGTTTTTCACCGTTAAGTATGATGTTGGCTGTGGATTTGCCATCTATGGCCTCTATTACAGTGAGCTACTTTCCTTCTATACCCATTTTATTGAGAGTTTTTATTGTAAATGGATGTTGGATCTTGTCAAATGCTTTCTCTGCATTGATTGAGGTGATCATGTGGTTTTGAGTCCTCATTTTGTTAATGAGGTGTATCACATTGATTGATTTATGGATGTTGAACCATCCCTGCATCCCTGGTATAAATCCCACTTGATCGTGGTGTATGATCCTTTTAACGTATTGCTGTATTCGGTTTCCCAATGTTTTGTTGAGGATTTTTGCATCTATGTTCATCATGATATTGGCCTGTAGTTTTCCTTCTTTGTGTTGTCCCTGTCTGGTTTTGGTAGCAGGGTAATGTTGGCCTCATAGAATGAGTTAGGAAGCGTTCCATCTTCTTCGATTTTTTTGGAATAGTTTCAGACGGATAGGTATGAAATCCTCTTTGAGTTTTGGTAAAATTCTCCAGGGAAGCCATCTGGTCCTGGGCTTTTGTTTTTTGGGAGGATTTTGATTGCTGTTTCAATCTCTTTACTTGTGATTGGTCTATTCAGATTCTCTATTTCTTCTTGCTTCAGTTTTGGGAGGTTGTATGAGTCTAAGAGTTTATCCATGTCTTCTCAGTTAACCAATTTGATGGCATATAGTTTTTCACAGTATTCTCTTATAATCCTTGTGTTTCTGTGGTATTTGTTGTAGTTTCTCCTCTTTCATCTCTCATTTTATTTATTTGAGCCTTCTCTCTTTTTTTTTCTTAGTGGGTCTGGCAAAGGGTTCGGCAACATTGTTTATCTTTTCCAAGAACCAGCCCCTAGTTTTATTGATCCTTTCTACTGTTTTTTTCAGTCTCTATTTCATTTATTTCCTCTCTAATTTTATTGTTTCCCTCCTTCTGCTGACTTTCAGCTTTGTTTGTTCTTCTTTTTCTAGTTCTGTTAGGTGTAGTTTAAGGTTGTTTATTTGAGATTTTTCTTGTTTGTTGAGGTGGGCCTGTATTGCTATGAATTTCCCTCTTAAAACCACTTTTGCTGCATTCTATAAGAGTTGGTATGTTGTATTTTGATTTTCCTTTGTCTCCAGGTATTTTTTAATTTCTCTTTTGCTTTCTTCATTGATCTGTTTGTTATTCAGTAGCATGTTGTTTAGTCTCCACATACTTGTGACTTACCTAGCTTTTTTTCTTGTACTTGATTTCTGGTTTCATAGCATTGTGGTTGGAAAAGATGTTTGTTATGATTTCAGTATTCTGAAATTTTTTGAGATTTGCCTAGTTTCCCAGCATATGGTCGACCTTTGAGAATGTTCCATGTGCACTTAAGAATGTGTATTCTGCTGCTTGGGGATGGAATGTTCTATATACATCTATTAAGTTCCTCTGCTCAAGTGTTTCATTTAAATCCACTATTTCCTTGTTGACTTTCTGTCTGGATGATCTATCCACTGATGTAAGTGGGATGTTGAGGTCCCCTACTCTTATTATGTCACTGTTCATTTCTCCCTTTACTTCTGTTGCTTTATATACTTTATATACTTTGATGCATATATACTCATAAGTGTTATGCCCTCTTGGTGGAAAGTCCCTCTTATCATTATATACAACCCCTCTTTGTCTCTCATTGTCTTTTTTATCTTGAAGTCTGTTTTGTCTGATATAAGTGTGGCAACACCTGCTTTCTTCTCTTTGCCATTTGCTTGGTGTATTGTCTTCCATCCCTTCACTCTGTCTTTGGAGCTGAGATGTGTTTCCTGGAGGCAGCATATTGTTGGGTCTTGTTTTTCAATCCACCCAGCTACTCTGCTTCTCTTGGTTGGAGAATTCAATCCATTTACATTTAGAGTGATTATTGATATATGAGGGCTTAAGCTTCCATTTTAAATCTTGATTTTCCAGTTGTTCTATATTTCCATTGTTTCTCTTCCCTTTTATTTCTGACTGCTATTTGAGTTTGGTTGTTTTCTCTTTATTTATGAATTATGGCTCTGCTCTGACTTTTTGTTTAGTGGTTCCCATAAGGTTTGTATGCAAGATCTCATAGATGAGATAGTCCATTTTCTGATAGCCTCTTATCTCCGTTAGCCTAAGCAGTTTCCATCACTTTCCTCCAGCCTATCCCATTTTTAATGCAGTTTTATTTCTTAGTCAGTAAATTCTTTCTTGCATTGAAAGGAAGTCTACTTTCTTATTTCTCCTACCCATTCTGTCTTTTGGAGACACATAGAACAAGCTGAATCCCTGTTCCACAGAACGTCCTTTCAAATATATGAAGATGGTCATTGAGTCTTCTCAGTCTTTTTGAGTTGAAACATCTCCAGTTTGTTAGCTATTCCTCACAAGGTGTGATTTCATGTCAGTTCACCACACTGGTGGTTTTCCTTTGATTTAATTCATTTTTAAACTGCAGTATTTGGAAGTGAATGCAGTACTCTAGACATGGCTTGATTAGTAAAAAAGAGAGTCTCATCTCTTGTATTAGAGCACTTTTCTTCTATTAGTTTAGGGAAGAATGTTACCTTTCTTCTTCTACATACTGTATATGATTAGCAACTCTATCTTTTTTGATGACCACATCATACATTGATCCTAGATTTAAGAAAACCACTAGATCTGTCAAAGCTATACCTTCATCCTGTTTTTGTGTTAGTTTTGGGGTCCAACCATGGGAACTTATGTTTACCCTGTTAGATTTATTTTCATTGGGTTTAACTCAGTGCAATCCTAATTTTTGTTGAGTCTGTTGTCTCTAGCTTAAAAGAACAAGTAGGTGGGGCCAGTCCTGAGGCCTAGTGGTTAAATTTGGTGCACTCTGCTTCAGCAGAGTTTGTGGGTTTGGATCTCAAACGTGGACCTACACTGCTTGTCACCCATGCTGTGGTGGTGACCCATATACGAAATAGAGGAAGATTGGCACAGATGTTAGCTCAGGGAGAATCTTCCTCAGCAAAAAAAAAAAAAGAACAAGTAGGTGATTATGCCATCAACTGAGATGGAAAATATCAGAGAAAGGGGTGCATGTGCATGTGTGTGAGTGTGCATGAAAGGAGGACTGAGGATGGAAGCCTGAGGAATCCCAATATTAAGAGGCAGCTGGGAGAAACAAGGCAACAAGAGAGACCAGGAAGGGGTGGGCTGAAAGGTGGGATGAGAATGAGAGGAGTATCTTGGAAGCTGGAGTGACTGTGTATTCAGTATTATGGTAGAAACTTGACTACAAAATGATTAGGACGTGGTCTCTACCTCTGCTCCTGTTTTTATTTGCTCCTTGGTTCAACTCTTCAGTTAATGGCTCTACCTAGTCCATCATGCCTGAAAACTTGGAATCACCCTTATTTCTCCTCACACTCTTGCGTGTATTGGGTTAACAAAGTTTTACTGATTAGAGGTTTTTTAAAAAGCATAGCATACATACTGGAAAAATCTTAAGTATATAGCTTGATGTTTTTTTTTTTTGTTTTTGGTGAGAAAGATTGGCCCTCAGCTAATATCAGTTGCCAATCTTTCTCTTTTTGCTGAGGAAGATTCACCCTTAGCTAACATCTGTGCCAATCTTCCTCTATTTTGTATGTGGGATGCTGCCACAGCATGGCTTGATGAGTGGTGCATTGGTCCACCCCTGGGATTTGAACCTGTGAACCCCGGGCTGCCAAAAGTGGAGCGTGTGAACTTAACCACTATGCCACTGAATCAGCCCCACTAACTCAATGATTTTTTCTCACAAAGTAAACACACCATAATAACCACTTCCCAGATCAAGACATTCACTATTCTGGCACTCTAGAAGCCTCTGTTGTCCCCCTTTCCAGGAATTACTCCAACCCAAGGTAACCACTATTCTGGCTTCTATCGCTGTAGCTTAGTTTTACCTGGCTTAGAACTCATGTAAATAGAATTAGACCATATGTGCTCCTTTTTACCAGGCTTCTTTTATTCAACATCATGTCTGAGATTCATCCATGTTATTGCATGTAATTTGTTGGGTTTTTATAGCCCTATAGATCTGGTTGTCTATTATTGCATAACATATTAGTTTTGGTTATTGATTACTGCATAACACTCCACTCCCAGCTTAGCAGAGTCAAACAGCAACCATCTTATTTTGTTCATGGATCCTGTGGGTTAGGAATTGGGCAGGGAGAGCTTGACCTGCTGTACAATGTTTGGGGTCTAGAATCATTTAGAGGCCTCTTTGCTCATGCAACTGGTACCTTGGCTGGGATGTCTTGAAGACCAGGATCATCTGGGATTGTTGACCAGAGCACCTACCTTTCTTGTTTTGCAAAGTGGCTGTTTTATTTTTCCAGTGGTGTATCCAAAATGCAATTTCAGTGGAGATGGATACTTCTACTTGAAAGTTGCTCTGCTTCTTGGAAACTTTTGAGTCCCAGGTGCACTGTTTACATAGTGTTCCAATATTGCTGCTACAAAGGCTGTAATGGGATTGGTGATCATATATGACAAGAGGAAGGTTTGTGTCAGTATCCCGGAGCAGAGGTTCCTTTGAGGAAGGGAGGAGGTTTAGGGAATTCCTGAGTACAGTCTCTCTGGTATTGGATAAAATCACAAGAATTTGGGGGTGAGCTCCTGCATCCTCATTCTGGGCCTTGTCATGAGACCCCCAAGCTGTCAGGGCTTATGTTGGTAGTCTGTTTTCTTCAGTGCATGTGGTTCCTCTTCTGTTTGGGGAATAAGTCTTATCACCTGATCCCCAGCGTGGGATTGCTCTGAAGGTGGCTGTGCCCAGGTTGCAGATTCCCCAAGAGGAGATGCTCCATGATGACTTGGCTCTTCATGGTGTGTTGCCTGGGTTCCCAGAGCAAGCTTCCTGAGGGTGGCTTATCCTCAGAAGTCACAGAACATCATTTCCACTCTGTTCTGTTATTGAAATAGACCCACGCCTGCCTGGATTCAAGGGGAGGGAACTTAAACTTCATGCCTTTATGGGAGGTGTGTCCAATTTGTGGCCATTTTTCAAAACCACCACGAATTAGATACTACAGTTTATTTACCCATTCTGTGGTCGATGGATATTTGGGTAGTTTGTACTTTGGGGGAATGATGGAGAATGCTGCTGTAATCCTTCTTGTTCCTATCTCTTGGTTCACATATGTATTCGTTTTAGTGGAATATACATGTAAGAGTAGAATTGCTGGTCACGGGGTATGTGTACCTCCAGCTTTAATAGACAGATCTTGCCAAACAGTTTTCCAAAGTGGTTGTATGAATTCATTCTCCCACCAGCAAAGTATGAGCATCCCAGTTGCTCTGCAGACTCACCTCCACTTGCTCCCATCACGTCAACATTTAAAAAATGTCTTTAACCATTCTGTGGTTGTGTAGAAGATCTCTGTTGTTTGAAGTGGCATTTCTCTGATAACTGGTGATTTGAGCACCTTTTCACATGCTCATTAGCCACTGGGATAGTCTGTGTTGTGAGGTGCCTGTTCAAGTCTTTTGCCCATTTTTAACAAATTGGGTTGTTCTTTTTTCTTATTGTAATGCTGAAGTTTTTGTATATTCTGGGTATGAATCCTTTGTTGAATATAGGAATTGCAAAAATCTTGTGGCTTGCCATTTCCCTCTTGTAACGTGTCTTTTGATGAGCTGAAATTCTAAATTTTAATGAATTTCAGTTTCCAAATCCTTTCTTTTGTGGCGTGTGTTGTGTGTGTGTGTTTTCTTTAAGAAGTTTTTGCTACCCTGTGGTCATGAAGATATTTTCTTGTTTTTTTTTTTTTTTTTTTTTTTTTTGAGGAAGACCAGCCCTGAGCTAACATCCGTCGCCAGTCCTCCTCTTTTTTGCTGAGGAAGACTGGCCCTGGGCTAACATCCGTGCCCATCTTCCTCTACTTTATATGGGACGCCGCCACGGCATGGCTGACGAGCAGTGCGTCGGCGGGCGCCCGGGATCCGAACCCGCGAACCCCGGGCTGCCAAGCGCCGACTAAACCGCTGCGCCACCGGGCGGCCCCATGAAGATATTTTCTTATGTTATCTTTTAGAACCTTTATTATTTTACCTTTCACATTTAGGTCTAAGTCTCCAGGAATTGATTTCTGTGTGTTGAGAGGTAGGGGTCAAGTTTTCTTTTTTTATCATATGCTTATCTTTATGAATAATAATAGATAGCATTGGGTCAGGTAGACACCAGCCTGGGAGTTAGGGGTCTTGTATTCTCAGCCTTAACCTACCTTTAAAGCACCTTTTGAACTTGGGCATCTTATCTTCCCAGTTATCCCTCCTCTCAGACTCCTTCCTACCTTCCTTCCTTTCTTTCTTCCTTCCTCCCTCCCTCCCTTATTTCCTTCCTTCTGTGCATCCATTCAACCATCTGTTGAACCATCCTTCTGTCTGTTCATCCGTTTGTCCTTCCTTGTGTCCTTCCATCCTCTTTCCTCCCATCTCTCCAACTTCTCTTCCTTATCTTTACTCTTCCTGCTTTCCCTTTGACCCTCCATTTGGCCACTCTTCCTCTGTCCATCCAGGTATCCCATCTGTCTGTCCATTTTTCCGCCCATCCATCTCCCTCTCCTCTTTGTTCAGTCTCTCTCGTGTTCAACATCTCACTCTCTTGGGTTCATCTCATGCACAGGCTTGCTCATCCCTCTACTCACACAATCACCCCTTCCCTCACTCACATTTATGGTCACCTGTGAATGGCTGTGCTGGGACAGCCACTGCTGGAGCCCAGATGAGCCTGTGGGGCTTCTCCCACTCAGTGCCGGGTACCACATTCCTGCCTACTTCACCATCTCCTGGGCAACCAAAAGCCACCACAGGTATCTGGGGGCCCCTTTTCCTTCCCAAGACAAGCTCTCCAGCTCCACATCTCCACCAGCCAGTTATAACTCAGGAGCTGGGAAGCCGAGGTGTGAAATTCTGGTTTTAGGGCAATCATGCTGATCACAAAGATTATACCAACAATTCAATCTGATGCCAGCCCGCAGTCTTGTGAAATTAACAGACCTTTATAACATAGTGGGGGATGTTTTGAGGAGAAGCACCTGGCATAATTTGGAGGGGAAGGGCTTTCTGGAGAAAGTTTTGCCCAGTTGGAGTCTTTAAGAATGAGTAGACGTTACCTAGGAAAATAGGATATGGAGAGTGTTCCTGGCAGAAGGAATTCTGTGAGCAAAGGCCCAGTAGGCACAAACAGCATAGTGTATGGGAGAACTGATAGGAAATTGGTTTGCCTGAAGCACAAAGCCTAACTCAGAGTGAATGGATCAATGAGGCTGAAGAGTCAGCAGGAGGCAGATTTGGAAGAGCCTTGAGTGCCAGGTCAAGAAGCTTGAACTAAACGCTGAAGGCCTTAGGGAGCCATGGGTGGTACTAGAGCAGGAGTGCTCCTAGTGAGGTTTTCATTTCAGAAAAGTTCTTCTAGTGTTCAATGCAGAGAACATCCTGTAGACAGGGCATCCAGTGGGTCTTTTAGGATGTTGGTTCAGGTGAGAAAAGATAAGAGCTGAGCTGGCCATGGATGGAGGGAAGGAATGCATGTGAGGACCATTCTGCAAGTGGAATTGGTGTTCCTGGGAGGTGAGGGAGGAGGAGCTGAGCAGATATGCTGGTTCTGACATGGGTGACCACATAGGTGGGTGGTGGGTGCCACTGGGAGAGAAGACAACAGATTGTAATGAATCCCGGACTCTGATCTGGTCTCAGGCCAGCTCTCAGTGATAGCCATCTCTCCTCCTCTCTTCTTGCAGCTGTGGGGCACAACCTGAAGACCCTCACAGTCCACTTCACCATCTCCCACCTCCAGGATTCAACAGACATGAGCAAGGGCTCACCATGTTCCACTCCTCCCAGAGGGTCCTGCAGCACCTGGTGAGACCCTGGTCCCAGCAGCTCCTGGAGGGATAAACCTCAGCCAGCCACCCCCACCCTGTCCCTCCTGCTTGTCCTCCTCCCCCTTCCTCCCCAGCTTGGATGCTTATTCAAGAAGAGCAGCCTGGGCCCCTTCCACTCGAGTTGCAGACTGATCTCCCTCAGGTAAGATCCTTTTCTGAGCATTTGCCAGTAATGACCACTTTCGGTGACCGCCCCACTTTGAGTCTTCCCACTGACTGCCAGTTTGCTCCTCCCTCCCTCTGGCTTCCTTTATCAGAGGTTTCAGGACCTCTCTCTAGAGTCCCCACATCCCTCTCTTCCCAGGCCCAAGAAGGATGGGGCAGCTATCAGCATGGATGCCATCTGCACCTGTCACCCTCTCCCCATTGCTCACGACAGAGAGTGTGACAGAGACCCCTTGTGACAGAGAGCAGCGCTACTGGGAGCTGAACCAGCTGACCCACCATGTAACCTGGATGGGCCTCTACACCCTGGTCAGGGACAGCCTCTTTGTCAGTGCTGAGGGACATGCTGAGCTTGGATTTACAGTGATCGTTCCTTATACCTGTTCTATTTTATTTCCTCTTCAACATCAGCCCAAGTTCTGGTTGGGGGACGTCCTCCTCAAACTTCCGTAGGGAGGATCTCTCCTGTTATTTTAGTTAAATAACATGAAATTCTTTGAGCAAATTAATAAATTTTAATTCAAAACCAAAATGCCCAACCTTGGGGTCTCTGGGGACAGGGGTTCTTCTAGGTGAGATGTCCCTAGGCCAGTGGCTCTCCCCCAGGGGTGATTCTGCCCCCCAGAAGACACTTGGCAATGTCTTGAGATTGTCACACCTTGGGGTAGGAGCTCCTGGATCTAGTGGATAGAGGTCAGGCATGTAGCTAATATCCTCCAATGCACAGGAGACCCCCACCAGGAATTAGACCACCCCAAAAGTCAATAGTTCTCAGGATGAGAAACCCTGCTGGACATGGTCCCTCAGTTCCGAGATGGGCACCAGACCCACACTTATCACACTTGACCTCAATTGCTTGTTTAATCATCCAACTTCCCCCTTACACTCTGAGCTCCGCGATGTGAGGGTTTGTCTAGTGAGGCACTGTATCCTCAGTTCTTAATGTGTCGGTACATCGTAGTACAGAGTGAATGAATGAGAAATATTTGGGGGTTCAATGCAGCTCACATTCATTTATTCAACAAACACATATGTGTGACCATTCTGTCCCAAGCCATGTGCTGGGTAGGGAGAGAGAAGACACAGGTTCTGTCCCTGAAAAACTCACTCTCAAGTGAACTAAAAATTACTTAGGGACACAAAAAAGGCTGAGATACTGTTATTAACAGGGTGCTTTGAGGGCAGAGGAGGGAGAAGTCAAGGAGGGCTTCCTGGAACAGGATAGTATGTGCTCAAAACTGTACTGGGCACGGGACATGGCAGTGAACAAGATAGACCAGTCCCTGCTCTCCTAGAGCTCCATCTCATTGGGTTTCTGAAGCATGAATAGGAGTTTTCCAGGAAAAGAGGGTGGAAGAGCATTCCAGGAAGTGGGAACTGCATCAGCACGGGCAGTAAAGCTCTGCTCAGGAGAATCCTTATAAAATTCCAGTTTTCTCCCCTTTGGGGTAACTTTCTATTTGGAAGTCCCCACCACCCCCAGCATGGGGGCCTGGTTTTGGCAGATTCTGACAGTAGGCAGGGCCCGCTGGGCCACCATGCCTCTGTGCTAAAAGCTGAGAATCTCCCCCTGTCTTTTCTTCTTGGTGGCTCCAGGCTGTGCACCCCAGAGTTCATCTCTGCAGAGCGTGTACCCGCTGCATTTCCACATCGTCGCACCCCAGAGTTTATCTATCTCTGCAGAGCGAGTACCCGCTGCATTTCCACGTCGTCGCACCCCAGAGTTTATCTATCTCTGCAGAGCGAGTACCCGCTGCATTTCCACGTCGTCGCACCCCAGAGTTTATCTATCTCTGCAGAGCGAGTACCCGCTGCATTTCCACGTCGTCGCACCCCAGAGTTTATCTATCTCTGCAGAGCGAGTACCCGCTGCATTTCCACGTCGTCGCACCCCAGAGTTTATCTATCTCTGCAGAGTGAGTACCCGCTGCATTTCCACGTCGTCGCACCCCAGAGTTTATCTATCTCTGCAGAGCGAGTACCCGCTGCATTTCCACATCATCGCACCCCAGAGTTCATCTCTGCAGAGCGAGTACCCGCTGCATTTCCACATCGTCGCACCCAGAGTTCATCTCTGCAGAGCGCGTACCCGCTGCATTTCCACATCATCAACTGGAACCATGGCAACCCGGGGCCCATGTCTTCAGAGTACGCTGCCCTGCTGAGGGGCATCCAGGACAAGCTGGGGTCTCTCTCCCCCTCCCCTGTCCTCTTGCCCTCGAAGCCCCTCTCGTTCTCCATCTGACTTACATCTATGAAGTGACTGTTTCAACTCTTCACTTTCCCCACGTGCTCTGGGTTCTCTCAGTTTCCAGAGGTGGTGCCCCCACTGCCTACGCATTTCTCATATGGGAAACCTGAGGCTCAGAGAGGGGAGCAGTGTGCCTAAGGTCACACAGTGAGTTAGTAGCAGAGCTGGGATTTGATCTCAGGTCTCCCTTGCTCCAAGGCCTGTGTTCTTTCACTGGCTCCAGTGGCCCCTCCAGCCCCAGGAGACTTCCATCTCACCCACACTCCTGCTCCATGTTCTAGGTCACCAAGCTCTAGATGGGCAGCCAGCTACGAGACATATTTTCCTCCTGCCTGGTCAGTGACTTGATTTAAGTTGAGGACATTGGGGGCATTGGCTGAGCTGGCGGCTGGTGGCTCTGAGCTACTGTGACACATCCTTGCTCTGGAAGTCAGCGGCATGGTGCCCATTCTTCCCACATCCCTGTCAGCTAATCATACCACCTCCTTCCATAGGTCTCAGGGGTGGGAAAAGCATTAAACTAATGGGGCCACCAACCCCCACCATCCACCTTCTTCTCTTCTCCCAGACAATTTCACAAATGTCAGCCCAATAATAACATTGACCATGGCCAGGCTCCGTGCTCTGGCCTGTCATGCATGATCATCTCATGTAATTCTCACAACAACCCTCATGAGGTGGATAAAATGATCATCTCCATTCCTCAGATGGGAAAACAGAGGCTCAGAGAAGTGAAGTGAACAGGCCAAGAATTGCCGGAGGATTTGAACGAACCCAGGTCGCTGAGGGATGGGTGGAGGAACGAGGACATCTACACTGGGGAAGACAGGGGTCATGGGACACAGTGCTGACATTGAGTATTTCCAAACTTCAGTTCCTTTGTCTTTACCATGGGGATAATTATAATAATGCCTTCCACCACAGTGATGGGGATGGAATGTGTAAGTCACTTCTTAGAGGTGCTCGATAGATGTTCACTATGGTTACTGTTATTGCTTCTATTCCCAACTCCTGGAAGCCTTCCCCTTGTGGTCAGGGTCTCTTCCCTAACCTGGGGGAAGAGGCAGCCAGATAATCCCCCACTGCTTTCCCCCAGGTCTCTGGCCATGTAAAGCAGGAACTCAGGAGACACTGCTGGTGTTGGGTGCTGGCTGAGTTCCCATGGTCTCTGTCTCTAGGTTGGGCTCCATGTTGGTCACCATCAAGGCACTGTTCTCCTCCAGTCTGGACCCCAGCATGGTGAAGCAAGTGTTTCTAGCCCAGACCCTGAGGGCCTCATCCCACTGGCTGGGTGCCACCTACCAGTTGGCGGATGTGCCTATGACAGGTGAGAGATGGGGGGCTGGTTTCATAGCTTGAAGAGATGGAGCTGTGAGGAAGGGTGGGTCTTCTCAGTACAGTGGATGTGGATAGAGGAATGGATAGAGGCTCTGGAGAGAAAAGGGGGCTTTCTGGGGGCCCAGGTCGATGACCCATGGCAGTGTGTCATCCACAGGAGGCAGGAAGAGAAGACTCTGCAGTTGCACCCAAGGGAATGGTTATTTTTACGTGTCAATTCTTCCAGTCCCAAATGTGAAGGATCCTGAGTTGCCTTCTTAAACCCTCTAGTTGTGAGCCGTGCACTGATTCATTCATTCGTTCAACAAATACTTAATGAACGTACGTAGGCACTGGTGATATATTTTGATGATTGCTATCATCAGGGAATTTCAAGAGCCTGTGGGAACCTCAAGGAGGGACACACAGCCCTGCTTTGAAAAGTCTGGAGGAAGTGATGAAGGAACTGAGATGTGATTTAGAACAAGACCTAGCCAGGGGGAGGAGAGGGGGAACGGTGCTACATGTGTCTATAACCTACAAGATGGAAAGGTCTGGGCATATTTGGAAAAGCTGTAAGAAGTGTGGTGTGGCTGAAGTATACACTTTGACATGGTGGAGGTGGCAGTTGAGGCTAAAGTTGCAGGAAGGGGCTCTATTGGGCACTGGAATGGTTTGTGGAAGAACGTGACACACTCAGAGTTCTGCTTTCAAAAGCTCATCCTCTAGGTGCTGATTGGAGGATGGATTGGGAGAGGGAAGAAGATCAGAGGCAGGAAGACCCATTAGGAACCTAGGTCAGCAAAGGTGTATGACAGGTGCCTACTGGGGTGGTCAGCACCTGCACTTGCCGACTATGCCCCACAGAGGCCCAATCTCCTCTTCCCCCCACCCTAGTGAACTCTCCTAGTGCTTGGTGAAGAGTTGGTCAGGTAGACACATGAATGGATTCAAAGTGGACAGGCAGATGGAGAGGCTTCTGTAGCCCACCTTTAAACATACAGCTCCAGTCACATTGCCAGGAATAAATAGACTGGCTGGAACAACTTCTTTGTAAAAAGCTTCCCCTGATAGGAGGCTTTTATACTTTCTTTTCCTTCTAGAAATGGAGCCATCAGTTCATCTAGCAACAGACAAGCCCACAAACAGTCCCAGCCCCCAGCACTTCCAGCTGAATTTTGCTGTCACCAACCTACTCTGTTCCCAGGACATGGCCCAGCCAGACATCACCAAACCCCGGTGGAACAAGAGGAGTATTGAGGATGCGGTGAGAATGGCATGTGTGCCCACTGTTTCCATGTAGGGGCTGAATATGGACCCTTGGGTGTCAGAGGGTGACTTTTCATAACAATTCATGAAGACAGGTTCTTGTTCCCATTTTACAAATTAAGAAATAGGCACACACAGATTCAGTAGCTGGCCCAGTGCCACACGGCTAAGCCACATCGTGAAACAAGACATCCTTTGGTACACATACCTGGTGTAGTGTTTGTTGAGAAAGAAAAGGTAAATGGGAAAGTGCACTCAGCGGTGGAAAACCCTCTGAGGCCACTGAACCTGGGCGTCTAACCTTGGAAATACTGCCCTGTCTTTCAGCTCAACTAGCTCTTCTGAAACAGCAGCATCGGGAGTTATTTTTCTGACTGTCACGTTTTAGCATTCAGGTGAGTTTCAACTCAGGACCCAATGATGCCAGAAAGTTCTTTAAGTAAAAGTATCCTTGTGCCATAGTCTCTCAATGCCCAGCTGTTACGGTAGAGAGCCGTTGGAATATAGAGCTTTTCCCTAAAATCCAGCTCCTTCCTAAACCAGTGAGCCCAACTGGTTTAGAAACTCAAGAGAGCTTGTGTCGACTCAGCAGACATGGAGGTGCCCGGTGCTGGGAGCCATGGAACATGGAGTGTAGAAATCATGCCTTAAGAAATCAGCTGCTGAAGTCAAGATCCATGGAAGATGGAGGGCTAGAACTGGTCGACTTGGAATCCGGCATTCTAACCGTGCTGTCCCATAGTGTAGCCCCTAACCCCGTGAGGCAGTTTACATTTTTTATACACCTACTGGGATATGATTCACATACTGTGTGTTTGTGTTTCTTTCTTAGGGTTTTCTATATATGATATCAAGTCATCTGCAGAAGGAAATAGTTTTACATGTTCCTTTCCAACCTGGATGCCTTTTATTTATTTTTCTTGCCTAAGTGCCCTCATTAGAACCTCTAGTCCAATGTGATTAACATATGAGATGAGGGCAGACATCATTGTCTTGTCCCTGGCCTTAGAGGGAAATGTTTGGTCTTTCACCATTGAGTACAATGATAGCTGTGGGTTTTCCAAGGATGGTGTTTTTCAGGTTAATAAAGTTTCTTTTCCTAATGTGCTGAGTGATTTTTTTTAATCAAGAAGGATGTTATATTTTGTGAAATTCTCTTTTGTATATGTGTATCCACATCAGGTAGTATTTGCCCTTTATTCTATTAGTGGTGTAATACGTTAATCCATTTTTCAGATATGAAGCCAACCTTTCAGCTAGAGGTGAGAGATTGAGAACTTCTCAAGTCTTTCCTGGGTGTTCACATAGCCCTGTACACTTGTGTCCTTCTAGATCCTCACAAGTACATTGGAGCTTTTCAGAGCCCCCATAGAAGTCTCATCCTCCCAATTTTTCTTTTCAGTGTTGGGACCACCTCTTGCCTGCCTCCACTGGTATAGCTCACTCAGGCAGCTACAGTGTAACACAATTGCGGCTGATTGTTTTGGCAAGTGCCCTAAGGGCAGGCTCTCCTCACTGAGCAAGCTCTGAGTCAAATCAAGACAAGCCCTGAAAATGGGATGTTTTCTAGGAGCTGCCAGGCAGGTCAAGTAGTGACAATTCGCTGGGGATGGGTGTTCTGTGAACTCCAAACCCATTATGGCTCCTAGGCTGCTGGTTTTCACAGCTACCATGGTTCTGAGACTGATGATTTTCAAAGTTACTGAGGATATTGTGAGAGCAGGATGGGAAAAGCAAAAGTTTTAATGCCACTGAGATTATCCCCTTGACCAAGATTCCACCGTCTTTCTTCACTAAACACTCCTCAGATTGTTGCAAGCTTTTGTTTAACTTCTAGACTTCTGAAAAAGTTGCTTTTGACAACTTCTACCAGTGTTCTCATTGTTTGTATGGATTTTCAGAAGTCCTTGCCCCAACATTTCAGAAATGTTCTCCCTGTGGCTATTTATGTATAAATTAGTTACAACAAATTAAATGACATGAGAAATTTAATTCCTTGTATACACACATTAGCCACATTTTAAGTGCTCGAACACCACATGGGGCTAATAATGACGATATTGGGTAGTGCAGACACAAATATGTACATCCTTTCAGAAAGTTCTCTTGAACAGGCCCTCAAAGCAGGGCATCTAGAATCAGGGTGGAATTCCAGATGCCCTCATTCACCCCTTGTGCCCTTCCAGGTCTCTCCCCCACAGTAACCACACTGGGGTGGACTCCCTGTGTCACTTCTCACCTTTGGCACAGAGACTGGATAGAGTTGCCATCTGTGAGGAATTCCTGCAGCTGACGCAGAATGGTACCCAGCTGCAGAACTTTGCCCTGGACAAGAACCGTGTCCTTGTGGATGGTGAGGCTCCCTGGTCATTGGGGCAGAGTGGGGTTACCAACTGCCACACCTGGGGTCTTTCCTGGGAACCTGAAGGCCTGGGAATGGGACAGCATTGAACTTTCTCAGGCCTGCAGAAGGTGGCATAGTCCCCCAGGCTTTACCCACCACTGAGGTTGAGAAAAGGACTCCCAGTGGGATACAGCAGGCACTTGCCTTCTCCCAGACGGTTCTGTGTCCTCAGACTAGTCACCTCCCCTCTCTGGACGTCTGCTTCATTGTCTCTGCACTGGAAGCACTTGGTCAGACGGACAGTGAGGACTTCCAGCTGTGTGTGAACCAGTGTTGGCAGGTGTGGTGGGATGGACCTGTTTTCTTATCCACAAGTTGTATGGAAATAAGAACAGGCCTGACTTGACCGATAGGCTGTAGTTTGCCAAGTCCTGCTCTAGATCAGCATGATGCACTAGAAATTTCTGTAGCGATGGAAATGTTCTATATCTGTGCTATCCAGTGCATACACACATGTGGCTGTCGAGTACTTGAAGGGTTGCATTGTGATTGGTTTTATGGTTACTGATTTTTTTTTTTTTTTTTTTGTGAGGAGACCAGCCCTGAGCTAACATCCGTTCCCAATCCTCCTCTCTTTTTGCTGAGGAAGACTGGCCCTGGGCTAACATCTGTGCCCATCTTCCTCTACTTTATATGGGACGCCGCCACGGCATGGCTGACAAGCAGTGCGTCGGCAGGCGCCGGAATCCGAACCCCGGGCTGCCAAGCGCGGACTAAACCGCTGCGCCACCGGGCGGCCCCTTTGGTTACTGATTTTTAATGTTAATCGAGGTAGCAGATTTTTTATTTTACTTAATTAAAATTAATGTTAATTTAAAAAGGCACCTGCTACTCTGTATTGGACAACACATCTCTAAGAAGTTGCCTGGAGAGAGGTTGCACAAATAGGGGGACCTGCAGCCCTCCCCCCGTGCCCAGTGGGTGCTCTGTGTCCCTACCCTCTGGAGTTGATTTTGTAGTTGGCAATAACAAGAATAGGCCATGGAAAATTATAAATTATCTGTTGCGAAGCAGGCCTTAATTGGGAGTGGTAATCAGAGAAGGCTTCCTGAAGGACATGACATTGTAGGTGAATCCTGGAACATGAATATAAAACAACTTGGTAAAGGAGAAGGGGATGAATGTGTTTCTTGGCAGAGAAGAAATCATTTGAGTGGGAATTTACAAATTTAGATCCCATGGGCTTGCCAACTGATGACCCATTCTTCCCCCAACAACCAGAAGATGGCCTGGCCCAATTTCAGTCCCCTGTGCCCAGAGGTATAAATTTGATTTACTTTGTTACACTCTTGTAGTGTGATAGTGGCCTTGGATTATGAAGCAAAGTGTCCTAAGTTTTCAGAGATGCAAACTGAAATGGGGTGAAACATCAGGATGTCTGCTTGACTTTAATATTTCAGTGAAAATATGGGAGAAGGCAAGGGTGGCAAGTGTTAATAATTTATATGTTGGATGAAATATTGTTTTAATTGGATGAAGTTTCCACTGTTAAATGTAGGTGCTGGATGTTTCCGATATTGATCTACTTTTCTGTGTGTTTGAAAGGTTTTATTTAGAAAAGTAAAACACACTCACATGGATTCTCCATTTGATTGACTTCCAGGGTACTCTCCCCACAGAAATGATGCCTTGACGGGGAGTTCTGGTAAGCCTGAAGGAAGCCCTCGCCCAGGGTGGCGGGGGAATATCTTGACGCTGTGCCTCATCAAAGAGCCCCGTGCACACAGGGTCTTGGATGATGATGAAAGATGGCCAACCCTTGTCAAGGACTGTTGAGCACAGTGGGGGGACAGCAGGAACCCTGGGGGAATGATGGGAGGTGGCTCACCCCAGCACATATCTCCCCAGACCTCCCCTTCTGGGCCATCATCCTCATCTGCTTGGTGGGCCTCCTGGTGCTCATCACAGGCCTGATCTGCTGTCTCCTGGTACCAAGGAGGTGTTGATTGTCTTCTTACTATTGGGTTGTAAGAGCTCTTTATATATTATACGTATGTGTGCTTCGCCAGGGATATGATTGGCAAATATTGTCTCCATTGACCACATGGTGTTTATAGCTCCTTCAGAGCTTGAATTAGTAGTGACGTTATCATCCGCCCAACTCTGAGCGACTCACTCCCCTGTCCGAGACGTTTTCATCAACCCAAAGGATCATGTTCAAAAATAAAGGATTCAGAAAACATATTAACCCACCACAATTCCTGATGACCAGTTTTTACTCGAACTCTCGTACAATAGATACCCATTCCTTAAGATCGGAAGTGATGCCAGATCACCATCTCCTCAGCTTAATTTCTCTTCTCATATTCCTATCATTTCTGGATTCCCTGGTCTATGACCTCAATAATTCCCTTGGAATCACCCAAAATGTCTTACCGCTCATCATATCCGCCTTGTAAAACTTCAACCCCAGAAGGTCCTGATTATCTGCCATGCCTTTGCTAGTGTTGGTCTTATGATATTATGGCACAACATGATATTTTGGCACCTCTGTAACATCCAAAATCAGCTGCATCAACTGGGAAGCATCCATAATGCCTGGAAATTCTACTTTCTTTTCATGTGTTGGCATATTTACTCCTTGATTTTCCACAAAGCCTGTCTTCAGTATTCCCCACATTTCTTTTTCCTTCATGCATATTCTAGGTCCTTTAACTTGCCTGATATTTCATGGAGAAATTGCTGTCTCTACTCCTTCCCCTTAGTTGTGAACCATTGAGAAAAGTTATTATCACATTATGTGTTTCTGTGGCCTCATTTCCAACCACCTCCTCAGAAAACCCCACGCTCCGTCTGCCCTCACCATTCTATGGGTGCTTCCCTTGTAAGGCCACACCGACTCCTTTCTTCCTAGACCCAATGGGGGCTTTTCATCATTCATCTGACATGATCATTCAGTGGAAAACTTTTATATGTTTGGAGCTCCTTAGATATGTGAATCTTGTGCTACAACGGTGACCATTATAATATCTCAGTGCAGAGAGTGCATATGTGAAAACATTCAGCTTACAAATGGGGGCTGTGGTGTAAATGGATTTGTAGATCCCAGTTAAAAAAAACCCACCAGAATGTAAACTATCTCGTTATTAATTTTTATATAGATTGCATGCACAAATGATAATATCTTGGTTATAATCAGTTAAAATATACGATTAAAATTAGTTTCACCTGGGGCCGGCCCAGTGGCGCAGCGGTTTAGTTCGTGCTTGGCAGCCCGGGGTTCGCGGGTTCGGATCCCGGGCACCTGCTGACGCACTGCTTGTCAGCCATGCCGTGGCGGCGTCCCACATAAGGTAGAGGAAGATGGGCACGGATGTTAGCCCAGGGCCAGTCTTCCTCAGCAAAAAGAGGAGGATTAGCAACGAATGTTAGCGCAGGGCTGGTCTTCCTCACAAAAAAAAAAAAAAAAGAATTAGTTTCACCTGTTTGTTGTTACTTTCTTAAATGTGGCTACTAAAAAAATTTTAAATTCCATAAGATAGAGTGCTAAATTCTGCTACTGGACGGCACTGATCAAGCCATGAAAATAAACCCAGAAAAAGTAGTTAGGGAAAGTTTTTCCCACAGAAAGGAGTCTATCCTACCCACACTGCAAGCTGCAGCAAATTCTCTCATACACACACACGTATACACACACACACGCACACACACACACTTACAAAAGAAAGCAAACATCATCCTAGAGTCCCACTACTACTTCTAAAGTGCATGAGGTTGCACCCCTACATGGTGAATTCTGTTATTAATTCAATATGTCAGGGAGACTTTCAAGAAGGGTTATTCTAAAACTCACCTTTCCTTTACTATGTAGAAATATACAAGATAGGTAAAGAATAATTACTCGAGCCAATCAATGAAAAGGAGATGATAGAACATGAATATCACTATTCTAAATCACTACTGGATTAGCGAGCCAGTCAGAGAACAGACGGTTTGGGATTAATTTGGACCTCATTAGGCTGGTTCTGATTTCATGACCATCGTATTGATTGTTTTATGCGAGGACCTATGAAACGTGCTGCCCCCGCTACTATTTAACCACCAACGTCCACCAACCAGACCAGTCCTTGCTGACAAATCCTTGCTGAGTGCAAACCCTGTGAGCTGCAGCAATGAGGACAAGGACTGGGGTTTGCTGACAGAGAGAAGAGAACCTTTAGTGGGCGTGGTTACCAGGGTCCAAGAAGCCCCAGTGATTCCTGGAGAGAATCAAAGAAGACGATGCGGGACAGAACAGGTATGTTTGGGTGTGATTCTCCTTGGGAGTCCCCGTAGGAAGACGTAGGTGACATTGGTCATACATTCAACACTGCTCATGTAGTCAACAATGTTGTTCATTCATTGATTCATCTTACATCATGGAGCGCTTTCTACATCCATCCTGGCACTAGTCTTACCCTCTGGAGCTTACAGGCAGTGTCAGAAGAATTTTTCAATTTTATTTATAGTATATAGGTACAGTGCTTGTGCTGTGCTAGGTGTTCCAAGCATTTTTCATTAACTCCTTTAACACTCTCCCTGACCTTACACAGTAGGTTCGCTTATCATTCTTGCCGATGACAGATCAAGAAACTGAGGCACGGACAAGGTGAGTCACTTGCCCCCTACAAATATCTAGTAACTGACTGAGCTGGAATTTGAACATAAGATGTTGGCTCCATGTTCTATGCTCTTAACCATGATATTTGCTCTCTAAGACTTCATACCATGAAGACATTGAATCAGTTTATCCATTTTCTTGGTATACCCAGTAGCGCCACTCTGTGTCTGAGAAATATACTATTTGATGAAAACTGTTGCACATACACAGCCAAGTACTTCTACCAATATCCCCTGTCCTTGAAAATTCATAGAGAACATTTCAAAGCATTTCTTGCCAAGGCTGGGAGGGCTTCTAAGAAATCCCATTGTTACTCGAAGAAGCCAAAGGCAGGCTGGGAGTTGGGTCTCAGGGGAAAGGTGACCTCAGGAGTTACCATGGAATTACAAGATTGATGGGAGGGTCTCAGCAGTAACTGAATTCAGGATCTGATGGTGTTTCAAGCTGGGTGCTCATTTTCTGGCTATGAGGGTAGGGCTGGTGCTTCATTACAGGGAGAGGAGATGGCTCCCTGTGTTCTTGGGGAAAGCAGACCCATGAAAGAGAGGGAATGATACTTTCCTTTCTCAATGGGCTTGTGATGGAAAAACTGAGCCCAGTCAACAGCCCAGAGGGCGTTTGGGTGGGTGTTATTGAAGGAAGGGGCCCACGTGATGGAACCTTGGAGAAGTGGCCTCACTTCCTTGGTGACAGACCCCAACAGAACTTAGCATTCTGGTCACCAGGCAGCCACATTCTAGACAGAACCTCCCATCCGGCTCACTTGAGCGGAGACGCTCAACCCAGCAGGATGTTCTCCTGTTGTATCCTGACTTGTCGAGGCTCTGGCTTCTGGAAAGCTGAGAAGGAGAGCCTTTTCAGTCACTGGAGAAACTGGCTTAGCCCTCGCCTGCGATGCCTCTGGCCGTTTGGCAGGAGGAACCCTCAGGTAACCCAGGGAAGCCCAGGGCAGGCCACTCCAGGTCAGGCCACAGCTGGATCCCACCTGGGCACCCCCACACCCCTTGACCCTCATTGTGTGTGCGGAGTGGAGTGAGGCACGGCAGGGCTGAGTGGGGACCCACCCTGGGCAGGAGCAGGGTGCTCAGTGTAGGAAGCCTGGCTGTGTCTCATGGTCACGGCCCAGGTCATGGCTGGTGGCATGGGGAAGTGAGTGCTGGGGACCAAGCTCCTCGACCTGTACATTCATCCCAAGCCCTCCGGGGGTCCTGTCATTCCTTCCCTGGCTGGAAGTCTATGCAGATGCCCCTCTGTACCTGACCTGTGGTGGGGGTTCCCCCTGGGGCCAGATCGAGGCAGGCCCCTGAGACCTCCTGGCCCGACTCTCGGGCACTGTCTTTGCAGAGCTGCACGGAGGAGGTGGTCGAGGAGCTGGTGGAAGGCTTCAGTTGCTCCATGTCCCTGGACAGGGGGCAGGGGTGCTGGGCCACCAACAACGACCAGGGCTGGTCTGAGGTGAGAGTGGGCACAGAGGGGCTCCCCACCCAGGACCCTGAGATAACCAGGGTTGGCCCAGAATCCAGACTCAAGCTGACATTCCCTCAGGACCTTAATAGGGCTGTCCCACCTGAGTGTCCCACAGTCCCATTCCCAAAGGAATCTGCACTTCCCCGCCTCCCCACCAGCTCTGTAGGAGGGTAGGAAGTCCCTCTTTGCAGATTCCTAGGAATCCTAGAGAAAACGGTGGTGGTGTTTTCACGTCACACTAGGCTGTGAGTATCTTTGAACTGTGCCTTTCTCTGAATCTGGGATCCCCATAATGAGGGTCTCAAAACTCCCTTTAATGGAAAGACAGAACCGTCAGAGTGTTTTTGAAGTCCACGGGATTCTCCTAGGGTGTCTCTGCCCTGTACACTGTCTCCAACCCGGGGAAGGGTGCGGTTCCCACAGAGCATTTCCCTCCATGTCAGGGGCAGAGGAAGCCTCAGGCAGTATAGAGGGACTGGCACGCAGCCCTCTCTCGGGCGGTTCTCAGATCTGACCCCATGAGCTTGAGAAGCCACTTGGCACGCCTAAGCCTCTGTGCTCTCATCTCTGTTGCGGGGGTGTTTGCGAGGATTCACTGGGGTGGTGCTCTCCATACAGGGAGGTCTGTCGTCCCTCAGCTAACCCGTGGCCTTGAGGGAACTCGTTGTAGCATCCTTCCCCCAACGAAACTCGGAGTGTACTTTGAAAGCCCAGGACCTCGTTCAGTGTGGGAACTCCTGTCCCTCCTGTTGCACACGTCCCTGAGGGGCTTGGGACTTCCTGGGTGAGCTCCAGACCTCCCTCCCCCTGGTGGTTCATGGTGGCAGCACTGACTGCATGTCCTTCCTTGTCCCGCCCAGCGTAAGGATGAGTCCACCCTGTGTCTACATGAGGCCTGCAGGGCGCGCGCCCTCCAGGCAGGCGTGATGGAGCAGCTGACAGAGTGCATGCTCCCAGCCTTCCCGGGCAGCACCATCTGCAATGTCACCACCTTCGTGTTCGACTACTCGGCCTTCTGCCCATCCCACCGGGTCCTGGACCAGCTGTTTGCTAGGTGCGTGCCCGCCCCCTGCTCAGCACAGTGGTGACTCTGCCCACTGCCAGCTGTGTGTCTTGGGAATGTCGCCACATCCCTCTGGGCCTCAGTTTGCTCCTCTGAAAAGTAGGGTGGGAAAGGGTCAGCTTCCTAGGCTTCTGCAGGGACTAATAGGACCAGGCATGGCCGGTGCTTCCCTGGGGCCCAGCTCTGCAGAGAGGGCTGTGAGACGTGCTGTGGCTGTTCCTGATTCTTATTTCTATGTCCCCCATGAAAAGCAGTCGTCCTCTCCCATCACTGGCTTGTGGCCTTTCTGAGTGGAAAAGCACGTGGAAAGCACCCTGTCAAGGAGCTGGAGATTCCGTCCAGCTGGTCCTGATTGTTGCCCTTGGTGTAGGCAGTTAGGGATCTGAGGCAGCAGAGGGGCCCCAGGCACACTCCGATATCTGGGGTCGTTCTGGTTGGAGTTCATTCAACAGTGTATATTAAGCACCTAGTCCATGCAGGACTTTTGGAGACACTTAGCATAAGTCAGTCAATGAAGCGGACTCCCTCCCTGGGCTTCAATTCTAGTCTGAGAGTCAGACAGTCACATCGGACATCATCCGTAGGTCCTGTCCACCAGACATCCCGTGGGATGCCCTCCTACCCTCTTGGACATCTGGAGGCATCTTCCCACGTGGTGAGCGGGATCATGGACCACAGGACCACCTAAAACTGTGAGTGGTGTTTGGGTCCAGAAGGAGGGCTGCCTGGCTCTAGAGAACAGGATGGGGGGAGAGTATGGGGGCTGTGGCTGGGGCGGGCCAGGCAGAACCCTGCATCTCACTCATCTTTTGATTCCCATGGGAGGGCTGAGGGCTGGTGGCTTCCAGTCCAGGAGGACAGGAGTCAGAGAGAGCTGTGGATGGGTCCCAGGCCCCCTGAGAACCAGAGGGGAGGCTGGACTGAGTTTTCCCCTAGAGACCCATTCCCACCAGGGTCCCACCTCGCTCTGCCTCCATTTCTCCACATCCACCTCTTCTGACCACCACCCCCAGGCCCAGAACAGGAGGTGCGTGAGCAAGCTGCTCACAAATCTGCCTCAGTCCTCAGTCCAGTTGCCCAAGTGCATGGAGGGCTGTGGTGGGCTGTGTCCAGGCCCTGTGGGAGAAGAGTGTCAGTGGGAACAAGAGATTCACACAGACTCTGTTCCACCTGCTGGATGAGCAGGCCTGCCACTGCCAGGACAGCCAAACAGGGTTCAGGGCTGGCATGGAACTCTCCCCTGGAGGGGAAGGGGCAGGCACAGGGGCCCAGATCCAAACAAGGGTGCCTTGGGAGGACAGTGTGGAAGGAAAGGCCAGGCCTCTGACTCTGTGGCTCATCTGCCTCCCCCCAGTACTATCTTTTCTATGGTGGGAACCTGCCTGGACCACGGGCAGGGCTTCTGGGAGCCCCTGCACTTTCCATGTTTGATGGTGAAGCTGGCCATTGTTCATGTCAACTTTCACGGCTCAGACCCGGAGGGCCATGCCTACATTCTCCGGGCCCAGCTGGAGCATCTCAAGCCCATAGAGACAGAGCTGGAAGGTGAGGGCCCTGCAGTCTGGGAAGACTGTCTGTGCTGGGGTTCACAGGCTGAGTTCCCTTAAAGGCCGTGGAGTCTTTCCCATCTTTGGAAAGGCACAGGGAAAGTCAGGTATGTGGGTGAAACTTTTTCTTTATCCTGCTCCAGAGCTAGCTCCAGAGCTCCTGCCACTTCCAGAGCCAGAGCAAGGGCCAGCTCCTGGGCTAGAGCCAGCTTCAGTTCAGGTTCCACCACCTGCCGTAGAGCTGGAACCAGCACCACCTCTGTCGGCCCCAACGGAGCACACCCCACCGTTGACTTCAGCCCCAGTGCCGGCTCCTGCGCGGGAGCCAGCTGGCCCCTGGGCTGTAGTGAGATCTCCAGCTCCATCTGCACAAATAAGTGCGCCGGACCCCGCCCTGGAGCCCGCCTGCCCCCGGGCGGTGACCACCGAGAACCTGCTGCCAGAGGCGAAGCCGGGCCTCTTGGACTTCCCTCCCCAGCTGGTGGCAGAGCAGCTGACAGTCATGGATGCGGTGAGCAGCGGGCCCTCAGGGCGGGTGGGGCCTGCCTTCCCTGTGCCGTCAGCTGCCCCAGACCTGCCAGTCCCTGATGCAGAATCCGATGATCTGGATCCAAACCCTTCCCCCCAACTTACCAACCCTATGACCTGACCACCTTTCTTAACCGCCAAGCCTTCACTGTCCCCACAGGGACAGTAGAGGTGGACTCTGAGAGCACCTGCTGCACAGAGTGGCTGTGCAGATGAGTGAGGTGGAACAGAGAGGAAGCTGGGCTGAGTCTGGCCCTTTGGGGGGGAGGCAAGCTCACTGAAGTGCTGCCAGGTCTTTGGGTCGATCCCCCACCTGCCCAGGTGGCCTCGGCAGCCTCAGCACTTATCAGGCACGTGATGTGTCTTGACTACAGTGGGGGCAAACAAAGCTGGTGGCTGTCCTGCCTCGGGGGGAATGTGCATCAGAATGGGGCGTGGGACCCGAGGGCCATCAGAAGGCGTGGAAGGTGCCCCTTGGGATGGGCAGGTGTGACCTGTGTTCTGGTGCTCGGAGGAAGTGAGACTGGGCTGGGAGCAAATGCCATCTCCCTTCCCCACAGTGTTGTGTCCTGGGTCATCCTGTGCTGGGGGCCTCCAGTGGGCATAGACAAAACCCAGGGGCTCCCACAAGCCTCAGACCACATCCTCTGCTTCCTGAGCTCCAGCTCTGACCACTGACCCAGCATGGGACTGTGGGGGACTGTGGACCCTGAGCTGGGGTGTGGCAGGGCCGGGTGACACTCCCAATCTTGCTCAGGAGCTGTTCAAGAAGTTGGTGCCCAGCCACTGCCTGGGGTCCGTCTGGTCCCAGCGTGACAACAGGGACTGCGAGTACCTGGCACCCACCGTCCGTGACACTGTCACACATACCACCGCTGTGACCAACTGTGTCATCGCCACCTGCCTCGGAGACCTGAGCACGACAGCCCAGGACAGGGCCAGGGTGGTGGAGCTCTGGATCCGGGTGGCTGAGGTAAGTCACGGGAGGCCCAGGGAGGCCCTCTCTGCAGTCGTGGAAACTGCCTCCTTTCTCAGCTCTCGGGACTGGAGTCTGCTCTGCGTCTCTGCATTGTCTCCAGACCCTCCTGCCAGGGCTATACTGACCTTGACCTGAGGTCCCAGTGGTGACAAAGCTCACCTCCTCCCTGTGCTCCTTCTGTGTGTTGAGCTGAAAACCCTTGTGCCTGGCAGTGTTACTCATCGGGTCCCAGCTGTGCCCTCCCTGGGTGCCCTGGGCATCTGTCTCCTCCAGGACAGGAGAAGTCCCCGTGAGGGGACAGAAGCCAGAGGCAGCAGAGCTCCCGCTCCCCCTCACAGCTCACTCCCTTCCCTTGCCCAGGAGTGCCGAGGCCTCGGGAACTTCTCTTCCCTCCACACCATCCTTTCTGCTCTGCGGAGCCCCGCCATCCACCGGCTGAAAGAGACGTGGAGACAGGTTTCCAGGTGGGTAGGCTGCTCTCCATCCGAGCACCATGAGGGTGGACCGGGCAGCCCGCATAGGGCTGGCATTGCCCCCTCAGCCAGCTGGGACCACCTGGGGGACGACGAACCCTGGGGACACGGACTGATCTGGTTGCTGGGTCTCTGAGTCTCTCTGGGACCTTAGGCCAGCAGTTCTGCTTCAGGAATTCATTCCCTTAAATATCAGATCCCGGCTTGAGCCCAGTTGGAGATGTTCACGTGTCTCCTTTGCAGCAACAGCAACCTCTACCCCACTGAAGCCCCCACTGTTCCAGACAGATCTGCTCAGTAGAGATGGGAGTGGAGCCCCAGTGACAACAGGAGGCCCCTCCCCAGTCCCATGGGGACCTCAGGTCTCAGAGGAACCCAGTGAAATCCCTCATCCAGGCCCCGGGCTGTTTGGATCTTCTGGGTTCTCAAACAAAAGGGATTTGCCTGCCCTTCAACCACCCCACAGCGTTTCTGTTTCTTTCTTTCTTTCCCCTCCCCTCAGGGAGAGTTCCCAAACCTTTAAGAAGTGGTGCAGGAGAGAGCAGCGGGTGAGCAGGGAGCTGCTCATGAAGGTAACGTGGACGCTGGAGATCTGGAAGGAGGGGAGGGGGGAGGGGAACATCCTGAGGGGAGCCTAGAAGGTGAGGCCTATGGCAAGGCCACGGGCCCGGCCTGGGGGTCAGAGACCCCTGTAAGGGTGGGGCAGGCAGGAGCCACTCGGCCAGGCCCCCCAAGACACCCTGTCCCTCTCCCTCCATGTCTCAGCCTGGCTGGGGGCCTGGATGCACCCCGAGAGTCCAGAGGTCAGTGGTGGGGCTGGGGGTGGAGTGAAGGCACGGGGACAGGGCCTCTGGCTGGGAGTGGGGGCAGCTGCTCCTCAGTGTGTCCTTGAGCAAGTCACTGCCCCTCTGTGGGTCTCAGTCTCCTCCTTTGGGAAATGGAAGGAGATGACGGGTGGTGCAGGCCTCACAGCGGGGAGGATGCAGTTCAAGGGAGGACAGGAGTTTGCAGGGGATTTGTGCCGGCTCCTCCAGAGGTGAGGGGAGAGCAGTGATGACAGGCAGATGACACTGAGTCCTCGGGAGACCCTGGAGGCAGGGGAAGTTCTCCTCACACTTTCCAGATGAGGAAAGAGGCTCAGGGAGGCCTGGGCGGGCCCAAGGTCCCTCAGGAGCTCAGGAGTAAGTACTGGAGCTGGGATTGCTCTAGAATCAGAGCACCCTGAAGGTGGGAGCAGAACAGGCAGTGGGTGACTGGAGCCAGGTGTCCAGGGTCTGAAGTCAGGGGCACTGGGGGACACGTGGAGGGGAGTACGGACTCACTGACCCTATCCTCGGCACCGACAGGAGGCGACCTCCGTGTTGGTCACTGCACAGAGGGCCCCCCGGGGAGCCCAGGAGAGGCAGCAGCAGCAGGTGAGGGTGCCTTAGGGGAGGGCCAGGCATCAGAGGAGGGGTTGCCTCCTCCCAGCTGGAGGCTCCACCAGGAGAGGGGCCTTCGCCTCCAGTGCAGCCCCTGGGGCCACAGAGCCTGCAGTGACTGCACTGGAAGTGAGAACCCCGGGCTGGGCTGGGAGCAGGAGTATTGGGGTGGGGAGGGGCAGGGACCACACACCCTGGGATTGGCCAAAAGCCAGCCCTGGGAGGTGATGGGAGAGTTCGGTGCTCCCGGAGGGGAGGGAGGAGGGAATTGTGTGGGGGGGGTCTCCTAAGCATCCTGGGCTGCTCTGCGTGGGAGGCTGGGGTGGGCAGGAGGTTTCAGGGGAGGGTCCGTGGGAGCCCCTGAGAGCGGGAGCTCATCACCACACCCACCCTGATGGCACAGGGGGTCATCCCCGCCCTTGGCACCTTCTTCACTTCCCTGGAGCTGCTGGACGCTGCGATGAAGGATTATCTGAAGGTGAGTGAGCCTGGCGGTGGGGCCGGGGTCAGGATCCTGAGGTTTGGAGGAGAAGCCCTGCACCGAGCCCTGAGCTCAGCACTTGGCAAACTTCCTCTCATGGGAGCCCGGCAGCCACCCCTGGCAGCCGGGGCGTCAGGCCCATCTCAGTGAAGAGTAAGCGGAGGCCCCGCATAAGCCACCGTCCAGGCCCCCCGGGCTGGTGAAGCTCAGAGCCGCCTGACCACAGAGCTGCAGGAGGTCTTGTCTGAGCTGCACTCAGCCTCTCCCTCAGGCGCTGCCCACGGGGGAGAGAAGTTGGGCCCCTCCAGTCGGGGAGTGCATCGGTGGCTGAGCTCTTCCCCCCTGTGTGAGGCCTCAGTCTCCCCCGTGAGTCGACAGAGAGGGTTGGGCTACGAGGTCTCCGGCCTCAGCTCCTCTGTCCCCCAGCTCTGGAGCCCAGAGCCTGGCCCAGGTCCAAGTCCTGTTTCTGGAAGTGCCTGTCTGCTGGTGGTAGTGCCACAAGAGAAGGGGTGGGGATGGGGGCTGCTTATCGGCTAAGGGGGCTGTTTCTGATGGACTTTGGCTCCTGCCTTCCAGGGGAATGTGCTCAACGGTCGGAAGTGGAGTGAGGTAAGCAGCTGCGGCCTCACTGTGGTGAGGGTGGAGGTGTGGGAATCAGAGACCCCCCCCCAGGGCGAGACCCCTCGAGCCCAATCCCTTGGGTCTTACATTATTTGGAGAGTTCGATATACAGACCTGGGGATCCCATCACATTGGCGGGTGGGGGAGGGGCTGGCATCAAGGACACCTTCCTGGAGGAGGAGCTATTTCCAGCTGACTGTGAGAACAGGACAGTCCTGACTGGAACTGGAAGGAAGGAGGGTTCCCAGGTGGGCAAAGACCCCAGCCCAGCTCCTTGCCCCTCTCCTCACCCCCTACAAGACCCCTGCAGGATCCCCCACCCAGGCCCTGTCTGCATCCTGTCCTTCCTCTGTCCCAGCAATTCAAACTAATGGAGGAGATCGAGCTGCTCCAGGAGGCTGCAAGTCTGTACAACCTGCAGCCCGAGGAGCAATTTGGGGCCTGGTTCCAGGCCATAGAGCCCCTGAGTGCGGATGAGAGGTGAGGCGGGGCCAGAGCTGGGTGAGGGCAGGGCGACTCTCTCTGATGGCCGGCTCCAGAGCCCGTGGCCATGGCTCCCTGGTCAGCCGCAGATCTTGTTGCATGGCAACCCTTGGGCACTGGGACTCCGGCTGCTGGCAGGCTCTGGGAGGCACACCTGGTGGCTCACAGCTGCACTCTGTCCTGTAGCTACAGCCTGTCCTGCCAGCTGGAGCCCCGACACCAGTGGGCCAGAAGGATCCACATCTTCTTCAAGAGCAAGAAGCACCGGTCATCTTCCAGCTCAGGGCAGAGTGAGTGTCTGGACTGGCAGTGGCTGAGGCCAGGGACTCCGTAAGGATTAGGGCAAAGCGTGGGCCTGGGGAGTCAGACAGCCGGCGCTGGGGTCCCAGCTCCACTGCTGAGCAGTCCTGTCATGAGGGAGTCCCCTCATGTTTCTGGGACTGGCTTCCTCCTCTGTGAAATGGGGGACACTAAGTGACAGCTCCCATATCAGGGACAAATGGGGTGCTGTTGGCTGACTGAGCACTCAGCACAGGGGCTGGAGCACAGAGTGCAGTGGGGGCAGGGAGGGGAGAGTGGGCTGTCATTCTGGGGGAGGCCCCCAAGGGAATGCCTCTCTATCTAGACACCAGGCCCCCCACAGAGAGCCCAGTGGCAGTGGCAGATGACCGTCCTGAGAACAACTGAACTACAGCCCCTTCCTCAGCAGCGGGGACAAAGCTGGGAGACTCAGGGTGCACTGGGCCACCTCCTCCCATTCTGATGAGAAGAACTTTGTGATCCTTTTCCTGGGGTCCCCAGAAGGCCACAAGGGAGGGGACGACCCCCATCTCCCTCACACCTTTTCCCCAGTGCCTGTTTTCCTATTTGGAGGGGCCATATTTTTCGTTTTCAGTGGTAAATGCTGTGTTTGAATATTGTATTAAATTCCTGTTTCTTTCACAGCCTGGGAGTGGTGGTGTGGTTCTTTCACTCCCTGTGCTCATGGAAATGAGATCCAGAATCTCACATTCCTCCTGGAGTTTAGAAACCTCGCATCAGCTCAGTGTCTGGAGAAGGGAGCAGGGCCAGTGGCCTCCCTGGCTACTGAAGGACACCCCCATGTCCCCCGTCCTCAGAGGACAGATTCATTGCAGTGTGGGTCACCCGGTCCAGGAGCAGAGACGGCCCCTCAGATCTCCCGGGATTGAGAGGTTGGAGGGACTTTCTCAGGCAGAGCAACAGCCACTGAAATGGGGGTGTCTTTAAAACTAGCACTTGCCAGGACCATGTCCTGCCCAGGACAGTGGCTGCCTTTCTACACTCTGGGCGGAGAAGAACATTTTCCAGGTTTCTCTTGAGCAAAGATTAGGAACTTGTAGTTTTCTGATTCAGTCTCTGGAATTGCATCTGCTCTAAGTGGGGAAAATCATGTAAAAAGCTCAACACGTGCGTGTGGAGAGGACAAGGCCAGAGGAAGGTCCTGTGCAGATGGACTAAGGGCAGACAGGACTTTCCCCCCTCAGGCCCCTCCAGGGGCTCCGTGTGCACCCTCGACCTAGACTTGAATCCTCCTGGGATGCTGGTCCGTGACTCTGAATTCCATCTCCTGCGTGTTTTCTGTCCAACGGAAAGATTTGTGATGCAGCTTGTAAGGCCACGGCTGGGTCTCCCTCCATGAACATGATGCTCCCTGTGAAGGAGGGTCTCCAGCATCCCTGCACTTCCCCATACAGCTCTTTCTAGGGCAGGAATTCCCTGGATGCCCCAGCCTCTCCGTCAGGTACAGCGAGGCGACTCCTCCCTGGTGGGCCTGATGGACCCCAGGTGAGCTCTGGTTTGCCAGGATAACAGACCAGAATCCTGACCAGCAAATGACCCCACAGCCTCCCTTGCCGCCCAGGGTGACATCTGGGCCCGCGTGGTTCTGAGGTCCATGGCCTCGGACAACCACCAGTTTATACTCTCTGGTGTATTTTTACTGACTTGTCCTAAAGTGGTAGCTGGGCCTGAGCCCATGAAGAGTGTAGCCCCTGGGATGGCTGTGTTCTTTTCTGCAGTCTTGTGCTGTGGTTATGTCATGGGGTGTGAACCTTTCCTGTTGGGGGCTTTGAAAGATGAGGCACAAGAAGGGTGTGGGGGGTCCCACAGGGAATGCCACCACACTGATGATCCGCGGACATGCATGCACACAGCCTTACCAAGTAAAACACTGAAACGCTTCCCATCTGGTGGTGAACAGACACTGCCCTGGGCTCACCCCGAGAACCTGCCCCATGACCAGGAGTTAAAGGGTTACCGCCCGGCCTTTTGAACCTCAGCCCCTGCAAACACCCCGCGAGACAAGGGCCAGATGAAGTGCCTGGCACTTCTGGGCTATCCCCTCCTTCCTGGCGGCTGCTGGTGTCACTCAGACACACAGCGGGCTGGACTCCTCCAGGGAGGTCTTCTCCGGACAGCCAGAAGCCGAGGATAAATCCTGGTTCCCGGCAGCCCAGCCCTCCCTGACCCGGCATAGCGGTCAGGAAAGTGACCTGCCAAAGGCAGGTTGGGGAGGCTGTACTTTCCCTCCAAAGAGAAAGAGAAGCGGCAGGTCCCAGGGCTGGTCCAGGGCCGGGGCGAAGGCACGGGTGCCTGAAGAGCGTCTCCTGCAGGACCGTGATGCTCCTGAGAGCAGACCCAGCACGGAGCAACATTTAATGTCTTGTGGGTACAGCTGCGGCAGAGGAGGGACAATGAAGTGCATCTTGGGGCTTCCAAACTGGAAACAGTTTGCTGAAGTCCATGAGGAAAGAAATTAGAAAATCGAGATGAAATGTTTATTTTTCAAGGAAATAGAAGTTACCCAAGCTGGCTTCCTAAGTGCTGACTGATTAGAAGAGAAAATAATAGTGTAAGTCCCTTGAAATGCCTCAGCTGAGTATGGTGTCGGGAAGAAATCCTCAAAATGTTTGAGGAACTGGTAAGTCGGGTGCTGTTTCAACTCTCCCAGGTCTAAGGGGAGACAGACGCTTGCATCCTGACTTCCAGTGAAAGAGAAGTCAGGATCGCATTGGGATTCAACTAAGTCTCTCCAAAGTGGTTTAGGAGATGGCGTTTGTCCTCCTTACTCGCATTCCTAGACAGCCTCTCGCCGTCTTGTCCCTACATTGATGCATCTTCCATTTATGGGAACTAACAAAACATCTGTCCAGTTGACAGCTATACCATCCAGCCAAACGCCACCTCACCCCACTCGCGGTGCCTTGCAAACCTCTCTTGGTGATCTGGACACAGTTGGCCTCATCAGTGAGAAAGCCATGCCAGGGTGTTCCAGAGCCCTGGGAACCATATTCATACCACCTCCATAAGCCAAGACAGGAGAATCTCTGAACGGGAAACCTGAGTCTAAAACCCTGCCTTTCCCTTGGCTTGGCTTAGGATTTGTCCCTGAATTCCATGACTTGACCATTCTCCTGAATGCTGTCCCCTCGCTTTAGGTGGCTCTTGAAGAACTACCAAGATGTACTGCCTTTCCTTCATCACTGGGGAGACCAATAAGAACACCCTCAACTCCCCCACCTGTCCTTGTGTTTCTGTCTCTACAATGCCTGTCCCAGTGTCCACAAGACCTTGGAGAGCACCTTGTTTTGGCTCTCTGGGGGCAATCAGACTGTCCCTAACTACAACCGCCAGACTCTGAGCAAATCTGTGGCCCCTGTTATAGGAACCACTTCAGCATGTTCAGCCGAGATGGGGACACTTCTGGAGCTCTACAGAAGGCCCCAGGTAAGAGGGGCCTGAGTTCTGGAGAGAGAGATTCTGTCTTCCCCAATGCCTTCCTCTCATCCAATCATAGGGAAAGGCAGAAGCTCTACACAGCCATCTCAGGGACGTCCTCAGATTGTGAGACTATTAACCGGGTTGGGAAGGAAGAGGAAGGTGCAGGAGAAATGCCGTTGATGTGTTGAGACGCAGCCCAGAGTCATTCTCGAGGCCGATGCATCCATCCCACAGCTACTGGGAGTACTGGCTGCTGACAGCTCACAGCTCTTTCCCTCATGGGACATGCCCACAGCCTGCGGATCCACGTGACCTGAGAATACAGCCCTCTCAGGGGACAGCCAGAGGCCAAAATGTGGCAGATAAGGGGATGAGAAGCCTGGTTCCCTTGTCTCAATTTGGGACAACACCAAAGGGACATCCCAGCTCCAGAGACCCCTGAGGGTTGCCTGGGACTCAGCAGCCACTGTTTTCTGGTTCAGCCTCTCCTCCACCCATCCCTGCCTTGCTGATTTCCCAGAGGTGTCTCTCTCCGGGACACTCCCATGAACTTTCCACATGGAATACTCCCCCCTCAGTCTCTTTCCAGGGACCCAATCTGTGAAAAGCAGCAATCAGGACATTACTTCTGAACACAGCAGCATGATGTTAGGCAAACTCTGTTCTGGAAGAATCATCTTTTAGACAATCTGAGAGGGTAGGTCATTGTAATCTCCAGGATAACTTAGGTAATGCTCTGGTAATAAATTAAATACAATAATTAGGAATTTCTTGAGTAAAGATGTATTTCTTCTCAGATTTACATCAAACATTGGTTGCTGGGGTGAAGGGACCCCTGCTTCACAAGTCACGTGGGGCAAGGCTGATGGAGACCCCAAGATCTTGTTAGTGCACCCTCGAAACTTGTGCCTTATTCAATTGCCACTGAAGGACATAAAGAGCACCTAGGGTCTTATACATAGTCTTTTATTCTTTGGCTAAAAAGTGATGCCTGTGGGTCATACGCCATGATCAAGTGGGAATTATTCCAGAGATGAAGGGATGGTTCAACATCTGCACACCAATCAACATGATATACCACATTAACAAAGTGAAGGATAAAACTCACATGATCATCTCAATAGATCCAGAGAAAGCATTTACCAAGATACAGCATCCATTGATGACAAAAACTCTGAATAAAAAGTGTGTAGAAAGAAAGTACCTCAACATAATAAAGGCCATATATGACAAACCCACAGCTAATATCATTCTCAAAGGAGAAAACCTGAAAGCTATCCCTCTAAGAACAGGAACCAGATAAGGATGCCCACTTTCACTGCTCTTCTTTAACACAGTATTGGAGATCCTAGCCCGAGCAATCAGGTAAGAAAAAGAGGTAAAAGTATCCAAGTAGGAAAGGAAGAAGTGAAACTGTCACTATTTGCAGATGACATGACTTTATATATAGAAAACCCTAAAGAATCCACCAAAAAACCTGTAGAAATAATAAATGAATATGGTAAATTTGCAGGATACAGCATCAACATTCAAAAATCAGTTGCATTTCTATAACAATGAAGTAGCAGAAAGAGAAATTACAAACACAATCCCATCTACAATTACAACAAAAAGAATAAAATACCTAGGAATAAACCTAACCAAAGAGATAAAAGACCTGTACACTGAAAACTATAAAACATTGTTGAAAGAAATAGAAGAAGACACAAAGAAATGTAAAGATATTCCATGCTCTTGGACTAGAAGAATTGACGTAGTTAAAATGTCCATATTTCCTAAGGCAATCTACAGATTCAGTGCAATCCCTATCAAAGTTCCAACTACATTTTCCGCAGAAATAGAACAAAGAATCCTAAAGTTTATTTGGAACAACAAAAGACCCCAAATACCCAAAGCAATCCTGAGAAAAAAGAACAAAGCTGGTTTCAAAATATACTACAGGTTTCCCTGATTTCAAAATGTACTACAAAGTTATAGTAATCAAAACATCATGGTTCTGGCACAAAAACTGACACACAGATCAATGGAATAGAATTGAGAGCCCAGAAAAAAACCCACACATCTGTGGACAGCTACTTTTCAACAAGGGAGCCAAGAACACACAATGGTGAAAGAAAAGTCTCTTCAGTAAATGGTGTTGGGAAAGCTGGGCAGCCACATGCAAAAGAATGAAAGTAGACCATTATCTTACACCATATACAAAAATTAACTCAAGATGGATTAAAGACTTGAATGTCTTCCAGAAGAAAACATAGGCAGTATGCTCTTTGACATCGGTCTTAGCATGTTTTCAAGTACTATGTCTGACCAGGAAAGAGAAACAATAGAAAAGAACAAATGGGACTACATCAAACTAAAAAGCCTCTGCACAGCAAAGGAAACCATGAAGGAAACCAATGAAAAGACAACCTAACAACTGGAGAAGATATTTGCAAACCATATATCTGATAAGGGGTTAATATCCAAAATATAGAAAGAACTCACACGTCTCAACAACAAAAAAATGCACAACCCAGTTAAAAAATGGGCAAAAGATCTGAACAAACATTTCTCCAAAGATATACAGATGGCCAACAAGCAGATGAAAAGATTTTCAACATCACTATTTATCAGGGAAACGTAAATCAAAACTACAATGAGATATCACCTCACGCCCGTCAGAATGGCTATGAGTAACAGGACAGGAAATAACAAGTGTTGGGGAGGATGTGGAGAAAAGGGAGCTCTCATACACTGCTGGTGGGAGTGCCCACGGGTGCAGCCACTATGGAAAACAGTACAGAGATTCCTCAAAAAGTTAAGACTAGAACTACTGTATGATCCAGCTATTCCACTGCTGGGTATTTATCAAAAGGACAGGAAGACACGAATGTGTAAAGATACATGCACCCCTATGTTCATTGCAGCATTATTCACAATAGCCGAGACTTGGAAGCATGTGCCCATGAAGGGACAAATGGATAAAGAAGTTGTGGTATATATACACACAATGGAATACTACTCAGCCATAAAAAAGGATGAAATCTGGCCATTTGTGACAACATGGATGGACCTTGAGGGTGTTATGCTAAGCGAAATAAGTCAGAGGGAAAAAGGCAAATACCATATGATCTCACTCATAAATAGAAGGCAAAATCAACAACAGACAAACACACAGAGACAGAGATTGGATTGGTGGTTACCAGAGGGGAAGGTGGGAGGGAGGAGGATGAAAGAGGTGATCAGGCACATGTGTATAGTGATGGATTGTAATTAGTCTTTGGGTGGCGAACATGATGTAATCTACACAGAAATTGAAATATAATATGTACACTCGAAATTTATATATTGTTATAAACCAATGTTACCACCATAAAAAATAAAACAACATTTTAAAAAAGTGATGCTATTGGTTAGAAGTAGTCACAGGTCCTTTCTAAAAGCAAGAGGTCTGGGAAACATCATCTTCTGTGTGCTGGAATGAAGCAAGAACTGGATGATGTCCACCACATTCTCTTTTCACCAGAGATGGTCGCTCTCCTTCTCACATGGAGAATTCACTCACCCTCTTCCCAAGGAGGACATCTCAAGACCCAAAAACTCAGGATCACCAGCAGACCACTTGGCTAATGGAACAAAGACTTCAGTGGCCACACGTGAGAAAGCATACAGAATTTACAGTGTTGGATCAGAAAATACCTTAAACAAACTAACAAGAACTACTGCAATAAGCTGCAACAACAAATGCTGGGGAGGAGGACGACCTTGTCTCCAAAGTTGTCACATCGTAATATTCCAAATATCAGGTTTTCTACAGAAAATTACAAGGCACACAAAGAGACAAAGAAGGATGGCTCATTCACAGGAAAAATAAATTAATAGAAGCAGTCCCTGAGGAGGCCCTCAGGCCACTGCACACACACGTTATCTGGCTGTTGCTGTTCACATTCCTGTGTTGAGCCTACGTCTCCATAAGCTTCCAGCAGGCATGCGTTGAACACCTCTGTTTCACGGTCAAGACAGAGTCCGAGGCCGCGGATACTGGCACCTGATTTGTCTATTTTCTTTTGTCTCTGTCCTTGACCGTATCTACTGCCTCATCTTGATTTATAAGCAAAACCTGGAAAACCTACCAAAACAAGTGTTTTGTGGTTTATCTAGGAATAATACAGAAAATATTGCTGTTATTGTTGGTGAACAAACTCAATTTTGTTGAGTTTATTTCCACCTCAATGTGAATTTTGTTTAAAAAAAAGTAAACATAGGATTATCATATGACCTGACACTTCCACTCCTAGATATTTACCCCCCAAATTGAACACAGGTGTCCAACCCCAAATTTGTATATGAATATTCACAGCAGCCCTGTGCATTACAGCCCAAAGTGGAAACAACCCAAATGTCCATCAATTGATGAAGGGAGAAACAAAAAGTGGTATATCCATGCCATGGAATATGATTCAGCCATTACAAGAAATGAATTACTGATGCATGTATAATCTTTGAAAACATCATGGTTAGTGAAAGAAGCCAGACACAAAAGGAGAAATATTTATGATTCTATTGATAGACATGTCCAGAATAGGCAGATCTATAGACAGAACGTACGTTCATGGTTGCTAGAGGCTGGGTTTAGGGTGGAATGGGGAGTGACTGCTCAATCGGTACAGGGTTTCCTTTGGGGTGATGAAAATGTTCTGTCATAGATAGCGGTGATGATTGTACAGCACTGTGAATGTTCTAAGACCCACTGCATTGTACCCTTTAACATGGTGAATTTTATGTGATGTGAACTTTACCTTAATTTTACAAAACAATAAAGAGTTAATGGTCTCCCACAACAGTGTCAAGAAGGCAGAAAGGCTCAAGGACAGAAAGGCTGTGTCAACAGCTTCATTACTACTCCAGGAGCTGTAGGTTTTAGTTTTCTCTCATAGTCAGTGTTTCCTCCATTGTTCCAAGACAACCATATTCTCGGCCAAAAACTATTCAAATACAGTAAGAGAAAATGTGCCTTGTTGTACCCCTTTTACAATGCAGGCCTTTCCTTCCAGAAGGCCCAAGCGAACCTTCTGGGTCAGGGTTGCCACAAAGCCCATGACTAAGCCACACTTTGAGCAGTGACATGATTGTATTCAATTCCTTCCCCATTGTTCTCAGGTGAGAGGACGTTTTCCTCTCACCTGATCCCATGAAATGGGAAACACCCAAACAAAACTTAGCTTCTATCAAGGAGAAGGCCTGAGGGTGGGGAGGTGGGAAAAGAACGGTGGCTTTGTAAGTATGGGCCTTCCATCTCTAATCTGAATGCACTCGCCACCATGTTAAAGGGTACAATGCAACCTTTCTTCTCTGCTGGCTTCATGCATTACTGAATAAAATCCAATTTAGAAAAGGTGCTGGGAGCACATGTTCTTAGATGATAAAAGAAACCCTGTGACATAATATGATATCCTGAACACTGTGAATATTCCTGCTGGTCTTGGGCTCCTGGCCAGAGTGGGAGACTTTGGCTCCAATAGTCTATATGATGAAGGCTTGGTCATTAGTGAAGAGATGATAGGATGGCCTATGGGACTCAAAGTGGTATGCTATCTTTTCTTTTTATTGTGGTAACATTGGTTTATAACATATAAATTTCAGGTGTACATCATTATATTTCGATTTCTGTGTAGATTACATTATGTTCACCATCCAAAGACTAATTACAATCCATCACCACACACATGTGCCTAATCATCCCTTTTGCCCTCCTCCATACCCCCTTCCCCTCTGGTAACCACCAATCCAATCTCTGTCTCTATGTGATTGTTGTTTTCATCTTCTACTTATGAGTCAGATCATACAGTACTTGACTTTCTCCCTCTGACTTATTACACTTAGTGTAATACCCTCAATGTCCATCCATGTTGTCACAAATGGCTGGATTTCATCATTCCTTATGGCTAAGAAGTATTCCATTGTATATATATTGTATTATACACACACACACACACACACACACACACACACACACACCACATCTTCTTTATCCATTCATCCCTTGATGGGCACCTAGGTTGCTTTCAAGTCTTGGCTATTGTGAATACTGCAATGAACATAATGTGTGCATGTATCTTTACACATTTGTGTTTTCATGTTCTTTGGATAAATACCCAACAGTGGAATAGCTGGATCGTATGGTAATTCTATTCTTAATTTCTTGAGGAATCTCTGTACTGTTTTCCATAGTGGCTGCACCAGTTTGCACTCCCACCAGCAGTGTATGAGAGGTCCCTTCTCTCCACATTCTCTCCAACAATTCTTGTTTCCTGTCTTGTTAATTTTAGCCATTCTGATGGGAGTGAGGTGATATCTTGTAGTTTTGATTTGCATTTCCCTGATAGTTAATGATGTTGACCATCTTCTCGTGTGCCTGTTGGCCATCTGTATATCTTCTTTGGAGAAATATCTGTTCAGATCTTTAGCCCATTTTCTTTGTTGGGTTGTTAGTTTTTTGTTGTTGAGATGTATGAGTTCTTTATATACTTTGGATATTAACCCCTTAGATATATGGTTTGCAAATATCTTCTCCCAGTTGTTAGGCTGGCTTTTTGTTTTGTTGATGGTTTCCTTTGCTGTGAAGAAGCTTTTTAGTCTGATGTAGTCCCATTTGTTTATTTCTTCTATTGTTTCCCTTGCCCGGTCAGACATGGTACTTGAAAATGTGTTGCTAAGACCAATGTCGAAGAGTATACTGCCTATGTTTTCTTCTAGAAGTTTCATGGTTTCAAGTCTTACATTCAAGTCTTTGACCCATTTTAATTTTTGTGTATGGTGTAAAATAATGGTCTACTTTCATTGTTTTGCATGTGGCTGACCAGTTTTCCTAACACCATTTATTAAAGAAACTTTCCTCTCTCCATTGTATGATCTTGGTTTGCTTGTCGAAAATTAGCTGTCCGTAGATGTGTGGGTTTATTTCTTGGCTCTTGCTTCTGTTCCATTGATCTGTGTGTCTGTTTTTGTGCCAGTGCCTTGCTGCTTTGGTTACTATAGCTTCGTAGCATATTTTGAAATCAGGGAGTGTAGTACCTCCAGCTTTGTTCTTTTTCTCAGGATTCCTTTGGCTATTCAGGGTCTTCTGTTGTTCCATATAAATTTTAAGATTCTTTGTTCTATTACCGTAAAAAATGTTGTTGGGACTTTGATAGGGATTGCATTGAATCTATAGATTGCTTTAGGAAATATGGACATTTTAACTATGTTAATTCTTCCAATCCAGGAGCACGGAATATCTTTCCATTTCTTTGTGTCTTCTTCAATTTCTTTCAACAATGTTTTATAGTTTTCAGTGTATAGATCTTTCACCTCTTTGGTTAAGTTTATTCCTAGGTATTTTATTCTTTTTTTTTTGTTTTGCAATTGTAAATGGGATTGTATTCTTAATTTCTCTTTCTGCTACTCCGTTGTTAGTGTATAGAAAAGTAACTGAGTTTTGTATGTTATGTATCCTGCAACTTTACTGTACTCATTTATTATTTCTAGAAGTTTTCTGGTGGATTCTTTAGGGTTTTCTGTATATAAAATCATGTCATCTGCAAATAGTGATAGTGTCACTTCTTCCTTTCCAATTTGGATCCCTTTTATTTCTTTTGTTTGCTTGATTGCTCTAACTAGGACTTTTAATACTATGTTAAATAGGAGTGGTGAAAGTGGGCATCCTTGTCTGGTTCCTGTTCTTAGAGGGATAGCTTTCAGTTTTTCACCACTGAGGATATTAGCTGTGGCTTTGTGATATATGGACTTTATTATGTAAAGTACTTCCCCTCTATACCCATTTTATTCAGTTATCATAAATGGATGCTGTATCTTGTCAAATGCTTTCTCTGCATCTATTGAGATGATCATGTGATTTTTATTCTTCATTTTGTAATGTGGTGTATCATGTTGATTGATTTGCAGATGTTGAACCATCCCTGCATCCCCAGAATAAATCGCACTTGATCATGGTGTGTGATCTTGTTCATGTATTGTTGTATTCAATTTGCTAGTATTTTGTTGAGGATTTTTGCATTGATGTTCATCAGCGATGTTGGCCTGTAATTTTCTTTTTTTGTGTTGTCCTTGTCTGGTTTTGGTTTCAGGGTAATGTTGGATTCATAGAACAAATTAGGAAGCTTCCCCTCCTCTTCAATTTTTTGGAAGAGTTTGAGAAGGATAGAATTCACCAGGGAAGCTGTCTGGTCCTGGACTTGCATATTTTGGGGAGGTTTTTGATTACCGTTTCAATCTCCTTACTGGTGATTGGTCTATTCAAATTCTCTATTTCTTCTTGATTCAGTTTTGGAAGGTTGTATGATTCTACAATTTATTCGTTTCTTCTAGATTACCCAATTTGTTGGCATATAGCTTTTCATAGTATTGTCTTATAATCTTTTGAATTTCTGAGTTGTCCATTGTAATTTCTCTTCTTTCATTTCTAATTTTATTTATTTGAACATTCTCTTTTTTTTTCTTGGTGAGTCTAACTAAAGGTTTGTCAATTTTGTTTATCATTTCAAAGAACCAGCTCTTCGTTTCATTGATTTTTTTTCTATTGTTTTTTTAGTCTCTATTTCATTTACTTCTGCTCTGATTTTTATTATTTCCCTTCCTCTACTGATTTTGCACTTTGTTCTTTTTCCAGTTCCTTTAGGTGCATTGTTAGAGTGTTTGAGATTTTTCTTGTTTGTTGAGGTAGGCCTGTATTGCTATAAACTTCCCTCTTAAAACTGCTTTTGATGTATCCCATAAATGCTGGCATGTTGTATTTTCATTTGTCTCCACGTATTTTTTGATTTCTCCTTTGATTTCTTCATTGACTCAATCGTTGTTCAGTAGCATTTTGTTTAATCTCCACATATTTGTGGCTTTTCTGATTTTCCTCCTGTAGTTGATTTCTACTCTCATACCATTGTGGTCAGAAAAGATGCTTGGTATTACTTCAATCTTCTTAAATTTATTGAATCTTGTTTTGTGGCCTAAAATGTGACCAATCCTGGAGAATGTTCCATGTGCACTTGAAAAGAGTGTATTCTTTGGTTTTTGGATGGAATGTTCTGTATATATCTACTAAGTCCAACTGGTCTAATGTGTCACTTAAGGCCAATGTTTCCTTATTGATCTTCTGTTTGGATGATCTATCCATTGGTGTAAGTGGAGTGTTAAAGTTCCCTACTATTATTGTGTTACTATTTCTCCCTTCATGTCTGTTAATAATTGCTTTATATATTTGGGTGCTCCTATGTTGGATGCATAGATATTTACAAGTGTTATATTCTTTTATTGGATTGTTCCCTTATCATTATGTGGTGCCCTTCTTTGTCTCATTACAGTTTAGTTTTAAAGTCTATTTTGTCTGATGTAAGTATTGCTATCCCAGCTTTCTTTTCATTGCCATTTGCATGGAGTATCTTTTTCCATCCCTTCACTTTCAGTTTGTGAGTGTCTTTAGGTCTTAAATGTGTCTCTTGTATTCAGCATATATATGGGTCTTGTTTTTTTTAACCCAATCAGCCACCCTATGCCTTTTGATTGGAGCATTTAGTTCATTGACATTTAAAGTAGCTATTGATAAGAATGTACTTATTGCAATTTTGTTACTTTTTTCTAGGTGTATTAGTAGTTATTCTCTGTTCCTTTCTTCTTCTCTTGCTCTCTTCCCTTGTGGTTTGATGGCTTTCTTTAGTATTATGTTTGGGTTCTTTTCTCTTAGTTTTTTATGTATTTATTATAGGTTTCTGGTTTGTGATTCCCATGGGGTTCATATATGATAACCTACATGTATATAGCAATCTATATTAAGTCGATGGTCTCTTTAGTTTGACCTCTTGCTAAAAACTCTACTCTTTTACTCTCCTCCTCCCACATTTTATGTTTTTGATCTCATATCTAACCTCTTCTTTTCTGTGTGTGTGTCTGTTACCCTCTTATCATGGAAATAGATAATTTTAGTACTTTTGTCTTTTGACCCTCACATTTTCTTCACAGGTGGTTGATCTGCTACCTTTACTGTATTTTTACCTTTACCAGTGATTTTATTTTTTTGATAATTTTCTTATTCCTATTTGTGATCTCTTTCCCACTTAAATAAGTCCCTTTAGCATTTCTTGTAAGATTGGTTTCTTGGTGATAAACTCCTTAAATTTTTGCTTGTCTGGGAAACTGTTTACTTCTTCCATTCTGAATGATAACCTTGCTGGATAGAGTATTCTTGGCTGTAGGTTTTTTCCTTTCAGCACTTTAAATATATCATGCCACTCTCTTCTAGCCTGTAAGGTTTCTGCTGAGAAGTCAGCTGACAGTCTTATGGGGTTTCCTTTGTATGTAACTTGTTGCTTTTCTCTTGCAGCTTTTAGGATTCTCTCTTTATCTTTAATTCTGGACATCTTAATTATGTGTCTTGGTGTGGGCTTTTTTGGGTTTATCTTGTTTGGTGCTCTCTGTGCTTCCTGTACCTGGATGTCTGTTTCTTTCCTTAGGTTAGGAAAGTTTTCAGCTATTATTTCTTCAAATAGATTCTCTGCCCTTCTGTCTCTCTCTTCTCCTTCTGGGACCCCTATAACATGGATGTTAGTGCACTTGATGTTGTCCCAGAGGTCCCTTAGACTGTCCTCATTCCTTTTTTATTTGTTCTGCTTGGGTAATTTCCTTTAGTATTTCATCTAGCTTGCTGATACATTCTTCTGTATCATCTACTCTGCTACTGAGTCCCTCTAGTGAATTTTTCATTTCCAGTATTGTATTGTTCATTTCTGATTGGTTCTTTTTTATATTTTCCACTTCTTTATTGAAGTTCTGAGTTCATCCGTTCTTCTCCCAAGATCAGTGAGCATCCTTTTGACTTTCTGCTTGAACTGTCAGGTAGATTGTTTATTTCTGTTTTGTTTGGTTCTTTTTCTGGGGTTTTGTCCTGTTCCCTTACTTGGAAAGTATTCTTTTGTTTCCTCATTTTGCCTCTTTCTCTGTGCTTATATCTATGTATTCAGTAGGTCAGTGACATCTTCTGACCTTAGAGAGGTGACCTTATGTAAGAGATGCCTTATGAGGCCCAGCAGTGTGCTTCCCTCTTCTCACCAGTTCCAAATGTTCCAGGAGTGACCCCTGTCTGGGCAATGTGTGTCCTTCTGTTGTGGCAGGGTTGCTTTCATTGCAGGTGCCCAGGGAGGCTAAGCTGTTCCCCTTGCTGGCTGGTTGTAATGCTCAGCTGCATGTGGCTGATAGGGACCCGTCAGTCGCTTTATCAGGTGGGGAGCCCCATACAGTTGGCTGCAAGGTCTAATAGCACATTCCTGCTGCAGTTTTTCTGTAAGTGACTAGGCCCCCTGCATGGCTGGTGCTAGGCTCAGGGGCTTACAACTCCTGTAGGCCTCCAGCCTGCAAGGCTCTTGTCAGCTCTCTCAAGACTGCAGCTGAGTGGCACTGGAGGACCCAATTGTTTCAGGCTTTGGAACGTGGGGCTGATCCCCTATGTGGCTGTTTAACAAGCAAAAGTCATCTGCAGCTGACAAGCCCCACCAACCACAGGGCCACACACACCATCAACATATTCCAGCCCCATGCCTGTGCCCTGACCCACTGAACCAGACCCAGTCACCCCACTGCAGAGGCCCCACACACTCTACCAAGGATCCCCACTCTCCACCCACTCTGTGCACACACCCTGCCCCAGAGGTGGATCCACTCACCTGGCTGTAGAGAATCCATACACCCCACTTATGCAGACCCACAAGTTGCCTGAGGGCTTGCTGTTGGGTGGAGCCAGTTCCTAGGGCAGGTTGCCTGCCCTGGCTGAGTTGGACTAAGTGAGTGCTCCAGTGGGTGGGGCAGACCCTGGGCTCACAGGCCAGGGGAAGAACTCCAATGGCATCTGCCAGCATCTGTGTCAGCTTGCCTGTACTAGGTCACGATAATGGCTGCTGCCAATGTGTCAGTCCCTGGAGAGGTCTCACCTCTCACTGAGATGCACCCAGAGCCTATCAGGTGAGTCTCCTCCCCAAAGAACTGTGCATCTTTCTGGTGATTTTAGGTTTCTTTCTGAAATGAGTGAATTTGTGTGTGGGCCCTTTAAGAGCAAGCTTTTATTTCCCTCATGTCTGATAGCTTTTCTGGGGGTATTCCCCGTTTTTGTTAATAGCCAACAAAGCCAGGTATTATGATACTTGTCTTGGTTCTGCTGAAACCAAAAGCTGCTTATAGCAATAAAGCTCCCCTAATCAGATCCCCTACTCCTCCAGGGAAGGATTCGTACCTTAGGATTGCTCCTGAGCATAAAGTGCTGTGGCTAGGAGGTGGCTTTTTTCTCTCTAGAAAGGAATTTCTGCCTCTTCCACCTCAGTCAGCACTGTCCCTTGTTGTGGGGGTTCTTTTTATCCAGTTTTCAGTTCTCTCTCAGGGGTAATTGTTCCAAGAGTAGTTGTAAATTCGTTGTGTCCGTGGGAGGAAGTGAGTTCAGAGTCCACCTATGCTGCTATCTTGACACCATCTAACTTGACTTTAAAAGGTGGTAAATAAGAGAAGACAAGGTCTTCGCTCTCATGAAATTTAGAAGAAATAAAGAAACAATATCAGATAATAATAAACCTTGCAGAATTACAGGCCATACAGATAATTCAAACAGGGTGATGTGGCAGAGAGAAACTGGATGGCTGCTTTAGATTAGGGGATCAGGAAAGGCTTCCCTGAGGAAGGTCATATCTAGGTGGAGACCAGAATAAGAGGAGAGAGTCAAGCTTTACAGGCAAAGAGAACTGTGAAAACCCCCTTGGGTGGGAATGAAAAGGAAGTTTATGTGTTGAAATGCAGGGTAGAAAGGAGAGTGGAAAATAAAGTAGGAGAGGTTTCATACAGCAGGGATCATAACCAGGGCCCTCAGAATTCAGAGTCTGTGAATGTTGCCTGGGAAAAATAAAATCTTTATTTTACTAACTTTTAACTAAAAATTAGCATTTAATTATGAATGTAGATATTAGCAGTAACTGTGACTTTATCATCAATAGAAATCACAGCGACTTTCATATAACATTACAGTTGTAAGTGACTTTTAAGTATATTCCTTCAAAATTATAGTAGTTAGTAGATCCACTGCTAGAGCTTGTTATTTAAGATGTTAATAGGGCACTTATTACTTATCATAGTTTTTAATATTTTGATAACCGTATCAATATAATTGGTTTCATTGTAATCATACATATTTAAACTTTATGCACTTAAAAACAATAGAGTTCCATTCATGGACTTCACCAGACTGCCAAAGGGGTTCATAGCACAAAAGAGGTAAGAATTATTGATGCAGAGCTTATAAGACTTGCTAAGGAGCACTTTATTCTACATGAGGTGAGAAGCCCTGGGAAGGTTTTAGACAAGAGAGTGAGATGATATGATTTGTATATTAGAAAGATCCCTCTGGTTGCTGTGTGGAAAGGAATTGTAGAGAAGCAAGAGTAGAAGCACGGAGGCCAATTAGATGGCTACTCAGCAGTCCAGGTGAGAGAGATCTGGGGCTTTACCACGTCTGAATGACTCCCCTTCCCACTCCATACTCCCAAACCACAGAATCTACTACAAGTTCCCTGGAAGTGCTATGATGTCTCTGACCTCTAGACTTCGACCCATGCTGTTCCCTCTGCTGAAGCACTCTTGCCCAACCATCCTCCTCTTTCATCCTTAAAAGCTTAGATGCTACTTCTAGGAAGCCTGTCGATCCCACAGACTGGGGTAGATACTCCGTTTATGTGCTGCCACACAGCACTCTTATTAATCCCTGCACTCATCACTCTACAGTCATTGCTAGGTTACTTGTATTTATCTCCCCCACCAGAATCATGACTTTGGTAAGGGCAGAACACATGCTGTTTACCCTCATATCCCCCAATCCAAGGGCTTGGCACATTGTCGGTTCACAATAACTAGGTTGTGTAGATAAGTTAATGTGCAACTAGAAAAGGGTTTCCTAGTGATAACTTAGGGATGATGCTCTTAGTTCATCTTAAACTTCCAGCAAATATTGAATCATGCATATTAATGTGCCATGTACTGGGCTAGTAGTTGGGACTTCGATGTGGATGATAAAAGACAACAATTATTAAGCATTTAGTATATGTAAGGTACTCTGCTAAACACTTTACACATATTTTGTTTAATTTTTGTGACAACTCGTCAGATATCTACTATCATCTGTAGCTCCTCCCTCCCTCTTTTCAGATGAGACAAAAACAGGTTAATTAACTTGCTCAAGGTCACATAGCTAGTAAGTGAGGGAACAGCAAATTAAACCTAACAGTCTGACTCCAGAACTTGACTCTTAACCTCTACACTCTATTGCCTTTAACCTTACAATAAAGCAGATCTCTCCAAAAGGAGCTCAGGGCAACCGGCAGAGAGATGTGGTAAGTAACTAACACATGGTCAGGTAGGTAGTAAGAAAATGTACCAAGTGTTTTCGTAGTAAAAAAGCAAGTGCGATGACCTCTTCCTGGGGGAAAGGAGAGTAAAGTAGAGCTTAGGACAATGTAGATCTTAATGGATGAGTATGAGTGTGCTGGTTAAAGAATGGAATAACATAAGGTTTGTCAGAAACACCACAAGTAATGTAGTGTGAGTAGTGCAGGCCAGCAAGGCTGGAACGCGGCATGAGAGTGGTAGGAGTGAAGGCGGGAGTGAAAAGGAAAAGACCCTGTATGGGCTGGAATCCTGTTTATGAGTGTGCTCTTTGTGCCGTAAGCAATGGAGACCTATTGTACGATTATCGAGACTGACCCAAGACATTTTAGCCTTTAATGAAGGCTAAAAAACCCATAATACTTGCAATTTTACAACATGCTAAATGATGTCTGAAATAACTATCCTCACCAAATCTCTAACCGTATTGTATCTCTCATCCCTGAGCTTCTCACTCAAAACTAGGGCTGGACAAGGGGAGGAGACTGACTATGGACAAGCCTTGGGAATGTACATACTACTTGGTAATAAACACAAAAAAGTGTCTTTAAGTTTTGATACAGCTGTCAAACTGGCTACATCAAATTAGGCTCACCAAAACATCCCTCCTGCACTGACAGTGCTATCTGCCAATGAGGTTTCTAAGTGGTTGCTCAGGCCTTTTGAGGTCTCTGGGGCTTGAAGGGCCAAGGAAAAGGAAAACCAGGCAGTGGTTTAACAAACTCGGGTGCCTGCTGTATACAGGGGACCATTTCAATGACCCGAATATAGTCCAGGTAAACGAGCCCAGATGTTTCCAATCCTGGATTAGGCCACTGTGCTCTGGAGGTGCCAGGTCTTCCAAGATCCCCTTAATGTAGTCATAGTTCTCATTAATGATGGCATCTGAAAAAACAAAATATTGAGCACTTATCTGCATAAGTATATGGTTCCCAAAAGTGCACAGAAGACATGGCAGAAATCCAAGACAAGAAGGAGGGGGAAATAATGCTGGGTCAGACTTGAGAATTACAAGTAGATATTTTGAAATTCTCAAAAGAAAAATGTGAAGAATTTCTGGCATCAGTTCCCAAAACAGATATTTCTGGTGTTGTTGAATACAATTCCCTAAATAAACAAAAAGTTTACATAATTAGTGCATACCAAGAATATTCCTGGCAAATGGTAACAGAGCATATTAACATATTGCTCTCTACCCCTCATCCTGGTTGAGCCTCTTCTGCACAGAGAGCTTTCGCAAAGTGGGATCCAATTCAAGTGGGATTCAATGGATTGGATCCAATCCAATCCATTCTGCCATGTCCCATCCTAAGCATCTTCTCTGGTCTGACTCATCATGGGGCTCAGAGGCCAGAAAACTTTGGGGTGATTCCAGGAGACTTAGGCCCTAGTCTGAAGCACTCACCAGAAGCTAAGTGCCTGCTGACAAGTTGTAGCAGTGGTTCCAGGGTCCAGCTTTAAATACACAGAGGGCCTCCATGGGCTTGTCGGGTCCCACATATGCTCGTACCACTTTGGCCTCATGAATCCACTCAGCAGGCACACAAAGCTTCTGGGTCAGGAAAGTCTCCTCATCCCCAGATTCAGGGCTCTCCAATAGTTGGCAGTACCAGGAAAGCAGCTCTCAAATAGCCTTCTCATGTGTGCTACAGGAAGAAAGAGAGATTGGAATAAACCCCATCCTCGTTGATGGAGAAGGCTGCCTCAGACAGCTCAGAGTGGCACCTGGGGCAGCCTCTCCAACTGTAGGTCTTGACTCTCAGTGGGTCGCTTCAAACTTCACTAAAAAAATCAGAAGCCATCACACCAGCATTTCTTGTTTAAATCAAAGAGAACAGAAAGTATCTAAGTACTATATGTTCACGGTCAAAAAAGTCTGAAAACTAATCCTCTAGGGAAGGTTGCCCAGTGCTGAGAAAAGGCTTTCCCTCGCTAGTAACAGGAGGTCAAGCACTGGCCTGGGGAATCCTGAACTCCCCAGAGCAGCCCACCACAGTTCATTCCTCCTTCCCTTTTCCCACATGGGCAATACAAGTCAACAAAGAGGTTTGTAAAGGGAAGGGCTCTTCCAGGTCCTTGTTTTTGTTTGTTCCTCAAAGCCCTCAGCCTTCTTAATTCATTTCTTCTCTACTTCTAGATTTAGGCTAAACTCACTCTTTCTGCTCACAAGGCCCCTTAAGGAGAGTCCTTTTCGGCCTGGGCCAAAGGACCGGCCATTTTAATTTCAGATCAAAACTATTCCCCTCATTTTTGATTCTTTTCTCAACTGCTAGGTTTCCAAGGACTCCCAATCTCATCACGACCGCCTCCTTTTCTTTTAAGAAACAGGATCTGCTTCCCCACAGCCGACTCTGAATCATCAGCCATCCTATCAGCCAGCCTTTACCATGTGAAATTCCCCACGAGCGTGTTTTAGATAAACTCAAAGGAAAAGTCTGGGGTCATTTTACTTCCTGGTAATGGGGAAGAGGCAAGAGGAATTCCTGAAAGGGAAGGCTGTGCTAGATGCTTTATACTTTTACTCCTTTAATCCCACAATCACCTCTGACTAGGGATTAATATTATGATTTTACAGATTAAAAAACTGAGGCTTGGAGAGTATCTTCACCCAAAGTAAAAAGTGAGTGAGCTTTACCCCAGGTCAGAGTGAGGACATGGTGGATCCAGAGTTGAGACAGGTCTGACTACAAAACTCAGCTTCTTTCCACCCTACAACATGACATGCAGCACAGTGACTAAGAGCACAGACTCTGGGTGTCTTGAGTTGGAAGCCTTACTCTGCCATTTGCTAGCCGTGTGATACTGAGCAAAAGTTACTTAATCTCTTCCGTGCCCTGGGCTGCTCATTTGTAAAACAGAGACAATAAGATGTCTGTCTCATAGGTTCATTATGAGCATTAAATTAGTTCACATATGTAAAGTACTTACAACAGAGTATAAACATATGTAAAAGTACTATATGACAAAATACTATATAAATGTTTGTTTTTGTTATTATTGTAATGCCACACTACCGTTAATAAAAAATGAAAAACCTTCAACTTTATCTCATTTGTAGCGTGCAAAAAGCGTTTCTCTGATTCTCTTTCAGGACAGAGAACCAAAACATTACGCATCTAAGCAAGATTGTATTGGTAAATACAATACTATCAAACTTGAGGGGCAGGGGTGGGTGGATGGCAAGGGAAGTCCAGAGAGGGAGAAAGACAGTAGAGAGAAAAAAAGCAGTAGACAGAAAAAGTAATGCTAACCCATTACATCACTCCATGGATCCACTGAGGCAGCTCAGCCAGTGCTATTTCTGCGTAATTCTAAACATGCCACACTCAAGTGAATCTGTGCCTAAGGGACTTCCCCACCTGGGCTTATCCTTCCTTTTCCACTTAATTATTTCCTATTCCAATTTTACAGGTTCTTTGACTCTTACCTCTAGAAAGATCCAAAGAGATTCTGCAGTTCACAGAGATCTCTTCTCCTTTCTCAGACTACTGAGAGGGCTCATGAAAAATAGCATAATTTGGCACTTAATCAAAGGTGGTCTCATTTCTAACTTGTTCACATGAATACAGAGACAATCTGGGCTGTGGGCTGAACTGTCTTAAGGCTAAACCCAAAATACATTCTATACACACTTACTTGCTGACTTGAACCCTAAGAGACTGATTCCTTTGGCATTGTCCTGTAGTGGTGATGACGCAGTGGTTTTGATGTCTTCTCACTCACCTTGAGTTGTCACTGTGCAGGGGGACAAAGATGGCCCACTCCCAGAGCCCCCAGGGGGACAAAGATGGCCCACTCCCAGAGCCCCTCACTTTCCAGTTGGCTGGCGTAAGTGGTCTGCAGCATACCCTCACACTGCTCTGAGAGATGGGGTAGTTAGGAGCCCACAGCACCTCCCACAAGTGCCAGCTTAGGTGGGAGTCCTAAGGATCTGCTGTTACGCTTTGAGGCTCCAGCAGCTAGTTGAGATTGTGATGTCTACAAAGGAGAATGTGCTGAGAGTTACTGTATCCAGCCAGCAGAAGCCCCTGCACTAAACAAGTCAACTGTTCTGGCTATGGCTTAGAGACAATCAAGGCAGACACCTGAGAGCAGAAGCATTCTAGGCCTCGGAGGCTCCTGAGGCCGTGTTGTATCAGTCTACCCTGAGTTTCAGCCAGATTGCAGATCCTGCCAAAACACAAGGCACCTCTCTTTTGCGGCTGTGTGGTCTAGCAGGTTTGCTGGTATCTGCTTGGCCTATATATTTTGACATCCTGGTACAGGGGGTCCTGACAACTTTGACCCTTCCATTCATTCATTATAGTGTCAACTACTTTCCTTAACCATTTAAAAAGCAGTTACCTTAGTTTCTTCCAGATGGTTGTTGTTGGAGTGCTAATTCTCCTGTTGGTTTGAACAGCTAACTAATCTTCATGACACTGATTTCCTTCTACGGCTTGTAATTTTTACCTTGGATTTTGTCTACAGTGGGTATTATTCTTTATCTAAAAATTCATGTGCCCTGGGTTTTGAAAATGTCTCTACACAGACTTTTGCTTTTTCTTCTGCTGGGGTCCCAGGGATTTCAATGGTCCAGGGCCAGTTTAATATGTTAAGTTCTTAGCTTGCAATTCCCAGATAAGAACAGTATAGCTACAGCAAAAGCGGCACTAAGAGGGATGCTTATAGCAATACAGGCCTACCTCAAGAAACAAGAAATATCTCAAATAAACTATCTAAAAATACACCGAAAGGAACTAGAAAAAGAAGAACAAATGAAGCCCAAAATCAGTAGAAGGAAGGTAATAATAAAAATCAGAGTGGAAATAAATGAAATAGAATCTAAAAAGACAATAGAAAAGATCAATGAAACTAAGAGCTGGTTCTTTGAAAAGATAAACAAAATTCAACAAACCTTTACCTAGATTAAAAAAAAGAGAGAGAGAAGGCTCAAATAAATAAAATCAGAAACAAAAGAGAAGAAATTATAACGGACACCACAAAAACACAAAGGATTATAAGACAATACTATGAAAAGCTATATGCCAACAAATTGGATACTCTAGAAGAAATGGATAAATTCTTAGAATCATAGGACTCTCCAAAGCTGAAACAAAAAGATATAGAGAATCTGAATAGACTGATTACTAGTAAGAAGATTGAAATAGTAATCAAAAATCTCCCAAAAAACAAAAGTTCAGGACCAGACACCTTGCCCAGTGATTTGCACTAAACATTCAAAGAAGATTTAACACCTATCCTTCTCAAACTCTTCCAGAAAATTGAAGAGGACAAGACTCATTCTACGAGGCCAACATTACCCTGATACCAAAACCAGACAAGGACAACACAAAAAACCAAAATTGCAGGCTAATATCACTGATGAACATAGACGCAAAAATCCTCAAGAAAACATTAGCAAGTCAAATACAATAATACATTAAACGGATCATACACCATGATCAAGTGGGATTTACTCTAGGGATGCAGGGATGGTTCAACATTTGCAAATCAATCAACGTGATAAACCACACTGACAAAATGAAGAATAAAAATTGCACAATCCTCTCAATAGAAGCAGAGAAAGCATTAAAAACTCTGAATAAAATGGGTATAGAAGGAAAGCACCTCAACATAATAAAGGCCATATATGACAAACCCACAGCTAACATCATACTCAATGGTGAAAAACTGAAAGCGACCCTTCAAGAACAGGAAAGGACAAGAATGCCCACTTTTGCCACTCTTATTTAACATAGTATTGGAAGTCCTAGCAGAGCAATCAGGCAAGAAAAAGAAACAAAAGGGATACAAATTGGAAAGGAAGAAGTAAAACTGTCACTATTTGCAGATGACTTAATTTTATATAGAGAAAACCCTAAAGAATCCAACAAAAAACTATTAGAAATAATAAACAAATGCAGTAAAGTTGCAGGGTACAAAATCAACATACAAAAAGCAGTTGCATTTCTATAAACTAACAACAAAACAGCAGAAAGAGAAATCAAAAACACAATCCCATTTACAATTGCAACAAAAAGAATAAAATATGTAGAAATAAATTTAGCCAAAGGGGTGAAAGACCTGTACACTGAAAACTATAAAACATTGTTGAAAGAAATAGAAGACAAAGAAATGGAAAGATATTCCATGCTGATGGATTAGAAGAATAAACATAGTTAAAATGTCCATATTACCTAAAGCAATCTACAGATTCAATGCAATCCCAATCAGAATCCCAATGGCATTCTTCATGGAAATAGAACAAAGAATCCTAAAACTTATATGGAACAACAAAAGACCCTGAATAGCTAAAGCAATCTTGAGAAAAAAAGAACAAAGATGGAGGCATCACAATCCCTGACTTCAAAACATACTACAAAGCTACAGTAATCAAAACCACATGGTACTGGCACAAAAACAGACACACAGATCAATGGAACAGAATCAAGCCCAGAAATAAACCCACACATCTATGGACAGCTAATTTTGACAAAGGAGCCAAGAACATACAATGGAGAAAGGAAAGTCTCTTCAATGAATGGTGTTGGGAAAACTGGACAGCCACATCCAAAACAATGAAAATAGGCCATTGTCTTACACCATACACAAAAATTAACTCAAAATGGATCAAAGACTTGACTCTAAGAACTGAAGCCATAAAACTTCTAGAAGAAAACAGAGGCAGTATGCTCTTCAACATTAGTCTTAACAGCATCTTTTCAAATACCACGTCTGACCAGGCAAAGGAAACAAAAGAAAAAAACAAATGAGACTACATCCAACTAAAAAGCTTCTGCATGGCAAAGGAAACCATCAACAAAATGAAAAGACAACCTAACAATTGGGAGAAGATATTTGCAAACCATATATGATAAGGGGGTAATGTCCAAAAAATGTAAAGAACTCATACAAGTCAACAACAAAGAAACAAACAACCCAATTCAAAAATGGGCAAAGAATCTGAGCAGACATTTTTCCAAAGACGATACAGATGGCTAACAGGCACATGAAAAGATGTGTCTGTAATTACTGGGGAATGCAAATCAAAACTACAATGAGATATCACTTCACACCCGTCAGAATGGCTATAATTAACAAGACAGGAAACAAGTGTTGGAGAGGATGTGGAGAGAATGGAACTCTCATTCACTGCTGGTGGGAATGTAAACTGGTACAACCACTGTGGAAAACAGTATGGAGGTTCCTCAAAAAATTAAGAACTACCATATGATCCAGCTATTCCACTGCTGGGTATTTATCGAAAGAACATGAAAATAGGAATGCGTAAAAATATATGCACCCCTATGTTCATTGGTGCATTATTCACAATAGCCAAGACTTGGGAAAAAACCTAAGTGCCCATCAAGGGACAAATGGATAAAGAAGATGTGGTATATATACACAATGGATTACTACTCAGCTATAAAAAAAGATGAAACCTTGCCATTTGTGAAAACACGGATGGACCTTGAGGGTATTAAGCTAAGTGAAATAAGATGGAGAAAGTCAAATACCATATGATTTCACTCATAAGTAGAAGATAAAAACAACAACAAACAAACAAACACATAGACACAGAGATTAGATTGGTGGTTACCAGATGGGAAGGGGAGAGGGAGGAGGGCAAAAAGAGTGACAGGGCACAAGTGTACAGTGACAGAGAGTAATTAGTCTTTGGGTGGTGAACATGATGTAGTCTACACAGAAATAAAAATACAATGATGTACACCTGAAATTTATATAATGTTATAAATCAGTGTCACCTCAATATAAAAAAAAAAAGGAATCCACCAAGAAAAAAAAAAAGTACTCAGTAGAGAGCATTAGGGATCTCATTTCTCCATCACCTGTTAGCTGACAGCACCCCTGCTTCCCTGACAGCTGGCCTCTCTCTGAACCACAGAAGCCTTTCCCGTTTCCTCATCTTTGTAGTGTTCTCCTCATTCAGCCCTCCACCTCTCAGATCCAGACAAATCTGTTGCCCACTTTTGATCCAATACTTGCCTGCTCCATTGACCACTATTTCTGTCCCTCTCCCACTCCAATATTGGGGCCTGCCCCAAAACAGACCTCAAACAGAAGTGCTGTAATTAACTTATCAGGGGCCTTTGAATACTCCTTGCAGGTACCTGCTTTCCCACTGTAAATGGGAAATGTGCCTCACTCCACTCTGTATACACGGATTATGAGGAGAAATGACAGGAAAGAGATGGCATTAATGTTCAGACTGGAGACAATCTATATATGAATGTATGAAATGTATGAAAGTTGAAAATTCTAGGAGAGTCCACATTAAATCAACGTGTTGACGCTAAAACATAAATACTGAATGGCTTTCACCATTTCCTTAAGAGCAAAATTACAAAAAGTGACAAAAGCAACCATTCTAGAAGAAAAAAGCACGCCTCCCCTTTACTAATAAAAGTAAATTCATTGTTTTTCCTTAAAAGAGCATTCAGTGTATTAGGTTCACTTTTACAATAATGAAAAAGAGTGCCCTTCTGTCCATTTTCCGTAATTTTCAGGACCAAGTGGAAATTATTATATTTTCTCCCTTCCAACGTCAAGTGCAAAAGTCAAGGTGCTCCCAGGCCCCTCTGCCACAGCCAAGCGCCGGGGTCCAGCAGTGGGAAGCTGGAGGTTCCCCCGTCCTCAGAGAGCAGGCGGCGCCCCGTGACGTCCCCGTGTCCGCGGGGCGCTGGCGGGACCCGGTGTCCGGAGGGCCCTGACGTGCGGACCCCACGCGCTGTCCCTGCGCCCCGCTGCCAACGGCCACTCTAGCCCCGCGCTCCGCAGACTTTGGAAACGTCTGGGAGCCGGTCCCCTCGAAGGCCCCGCCGCCGCCCCGCGATCATGGGCAGCTACCTGGGCAGGTACCAGGCTCCGCCGAGGCCGCGCTGCCCCCCACCCGGGAACGAAGGGCCCAGCGACCCAGGCCCGCCCGCCGCCCGCCGGGCTGGGGTCAGCGCCGGGTCCGGAAACAGCCCCTCCCCGCCGCCCTGCCCGGCCGGGACCCCGCCGCGATCCGGGGGGCCTTCGTGCCCGAGGCTTCCCCAGCAGGCCGCTGCGCCGCAGGTCCGCGCGGCCGAACTCCTCCGACAGCTGGAAGGGTTCCCTGCAGCGGGGGCTGTGGAATGCCCGGAAGCCCCGGCGCGTCCGGAGCTGGTCACGGTCACAGTCAATCCTCCTGCGAGCAGAGGGACCCTCAACAGGTGTCCACCCCCCGAGGAGCGCCCGGACCCCTGTGCCAGGGAGACCGTCCCGAGGGCACGCAGCCTCTGCCGGAAAGGAAGAAAGTTCGATGGCCCTCTCTGGTTTGAGGTCGCTGACACGGAGGAGAGGAGCCAGCCCGAGCGCAGGCCCTCCGCCTTCAAGCCTGTCTGGAGAAATGGAGTGTTCCCTTCCCTTGCGCCCAGGCCTGGGCCGCTGAGAGGCGGCCTCTGCCCTTGATGCAACAGTCTGAGGTGGGGGACTGACCCTGGACCTGACTTCCAGCCCTCCCTACCGCCCACCCTGCTGCAAGGACACCCCGGGCCTCCAGCACAGCCACAGGGCCTCTGCTGGGCTAGAGAGCTGGGAGGATCCGCTCGGCCTGGGGCCTCCTGCAGCCTGATGTCCCGGTGTCCTAAGAGTCAATGCCATGCCACCACCACCTCCTGAGACTCAAACCCACAAGTTTTTTACCCTGTTGACCCCTGTTCTACCCCTCCATGAATCACTGACACCACCAGGTCACCTCCCACCACACTGGCTGGCAGGTCCCCAAGCCCCCAGACCCACCTCTCCTTTCCTTGCACACCCATAATGAAGAAAAACTGCTGACATGAAAACCTCTGCCCTCCTCCTGCCCACCCTCTCCTGTCTTTTCCCTGGGGACATGCTGACCCGGAAAGTGTGCTTCTCCACTATTTGCCCACTTTGTATAGTTAAAGGTTTATTCTGATTTTAAATAATACTAATTATGATAGGCAGGTTTATCATCAGAGATTGTCATAGTCTTTCAAAGATTCACACATTAGGATTTGTCCACACCATGGTTTCTCCACCTTGGTACTGTTAACATCTGGGGCCAGATAAGTCTCTGTTTTTTGTTGGGTGCTGTGCTCTGCATTGTAGGGCTTTAGCCGAATCCCTGGCCTCTATCCTCTAGGTGCCAGTAATGTATCCATATCATAAAAATAATAAATGTGTCCAGTCATTGCCAAATACTTGGGGGGTTGGGGGGCAAAATCACACTGGTGGAGAACCACTGTGGGACAGTAGGAAAAAAAAACCCTCAAAAAACTGGAATACATTAAAAGAAAAATACGATGACAAAACATGACAGCAAATTAAAGAGAAAATTTGATAAGATCTTAGAAAATACAGGATGGGGTGGAAAGATCAAGTAAAAAAATACAATGATAATTAAGTTATATTTACATTTAAAAACAAGCTGGACAATAATTTTACAAGTAGTAAAGTCTGAATTATTCTTAGCCCAAATCTGTTGCATTGATTAAAAATTAAATTCAACAAAATATTTTTCAAAGTCTCAGTGGGCAGAAGAGACTTGAGAAAACACTTTTTAGCGCTTGTGACATGGTCCTTACCTTTCGTGCAAAACAAGACAATAAAGAAAAGAGACTGATTTCCACTAGTGCATGGGAGGAATTTTCTGGAAGAACATACATGGGAGTAAATGCGTATGCAAATTTATCTTAGTTTTTATTTATTTATTTTTGTGAGGAAGACCAGCCCTGAGTTAATATCAGTTGCCAATCCTCCCCTTTTTCTGCTGAGGAAGACTGGCCCTGGGCTAACATCCGTGCCCATCTTCCTCCACTTTACATGGGACGCCGCCACAGCATGGCTGACAAGCAGTGCATCGGCGGGTGCCCGGGATCCGAACCTGCGAACCCACAGCCACCAAAGTGCGAACTTAACCGCTACACCACCAGGTCAGCCGCCCATCTTAGCTTTTACATATCAAATTCTATTGTGTTAAAGTCTTGCTCTTCACAGCTTGAAGTGTTTGTAGGCGATTCAAATTCCAAGGAATAAAATCATGTTTTAATTTGTTGAGTCATTGGGTTTAATTAAAACAAGCCTAGAGAAACCAAGTTTTCCTCATACTTTGATTCACGATTACTGGCTTAAGACGATCTCATCCTACTTTAAGACTGGCTGAAAAGCAAAGATAGATACGAGGTAGATTTTTACAGGAAGCACTACCCTATAACTGTACCTTTAAACAAACAACTTTATCTGATGCCTGTCTTTTCCTCTAATTTGTAAAACACTACAAGCTCTAGCTAGTTATACCGGCTCTATACCAGCTCATACTCTACCAAGAGTAAGAGACGCAGTTCTTTATTATAATGTCCCTGTAAGCCAGCCCTCAATTAGGTTCAGGTCCTTCTATGGACCAACAAGACAAGCCACATACTATGACTGAAGCTAATACCCACAACCTGCTTCATCCGGTACAGAGACCACAAAGGACAAAGCAAACGTGACAAATACAAACCTCATGGAATTGCCTTTTCTATCAGTCTTTGTCTTCCTCACTCTTTCTAGGCCCAGATGCCTAACATTTCGAAAGAAAACACCCACAAGTTCCCCATTTTCTGTCCTCATCCAGCAGCGCCACCAGGCCCAGACGCTCCGCAGTGAGGCCCTTTGTTTCCTGCAGATCCACCCTTGAATGCTAAATAACTCTGCTCTGCACAGCTCAGGGAAATGGCAACCAGAGCAATGAGTGGCAACAAGGAGAGGAAAATCTGCCAGCTCCTGTATTGTTAGGCCAGCTTGTTTATTTGCCTTGCGGGGTGGTGCAGATGGCTTCAGTCCTTTTGCAGGAGAAATGGCTCTGTACTCTTTTGCTCTGCATACATTAATATAATGTATATAATATGCCAGATTTTAAATGGGATGATGACTCCTACTAGGAAATCTCAAATCTAGGAAGGAAGGCGGGGAGAACAGGAGAGGTAAGAAAAGGCAAGTTCACATTTACTAAGACTGAAAGGAAACAAGCTTAAAGGCATATTCAGCTTTTTGCATGTGAGATGACAAGCTCGTCCTCCATCATGTATTTTCAAGCTGAAATTTATAAGTGCAGCAAGAATAAACGTATATATCTGGGTATGTTGCTCACTTGCCTGCCCGAGTTATGTGGGTGTCCAGGTGCAGGCACAGGCTTTAGAAGGCACAGCTCCATTGGGAAGCTCTGAAAAGGAAGGTGACAATGGATGACCTGGAAGAGCTTTATACAGACCTCACTGCTTTGGCAGGGAGTAAACGTGGATAGAATACTTGGAAATGTTGAGGAAATAAAGCAGCCCTCAGGAATCAGGGGGAATTAACTGAAGAAATGCCCTTTAATCTTAAAATTTACTTAAAGAGGTAGCTGACACTCGCTTTTGATAGTTACAAAAGCACTTTATATTGTGATTGGTGTTTCTTACTGCCATCCAAAGCATTGTACCTTAGCATAGTCAAATTCACGGAAGCATTTTAGATACTTCAATGTTTTGGCAACTATAAACTTCTCAGAATTGCCTTTCCTTCTCCACTCATGCTGAAAACCAAGAGAAAAGTTATCATTTTTTGTCATGCTTAAAGGTACATCAATGTGGCAGTTCTGCAATAGAAGAATTGTCTTCTTTGACTATAACTGATAATTGTTGCAACTAGCTGTGCTGTTCTGAATCTGGAGGTGTGGGGTAGTAGAAAAAACACTGGTCTATACAGCAGGAGACCTGCATTCTGGTAGTAGTCATGTGATCTTGGACGGCTGACTAAACCTGTAAAGAGGAGGACTGAAAGGTCATCTTACTGGTCCCTTCCAGGTATCTTGATATGAATTCTAATGTGAGTTTGGGCCCCCCTCGGATAAGAAACTTAAAGATGAGGCTCCTAATTTTCAGTGAGAGTTGGAACTCTGTGGCGATCAAATCACACTCCTCTTGCCTTCTTCAGTAATGATAAGGTGGAAAAGAGAGGAAGGGTATATTACAAGCCTTTGTTCTTATTATTCATGCTTTAGAAAACAATTAAAAAATGGCTGCTTTAGCCTTATTATACCAATAACTTTCCTAAATGGCTCGATTCTCAATGGTTTCTCATTTCTTTTCTCAGCCTTCTGTGACACGGCTTCTAAAAAGGATATTTTAATGAGTAAATTTCAGAAAAATTCTTAAAGTATCAAAAGTTATGCTATAATAGGTGAGTAAATAATTCTATCCACCTTTCTAAGGGCTATCTTTAAATTGTAAGGAAAAAGACAAAACCCAGAAGAGCACGGTATAAAGAAATACAATTTAAAATATGATTGCCTGCTAGCATTCCCTACCTATCCCCACTCCCAGTCTCAATGCATGAGACCAAAGATAAGCTGACTAAGGGCTTGCATCTTTAAAAATTAAACATTATTATGGTTCAGAAATGAAGGCAAACATTGAAAAGGGTGGATGAGAGAGAATGGGGTAAGATTTTTGGTTGAAGTCAGCCCACTGTGATGAAGGAAGGAGGAGGGAGATGTGATGATTGTGATTCATTTATCACATGATCTTGTTTATAGAGATGAATAAAAATAAACAATCTTGGGAAAAACATATTTCTAAAAATGAAGAGAGGACTATAGCAAAGAAAGAAAGTAGAAGAAAGATCTTTGGATTCAACCAGTAATGGCCTGGACACCACAACATATAGCTGAGGACCTGATGTCACTGGGAAATGCTCATGTTAACAATGTCCTGAGAAATATCCTTTAGCGAGGAAAAATGCAATATACTGATAGATTATATGTGAATGATAAAAGAGTGGGCTAGTATATAGCTCTCTGGTCCTCTTTAAAATAACCACCTCAAAATACAATGCCAGCTCATATCAGTGGTCTCCATCATCAAAGGACAGCGTTTTTAAAGACCATATTTGAGATTTAAGAACACTTCTTATTGGGGATGATTTCTGTTTATAATTTGTGAAGTAGTATATATAAACTATCAACATAAAAATTTATTATTTTATTAAGCTGAAGTTTGGAGAGAAATGTACTTGCACATTGACTTATCACTGAAGACCCTCTACGGGGATGAGGAGACAATACTTTACATTTTTACTTTACCACAGCTTTCCACACATGGATATTTTATGGATTCAATACTTGGCCTGTTATTTCTGGAGGGAGTTTAGTTGAAAATCACACCATAGTTTGGACTGAACACATCACTCAGAAAACTCACAGATGGCTGTTTACAACCTCTACCACCATGAACACACACCTAAAACTTTCATAATCAGTCTCCCAAAGGTAATATAAGATTCATTAGATATATGTGGAGCGAAATCAAAATTAACTCTGGACGGTCCTAAACCTGTAAAGTAAAAAGAAACATCTGTTAGTCTCTTTTTAATTTATATTTTTTCAAAAAAGCTGGTGAGGACACTCTGACCTGGTAAATAGATTTTTCTGATGCTCTTAAATACTTAATTAAGACCCTTGAAAAAATGAAATAGTGAGTGATGTTGGTTCTTCACTGCTTGACCAAGCATGCTATAGTAATTTTTTTCTTGAATGTATTATAAGCCCCCATTAATAGTCAGTGAGAGTCAACTGGTGAGAGTCCAAGAGACAAAGGAAGACTTTTCAATAGTTTTCACCATTATTTTGAAAAGGACTTTCTTTCTTCTTTTTGCATTTATTCATTCATTCACTCACTCAACACACATTTACTGAGTACTTGAGGGGTCATGTCAGGTGCTGCAGGATAGGATGAGAAAATCTTGGTCTACCACATTTTCTCTTTCCTTCCCCACAACCATTTTGCTTTAACAGGTCCTCATCTCCTTATGCCTCAATCCCTTCAAAATCTCCCTAGTTAGTGCTCCTGACACCCAAGTCCCACGGTCTTCGAGTCGTGTTATACTCGGCTGAAGAAAAATATTCCTTGATCAAGAGTGCCTTGTTGTCCATATTGATACCACTACCACCATCGATAATGATAATAATGGTAATTAATAGCTACTGTTTCTTGAGCTATTCACTTTGTACACTTGACTACCTCCTTTAATCCTCACTGTAACCATGAAATGTAAAAATAATATTTGTATTTCATTCTTAACCACAATTTCTTACTAACGTATGTATGTGCCTGTTGAACACTGCACAACTTCTCAAATCCTTGAATTCAATTGAACACCGCCACCCTCTTTTCCTGTTCCACATGGATTTCTGCAGGGTACTTGCTTTTTATTACAGCAACTGCCGAAAACCCAACTTCATCAAGATCCGACATCTTGAACAGGAATGTAGTGTGATCTGATGTTGAAACTGTGAACTATCTACAGCTAATAGTTCATGCAATGTTTGACAGATGTTGAGTATCACTGTGTTTCCTTTGAGCATTTAAAATACTCTGTCACACTCCTGTAAATTTGTTGTGGCCCCTCAAGATGCTTCTGTGCACAGTTTGGGAACTTGAGCCCTAAACAGAAACAACCCCTCTTCAACTCTGCCCTTCTACACTGCACACTGAGCACTTAATGCATTGTGTTCTGTATTTGAATTAACTGTATGCACAGGCCTCATGTTTGCTACTAGATCATCTGCTCCATGAAGTTCAGAGACCATTCCTTGTATACACCTTGGCACAGAAGCTAACACAACAATAGAAAATGCCAACAGTAGTTTGTCAAATGAGTGGATTAAAAAAAAATTACACTATGTACTTATGTAATTTCTCCTCAGTCATTTGAAATGTCTTTCATATTTCCCCATTAAAATTTAAACACATTTTTTGAACAGACCGTACAGTCAATAAGTGTTGCTGACTAGTTGACGGAGTGTAGAAAACAAATCTTTGAATAAGCAAGGGATGATTTTGAAGGGGGCATAGCCTTTTTTACTACTTGTAGTTTACTTATTCTTTTTGGGGTAGCACGTCTGCAAGTTACTGTATTCAAATGCATTACATTCTGAATTACAGAAAAAAGGAAAATAATGGTGAAGAATATTATAGTGCAGGCTAGTGCTTCTCTATGCTATTAACATATATAATGACTCTGCTCTTAATGACATTATCATCAATGATAGAGTAAAGAGGACTATTGGCAGAAATCACACTTTGAAAGGAAGTACCTAAGAGTAAATTATATTGTCTTCCTTCAAGCATCGAACATTAGTTCTTAAAAAGCTATCTGAGGAAGTATGAAATGGTTCCTGTGAATGTATAGGTGTTTGTTTTCTTTCTCTTTTTGAAGGCTGGGAGACAGACTGTACATTCCTTTCTGCCCTAAAAAGTAAATATGCTTCTAATCAGTCAATCGGATTTAGGTCCAATGACATTCAGGAGAATCAATACGAAACTATTTGTGAAGTTTTCTTTAATACTGACATTTTCAAGCAAAACCCACATACACTGAGCCATTTGTCTGTCTATTAAAATTAAAGTGGTAAAAACCAAATAGGAATATGGGACTGAGAATTCCCACAACGAATTTGGGGGAATTCCGGCTAGTTCCCATGATTTTTCTCTACTCTGGTGTCTATTCCCTGACTGACTGGAAATTCAGTCCAGCACCAGTGAAAGAGGATCAGCGCTGGAAATTAATTCACTTTCAGACTAAACAGATTTCAAAGCACAAAGCAGACACTGGTGACAGAAGCGCCCTGCGTTACCTGCTGTTTCTCTGTTAGCGGAGGCCAGCTCTCTGTTGACACCATTCTCTTCGGTATTTGAATAGGTGCCCTGTGATCCATGCTCTCCAAAGGCGTCCTCTTCATGCCGCCTGTATGGGGATCTGCTGGCGCTGAGGCCATGTCCTTCCGCTGCCCCGCCCAGGCGCTTCGTCACGTAGCTGTGCGGATGCCACTGTCAGCTGAGCTGAGATCCAGCAAGGTGCCTACGCTTCATCTTTCGATCATCTGCCATTCTTCAATGCCCTGTGACCTCTCCTGTGATTGGAAAAATAGTAGCCATCACATTGGGGAAATCTGATCTGATCTTAGTAGTACCAATACAGGGCAAATTTATAGTAAACTCAGTGGTTAGCTATGGTCAAAAAAATATGTTCAATAAACCCACTTTCAATATTAAGAGGTAGCCATTGTTAGCGCCTTGGTTTTTGTAGATCTTTTCTGGCATATCTAGAAGAAGATCATCATCAATCTACACACTCTTTTAAAAAAAATTAGTGTTTGGCATTTAAGGACACATCTTAACTACCTTCCATTGACATGATGTTGACTATACAGTAGAGTCAAGGAATCCTTCAGCATAGGGAAAACCTGCAGAATGAGAAAATTAGGTAGAAAAAGATGGGAAAAGGAATGGCTGAGGGGAAGTGCTGAATTATGGGAAATTACTCCAAGTACTCCTAAAAACACAACTCTCAGTGAAACCTAGAAAACACAGTGGCCAACATATTATTAGTCCTTTCAGTTTCGAGGGTGTTCAATTCAAAGCAGACATGGATATGCTTTTCCAGACACTGTGTATTAAAAGTTTAGCTTTTAAGACATTGACGGAAGGGCTTGTGAATAAACCAAGGAGCATCCCAACATCACTGACAACATGCAAAGGACTGTGTGCACAGAAGCGTTTCCTCGGCTGTACGAGGAGGACAGCGACGCCGAGTTTATTGTTTTGTTACAAAGCTCGAACAGAATAAAATAAAGGGCTCAGCACAGTCCCTGGCGTGCTCAGTGTGGTTACCACCTTTGTTATTGTTACTGTAATCCTAATGCCAGACATTACACCACTGGTCATTACATATAAAATATTATAAGTAGTTCTGGGATTGTTGGCATAGGAACAGGGGTCTGAACACTTCGTAAGTACAACAGCCAGAGTTACTTGTGAACCTGTCCCCAGATACTGTAAGGACTGAACGAACGTTCCAAAACAGACACGGCAAATGTCCGCGACACAGAAGCCTGACTGGAGAGGTGCGCTCTCAGAATTAACCACCCCGTGTGTATATGTGAAAACCCAGCTCCATCTTTTGTGAAGATGATTCTGCAATGTTCTAGACTCCATTCTGCCACTATCTTCCAGGCAAATATCAAAGGACCTAATTCGGGAGTCCAAGGATTGTGTTTCTTCTGAGTTGTTTTGGCATCTTCATAAGTCTAATAGACTGAAGAAACTGTCCAGATTCAAATTGAGACCTTCTGCATCACAATATTTTATTGATAGTGAGACTCTTGGCTCAGCATCCTTCTCTCTTCATGCTTTCACGTCTTTACTCTTCCTTTACCAAAACAGCTTACTTAACATTTCCATATTCTTGTATGCTCCAATCTATTCTGCATGCAGAGTGAGCACTTATAAATAGAAAAAGTTTCATATAAAGAAATACATGCCTTGTTAATGTTGCTTTTTTTAAAATTAATAAGCTTTATATTTTTAGAATAGTTTTAGATTTAGAGAAAAATCCCACGTACCCCTGCACACAACTTCCCCTGTTATTAACACCTTACATTAGTATGCTACATTTGTTATAATTAATGAATCAATATTGATACATGATCATTAACTAAGGTCCATAGCTTATTTAGATCACTGCAATTTTTACCTAACATCCTTTTTTTTTCCATTCCAGAATCCCACCCAGGATACTACATTACATTTAGTTTTCATGTCTCTTTAGGTTCCTGTTGGTTGTGAGAGTGTCTCAGACTTTCCTTGTTTTTGATGACCTTGAGAAGTACTGGTCAGGAAAACTGGAGGATGGCCCTTTGGGTTATGTGTTCTTGGTAGGAAGACCACCAGAGGTAAAGAGCTCAAAGAAGCTTGAGAAATGCTGAGTTACAGGGGCACGTATAATATGAGCTTTTGGAGAACTCTGGATACATTACTGGATGTTGGAATCTCAGGGAGGGTCAGTGATGTGCAAAGTATCCCAACCAATTGGCTGCAGTACCCTTTTTCGGATGCCATGTTTATTAACATCTCCAAGAAGATCTGGGAAATACTTAGGTTTGCACGTTAGCACATGTTAACTCGAGACTAGACATTCGAAAGGTGAATGAACTCCTTAGTGTTGAATGCTTCAGAGTTTTGGATTCTTTTAAATTAATCAATAAAAACTAATTTAGAAGAAAAGCTGGCTTGCCACAATGATTTCAGTTAATATCAGAGGCACAAATAAAGTGAATTTACTATTTAAAATGTATTATCTGACTTCTTCATAAGACTATTCAGATATTACTCCTTAGAATGTGTGTAGATTAATCAGACACCACTTTTTAATTTGTTGGGCTTTTGAAATGTACATAGTCTAACCATATATTAAGTGACAATCATTTTAGGAGATTTCAAGCTAGAATTGGCATTGCTTTGACAAAACAACTTTGACAGAAAATATGATTTGGAAAGATTTTCTTCTGCTGTAGGGAAAAGCTGGTAGAATCAAAGGAGACACTATTTGGCCACACTCACTTATAATCATAACATGATATTATTAAAATACCACCCACAGGATGGTAAATTTCACTTAAGTTCTGAATCAATGTTCTGAGGTCACAAATTATCTCCATTCTTCAAAATGATATTACAACATGGTTAAAAGTGATCACAGATTCCTTTAATTTCTTCTTCCTGATATATAATATTATTTTTACCTGAATCTCTCTGAAAACTGTGAATGTGGATTAAAGAAGATAAGAAAGCTGAGATAAAGGCAAATTACCTCCAAATCTATACAAGGAAACTTCTGAGGTACCCAGAATTGTAACATTCCATTCCTGCTGTGTAATGGGGAAGATTCTCCTCTCTTAATGTTGCAGAACATCGCAGGTCCTAACTGCTTCTACCTGCTGAACAGCTGGGGATCTGCCACACGATCTTCTGGTTTGAAAAAGCAAGCTGAGAAGCTACATGAACCCTCCTCCCTCTCCTTCTCCCAAAAGCCGAGCTTGATAATGTGAGCAAGGAAATTCCTCAGTAAGTTTGAAAAAATGTACTAAGTCCAAGACATTGATTTATAATTTATAATAAATTGCAATAGAATCTTAGAAGCTCGGGCTAAACACAAATGCCAATGAGGATACAGTTACCTGAATTATGGATTTTTTTAAAAAGAAATCCAAGAAGTTCAAATTTTGATTGATTGATTGAGGAAGACTGGCTCTGAGCTAACATCCATTGCCAATCCCCCTCTTTTTGCTGAGGAAGATTAGCTCTGAGCTAACGTCTGCCCATTTCCTCTATTTTGTATATGGGATGCCACCATAGCATGGCTTGTTGAGTGGTGCCGTAGGTCCACCCCCAGGATTCAAACCTGCGAACCCCTGGCCACTGAAGCAGAGTGAGTGAACTTAACCACTATGCCACCGGGCCAGCCCCCAAATTTCTATTTTTATCAGAATGAGATCAGGGCCCCAGTATTCTTCCCAATTAAGACAGACAGTTGGAAACAAAAAGCTAAGAGATCTTGTGCCACCAGAAATGTGACTTATGGACGTGAGTGGTGAGCTTCGATCTGTGCTACCCTTTGTTATTAAACAATTTCCTCTTGATATTTGAAACTTCTCTAAGGACGCTTATTTCTTCTTTCATCAAAATTCTAGCTTTTAAAATTCCAGTTCTTAAAATTTTAGCTTTTCCCCTCAATAAGCTTTAGATCTTGTTCTCTCAATCTAACGCTCCTCGGTAAGAGCATGCATGCTTTCATACCACCTGTTGAAGCACTGAACACAGCTCCACTCTGCTTCATCTCACTGTGAATAATTATAAAAAAGTAAGCTTTTTCAATGTTTGATAATCTGTCAATAACCTTTGATTCCAGTGACATGAACCAAACTGTGTGACTTGCATTGATCAGATTTCGAACCTATTGAAGGTTCAACCTGTATCATAGTATATCATAATAACACGGCTATAACCAGAATGAAAACAGATTAAGTTCCAAGTTGAAATGGTATATGCATTAATTCCTTGTCTATTTAACATAAGTAAAATCCTTCAGTTTTGCTTTTAGGTCAATTTAATGCATACATGTTTAATGTTGCCGAGTAAAATAAGTAACTTCCCCCATATTGATTAGAAGGTTTTGGTACCATGAATTAGGAATCTTACAAGTAGCCAAATCTCTTAGATAATTCTAGTTAAGAAATACCAAGAAAGAGAAAAGAGAAAGCAAGTAAAAGAGTGGAAGGAACAACAATAACAAAAGAAAAAAAGGAAATATCCAACTCAACATAAAACACGCCTATCATGGCAAAACTCAATTCATGGTTTGGGACAAATATGTTCCAATTTTCAATTGCTTAATAGAAAAAGTTTTACCTAACATGATAATGTAGGCTCCTGGAGACTCATTTTGTAGCTTATGGGTAGGCTTGTCAGTCAGTACTGCTATTACTTATCAGAGTTCTAGAATACTGGTTACAACATCAATAATTAGATTTCTACTATATTAAGATTCTTTTGCATTTAAATGCATCTACTTAAAAAATTTCCCATGTCTAAGACTATAATGCTTTATGTTTCAAAACTGGGTTTTTACATGAGTATCTGTCCAGATACGTACATAAATTCATATTTTTTTGGGTGTGAAAAAAAATTTGGACTTGCCCACAAGCAACCCAAAAGCCTACCTCCAAATCTATAAAACCATTCTTGAAAACACTGTCCTTTGTGATATGATTGTCCATTACATAAGGATATATACAATCAATTAATTTACATTGGAATTAAGAGATACGGTAAGATGCATTTTGTTGATTTCTGCTATTTCTTAGGCAATCAGGTAATGTATCTGTTCCCACATTTTCCCTTAATTACCAGGAACTTTAATGTTTAACTGCAGTTTCACCTCATTCCATGTCTTTGGTACTGTGTTCAGTTTATTTTATATATAATTTAATTATACAATTTATCAAATCTTTCCTCAAATAAAGCAGAATGTATATTATAAATAAATAATAACTTTACCTATTGCCTTCAACATTTTACTTTAGGGTATCATTCTTTTTTGTGTGTGTGTGAGGAAGACTAGCCCTGAGCTAACATCTGTTGCCAATCCTTCTCTTTTTTGCTGAGGAAGACTGGCCCTGGGCTAACATCCATGCCACATTCCTCTACTTTATACGGGATGCCGCCACGACATGGCTGACAAGCCATGTGTCTGTCTGCACCTGGGATCCGAACCTGCGAACCCCGGGTGGCCAAAGCAGAACACATGAACCTAACCACCATGCCACTGGGCCAGCCCCGAGGGTATCATTCTTTTGAGAAAATTATATAATATTATTTCGCACACAATAGCTCTGTTATCCTTCATGTATATAAAGTGAATAAAATACAAAACAGACATCAATCTTTTCCATACAAACTATTTTATAAAACCTTACTTAATATTCTAGATAGGTTATAGGTTAACAAACTCTAATGAAAATATGATTTTTTTGGAAAAAATAACATTACTTAGTTTTTAAGAAAAGTATTTCTCCTTTATCTATCATCCTTAGAAAGTCTTTTAATTACCACCCAAGAAAATGTTGCTAATAAGCGAATGATCAGTTTAAAATGACAAATGACTTATCATTTTGGAGGTGGCCAAATAACATACTTCTGTCGGTTCTCCCTAAGGATTATAAAACCATATGTGCATATTAAAACTTAATGTATTCAAAGTTTAAAAAGAGAAAAATTTTCATCTGGACCTCCATCTGTCATTGGACTGCCTGCATAGTGTACAGGAAAAAAAACAGTTTGATGTACGCTGATACTTCCTGTATTTTCTGTTCGTTAAAGCAAGTAGCGAATATTTAAGTGACCAAACAGTAGTCCCTGAGCACATATGCCCTGAGGGCTTTCAGATACAAGAAAATAAGGTACAGCTGTCACATTTCCTCCACTATTTAAAGGGAAGAAATAAGAAGCAAGCAGAAGCACTCAGAAGAAAATGTCCCTGACAGTTCTGCTGTCTTTCTGAACTACTAACAAATTTCTTTTCTCAGGGCAAATCCAGGGCTAAGGATGTAAACTGGAGATACATTTTACTGAAAAGAAACCATTTTCTACCTACTTAGTTGGAGGTTTTCATATTTTTCCTTCAAAGTATGGAAAGCGTTGTGCAAAAGTAAGATGCACACAACCAAAACATGATAGTAATATACAAACCGACCAAAGTGCCATTTAATCATAAGTAGGGTTTAAATATCTGTTGAATACTGAATGAATTAATTGTCAACCTCCTACCTCCAGATAAACACAGGGGAAAAGCTTCTGTTAACTATGGATGTTTGGCCAACACTAGCTCAACCGGTGAGAGGAATGGTTTTGAAACCTAATTTTCAGTCATGGTAGAAGAACTGGGACTCACCTTCTAACTCCATTGAGGGACCGTGAAAAAACAGCCCCAAGTAGAACAAACTACTAGACCTGAATAAGGCTTAGAATACATAATAGAGACCATGTGATATACAGTTTTAGAAATATCTTTAAGATAAACTGTTTCACCCATCTCAGAAAAGGTTTTAAAAATCATGAAACTGAAACATTCTTTGGTGATCATACATTGTCAATGTTATCTTAAAGTGTTTTCAGCCAATTACCTTCAACATCAATCTAATAAATTAGAATTTCTGGGTATGGGGCTTGGAAATTGGTATTTTAACAAGTTCAACAGGTGATTCTGAGACACTAAAGTCTGAAGACTTGTGCTTTCTGGCAAGCCTGCTGCATAGGACTTCAGAAAAGAACAGGGAGTGATAGAAATACACATGTGAAACACCCCTGTAGAATAACTGGAATAAAAGGTTAAAGCGATTATCTGGATAGATCGCGTGCTCATTCTCACAAATAGAAGCTGAACCTTTCACTTCCTCAGTCCAGGACATTTATGATGAGACGACAGAGTCCAAGCATGGACTGCTTTTAGGCAGCTTCCTGGGAACACGCCAGTTCTCTGTCGTACTTGAGGGAGGCAGAAATACCTCAGAGGAATGTTTAAAATTACTCATTGTCTATGGTAAAAACCTACTTCATACTGTGAAAACAATGACTAGTGCCTGGTCAGTCTACAACCATCTTCAAATTGTCTTGAGAATATTTATTTTAGATACCCCTTGGCATTCAGTAATGGTCTATGACAAAAGCACGCTTGCTTAAAATATCTCAAATCAAGTTATAATTTTCTTTACCTGTTAGATCATTTTAGGGATGCATGTCAGGTAATAGGTAGGGTGTGAATGTATGGTATAGTTCTGAACTAGTAAAGCTCTTGAAGTAATTCAATGATTTACTATCTAGATAATTTAGATGTGTGCTGAAAATGTCATTTAGTAGAGAAGAACTTTTCCCCTCAGTTATATGGTTTCCCATATAACCAAACCTCACTTTTTTTCTTTGAATTACAACATTAGAAAGATCACAAAGCACAGAAACAGTCCCTGATTACAGTTATTACAGGCAGCATTAAATACTCTCAAAAATTGGCAAAAGGAGAAACAATGAAAGCTTAGAAAATCTAAAGGAAAAATACACTGTGCCAGATAGGCATGCCTCCATTCTTATAATGTGCTTGGCACAGACAGTTCTAGAATGTTTTCTATGATATGTTCTGCCCTGTCATCATGTAATGTGCCAGGTCAATAAAAACACTGGGATTATAATTTTGTACTGCTACATATCCAAAGATGAACAAGAGATTAAAACAACCAGTTATACAATACAATTAAGCACATGAATATTGTTTCCCTTTTCCATGTAGGCTTAATCATGTCTTACACTATTACTATGCAGACCAGGACTACAAACAGAAACTTTGTCTTGATCCCTAAGAACAACAGAAGTTTATGTAGAATCCACACTTTTACTTATAAATGCTGAGGAGTTCTAAACTTAAATAGTTGTTAACTTACTATCACCCTGCATTCCTTCTCTTTGTCTTTTTATGCAAAACTGAGGAAAAAGTTCTTGATGACATGAAAAAGTTAAGTCGAAAATCCAGATATTTGTTTCATGACTTCTCTGCTCTTTTCAGGCTGATTGTAAAATAACTACAAGGATGACTCCTTTTCATCACACACCATGACTAAGAGACAATTCATATGAAGAGTTGATGGGTGCATGATTATTCCTGATGATGATGGACACAGAGTGCACAACAAGCCAGTGTTAGGTTACTGGTAGAATTATAAGAGACAATACAAATAAAGCACAATTCCAGGCAAGTTGGAAGTGCCCAGGAAATGCCACCTATTATCTGTTATTATTTTAGGGCTTTTATTTGAACCTTTTTAGCAACAGGATTCAGCACATGGCTTGCCCCATATTGAAAAACTGAGGCCAGAGAGAGTAAATTATTTGACCAACTTAGACATTTCCAGGGAGATGTGGAATAAGAAGCCAAATCCACTAACATTCATTCCATTGCCTGCTCCTTCATGAAGCAGAGAGGCAGGTGGGATGAGGCTGGAACCAGAAAGAGAATCCAATCCAGATAAGGACGCTAACTTCATAAATCTGTTCCATTGGCAACAACCTACCCTGTTAAACTGGGTAAGGTGTTTTATGTGACTACAGTACACAACTTATACTTCACAGCTGTATAATATTTCTGAGCCTTTTCTCACATTACATAAGAGGACTAATAAATACTTTATATATATATATCAGAAATAAACAATATTTAAAATGCTCTAAAGCTTTAGCCTCTACTGATTATATTTCACTAAGGCATCTACACTTATGTACTGGAGATATAGTGAAATAAGTAATAGATTTCCAACCAGAAAATTAGGGTTGAATCCTGGCTCTCCCACTTACTAGATGTGCAAACTTAGATGTGACACTAAACCTGAGTGTTAGTTTCATAAGCACATAACTAACTACTGAACCACTGAACAGATAAATTTTGACCCCTGCATTGTAGTTTCACTATATAAGGAGAAATTCAATCACAATAATTTCAATACAATTTTCCTTAATAAGCATAAATTTAAGCATCAGGATAAAAAAAGAGGAAAACTGTCCTTTGGATTTTGACAATTAATGATTTTGTCTTAAACTTTTTCCAGTTTGAAATCTGATTCTAGACCTGCCAGACGTTATCCAGTGTCTCCTAACAAAACAGTGTAAAAGTAAACCTTCTTTGGGTACAAATCTGAGGAATATTATATAGAAGTACAGATATTCCAAAGGAAAAATTGGGTCATAGGTATTGCACCACCTCTAAATGAAAATCCTTCAGTTCTGGACCCCCGAGATCCACATCATGGGGAAAGCTGGCTGGGCATCTAAGTGGCTACAATCTAAAAACAGTATTCAGTCCTTGAGGACAAGATGCTTCAGTGATTTCCTCATACAAGATGGGAATAGGCCCACGACCCAGGTGAACTTGGAGGTTGTGCTTCATATTACAGGATAAGATGCTAGAATTCAAAACAAAAAACAAAACCCAAAAAGCTAAAGAAGAAAATGGCAGTTGTGGAAAAAAAGAAAAGGATGGAGAATTAGAAGTCAAGGACGTATAAGAGCATAAATTCAAAAACTAAGTACTTTATGGCTTTCCATGAATGAGATCTGCTTTAGTCATTTAAGACAGAAGGAAGGATGAAGTCCTGGGGAATTCTAAGTTCTGTTTCCTACCACTTCATCTTTGACGAACAATTCTCCCTCCACAAATGCAAGCCTGTGACTGAAGCTCTGCTTCTTAACATGTTTAGATTAAAATCTTATTCCAGGCATAGTAAGTGTATATGGATTTATAGCACAACCCATCATAGCATTTGTTTTCTGCATTTCTTTGAACTTAAAGCACTTCTTGTCAGTGGATGTGGTCAAGCAAAAGCTGAATGTCCATCTTGTCATGAACATTATAGAATCAATTTTGGTTTTGACTGGTAGGATGCTGGCTAACATGACTGCTGAAATGCCTTCCAACTCTAAGATTACAAATCTTAATTCATTAAACAATTAATTGTTTGAAAAATGTCTCTAACCAGAAGGCTCTATGTATCACAGGGAATGCAGTGGGCATACCAGAAGAAACATACAGCCCTTACACCAAAGGAGTTCGCAAACAAACCAACAAAAATGGAGCGTGGGACCTGCTACGATGCACATAAGGACAGGGAGTTGTAGACGCACGTGGACAGCTCCTACCACACTGGGAAGTCAATGAGTACTTCCCCGAGGAGTTTAAAGGACAAGTAGGAGTTAGCCAAAGAAAGGAAGGGAAACTTTCTAGGAAGAAAGAGCCTGGATGACCACATCCTATGCTATGTTTGACTGGGGCTAGGCAACACCTCCCAAGGAGACACCACAATGGACATTCTTGTGGCATCCCAAACTCCAGTTCTCGTTCTGTGTCAGATGCTCCTCCCAATTCGATGTGTCTTCCACAGGAGGCTGTGAGCTCCTGGAGGGAGAGCTGTGTTCACCTCTGCACCTCCAGCACCTGGTACAGTGTGTGGCACAGAGTAGGCTGAACGACAAATGTCTACGAAACGAATGAGTGAGGAACGTGTGTAAAGCAGAAGACTGTTCACTGTGGTCCAGAAGTGAAGTGGAACGTGGGGAAAGGAGGCTGACAGACAAGCAGTGGCGGAATCATAAAGGGAAGTAGGAAGCCATGCCTAGACTCTGTCCTGAGGGTGATGGGGCATCCAAGAAAGATGTGAGAGAAAGGAGTGGCATAGCCAGGTTTATTTTTTAGAATGACTGATCTGGCAATAGTATTAAAAGTAAACTGGAAGGAGGCGTGACTAAATACAGAAGCATCTCTTAGAGAGAGTCACTCTAGGAAAGGAGCACATAGACCTGGACTGTAGTGAGGTTGGGATTGAAATGAGGCTAGGTTCTATGTTCAAAAACTTAACTAAAACAAAACCTCACCCTCTTCTTTTAACAAACTGCCTAATGAGTTAAACTTTCTCTATTTTATTTATCTTTCTATCATCTACCTACTTATATACCTTACTATCCATCTGTGTGCTGTGAGAGGGAGAATGATCAAGTAGCATGTTTTGACAGGTATTTATCTTATTATTTTCTTGAGTTTAGTGTGTGGTACAGTCACATCCTATGTTCTGAAGAGCTCCTTTTTGTTAAACTATACAGTGTTAGAGAATATTGATTGATTTTTGATGAACGTAAGACGGAATTCTTTTGTTTGGTTTCGTCCAGCGTGAACGCCCTGAGGTTCTTTTAGATGCCACTTTTTTTTTTTGAGATGTGACAGCAGGTTACAGAGACACATGAACCTAGTCAGACCTGCATTCATCTGATGAGACGTTGAAACAAGGAAATGGAGAATGTTGAGAAAAAGAGAGCCTAAATGACTGAAGAACTGGACTTAACAAGCATACGTTAAGCCTTTGTTTAATTTTCAGATTGTTATCTATCACCAATTTATTTATTATGTTTTCTAGAATCTTATTCAATAAACATTTATTAAATATCAGCTTTATACCAAGGATTCTGTTAGGCACTAGGAATACAACAATGACTAAGATATGGATTCTGGCCACAAACAGCTCACACTATGGGGCCGGCCCGGTGGTGCAGCGGTTTAGTTTGCGCTTGGCAACCCGGGGTTCGCGGGTTCAGATCCCAGGCACCGGCCGATGCACTGCTTGTCAGCCATGCTGTGGTGGCGTGCCATATAAAGTAGATGAAGATGGGCACGGATGTTAGCCCAGGGCCAGTCTTCCTCAGCAAAAAAAGAGGAGGATCGGCAAAGGATGTTAGCTCAGGGCTGGTCTTCCTCACTAAAACACCCCCAAAAAACAGAAAAAAACCAGCTCACACTATACTGAGGAGGGCAGATGTGTTTGAAAAATACACGTTACAAGATAACACAGTAAATGCAATAATAAAGGACACCACAGGTGCTACATGAATATAAATCTTCTGGGTTATAGATTTTTAAAAAAATGTATGGATACAAAATATTTGTATTACATACGTTTTTAAATATATCAAACAACTACATCCACGGAGAATCCAAAATCCAGTTAAGTATATGAAATGTTAATTTTCTTCTAGGGAAAGGTGAAATATGAGTCCTATAAAAATAAAGTATGAGTCACATGAAGCAGATCGATTTCTTTTTTCATTCTTTTTTCTGTTTTTGAATTTGGGGCAGGCTGTGTGTTATGTTGTGCTGTGCCACTGCTGGCTGTAACTGTGACTCGGGAATTCTGAGTTAAGTTGAAAGCAGCCTTGTTCACTCTATCAGCTGAGCTGGGCCAAAAAGGAAGCACACAGAATCCTTATCATTTGGAATTCCCTCACAACTCAGGTCTGATCCAACTGAATCAGTCTTCATATACTGTTTGACTTGTCTCTTTGAGCAGACATATCTTCGTGTACCCTGGAATAAACTCTAGAAATCAGGTCAATTTTTATGGTTTGCTACTTGTATTCTGCTAAACTTCTGGGGTGATATGATGTGACAAGAATTCATTAAATACTCCAGGCCTAAAATACATGTAATTAGTCTATGTTTATGAGATGGTAAAAATTTGAGCTATAAAGAATATTCAAGTAAACAAATATGCACCATGATTGATTTTCCTACAAAGACAAATATTCCAGTCTTATACATAGGAGCCTTAACGTAAGCACAGGCATGGAGGTGGCAATATTCTATGGTGGGCCCATAGGTAAACATTTCAATATAAAGACAGACTCATCATAGGCAAGTCAGGCAACTAGGATCTGGCCAAAAGCAAGTAAAAACAGGGGCCGGCCCCGTGGCATAGCAGTTAAGGTTTGGTGTGTTCTGCTTTGGCATCCTGGGTTCTTGGGTTCAGATTCTAGGCACAGACTGACACCACTGTCAGCCATGCTGTGGCAGCGACCCACATACAAAATAGAGGAAGACTGGCACAGATGTTAGCTCAGGGCGAATCTTCCTCAGCAAAAAAAAAAAAAAAAAGCAAGTGAAAACACGATTTGAAATGTAAAAAATGTTAATTTTTAAAATAAAACACATTTCTAGGAAAGTCACAAAAATTTTGAGGAGGTATATTGATTTTTTAAATATATTCACTGTTCAATGCTTACTTTTTATTGAACCCAATATATTTTAACACTTTATCATAACCATTGTTCTGATAAAAGATAGGAACTTTGTGCTTTTTCAATGGCAGTAGGAGAAGGGGAGAGAAGGTGACAGAAGAGGCTGATGAGAAACCTCTGGGCAGGTTACAGGTGTCACAGGTGATAACACCCCTGGAAAGCAAAGAGAGAAAGGGCCCCTGTGGACTGCTCCTGGCCTTCCTAGGATTCCAGATGTATTGAGGCAAGAGGAGCATGGCAGCTTAAACCCGCTTCATTCAGGTAGGTGCTGGCTGCGCTTTTGTTTGGCACTCTGTGGTTTTTAGATTTTTAATCTATAAATCCAAGAATTCACCTTAATGTTTTTATAGAAGCAATGAATAAGAAAATCTAGAGAATCTTCCCGTCTCTGCCACTGTTACTCTCTAGAACATTTTTTGAGATTCTTTTCAATTCATGCTGAAGAACTTGAGTATCAGAAGTAAATCTATACACAAAGAAATGGCTTCTCAACAGTGGGCAAGCACATGGACTAGTTCTACGTGGTCTTCTCTTTAAAGGTTGTATTGAAAACAACTATTTCGATACAATAGGTTTTTGTTTCAAAACAAAGAAAAGATTACAAATCTACTTAATAAGATTTCTTGAAACCCTTAGATATTGATAATTACAATGAGAAATGTTTTTCTTATTACTTCCAAAAGCCTATAAAGAAAGTGATGGAGACTATAACATCAGATTAGAGGACACGGGTGATGGGACTTTCATAGATCTCCACTTGACCAAACCAAGTACCAGTAGATTACTCATCTCCAATAGGGCCAGTCTTGATACCAGATGAGACTATTGAAGAATGTCTGACTGAAATGGTGGAGAAAGCAATATCTTCACCCAACGAAGTATGAGACCAAATGAATTTGCTTATTTGATTTTTTCAGAATCTTTTATTTTAGCTAAACTAGGAGGTAAATCAAGGGGGAAAAATTCTCCAAATTTAGGTTAGGAAGTTCAGAGTTAAGCTATGTAAAACAAGTGAACTCCAGATGGGATCAAGAAACTCAGTGATATAAGCACACTCTAGAAAATTGTTTTTCTCCAAGAAAATGGCCACAAACAACTATCATTTATCTTCACATGAGATCCATATTTCCAATGGGCATTTTGGTTGAGAATTTCTAAGCAGCAAGATTTAATTTCATCTTTCTTACCTTTTTCTCTGTTTTATTAAAAAAATAAATCAGAATAAAATATTAAAACTAAAAGTATATTCCATGTCTGGCATTTTAATCATAGAGGCAAAGGGAAACAGACATTTCAGTTAAACATAAATAATTTCCTGGTAAACTCAGGATATGCAAATTATGATGCACAGCTATATCTCCTTTGATGCATCATAGACCTTAAATGTAAAGGAAACCAAAATTTCTTAGGAAAGAATAAAAGTCTTTTCAGGAATAAGTTATAAATATGACAGAGACTACCTCACTTATCCTTAACTAAACTTAAAAAAAAAAAAGTGAGGCAAGTGCCTTAAGCATGAGCAGTAGAAGAAAGAAATACGAGATGAGAAAATTCTCTCTTCTGATGGTGAAACTGAACAAGATTATTCAACACCTAGGATGTCACAGGCATGGTTCTGGATGCTGAGGATATGCAAATACTAGAAGACTCAACTTTTGGTCTTAAGGAGCTAATGAGAGAAACCAACATGTCAACAAACAGTTAGGTGACAACATGATAAATGGCTTAATAGAGGTAAAAAGGGATTCTACGGAATTTCCTAAGAAATCAGAAAAGTCATGGGAGATGAGAATGGCAAAACTTGCTTTCAGTCTTGAAGCAAGGGCAAGGGCAAGGGCATAATTGGACATGATGGACATGGGCATAATTCTACACACACATCACAGCGACACAAAGATATGGGGGTATGAAAGAACTGGAGACACACTAGAAAACATCAAGGATGTTTCAGAATGCCAGAACAACAGTAGTGGAAAATGCGGCCGAGAGGCAAGTGCCCAGATGATGAAGCACCTCGTCTGTCAGGCTGGGTAGTATAAATTTTATCACTGTTAATGCAGACCACTGAGAAAGTTTAAGCAGATGAACAACAGGATGAGCCAGAGAAGGGGATGTAGAAGATTATGATCAGAAACAGGAAAAGCAGATAGATGGTCAACGATGGAATAATCCATGAGACAGGATATAAGAGTTTGAATTAAGGGAGTAGTAGTGGGATTGGAGATGGGGGGAAGATACAAGATATTTATTTTGAGACAAAGGGAGGTCTCTCAATGTGCCACAGGTCATACAAAATTCCTATCCTCAGGAAAGTTACATTTTAATGAGGTAATCACACAGTAAACAAACACCTAATTAAAATATGAAATTTAACATTTAATATGAGAGTATTAATTTTATATTAAAGTATTCAACATCTCATATTTAATATACTTAATATAAAATTAAAATGAGAAGAAGACAGCAAGGTAAGAGGAAGGCACTATTTTTGAGGGTGGTCAGGGAAGCATCTCTGAGGAGGTGAGTGTGGAAGAGAGGCCATAATGACATGGAGGGCGCAAGCTACGCAAAGAACCAGGGCAAGGATGCTCCAGGAAGGGGCGGTGCTGTACATGTAGAGGCACTGAGGTGGGAATGGGCTTGAAACTGACTTGGAGAAAGATACAAGAAGAGTGCTAACCAGAGCCAGGTTGTGTGGGATCCTCTACAACCTGGTCAAGAGTTTGGATTTATTGCTAAGTATGATGAGAAGGGCGGGATGGGGAGATGCTGGTCAATGGCTAGAAACTTGCAGTTATAAGACCAGTAAGTTCTGGGGATCCAATGTACAGCATGATGATTATAGTTAATAAGAATGTATTATATACTTGAAAGTTGCTAACAGAGTAGATCTTAAATGTTTTCACCAGAAAAAAGAAGTGGTAATTATGTGGCGTAATGGAGGTGTGGTTAATGCTATGGAGGTAGTCATTTCCAATATAAAAGTGTATCAAATCAACAGGCTGTACACCTTAAACTTACACAATGCTATGTGTCAGTTAGATCTCAATAAAGTTGGGAAAAAATTGCAGGATTTTGAGCAGGATTGACTGTTTAAAAGACCATATGGCTGCTGCGTGGAAAGCAGAGCACAGCGGGGCAAAGAGTGGAAACATATTCCAGGGAGGAGGCAACTAACTGCAGCCATCAGCTGAGAGACGATGGCGCTTTGCTCACTGGGGTGCTAAGAGGAGAAGTCAGTAGCTTCTGGATGTCAGAAACAGTAGTTGCCAAGATAGGCTTGTCATGACTCAAACTATTGTGAAAAATACAAGTTAGAAGGGTTTTCTATGTATAAATATTTTAAATTATGTAATATAGTTACTCAGCTCTGCGATGAGAAAATTATATAAAATTACATAAAAATTATACATCACTATGTTAGTTCCCTACAGAGCTTCACTGAAGAACTTCCCTTCATTGAAGAATTTTGCAGTGTATAATTAAATGATCCATAGACATATGTGTGTATAGGTATATTATATATGTGTGTATATATATTACATTACATTATCTTTATTACTATATTTTTCAATTTCTCTTGCTTTTAAAACAAAGTTTCCTTTAGAATTCTTAGGTTGCAAAAACAAGACCCACTCCAGTAGTAAACATATGCCAAAAGGAATACACAAGTCTAGAACAAAAGCCTTACACACTGCTTCTCAGTAGCAGGAACTTTCTAGTACCACAGCAGTCTGGCTTGGAAAAAGGCCTTTTGATTGTTTTGGCCCCTTGCTCTTTATTTAGGATTGATTACTGCCCGATCTTTCCTAGGGCTCTGTTCACTATGGTTTTAAGTGACTCAAGCTTTGGCAACCCCTCACTAAAGTATTTGCTCTAGTGAATTCTAAATTTCTCTTACAGAGGCTACAACTGTCTCACAAACAGACTGCCTCCTGCAGCAATTACTGAGCACATGGTACGACTGGAGTCCTTGACATTCATTTTAAATATTGCAGGCAGTGGGGGAGAAAAGAAAAAGAGTAAAAAAATTTAATCACAAAAACTGAGCAGGTTTAAGTAAGCCGTTATACTTCTCAGGCAGAGAGACCTGACAGACTCAGGAGGAATCGGCCTCCAGGGTCAGCCCTGCTGGAGCTTTGCTCGTCACCTCTCCTTCTTCCCACCCAGGCTGACGCATCGAACTGCCTTTCCGTACAGACTCGGAGAAAAGGCCAGCTTTATCAGGGTTTCTTCATCATAAAATGCTCTCTGATGCTGTGAGAACTTGATTAAATTGCTACCGACTCTCAAAGGGAAAAGGAGTTTTAACCTTCAAGGAAAAATCAGTAATCATACACTTACCGCAATGCAGGATTTTCCCAAAAACCCAAGCATTCTGCGGTCACAGGAAACTAAAGCTCCATGATAAAATTATTTAGCAGATAAGTTGGTTTGTAGACTATTTAGTGAATGAAATGGCTTTTATATGACACTGTGACACAACGTTCTGTTCATATAAAATAATCAGATGCACAGCCACCCTCATATAAACAGCAAATTTACTACCATCCAAATAAATAATACAACTGGAACAAATAGAAAATATGATGGGAAGCCTTTATATGATGATTTATGAGTTCATCAAAACATCAAAATTCTTTAAAACTTCTTGAAAAAGTACCAATTGTGAGTTTTTTCCTCAATATTTTACCTTTACTTGTTATTTTTCTTTAAAAGGCCACATCCTTCTTGAGTTCAAAATGAATTTTGACCATCCCAATTCATGTATTTTTGTAATGAATTTTAGAAATTCATCAAAGTACAAATATTTATTTTGTTCCTCAAGGAAGCTTTCTACATCTATTAATTAATCAATTGATTCATTTAGCAAGAAGTTATTGAAGAAAACCAAGAGAGGTACTGGGCACTATGCTTTTCTTAGCCATTCTCCTTTTGGACATAATGCTTATTTCCCTACGGAGGGTTTTAAAAATATCTTATTTGAGTACTACTGTAAGAATTAACTTTGATAAATGGATGTATCTAATATATTTACCATTTTAACGTGATACTGAAATTATGATTCACAGTTCTACCTCTGTCATATGATTGGTGTCTATTCTTTCCAGGGCTTGAGCTATTTGATCCCAATGTTCAAATACATTAATTCTGTGGACAAATCTTCCCTTGGTGGAACAGAGACTGCTAGCAGTTGGCCCAAATCTCTTTCCTCTCTGTGCTGACACACAGCAGGAGTCCGTTTCCTCACCTCCCTTGGAGTCAGGTGTGTCACAGGCCTCAGTTCTCACCAGTGGTGTGTGAGCAGAAGTGATTCCAGCTACGCTGGGGTTTGGCTCATATACAATTCCCAGGTGCTCCTCCTTGGTCTTTGCCCTTTTATCAACTTGATGGAGACAATGACAAAGTAAGGCCACGAATGGAGGGCGCCTGGATCCCCGGTTACCCTGGAAGAGGAGAGACAGTCTCCCCGCGCAAACACCCACCCAGGACTGTTAAGTGAGCAAGAAATAAATTTATAACACATTTCTGGTCTACTTGTTTTAGCAATTAGCCCATCCTAACTAATATACTTGGTTTGAAGAAAAGTATAATGAGATTTTTAAAAAAATGATGAGACTAATAGAAGTAATAGGGTTAAAGGAAACAAATTTAAGGAACTATCCCCAATTTATTGCCTGCACAGCACATCTTGACAGCAATTAGAACAGCTTGGATGTTGGAGGAGGAGAAGTGAGAGAGCACAGAGGAGGGAGCAGTCCCTGCTGCTCCTCCTGAATTACCCTCTCCACGCCCCTCTTCTTCCCTGGGATGGATGGAGCAAAGATGCCCAGCCTTGGGGTAGTCCTCTTGTAATACGTGCTCGGTGGCCAAGGTGCAGATAGAATTTGCAATCACTTTCAGAGAATCTTAGGACAATCTAATGTTTGCCAAAGACAAAGTGAAAGCACTGCCCTTCCTGAGATGTAGAAGCTAGAAGCCTTTATACAGTCTACTTCCTGTCTCCCCGTCCCTCTCCACCCTCCCTCATTGTCTTCACCTTTCCTTAGAGGACTGGGTGGCCTTCATTTTTGTTAACATTAATCTCTCTCCTGTTCTTTAACATAGCTTTTCCTGCCCCCTCCAAAGTTTTGTTTCCTTAAATATCCCCGTGTCATCTCACAGTGTCAGCTTCCTCCTTCCCTTACTTTCTGACTATAAATATACTTTTTCCTATCTAAAACAAACAGATATATGAAAGAATGACAAGAAAACCACCACCATCATAAAACCTGTTTTGTAAATCTGCTACCTGGGCTACAGCTCATTTCTTTTTTACCTCCTTAATCCCTCATTTATTTACCACTTACTCTTTCAATCATCACTTACTCATTTTTCTGTTGTTATTAGCTATTAACAACAATTTACTAAATATTATTTTGTTTCAAATCTAATAACATGGTTCTGGAGGCATAAATACGGAAAAGATAAAACTTTTGCCTTTGAGGACTTCACAGAGCCAGGGAGAAGGACAGAGATGGAAATAATTACACCCCAAGATGATTCTTCTGTAGTTCACATATGCCTAGAAGGCTGTGGAAGCCCCTCCTTTCCCAAAAGGCACAATTAATACCATTTTCTGGGCTGGAGAGAAAGTTTCACAGAAGGACTGACATTTGAATTGAACAGACACAGGCTTTTGTAAGTCAGACGAGGGGAAGATGGTTCTTTAGGCAGGAGTCACAGAAATAACAAAGATAACAGTAACACAAGAAAAACACGGTGCACAAAGGCAAGTAATCAAGCTGAAGAAGCAAAAAGTAGTCTGCTTGGTTAGAATGAAGGAAAGGCAATTGAGTAAGAGGGAAGGATGGAAGATCATCCAGAAATGGCTGCTTGGAGCCCGTTTTGAAGGGTCTTTAGTAAGTTAGATCTTTATATTTTAGGAAAATTTTAAGTAGGAAAAAGAAATGATCTGATGAATACGAAAAATCAGATGGTGCCAGCACGCAGGAGAGTCAGGTTATAAGAGTCAGAAGAAGGCAAACTCATCCAGAGGCCACCGAAAGGTTCAGGCAAATGTACTGGAGGCCTGGGCTGAAGGAGAGCAAGTGCCCAGCCCCTGGATGAGGAGGTACCTCAGTAACCGTATACTAGTTTTCTATCTTCTGCTTAAGCAGAAGGCAGGTTTCTATTGGCTTCAACCCTCTCCCCAAACTGACTGAGACAAGGCTTCTGCAGTGCAACTGGTCCACAGAATTTCCTGAAGGCAAACTTCCGGCAGGACCTGACGTCTCAGACCTCCCCGTAAGCCTCTCTTTTAAAGTGACCTACACTCGTGGTCAGTAAAAGAATGAAATGCATAATAACCATGCCTGGATCACCATTCTTTTATTCCAAGCATTAGAAAAAAATGCTCATTGGTACAAAATTCTTGTCTTTTCCAATCTCCATGTGCCAAACTCTTAAAAGACAAGACTTTTAAAGACAGCACCCTCCGAACAAGAACTACAGCCTTGTGCAGCAGGTGGTGCCCACCTCTCCAACAGACTCCAACCCAATCTGCTCAGAACCGCCGAGAAATCAGCAGACTGTGCTCATGATTCAGCCTGTTAAGTAGGAGGACTGTTATTGTTATCCTAACTCCTGCGGGAGTATGTGGACAATTCTCCCCCTTTATGCCTCTAGCTAACCATGAGACATTCCTCTGCAAAACCTCATCCCTGGAATAGCTTCTTGCTCAGTACGAGCCAGAACAGTCTGGGGTCTGGATATGAGTCCCAGCTGATAGTGCAGATTAGAAATAGGCTTTCATAAGGGAACATCTGATATCCTAATTTACCAATAGAATTTATTTTTAGAATGTTAAATCTGCCTTTAAAATTACTGACATAGACTGCCATGGACTGGAGCTGACGCTGATGAGATAGTAATCAACATAAGACAAGGTACTTATTTTTGGAGAGGATGGTGAAAATACTAGTTTTTCTTTCTCTTTTCCTTAACTGTTGCGGTATCGTGGTCCTGCTGTTTGTCTTTCTCTTGATAAATGTTCTTAACAATGTCAACACTCAAGTACTGCTCCTAAGGAGTACTGTAAAAATAAAACAAAAAGTCAGCCTATTTTACAGAAAATTGTCTTAAAGGATAAACTTCACCCATTTATGAATGATGTAAAGAGATAAATCTACTCTGAAAATAAAGCAAAATATAAGCAATGTCACATCATGGCAAATCTTAATATTATTAGACAAAGATGGCATATACTAATCAAATAAATATTTTCTGCCCATTAAATGGTGTTCTCATTTCCACCCAGCTAATATGTCCCTAATGTCTCTGTGTTTTTGGTACTATAAATTAAGACTCAAAATTACATATCAGTGGAATAAATTTTTATCATAATATTATAAAATTATGTGTCGAAACATGCATGAAAGCTCCTCAGCGTTCCAGAAGCGATGGATTCTAGTAAGACAAACCAAAGGAATTCTCAGAAGGGCAGCCACCATCTCTGATGTGCATTAAGGATGTTGTGTGTGTTCCACAGTAATCCTCGCATCCCTATTCAGTCCTTCGACAAGCGAGGGTCCACCAAGATAGGGACCATTCTGGACGTAGCTCAGAAGGTCAGAGTATGCCCTCAGTGAGAGGAGAGGATGGTGAGATGACGTCAGGCAGGCAGAAGATGCTGGTTTGTACAGCACCTTGCTGGCCACAGTAGGAATACGGCCTTCATTCTGACTATCGTGGGCAGCCGTTGGTGGATTTTCAACAAAAGAGTCGTGTCAATTGATTATGATTTATAAAAGATCCCACTATGAGAACAACAGACTGAGCACAGGAGGCCACTGCAGTAGGCAAGTCGAGAGAGAGTGGATTCCAACGATATGGCAGAGGTAATGAGAAATGACCACATTCTGGACAGGCAGGCACTTGGTACTGTTATTATCTGCCGGGAGGCTTAAGGAGGTTAAATAATATGCCTCTAATAGGTGGTGGAGGCTGGAAACAAACCCATTGTCAGGGCTGTTAACTACACTATAATGTCAAATGGGGCTTTTGTGTCAAAGAGAAGCTGATATTAGATGATGCAGTCAGACTCTTAAACTTCAGAGACATATATTAACCTTTGTATTTAGAATTACATGTATTAGGTTTGAAATATCCAATTCTAAACTTACAGAATAATTAGTGATGTCAGTAAATGATTGCAAAGATTTTGTCATTTACAAAGCATTTTCACTCCTATTGTCCTATTCACCTGAATCTAACTGGCATGGTTAGGTGACTACAAAGGTAATTACCTGGTCAACAATGCTATGATAGCAAAATAGAGATACCGAGTTAAGGAGTCACATGATGGTAACACGGAGGAGTCTCTGCCCTTCCCAATAGCCTGTTTTCTCACTCTAGGTGGATAATGTGTCTTCCTTGATTTACAACATCAGCCCCCTCAACTCACATAAAAGGATCCCAATAAATATTGGTGGAATAATCGAAACTGCTATTTATATGTCAAATAGGTTGGGTTTTCTCAATTCCTTCTCCAGTAAGCAGTATAGCGTTGGAGTCTGAGAGAGATGAGTTTGAATGCAGTCTCAGCAATCACTGTCTGATCTTGAGGAGTTACCTGACGCACATGGGCCTCGACTTCCTCACCCGCAGAACTGCACTGCACTTCTGACCTGGAGGCTTACACGAAGTCTCGTATTCACTCATATTTGCCCAGCAAAGCTGAGTTTATCTTCTTTCTCCCCTGACTCTGCCAGAGGAGTAATTTACTCCCTTCGATTATGAAGGATTCTATGTCTATAAATCTTACTACAGTATAACAACATTTCTTTTATGTTAAACAAATTATAGAATTAACTGTAGTGTTAGGGAAAATTTGGGAAAAAAATCCTTTTTCTTGAACGTTTCTCTCATGATATTTGAAGGGAACATGAGCAGTTAACATGGGCCAAACAAAAGTGTTTTTCTTTTAAGTATCAGATTCTAAAGGTAGTATTTACATTGTATTTGGAAATAGTATTTCATCTATGGGGAAATAAAACAGATTTCAATTGTTGTGTTATGGCAAAAGCAATAAAAATCATGAGTCTCATTAGACAGCAAGATCCTTACAGCCACTAAAAAAATGCTTTACTAATAGGAAAAAAGGAAATGTAAACAGAATGGGCATGATACCGACCACATATTAAGGACTTTACATTTCTTATACACAAATACCAAAGATGCTTTGAAAGCCATGCTTAAACCATGTGAGCATTAAATCTTCAAAATGCTGAAAGTTATTTAGCAGTAATAATGAACAATACTAAGCACCAGATGACTGAAACATTAAAAGAGTCAACTTTATGACAGAAAATGAGTCAATCAGATTTTCCTGTATCAATATCTAGTGAAGGCAAGCTGCAAGAGAATACCTACAGTATGAGACCATCTTTGTAAACTCTTAAAATGTAAATAATTATATGGCATATTGTTTCATACACATGTCATTAAAGTATTAGAACACCTGTAGGAGGGTTTATCATCTTCAGGATTAATCTTCAGGAAGAAAGGAAAGGGAGTGGTGTGAGCTTTTGCTCTCTGTGATGGTTTATTTTTTTAGAAGAGGTTTGAACAAAGCTGAATGTTAGCATTTGTTTAATCCACGTGGCTGATACTTAGGATTTATTACAATATTTTCCTTTTAAAATTTGGTAAGTTTTCTTGACAAAAAATAATAGAGAAATAATGAAAACAGTAAAGTGAATATGGCTGTGGCCAATTTAAGATTATATATTCAGTACTTATAATAAGAAGAAATTAAATTAAAATGCATTCTTCATTTCCTAGAATAAGAAATCATTCATTTGTAATCTTTCTGTACGATTATTCTGCTTTTATCACAGGAATTTTAAGTTTAAAGAAAGATGTTCAATAAAGGAAAACATTGTTTCTGCTTGTAAACCGACCTAAAGTGTATACATTCCTTTATTTACTCATGCAACAACTACAGGTAACAAGCACAAACATAAAATGACAGTTTGCCTGCTTTGGCTCTTTCTGTAAAGTCATTATATTTTTTTCTTCCCTAAATTCAGATAGAACCAACTCAAAACCTGGAGAATCTGACTGCTAGATGTTTCTACACAACGTGAACCTGCTCTCACAATAACAGCTGAAGCTGGTGTTCTTTCCAGTGCCCGCTGCTCGCAGACCCTGTGTACACCCTTGGCTGAACTTCATCTACCTGCCTCGTCTCTCTCTCCCTCAAGCCTCTAATCTGTAAAATGGGGGAGATCTCCACATGCGCTCACAGGGCTGCTGTAAGGAATAAGTGGTTTAGTTTACGCAAAGCCAGGCATGTAGGACCACGCTCAGCACGGACTAATATTACTGGTGTTGTTCAGCACAGCAGGGGAGGCAGGCTTAGTTCAGCCCTCACTCCAGAGAAAGATCATTTCATTCTTTTGCTATCACATCATTCCAAACATTAGGAAGTGCTATTTTAATCATTCTAAACCTATTAGCTATAGAAGTCATAAATGTATTTCTCCCTTATCAAAATGAATTGATATTTATTCAATGAAGATTTTTTAAAACATGGTTAGTAAAGAGTTATTTTTCACAATGGTGGGTAACTCTTTTACTGCAGAGAGGGTAGGGTCTTACCTATTCAAGGAAGTGGCAAAATGGTACAGTGGTACAATGGTACGGTTTGTTACGTTGTGTTATCAAAGGGCTGACAATATGACCTGGCTTCTTTCTGCAAAAAAAAGAATTTAGGAAATGAATAATTTAGTCTCCAATCCATGTACATCAATTACATCATGTAGCTCAGTACAAAATTCAACTCGTGGCTTTTTCTTTTTCTATCGCTTAACCGTGAGACTATGAGGTGGATTTCAGGATGGTTCTTTAGTCAGACACCCTTGAGCATTTGTAACCCGCGAGGCACCAGTTCAGGAGCTGGGAACAGGGCAGTGACAACGCTAACTGTTGCAGACTTGTTCTCACTTTTTAGATTCACTCCAGTGAAGCTTCATAAGTACAATATCCAAGGAAAAACAAAATTTTACATTGTTTTCAGCTAATAAATAGCAAGCAATTGTATTCTCCCCCAAGAGAATACATTCATCCTGGTAAACCATTAATTATATCCAGTGAGCTTTAAGGGCCTGGGCCTCTAGCCCAGGCTGCATTGATTCTCTCCAGCACAGGCTGGAGAGGAATTTTTTAACAACTAATTAAATTCTCTCCAAAGACTACTAAACTTATTTTGACATTCAGAATCCTAAAAGTCAATCTAGATTAGCACTTCTGCTTAGAAATTCCACTAGAACAATACAGAATACTTCTTACTGAAGTGGTACCCAGGAGTAAACACGATTACTAGGAGTCACTAGGCTTGTTTTGTACCGTATAGGCCATTCTGGCGTAATCATCCTCCTCTATAGGGAAGACGACAAAGGGCGCACAATGCATAAGTAATTGTACCTAAATGCCAGGGCACAGCTGAGGCTCGTTTTGAAGTCCTGCTCTCTTAGCACAGGTGTCTAGATCTCCATGTGCTTTCGCTAGGGCCTGTGCAATTCCACCCCCGGAAAAGTGGACTCCATCGTGTATCCTCAAGGAAGGTGTTGCTTTACAAGAAGGAGCCCTAAGACTCAAAGGGGATAGCTATTAAGTCTTCTTCAAGACCCAGTAGGAAATGGGAACTTGGAAAGACAAGAAGCAGGAGGCTGAGTTCTTCTCCATGACCCTTCCAAGAACCATGTGTGTTTGAATGTGAACAGACAAGGGTTTGATTCAAAAGTAACAACACTGACTGGAACGGTCCTGCGTCAAGTGCTTTCACATGTATTACCTCATTTAACCCGTGAGCCTCCACACAGAATGTGCAGCAGCAAACAAGTCTAGCAGTGCATATTAAAGTCAGAAAGTCTTAATTTTTTAAAAATTAAGAAAATTCTGAAGGCAAGAAGGCACACAGTAGAATTCTCCACTCCCTCAAATAATTTGATAATTAGGAAAAAAAGGTTTGACCGCCCAGACCTCTGAACACAGCTTTTTTTTTCCCGTAGTCCAGCTCCGTGGTTCTCAAATTTGGAATCTGTGTAACATTACTATTATACAGAGTTCTATACACAATAACTTAAGACTATTTAAAGAATTTTTAAGGGTAGTTTTGATTAAAAGCAAATTAAATCTTATAGGTTGTTTTTAGAACAAAAATAAAATGGCAGACCAGCTCTGGACCTTGTTGTGGTAGACAGAGTCTTTGGGTATTTAATCAATGAATGCTGAAGAAAATATCATGCTTTATTTCCTCTTCAAATTCCTTAATATGCATACTTTTTGCACTTCATTTTCATGATTTTCAAGTACATGTACACACACGTGTATAAGCATACAGGTACACATTAGAGATGTGCACATGTACCTTTCATCCAAGTAAAAATAAGAAAAAACAAAAAAGGGAATTCTACAGAACAGAGGTCAGCAAACTACAGTCCATGGACCAGATCCATTCTGATGCTGCCTGTTTTTCTAAATACTGTGTCATTGGCACATAGCCCCGTCCATTCATTTCCAAGTTGTCTGTGGCTGCATTCGCGCTACATGGCCAGAGTTGAGCAGCTCTGACAGAGGCTGTGACAGAGACTGTAGGGCCCTTTCTACATTTATATGTGACCCAAAATATTTGCTATCTGGCCCTTTACAGAAAACATTTGCCAACACCTATTATCAAAGAACATGTTCATCATTTGAGTAATACTAAAAACAATATTTAAAATATAATATCCTGTTTTTACAGTCTAAAGTAAAAATTTACTTTATAGTTACATATAAATGAAAGTGAAATTCCAGCCCTAAATACTTGAAAGCTAATTTCATGCCAACAGAATTTGGCTATTATTGGTCAAAGGATGAGATGATTATCAGAAAACTGAGGGTACCCAGTGCCTATTACCTGTAAAAATAATGCCCTATTTACCCATCATCTGGACTTTTGTGGGGTTCTTTTTCCTTTTTTATTGATGTCTTAATCCTTTATAACATTGTGAAATGTTAGCTGCCCATTATTGTTTGTCAATCACCATATAAATTTATATCACCCCTTGGGCCCACTGCCATCCCCCCTGCCCCAGATAACCACCAAACAGTTCTCTCTGACCATGTGTTAGTTTATATTCCACATATGAGTGAAATCATATGGTGTTTGTCTTTCTCTCTATGGCTTTTTTTTTTGCTTAACCTAATACTCTCCAGGTTCATCCACGCTGTTGCAAAGGGGATTTCTCTTTTTTTATGGCTGAGTAGTATTTCATTGTATATATATATACCACATCTTCTTTATCCAATCAACAGTCAAGGGACACTTGGGTTGCTTCCACTTCTTGGCTATAGTGAATAATGCTGCAATGAACATAGGAGTGCGTAAGCCTCTTGTGATGGTTGATTTCATGTCCTTTGGGTAGATGCCCAAGAGTGGGATTGCTGGATCATAAGGTATTTCTATTTTTAATTTTTTGAGGAATCTCCATACTGTTTTCCATAGAGGATGCACCAGTTTGCATTCCCACCAGCAGAGAACTAAGGTTCCCGTTTCTCCACAACCTCTCCAACACTTGTCGTTTTTTGTCTTGGTGATTATAGCCACTCTAACGGGTGTCAGGTGATATCTTAGTGTAGTTTTGATTTGCATTTCCCTGATGATTAGTGATGTTGAACATCTTTTCATGTGCCTACCGGCCATCTGTATATCTTCCTTGGAAAAATGTCTGTTCATATCCTCTGCCCATTTTTTGATAGGGTTGTTTGGTTTTTTTGTTATTCAGTTGTGTGAGTTGTTTATACATTATGGAGATTAACCCCTTGTCAGATATATGATTTGCAAATATTTTCTCCCAGCTGGTGGGTTGTCTTTTCATTTCGATCATTTTCGCACTTGCCTTGTAGCAGCTCTTTAATCTGATCAAGTCCCACTTGTTTATTTTTTCTTTTGTTTCCCTTGTCTGAGTAGACATGGGATTCGAATTAGTGCCTATATTTTCTTCTAAGAGTCTCATAGTTTCAGGTCTCGCTTTCAGGTCTTTGATCCATTTTGAGTTAATTTTTGTGTATGGCAACAGAAGATGGTCTACTTTCATTCTTTTGGATGTGGCTGTCCAGTTTTCCCAGCACCATTTATTGAAGAGACTTTCCTTTCTCCATTGTATGTTCTTAGCTCCTTTGTCAAAGATTAGCTGTCCGTAGATGTGTGGTATTATTTCTGGGCTTTCAATTCTGTTCCATTGATCTGTGTGTCTGTTTTTGTACCAGTACCATGCTGTTTTAATTACTATAGCTTTGCAGTGTATTTTGAAGTCAGGGATTGTGACGCCTCCAGCTTTGTTCTTTTTTTTCAGGATTGCTTTAGCTATTCAGGGTCTTTCGTTGCCCCATATGAATTTTAGTACACTTTGTTCTATTTCTGTGAAGAATGTCATTGGGATTCTGATTGGGATTGCACTGAATCTGTAGATTGCTTTAGGCAGTATGGACATTTTAACTATATTTATTCTTCCAATCCATGTGCGTGGGATATTTTTCCATTTCTTTATGTCATCATCAATTTCCTTCAAAAATGTCTTATAGTTTTCATTGTATAGGTCTTTCACTTCCTTGGTTAAATTTATTCCTGGATATTTTATTCTTTTTGTTGTGATTGTAAAGGGGATTATCTTTTTGAGTTCTCTTTCTGTTAGTTCGTTATTAGCATATAGAAATGCAACTGATTTTTGTAAGTTGATTTTGTACCCTGCAACTTCGCTATAGTTGTTGATTATTTCTAATAGTTTTCCAATGGATTCTTTGGGGTTTTCTATATATATAAAAGTCATGTCTGCAAATAGTGAGGGTTTCACTGCTTCGTTACCTATTTGGAGTCCTTTTATTTCTTTTTCTTGCCTAATTGCTCTGGCCAAAACCTCCAGTACTATGTTGAATAAGAGTGGTGAAAGTGGGCACCCTTGTCTTGTTCCTGTTCACAGAGGAATGGCTTTCAGCTTTTCTCTGAGTATGATGTTGGCTGTGGGTCTGTCATATATGGCCTTTATTATGTTCAGGTATTTTCCTTCTATACCCATTTTGTTGAGAGTTTTTATCATAAATGGATGTTGGATCTTGTCAAATGCCTTCTCTGCATCAATTGAGATGATCATGTGATTTTTATTCCTTGTTTTGTTAACATGATGCATAACGTTGATTGATTTGTGAATATTGAACCATCCCTGTGTCCCTGGTATAAATCCCACTTGATCATGGTGTATGATCTTTTTAACATATTGCTGTGTTTGGTTTGCCAATATTTTGTTGAGGATTTTTGCATCTATGTTCATCAGAAATACTGGCCTGTAGTTTTCCTTCTTTGTATTGTCCTTGTCTGGCTTTGGGATCAGGGTGACGGTGGCCTTGTAGAATGTGTTAGGAAGTGTTCCATCTTCCTCTGTTTTTTGGAAAAATTTGAGAAGGATAGGTATTAAATCTTCTTTGAATGTTTGGTAAAATTCTCCAGAGAAGCCATCTGGTCCTGGACTTTTATTTTTTGGGAGGTTTGTGATTACTGTTCCAATGTCTTCACTTGTGATTAGTCTATTCAGATTCTCTATTTCTTCTTGATTCAGTTTTGGGGGGTTGCATGAGTCTAAGAATTTATCCATTTCCTCTAGATTGTCCAATTTGTTGGCATATAGTTTTTCAGTGTATTCTCTTATAAACCTTTGTATCTGTTGTAATTTCTCCTCTTTCATTTCTAATTTTATTTATTTGAGCCTTCTCTCTTTTTTTCTTAGTGAGTCTGGCTAAGGGTTTGTCAATTTTGTTTATCTTCTCAAAGAAACAACTCTTTGTTTCCTTGATCCTTTCTACGGGTTTTTTTTTTCCTTTGGTTTCAACTTCATTTATTTCTGCTCTTTTATTATTTCCCTTCTTCTGCTGACTTTGGGCTTTGTTTGTTGTTCTTTTTATAATTCTGTTAGGTGTAGTTTAGGGTTGATTATTTGGGATTTTTCTTGTTTGTTAAGGTGGGTCTGTTTTGCTATGAGTTTCCCCCTCAGGATCGCTCTTGCTGCATCCCATGAGTTGGTATGGTGTATTCTCATTTTCATTTGTCTCCAGATATTTTTTGATTTCTCCTTTAATTTCATCAATGATCCATTGCTTGTTCAGTAGCATATCGTTTAGTCTCCACATCTTTGTCACTTTCCCAGTTTTTTTCTTGTAGTTGATTTCTAGTTTCATAGCATTATGGTCTGAAAAGATGCTTGCTATGATTTCAATCTTCTTAAATTTATAGACGCTTGCCCTGTTTCCCAACATAGGATCTATCCTTGAGAAGATATGTGTAATCTGCTGTTTTTGGGTGAGTGCTCTGTGTGTATCTATTAAGTCCATGTCATCTAGTTTTTCATTTAAGTCCGCTATTTCCTTGTTGACATTTTGTCTGGATGATCTATCCACTGATGTAAGTGGGGTGTTAAGATCTCCTACTATTATTGTGTTGTCATCGATATCTCCTTTTAGGTTTGTTAATAGTTGCTTTATGTACTTTGGTGCTCCTGTGTTGGGTGCATAGATATTTATAAGTGTTATGTCTTCTTGGTGGAGTGTCCCTTTTATCATTATATACTGCCCCTCTTTGTCTCTCATTACCCTTTTTATCTTGAAGTCTACTTTGTCTGATATAAGTATGGCAACACCTGCTTTCTTCTGTTTGCCATTAGCTTGTAGTATTGTATTCCATCCTTTCACTTTGAGTCTGTGTTTGTCTTTAGAGCTGAGATGTGTTTCCTGGAGGCAGCATATTGTTGGGTCTTGTTTTTTAATCCATCCCATCATTCTGTGTCTTTTGATTGGAGAATTCAATCCATTTACATTTAGAGTAATTATTGATGTATGAGGGCTTAATGTTGCTTATTTTATCACTCATTTCCTGGTTCTTTTGCATTCCCTTTGTTTCTTGTCCCATGTGTTTTGGACTTCCAATACAGTGTGGTAGTTCTGTGTAATGATTCTCTTAGTTTTCTCCTATTTTTCGTATGTGACTCTGTTCTGATTATTTGTTTAGTGGTTACTGTAAGGTTTGTATAAAAAAATCTCGTGGATGAGCTGGTCCATTTTCTGATGGTTTTTATTTCCTTAGACTATGTTGATTCAATCCCCTTCTAAGTTATTATTGTCACAACTTATTCCATCATGTGTTGTGAGTGTATGTTTGAAGGGATGAGGTAATATTTATTTTTGGTGTTTTCCTTCCCTTAATCTTGATGTTTATAATTGTTTGCTAACCTATTCTGATAGCGAGCTGTGACTTTTCTGGTTTGACTATTTTTCTCCTTGCTCCAAGCTTTGTATCCCCTTTCTCTTTTTTTTTCAGGCATGAGAGCCTTCTTGAGCATTTCTTGTAGTGGGGGTCTTGTGGCGATGAACTCCCTTAGCTTTTGTTTATCTGGGAAAGTTATTATTTCTCCATCATATCTGAAGGATATTTTCACCAGACGGAGTATTCTTGGCTTACAGTTTTGTCTTTCAGAGTTTTGAATATATCATTCGAGTCTCTCCTGTAGAGTTTCTGTCGAGAAATCTGCTCAAGGCCTGATGGGAATTCCTTTGTACATTATTTTTTTGTCTAGTTGCTCTTAATATTTTTTCTTTGTCAATGATTTTTGCCAACTTCACTACTATATGCCTTGGAGAGGGTCTTTTCATGTTGACATATTTAGGAGATCTATTGACTTCATTCACTGGTATTTCCAGCTCCTTCCCCAGGTTTGGGAAGTTCTCAGCTATTATTTCTTTGAACAAGCTCTCTGCTCCTTTTTCCCTCTCTGCTCCCTCTGGAATACCTATAATCCTTATGCTGCATTTCCTAAATGAGTCAGATATTTCTTGGAGGATTTCTTCATTTCTTTTTAGTCTTAGTTCTCTCTCCTCCTCTATGTGCAGCATTTCTGCATTCCTACCCTCAATAATGCTAATTCTTTCCTCCATGTTGTCAGCTCTGTTCTTTAAAGATTCCAGATTTTCCTTTCTCTCTTCCATTGTGTTTTTCATCTCCAATATTTCTGATTGTTTTTTGTTTATGGTTTCAATCTCTTTTGTGAAGAAATTCCTGATATCATTGAATTGTCTATCTGTGTTTTCTTGTAATTCGTTGAGCTTTTTTACAATAGCTATTCTGAATTCTCTGCCGTTTAGGTTATATATTTCTGTGCCTTTCAGGATTGATTTCTGGGTGGTTGTCATTTTCCTTCTGGTTTGGTTATTTAACATATTTTTGCATAGTGCCTGCTGATGTTGGCTTATTTTTTCTCATAGTGAAGATATCTGGTCACAGTTTCCACTTGCTGCCACTAGGTGGGGTCAAGCACTGTATGTATTCTGTCCCCGCTGTGATCTGCAGGGGCTCTGGCCGACCAGTTATGCTGGAGTGCTGAGTGTGCAGGGGGAGGGGCTCTCTCTTTCACCTGCCCGATCCCAGACGCTTCTTGTTCTTCCCTTGCTATCTGCTCTCCTGGGGTGTTCGGATGATGGCAGCACCCCCACAACAGTTCAGTCTCTTCTGTGTGGGAATTCTCCACAGGCTGTGAGAGATCTTTGAGAGTGACAGTTTTCCTGCAGAGGGCTGCCCCTCCTTCACCCCCTCCCCGGGAACTGTGCAGTCTCAGAGTCGCCGATCGAATGGGGTTGGGGAGGATTTCTCCTTACCTCTCCCCACTTCCTCCAGGGTCTAGCACCTTCACCTTCAGATGTACTGCTGTGTGGGTCTCTCATACAGCCTTTGTGTTGTGAGAGTGTCCTCTGTTGCTATGCAAGTGTCCTTTTTGTTGTATCTTAGTGGGGGGAGAGTTTAAAGGGGAAAGCTCACTACGCCATGATGCTGACGTCACTCCCAGACTTGCATTGTTTTTGTTTGTTATAAAATTAAAATGACTACCTCTTTTTTCTAGACTTTATTTTATGAGAAAGAGATAAATGCCATCTGGGATTTATTTTTAAAAAGCAACTTGTGGCCTATTCCATAAGGCACATAAAATTGAATAGTCATTTTAAATTAACACGATGTAGTTAGAAGTGATGATTTTTATTCCATATAAAAGGATTAAATTACTTTAACACAGCTTTTGTTAAGAATATTATTTAGCACAATTCTAGTATTTAATACTTATACAGAATAGCAGCAACATCCCTAAAATAATATTAGCAAACATTTGCACAGCATTTACTACATACCAGACAAGGTTCCAAGGACTTCATATGTAGTAATTCATTTATTCCTCACTATCACTCTCTAAGACAGGTAACTGTTACTATCCCCACTTTACAGATGAGAAAACTGAGGCCAAGAGACCCTAAGTGCCCTTCCCAGCCTGACAGAGTCAGAAAGTGGCCAAGCCTTTCAGCCATATACCAATTCTTTATAGACTCTGGGAGCTGGTTTTAGGTCTTCAACTCTGGTTAAAGACAATTTAGCATAAGGCTTCGTGGCTCCTCTGAGAAGTGGTATTTCACTAATGGCAAATTCCAATTTACTAGAAATACTTACTAAGCACATATATTATTCAGCATACTCAGCTTCTTGAATAAACTAAAATTTACTCAGCTGCAGTTCTGCCTCTGTTCTCTACTCACATTATTTCTATCAGGTTTGCTTGTGCCACCTTCCAGAACCTCTTAAAGCTGGGTCTGAACATTGTTGAGAATCATGACTGACAACACCTGACAAGTCAAATATAGTCAAACAACTACATTTATATATATATATATATATATATATACAAAAAATTTATATATATAAGGACTAGCCTACACATAATAGAGAGTAAGATGTATGTTGGCATCACAAAATAAGTTGAGTAAATCATTTAATGAGAGGAACCCAAGATAAACACTTTAGCCATAAACGAAATCAGCTTTTATCAGCTGATTACTCAGATAAAGAGAATGTACATATAATGCACTTAGGCTGCAATAATACATGTTTGGCTGTTGATATTTATGCGCAAGTTATGTGACACCTATAGTGTTGAAGTTAGAATGATAAATCATGCAGACTTTTAGAATCTCATGAAGAAAATATTGTCAAGGTGTGGGTTTTCTCAACTGATGTAAGAACCCATGTTTCATTAAGCAACAAAGTCAAAAGTCAAGATAAAATATTCCCTGGATTGTTAGGCCAGGATATACTTTTCTTTTTTGTGTGTGAGGAAGATTAGCCCTGAGCTAACATCTGTTGCCAATCCTCCTCTTTTTGCTGAGGAAGATTGGCCCTGGGCTAACATCTGTACCCATCTTCCTCTACTTTATATGGGATGCCACCAAAGCATGGCTTGATAAGCAGTGTGTCGGTCCACACCTGTGATCTGAATCTGCGAATCCTGGGCTGCCAGAAGCGGAGCACATGAACTTAACCACTATGCCACTGGGCCGGCCCCAGGATACACTTCTCATTAACCTTTGAAACACATTCTACCGTAAGTATCATTTAGTTATTTTTCATGTTTTGATAGCCTCTGTCAGATAAGCTAACCACTGAGATGCTTGAAGTTGCTGGAATCGTGAATAGCATTTCTGAAGGCTAAACTTAACCTCAGTGGCTAGAATTAACCTCCTCGATTAGCCCTCAAGTAAACAGTAACAACATTGTTCTCCACCTCCTCCATCGATCTGCTCTATGAGATTTTGAACGTTCGTGTAATTCAGTGCACTTGTCCTGGATAACAAGATTTCAGCTGCTGAGGACTGAACTGCCAATACTGTGGGAAAATAGCCACTATCCAAGCAGCCTCTACACAAGAGAGCAGCTGCCAACATAAAATGGTCCTGTCTCACTGCTGCTAAACCCTTCCTATGCCCTCACAGGTTTAGAAACAGCTCATTACTACTACTGATTTGTGAGTAGCCAAAAGTCACAGTGAGCCAAAATCACTGATAGTTGAACAGATCAGGGAAAGATGTTCCTTCCTAGGGGCATTTGAAAAAATTCCTTTTAGGAGAACATACTTTAAAACATACACTTGAAAGAATTAAGGACAGTTAACAAAAGCCTACCATATGATCCAGCCATTCCACTTCTGGCTATTTACCCAAAGAACACAAACACACTAATGTGAAAAGACATTTGCACCCCTATGTTTATTGCAGCATTATTCACAATACCCAAGACTTGGAAACAACCTATGGGCCATCAGTGGTGAATGGATAAAGAAGACGTGGTATATATACACAATACACTACTCAGCTATAAAAAAAGATGAAATCTGGCCATTTGTGACAACATGGATGGACCTTATGGGTATTATGCTAAGTGAAATAAGTCAGATGGAGAAAGCCACATACCATATGATTTCACTCATATTCAAAAGCTAAAAACAAACAGTCAAACATTTGGATATAGAGATTAGCTTGGTGGTTACCAGTAGGGATGGAAGGAGGGGAGAGAGTGAAAGGGGTAATAGGGCACATGTGTACAGTGACGGATAATAATCTTTGGATGGTAAATACGATGCAGTCTTCACAGAAATTGAAGTATAATGATGTACACCTGAAATTTATATAATGTTATAAACCAATGTTACCTCAATAAAAAATAAATGGGGGAAAAAAAGAACAGTAGTAACTAAGATCCTACACTTGCAAGTTTTAAAGATCTAGGGCTTAGATTACCAAGCAATAACTTTTCCCTTTCACCTAAGGTCCCATACATTTTACAACTTCCTAACGCCTTCCCAAATAAGGAGAAGAGTTTTCTTTGACCAGTGCTGTCAAACTGAACTTTGTGCAATGATGGAAATAGTCTATGATCTGCCTTGACCAATATGATAGCCACTAGCTACATGTGGCTACTAAACACTTGAAATATGGCTACTGTGAATGAGTAATTAAATTTTATTTTTTTACTTTAAACTAAAATAGTCATATGTGAATAGTGGCTATTATACTGGACAGTGCAGTTCTACACTATTTTTAAGAAACTGGGGGGCCGGCCCAGCAGTGTAGGGGTTAAGTTCCGGCCTTCCGCTTCGGCAACCCGGGGTTCTCCGGTTAGGATCCCAGGCGTGGACCTGCTCACCACTCATTAAGCCATGCTGAGGCAGCATCCCATATAGAAGAGCTACAACCCTACAACTATGATACACAACTATGTACTGGGGCTTTGGGGAGAAAAAAGAAAAAAGAGGAAGACTGGTAAAGGTGTTAGCGCAGGGCCAATCTTCCTCAAAAAAAAAAAAAAAGACTATTTCCTTTAAAAAAAAGAAAAGAAAGAGAAACAGGGTGTGGATTTTATGTAAGGGTTTTAGTCACGGCAACTCTACCTTTCATGAGAACAAGGTTTATCTCATTCTGACTTTGGTTTCTCTATTTCTGGCACCTTGAGATATCCCTTTCTTCCTCTTCTTTTTTTTATGACATTAAGAAAACTGACATACAACAAACTGCACATATGTAGAACGTACAATTTTCATGAGTTTTAACATGTTTAGACACCTGTGAAACTACCACCAAGTTCAGGATAACAAACATACCCATCACCTCCCAAAAGATTCCTAATGCCCCTCTGCGATCCCTCTCTCCCGCCCCTCCCTACGCTTACTCTTTCCAGGCAACCATTGATCTTTCTGTCATTTTGGATTAGTATGCATTTTCCAGAACTTTATATAAATTGGAATCAAACAGTAGGTACATTTTGGGAGTATTCTTTCTTTGTTTTACCTCTTTCAAAACTAAGTAAAATTATTTTGTGATTCGCCACGTTGTTGCATGTATCAACAGTTCATTGCTTTTATTGCCGAGCAGTATTCCACTGGATGTACTGCCATCTGTTTATCCATTCACCTGTTGGTGGGAATTTGGGTTGTTTCCAGTTTGGGACCATTATAAATAAAGCTGCTATCAACATTTGCATATAGACATAGGTTTTCATCCCTCTTGGTTAAAGACCTAGGAGTGGCATGGCTGGATCATATGTATGTAGGTGTATGATTAACTTAAGTTGCCCAAGTGCTTTCCAAAAAGTCAGTATTATTTTACATTTTTCAGCAGCAGTGTATGAGAATTACAATTGTTCCACATCCATGATGGCACTTGGTACAGTAGGTCTCCTTAATTTTTAGCCATTCTAATAGGTGAGTGGCAGTATCCCACAATGGCTTTAATTGGCATGTCCCTGTTGTCTATTCATACTGAACATTCACGTGTTTATCTGATATCCAGGTCTTCTTTGGTGAAGGATCTATTTAAATATTTTGCCCAATGTTTGAATTGGAGTGTTTGTTTTCTTATTACTGAGTTCTGAGAGTGCTGGATACAACTTTTATCAAATAAATGAACTGCAAATATCTTCTCCCAATCTGTGGCTTGTCTTTTCATTCTTTAACAGTCTTTCAATGAGCAGTTTTTAATTTTGTTTAAGTCTAATTTACCAATTTTTTCTCTCATGGCTTGTGTGTTTGGTCTCTAGGAAATCTTTGTCTAAATATAGTTGCAAAGATTTTCTGCTTTGTTTTCTTCTAAAAGATTATTCAAAGTTTGACATTAAGATTTATTATCCATTTTGAGCTAGATGAATAACAGAGATAACCAATGAAACCAAAAGCTGGAGGTAGACTATTCAAGAAAAACAGAGAGAAGACACAAATTACTACTATCAGAAAAGAAAAAGACATAGTTATATGTCCTACAGACATTTAAAAAGGACAATATGGAAATGTTATGAATAACTTTATACCAATAAATCTGACGACTTTGGTAAAACAAATTCCTTAGAAGAAACAAACATCAAAACTGACTCAAAGATAAACAGAAAACCTCAATATCCCTATATCTATTGGAGAAATTGATTTTGTAGTTTAAAAACTTTAATAAATTGGACTTTATAAAAATATGACTTCTGCTCTTCATTTTCTCTGTAAAGATAAACAAAGATAAACAGAAAACTTCAAACTCAAAGACAAACAGAAAACCTCAAGAGCCCTATATCTATTGGAGAAATTGATTTTGTAGTTTAAAAACTTTAACAAATTGGACTTTATAAAAATATAAAACTTCTGCTCTTCATTTTCTTTGTAAAGAAAATGAGAAAGGGAGAAATTTTCTCCCTTATACTGGGAGAAAATAACTGTAAAACATATTCATAATAAAGTACTTATATCCAGAATATATAAAGAACGATTACAACACAGTAAGACAACCCTATAAAAAATGGACAAAAGATATGAACACTTTAGCCAGGAAGATATGTGGATGGTTAAGTAAGCACATGAAAAAATGCTCAACATCATTAGGCATTAGGGAAATGCAAATTAAAACAATTTTAGTTATATATATTTTTACATAATAAAGGCTATATTATTCTATAATTAATATAGTTAAATTCCCTATATTTAAAAGGGAATAACTGAATATTTGAATAATTGAAATAAGATGTGTGCTATTAGTTTTGACTGGAGAAAACCCCTCAGTGTTTCTGATATAATGTAAAAAGACAGTTCTGAGAGAGTGGTAATTAATTGATTACAAATAATAATAGCATGTGTTAATATATTATTGTAGGATAAATATACCACTCTGAATTTCTTATTTAAACACACACACACATAATGAGATACCATTACATGCCTACTAAAATAGTAAAATTTAAAAAACTGACAATACCAAATTTTGAAGAGGATGTGGAGCAACTAGAGATCTTGGTGGGAATATAAAATGACACAAGCACTTGTGGATACAAATGTTCATAGCAGCTTTATTCATAATAGCCCAAACAAGAAAACCTAACAGTCCATCAACTAACGAATAAATAAGTTATGCAATAAAAAACTTCTGATACACATAGTAACATGGATAAATCTCAAAATCATTATGCTGAGTGAAAGAAGCCAGGCACAAAGGATAACATATGGAATGATCACAATTATGTAATATTCCAGAACAGCAAAACTAATCTACAGTAACTAAGAGTCAGTCAGTAGTTATCTGGGTTGGGGACTGACTGCAAAGGGGCATGAGGGAACTTTTTTGGGGTAATGGAAATGTTATCTTGATTGTGATGGTGGTTACTTTATGTTAAAACACAGCAAACCACACAGTTTATTGAATGTAAATAGCATCTCATTAAAGTGGATTAAAATAATTTTTAGATTTCTAACTCTAGTTCCAATGCTCCCTGCACTCAACTACTATAAGTTGTATTGTGGTAATTTATAGACTTATGGCAATCTGGCCACATATGAAAGGAAGGGGACTCAGGACAGGGCTCCCTATAGGGCTAAGTAGCCCTCAAGTGACTACCATGCACAGCTCTGACTCACCCGTCACTGTGGAGTTGCAGAAGGTGAGAGCAGACGTCTTGAAGTGGTCTCGTGAGGCTTGCTCCTCCTCTAGCACACAGCCAGAACCCTCTATGTATGAAGGAAGTGGGGAGCAGGCAGATCTGCCACCCTCAGAGGTATGCTGAAGGTAAGAATGTGATAAAACAACACATCAGCTGCTAGTGTGTCTCATTAGATGCTATCAGGTCTCAGTTACTCAGACACGTGTGTTGAGAATGATGTGACACCCTCTAAGGAGACGTTTCAATGATTTCAAACTTCTTTTGATGAGTGACATATTCCACTTGTCTTCAATGGACTGGCAGAGACTTCACATAACCCTCACTAATCCCACCACCGTTCTTGCCACAAGTCTTACTATACTCAGTCTCTGCGCTGTTTTTTTCCTGACAAATGATTCTAACAAATGAAATCAAAGACAATAAAAATGGACAGTAGGAAAAAAACTGAAGAAATGATGGTATTACACACAGTAATAATACTTGAACCTTAACACTGACAAGGAATATGGAGTAAAATATTTAGAGGTAAATTTCTGCTAATTTGGGGCTACACCAAATCTGAGGTCAGGTTGTATCTCAGGGAATTCCCAAAGGAATAAGACAGCATTAGGAATGAAGAAATAACCTCTGATTTGGGGGCAGGAAAACAGCAATATGAAAATCAATTGTGTAAACTCATTATATTAAAAAAGAAGCAGACACTTGGAGAAGTTTAAGAGTAGCTCTGTCCAGAGGCAGGAGAAACAGAACAAGTTTCCCATCAGATTTCCTGGGTCCACTTCAATTTTATAGTACTTTTTTAAAAAGCAGTTAGGAAAATGTCTTATGAAATGTGACTTGATGGTTTTCTTTCTGCAGTACTTTTCTGGCCAAAACAGACTTCCTATCAGGACTCTGGCTCTACTGGACACACATACTTGAAATGCTTCTCCATACATGCTGAGGCCCTGGGAATGGAGGTGTTGGTGGAAGCAAATACCAAAGATGGACAGCCAGGGAGCATTTCCAGTCCCACTGGGAGCTCATTCTCTTCTGCTCTGAGAGCTGCCACACCTGCAGGAGGCAAAATCACCACCACAGCTATACATTATAGGTTACCTTGCTACCACCCAGGTCTGCAAGTTATTCACTTATTCAAGCAACAGTTTAAGTGGTCTAGATAGCAGTGTTAATGACCCAGCCATAAAATACGTAGTCCCTTGGTGGCTGGTTATAGGGTGGATTTAGACAATCAGTGCTCTGAGAAGAGATGAGAACCACTGAGAGCAAAGAGGTCTTCCCACTGTCCACAGTTGCCAACTTGTAAAACTTGAAGACGTGAATAAATTGACCAGCTACTTCATTTTTGGAAATTGACTTTAAGACAGCAATCAAATAGGTAGGCAGCAACAGAGAACTGGTTCAAAATAATTATAGTATGTCATCCATAAAATGGAATAGAAGTGGCCATTAAAAAGAATGAGGCTGCACGATGTTAAAAAATGTCCATATACAGTAAATTTTTTAAAGTTGCAGGGGTTGGCCTGGTGGTGTAGTGGTTAAGTTTGCATATTCCGCTTCGGCGGCCCAGGGTTCACTGGTGCGGATCCTGGGTGCGGACCTACTCACCGCTCATCAAGCCATGCTGAGGCGGTGTCCCATATAGAAGAGTTACAACTCTACAACTATGATACACAACTATGTACTGGGGCTTTGGGGAGAAAAAAGAAAAAAGAAGAAGATTGGCAACAGATGTTACTGCAGGGCCAAGCTTCCTCAAAAAAAAAAACCATTTAAAAAAATAAAAGAAGTTGTGGGCCACCCGGTGGCGCAGCGGTTTAGTTCGCGCTTTGGCGGCCCAGAGTTCCCAGGTCCAGATCCCGGTGCCGGCCTACGCACTGCTTGTCAGCCATGATGTGGCAACGTCCCATATAAAGTAGAGGACGATGGGCACGGATGTTAGCCCAGGGCCAGTCTTCCTCAGCAAAAAGAGGAGGATTGGCAATGGATGTTAGCTCAGGGTTGGTCTTCCTCACACACACACAAAATAAATAAATAAAAGAAGTTGCAGGACTGCTATGTATAATTGATCTTATTTGAATATACACATTTTTAAATATGGACACATGTTAATACAGACTTAAAATATGTCTAGAAAGACAGACAACAAATTATGTTGTTTACCATTGCGATATTGGATATGGTGAATTTTACCGTTTTAATTTCTATATAACTAGTCGGGTTCTTTTTACAATGTACACATTGTACCTTTATAATTTGAAAATATTTCCACTAAAAGTTAAAAATAAGTTGCGTAGTTATGTGTTAACAGTGAACAATTTACAAAGATAGCTCTTTGCCTTAACCTCAAGCAATACTGAATTTATAAGAAAATTTATGTGAGTTGATGAGAAAAGAGGAAAATACTGGTTTTCCAGCCAACAGGGCAAAGATGTGCAGTCTCTCATCTTGGGTGAAGCAGTCAGCCTGGAGCTGACGCCATCCCACCAGCTACAAGATCGACTGGCCCACTACCAACTGGGATAAAAGGAGAGCGAGACAGTGGTCACCTCCCAGAGAAACAGCAGTTCTCTGTGATACGGACAGTTCACAGGCTTGGGGAAACACTGGGGGCATTACCTTCTTTCTTCTAGTCCTCAGGAGGGACAATCAAACACCCGTGGCTGCTTTCTGCAGTAGTGCCAAAACACAGATCAAGAACTTACCATTCTCTGCTTGGGCAGGAAATCCTTAAAGTAGTCTAGTCTAAATCATATACAGACTGTATTGTATACAGAGCTCATGACAGACATACTATTACTTCTCTGACCCTAGACAAGGCAGTTCATCTTTAAACTGGAAGAAAATATCATCTGATCCAAAGGTTTGTAGTGAAACCTGAGATGACATAATTGAAAACATGCCCAACTAGAATGTACTAAATAATGACACTGAGAAATGGCAAACTCAGACCTAAAGGAAAAACGTGTGTGTCTGACATAAAGAGAATGGTTGTGGAGTGACGTCAGCATCATGGCGGAGTGAGATTCCCTCTTTGAATCTCTGCCCCCTAGGACACAACGAAAACATCATTCGCATTCCAACAGAGCTCAATCAAACACTACGAAGGACTTCTGAGAAACCCCTGCTGCCATACATCGGACGGTGGAGGCGCGGGAAGCCCAGGAGGACGGGAGGAGAGGTAGGAGGTTGTACCCCCCTCCCCAATCGATCGCAAAGACAGCGCGGTTCGCGGACAGAGGGGGAGGGGCGGCCCACAGCGGGGGAAAACTATCGCCATCCAGGTGCTCTCACAGACTGTCGCGAGATCCCCACTGGGAAGCGACGACGGACTGCTTAGGGGGTGTAGCAAACACCCTAAGAGAGCCAGAAAGGAAACCCCCGGGGTCAAGCAGGAGAAAGAGAGGACCCCTCCCCCCACACGCCCGGCGTTTCAGCATAATCCCTCCGGGGACTGCAGCGGGCTCAGAGCAAACCGCTCGCGATCTCCATCTAGTGGCAGCAGGGGGAACCTGCAGGACTAACTTTAATCATGACGGGTAAAAACAAAGCCGGCCCCGTCGGATCCTTGCGAAAATATGTCAGGGCTACAGACCAAAAGGAAGATGACAAACACCCAGAAACCAACCCTGAAGGCACAGAATTTGATAACCTGAACGAGAGAGAATTCAAAATAGCTATCATAAACAAGCTCAACGAAATACAAGAGAACACACAGAAACAAATCAACGAATTCAGGGATTATGTCACAAAAGAGATTGAAACCCTAAAGAAAAACCAATCAGAATTATTGGAGGTGAAAAACAAAATCAACGAGATAGTGGAAAAAATGGAGTCTTTAAAGAGCAGAACTGACAATATGGAGGAACGAATTAGCACTATTGAGGATAGCCATGCAGAAATGCTCCTGGTAGAGGAGGAGAGAGAGCTAAGACTAAAAAGAAATGAAGAAATTCTTCGAGAAATATCAGACTCAATGAGGAAAAGCAACATAAGGATAATAGGTATTCCAGAAGGAGAAGAAAGAGAAAAAGGAGCAGAGAGGTTGTTCAAAGAAATAATAGCTGAGAACTTCCCCAACCTAGGGAACGAGAGGGAAATAACAGTGAATGAAATCAATAGATCACCTAAATATATAAACAGGAATAAAAAATCATCTCGCCACATAGTAGCAAACTTGAAGAATACCCGTGACAAGGAAATAATATTGAAGGCAGCTAAACAAAAAAACAAAATAACATACAAAGGAAACCCCATCAGGCTCTCAGCTGATTTCTCGACAGAAACTCTACAGGCTAGGAGAGACTGGAATGATATATTCAAAATCATGAAAGACAAAAACCTTCAGCCGAGAATACTTTATCCAGCAAAAATATCCTTCAAATATGATGGAGAAATAATAACTCTCCCTGATAAACAAAAGCTAAGAGAGTTCGTCACCACAAGACCCCCACTACAAGAAATGCTCAAGAAGGCCCTTAGGCCTGAAAAAAAAACAAAAGAGAAAGGGAATACAAAGATTTCAGCAAGGAGAAAAGCAAGGAGACTAAACCAGAACAAACTACAGTTGGATAACATCAAAAATTAATTCAAGCTCATCACTGGAAACACACATTCATGACACAATCTGGAATAAAGAGATAACAAATAAGGAGGGGAAGAGGTAAGGGATTGACTCGACCCAGCCTCAGGAAAAAGGAGGCATCCGAAAATGTACTTTCTTATCCAGGAGATCGCTTATATAAACCTCACGGTAACCACTAAACAAATAACCAGAAGAGAACCACACATGACAAATAAAGAGAAAACCAAGAGAATGAGCATGCAGAAATACCAAATTGAATTTGCAGTCCGAAACACAAGGGACCAGAAACGAAGGAAATGCAAAAGAACCAGAAGATGAACAATAAAATAGCAACATTAAACCCTCATATATCAATAATCACTCTAAATGTAAATGGATTGAATTCTCCAATCAAAAGACACAGAGTGGCAGGATGGATTAAAAACCAAGATCCAACTATCTGCTGCCTCCAGGAAACACATCTCAGCTCTAAAGACAAACACAGACTCAAAATAAAAGGATGGAAAACAATACTCCAAGCTAATGGCAAACAAAAGAAAGCAGGAGTAGCCACACTTATATCAGACAAAGTAGACTTCAAGATAAAAAAGGTAATGAGAGACACACAGATCAATGGAACAGAATTGAAAGCCCAGAAATAAAACCACACACCTATGGACAGCTAATCTTCGACAAAGGAGCAAAGAACATACAATGGAGAGAGGGAAGTCTCTTCAATAAATGGTGCTGGGAAAATTGGACAGCAACATGCAAAAGAATGAAAGTAGACCATCTCCTATCGCCATATACAAAAATCAATTCAAAATGGATCAAAGACCTGAAAGTGAGACCTGAAACTATAAAACTCCTGGAAGAAAATATAGGCAGTACATTAATTGAGATTGGACATAAAGGGATCCTTTCAGATTCCATGTCTACCCAGACAAGGGAAACAAAAGAAAAAATAAACAAGTGGGACCTCATCAGACTAAAGAGCTTCTACAAGGCAAATGAAACCAGGATCAAAATGAACAAACAACCCACCAACTGGGAGAAAATATTTGCAAATCGTTTGTCCGACAAGGGATTAATCTCAGTAATATATAAAGATCTCATACAACTGAGCAACAAAAAAACAAACAACCCGATCAAAAAATGGGCAGAGGATATGAACAGACATTTTTCCAAGGAAGAGATACAGATGGCCAATAGACAGCATGAAAAGATGTTCAACATCACTAATCATCAGGGAAATGCAAATCAAAACTACACTAAGATATCACCTTACACCGGTTAGAATGGCTATAATCACAAAGACAAATAACAACAAATGCTGGAGAGGTTGTGGAGAAACGGGGACCCTCATTCACTGCTGGTGGGAATGCAAACTGGTGCAGCCTCTATGGAAAACAGTATGGAGAGTCCTCAAAAAATTAAAAATAGAAATACCGTATGATCCAGCAATCCCACTCTTGGGCATCTACCCAATGGACATGAAATCAACCATCACAAGAGGCGTATGCACCCCTATGTTCATTGCAGCATTATTCACTATAGCCAAGAAGTGGAAGCAACCCAAGTGTCCCTCGACTGATGAGTGGTTAAAGAAGATGTGATATATACATACAATGGAATACTACTCAGCCATAAGAAAAGACACAACTGTCCCATTTGCAACAACATGGAAGGACCTAGAGGGTATTATGTTAAGTGAAATAAGCCAGAGAGAGAAGGACAGACACTGCATGAACTCACTCATATATGGAATATAAGTGAACACACGGACAGAGAGAACTGATTGGTGGTTACCAAGGGGAAGGGGGCTGGGGGGGGCACAAGGGGTGAAGGGTTACATCCACAAGGTGACGGACAAACAAAAATGTACAACTAATACCCCACAGTGTTATAAACTATTAAGACATCAATTTAAAAAATGGTAAAAAAAAAAAAAAAGAGAATGGTTGTATCTTTCACTCTCACAGGTCCAACAATCTCTTTTAATAAAATATTTTAAGTACAAAGGGCTGGGGCAATAAAAAGATTCTAATTAACCCAATGTGAGGAGATAGAAATTCCAGTTTATGAAAATTTCCAGTTAAACTGTGAGTTAAGAGAAAAGTTCTTTGTTTCAGCCCTTAATACAAACCTCCTAGAAGCCAACAGCCCTTTTCCTTTTGTTTTTGTATATGGGCAGGGCTTACATGACTATATAAGTACTGTCCTGCCAGAAACTAAGGCTCTCATCTTAAAGAGTTTCCTTCACAAACTAGAGAGGCCTGGAGGAAAGACATCCTGCATCAGGAACACCTCTGGAGATGTGCTGCTGGGCCAAGCTGTCTCCCTGATTGTATACAGGTAACCGAAGCATGACTGGCTTAGGATTCACGCAGTAAGTGCTTCACCCACTTGACCATGAGCCACTAGTACTCTAGGTGAGTAATAATTAAGGAAAAAAGAAAACATAATTTCTGTGTATCTAAAGAACCCCAAAGAGAGGGTTTACTAGCCAACAAATATAAATATCCTGGTCACTAGAGATGGTCAAGTTCAGAGAAGAAATTGGCATATAATATCCTGATATAATCATCCATTAAGATCATCTCTCTTTGCCTTGATCACACAGTCAACCAGCCAGTCAGCTTCTGCCAATCCTTGACTTTTCTCATAGACTTTCCCATTAATGAGAACACACACTTGAGCAAATGTTAGGATTCTAGGGTACTTCCTCAAGTTGATTTTAGTGTATGGTATGACATAAGGATCTAAATTCATCTTTTACATGTGAATATCCACCTATCCCAGCATTATTTGTTGAACAGACTATCCTTTCCACATTTAAATTGTCTTGGCACCTTTGTCAAAAATCAACTGGCGGGCCAGCCTGGTGACATGGTGGTTAGGTTTGCATGCTCTGCTTCAGTGGCCCCGCGTTCACAGGTTCAGATCCCAGGTGTGGACCTACACACTCCTCATCAAGCCATGCTGTGGGGGTGTCCCACATGCAAAATTGAGGAAGACTGGCACAGCTATTAGCTCAGGGACAATCTTCCTCAAGCAAAAAGAGGAAGACTGGCAACAGCTGTTAGCTCAGGGCCAATCTTCCTCACCAGGAAAAAAAATAATCAACTGGCTATAAGTGAAAGGGTTTTATATTTGGATTCTCATTTCTGTTCCACTGATCTGTATGTTCATCCTTATGCCAGTACCACATTGTCTTGACTGCTGTAGCTTTATAGAAGTTTTGAAATCAGAAAGCATTGAGTCCTCTGACTTCAGTTTTTTTCAAAACCATGTAGTTTTTTTATATTTCCAAATAAGGATCAGCCTATTAATTTCTGCAAAAACACCTGCTGGAGATTTTGACAGAGACTGTGTTGAATGTACAGACTAACTGGGGAGAACAGACATCTTAACAATACTGAAGTTTCCAGCCCATCAGTGGTTCTCAACCTGGGTGGTTTTGCCCCCCCCAGGGAACATTTGGCAGCATCTGAAGATATTTTTGGTTGTCACAACTAGAGGGGAGAAGACTTTCTTGGGTAGAGGGTAGGGATGCTGCTAAATATCCTACAATGCCCAGGACAGCCCCCACAACAAAGAATTACCAGCCAAAAATTCCAATTGTGCTGAGATTGAGATGTATTCCATGAACGTGGAACATCTCTTCATTTATTTAGATCTTTATTTTCCGAGCAATGTTTTGCAGTTTTCAGTGTACAAGTCTTATACTTTTGTTACATTTATTCCTTAAGTATTTTATTCTTTCTGATGCTATTGTGAATGAAACTGTTTTTTAAATTTCTGTCTTTCTTTTTTTGCTGAGGAAGATTCACCCTGAGCTAACATCTGTTGCCAATCTTCTTCTTTTTGCTGAGGAATAGTTTCACTGAGCTAACATCTGTTGCCAATCTTCCTCTATTTTGTACACGAGCCACCGTCACAGCATGGCCACTGACAGATGAGTGTAGGTCCGTGCCCAGGAACCAAACCCAGGCTGCTGAGGCAGAGTGTGCCAAACTTAACCACTAGGCCACCAGGGCTGGCCCTAAATTTCATTTTTGGATTGTTTGTTGCTAATACACAGAAATACAATTGAATTTTGTATATTGGCTATCTGTGGATAGTAGAATTAAAGATTTTTATTCTGATTTTGATGCTAATCTTTATTTTAGAAATTTTCTCAGTAAGCATTATTTTATGAATCAGGAAAAATATTTTCAAATTAATAATTAATATTCTGCTGATCTCTCATCTCTATGAAGTCAACTAGTTAATGCATGGTGAGAAGAAAAGAACAGGGCTAGCTCAGAATAGCCATTTTATCTGAGTAATCATAAGGCTAAAAGACCTTATGTGTCTCAGTATCTCTATTTGGTTGAGAACAAAAAAAGAGTGGATAGGAGTAGAAAAGGATTTACAAAGATACAGATGTGATAATAGCAATTCATAGGCTTTTTGCCCAGACATTAAGGAGCAGTCTCATACACAAATGTGTCTATAAATAGAATCTATACTGTACTTTAATGAATAGCTTAAAAGTACTTTGCAAACGGGTAAAGAAAACAGAAACCTAAATGCTCAAAAATCAATAGTTCTCTTCTGTCCCAACCTGGTGAGTTCCAGAAACAGATGTTTGAGTTTTATGTTATTTTTTAGAAACACTGGAAGCTGGATAGTTAAGTATCAAAAGGCATAAAAACACATCTACAAGCTTTGACTTAATTCTGTCTTTAGAAATTTATCCTTCAGAAATAATCAGCAACTCACACAGTGATTTTTGTATAGGAGATTTATCAAAGCATTATTGATGATGGTAGAGTACACATTTTAAAGCAGCATAAATGTCCCACTATAGGGAAGTGGTTCAATAAATTGGAACACTCATTGGAATAGTATGCAGCCACTCAAAATCATATTTTAGAAGAATATGATATGACACAAGGAAATGCTCACTCTCCGGTACAAAGAAAAAGAGTTGTTCACAAAGCATACTATGGAGTGAATCTCAACTTCAGGATATGCATATCACACATACATAAAGGTAGAAAAAAAGTTAGCTATCCTTGTGTGCTAAGATTATGGATGATGTTTACTTTGTCCTTTATACTTTCTGTTTGTTCCAATTTTTCCACATAGAATATTTGTGTTACTTTTATCAATAGAAAAAAAAGTTTAAAAAATAATGAAAAACTGATTACCTCAAATAGATTGAAACATCCTTCGTCAAGCCAAAGCCACCTCCAGTGAGGGTGACCGGGAGGTCAGCACGGATTTGGTACATTAGTTTTCTATATAGAAGCTGCGTGACAAACTATCACAGACTCACCACCATCAAACAATCGGCACTTCTTGTCTCACAGTTCCCGTGAGTCAGCAGGCTTCACTGGGTCCTCTGCTAGGGTCTCATAAGGCTGCAGTGACGGTGTCAGCCAGGCTGTGCTCTCAACCAAAGGTTCACCCAGGGAAGAACCCGCCTCCAAGCTCACTCAGGTTACTGGCAGACGTTTCCTTGCTGTAGGACTGGGGGCCCCTGCTTCCTGCTGGCTGTCCCCAGAGGCCACCTGCGGTTCTTGCCCTGTGGGCTTCCCCAACACAGCCACTTACTCAAGTCAGTAAAGACTGTCTCTAAATGAATTTCTAGCAAGACGGAATTGTGTATCAGGTAACAGAATCACGGAAGCGATATCCTGTCACGTTTGCCACATTCTACTAGTTAGAAGTGAGTCACAGGTTCCACCTCTATGGAGGAGATTATACACAGACAGGAATACCAGGAGGTGGGGCTCACGGTGGGGCCACCTTCACAGAGTCTGTCCACTATCCCAAGTCTCCCAGTACAGAGTCCAGACAAACGAGGGAAGTTTGCATTTGAGTCTGAAGACTCTTCTGATCAACCACCCACCCGTCAGCACCACTGACCCTGCTCTCTGCACTGCTGAGACAGGATGGTACTGAAGAAGTGAAGGGAGAGTTCACCACATATCAGAGTTAACGCAGAGAATTTCAGCGGGGAGGTGGGACCTAAGCCAGCCTTGAAGGATGGTCAAGATTCAGATCACTGGGAAGGAATGAGAAAGGGAGACTTTTTCTCTGCAATAAGGTGAGGTAGAGAGAGAGGCAGGAGTTCCCAAGGTGGGTCCGGACACAGTAAGTGGGATGGTTTGTTCACAACAAACACAAACCGATATGATATCTGGCTTCACATTCTAATTGGTCCTTGATGACCAACACACTTGCAAAACCTGTGAACAAGACCTAGAGAGGAACACAGTTTAAGTTTTGGCTAACTCTGCAGCACTGACACCAATTAGCCTCCATAGTGTGGTAAACGTTACGAACATTTACCAGTATTCAGTGGTCCTAAACTTCTGGGATG